>JAKWJD010001758.1:42800980-43548158 GCA_027705065.1 Solanum peruvianum | reverse complement strand
AAATCAGTAGAAATTAGAGACACATACCTTAGAATTGGAGAAAAAAAAGATGGACAAGTACTCGGTGACAAGGAAGACACCCACAACATCAACTCCGACTAGTAGGTTATAACTTGTAGGGCTTTGGAGAATTTTGGGGGAACAATGATCGATTGATAGAGGGAGTGATTGTTGAAGTTGAAAAGAGAGGGAAATGGGAGGAATAATGAAGGAATGGGGTGAAATGAGGGGTTGGGGAGTTTAAATGGGGAAATTTTATAATAATCTCCAACCGGGTCGGGTCGGGTACGCCTCATTAATCACGCGACGGTTCCCCGACAACGGTCCGTCGCAACTGTGACGACCCGTGGTTGGTTCCGTCGTGCGTGCCCTAGTTTTAAAATAACAGAAAGACGTACCTGGTAAGCGGTCGTGTCAAGTAAATAACCCATTAGTAGAAAAATGCTACCATTACTAAAAAGACTATAAATATTGGGTTGCCTCCCAACAAGCCCCTGATTTAATGTCGCGGCACGACTGGGGATACTTGATTACTCAGACTTCATCAAGATGGTATGCCTCGATCACTTCATTTGCAGATTCAGCATGCCAGAAATAGATTTTTATCCGTTCTCTATTAATCTTAAACCACACTCCCTCTTTGGCTTTTAACTCAACTTCTCCATGAGGGAATACTTGGGTAATCAAGTAAGGGCCAGTCCATTTGGACTTGAGCTTGCCGGGAAGACAAGGCACCCCAAAACTGTCTACAAGCACCAAATCCCCAACCATGAACTCTTGTTTTGCCCTTTTTTCTTCAATCTCTTTCTTCATCTTTTCTTTGTGGGATATGCCTGATACCGATTTGAGCTCACCACTCTTCCTCATGGTCCTACAAACGTAGAAGGTCGCTTTTTCATTGTTCAACCGAAATTTCATTTGCCCCTTTTCCATATCAAGTAAGGCTCTACCTATAGCAAGGAATGACCTCCAATGAATAATAGACACTTCAAAATCGACATCAAAATCAAGAATAACAAAATCAACCGGAAAGATGAATGACTCCACTTTTACTAGCACATCATGGAGTATTCCTATAGGCCTTTTCACCGTCCGATCAGCCATAAGTAGCCGCATCGCCGTGGGTTTTGGATCCCCCAAACCCAATTTCTTGTAGATCGAGAGGGGCATGAGATTTATGCTTGCCCCCAGATCACGTAATGTTTTAGCAAAATGTAATGACCCAACTGTATAAGGAATAGTGAACGCACCCGAATCTTCTTTCTTTTGTACGAGGGATCTTGTAGCAATAGTACTACAATGCTGCAGTCTATCATCATCCTCAAAAGTGACCTATCTTTTCTTTGTAACCAGATCTTTCATAAACTTGGCATAACCGGGCATTTGTTCAAGAGCTTCTACCAAAGGGACATTGATAGAAAGCTGCTTCAGCATTGTTATAAAACACTGATATTTACCATCCTGGCCTTTTTCACTAATCTATGAGGGAAGGGTGGAGGTGGACTAGGCATGGGAATTATCTTCATAGGGACTTCTGCATCTTTTCCATTGCTTTCCTCTGCTTCACCACCTTATCATCATCCTTTCTCAATTTTTCCTCATTAGACATCATAGGTGGGTCAATGGTTTGCTTACCACCCCGAGTAGTGATTGTCATACAGTGCGCATCATTTTTTTGATTTTGGACAGTTTTGCTAGGAAGAGTGCCCGGTTGTCGTGTGTTCACTGTCGCAGATAATTGGGCCATTTGCAATTCGATCTGTTTAATCGATATTGCATGTGTATCAAATTTTATCCCAATACTAGCTAAATTACCCCTTAAATCTTTAATGTGCTCATAACTAGCATTGAACCTCCTCATCATTTTATGCAACATATCCTTAAATCGCGCCATACTATCTCCACCATCCCTAGGAGTAACTTCACGATTTTGAGAAGGGACATAGGGCTGATTACTATTATTTCTGTTACCATAGTTACCATAATTGAAGTTCTTGTCGCGGTTGTAGTTTCCATCTCGGACATAATGACCCTCACGGTTGTAGTTACCATAGTTCCGACCTTTGTTCCCTTGACCTTGGCGCCAATTATCCTGATTTGAGCCTTGAGATCTTGGTCGGAAACCCCCCGTATGCTCATTTACTGCATAGGTGTCCTCCGCATAATAGCATTCATCATTAGGAGGTGGTGGTTTAGACAAGTAGCTGACTGCATTTATCTTTTCTGCACCCTAGTGACATGTTTTAGTACCAACCCAAGCTCAGTTCTCATCTGAGCCATTTCTTCACGAATCTCATCTCTGGCTGGGTTGTGAGTGTACTGCACTGCGAAGGTGTTTCTCCTGGTATCTTACTTCCTAGTACTCCAAACTTTATTATTCCGAGAGATTTTCTCTAATTTTTTAGCAATTTCAGCATAAGGACACTCCCCATAAGATCCACCTGCTATATTGTCCAACACCGCTTTATTATTATTTTCCTGTCCCCGGTAGAAGTATTCCATCAGTGACTCATCATCTATACAGTGATTTGGGACACTTCTCAAGAACGAGGTGAATCTATCCCAAGAACTACTAAGTGACTCTCCTAGTAGTGCCACAAAGTTATTCACTCTGCCTTTGTAGTTTAGTTTCTTGGAGACCGGATAGTAGCGTGCTAAGAAAACATCCTTAGTTGGTCCCAAGTGAAGATTGAGTTGTATGGGAGCTTAGTGAACCATATAGCAGCCTCTCCCGTTAGTGAGAGAGGAAACACTCTGAGCCCTATTATATTTAAATCCAAATCAGGCCTCCCTACACAACTATTACACACTGCCCTTACCCTAGCTATATGGGCATGTGGATCCTCAGAGGGTAGCTTTGAAAACAAACCTCTGGCAGTGAGAATTTACATCAGGCTACTAGTTACCACCAAAGTGTGGCCTGTGGGTAGAGGGAGGCAAAACCAGTGGCCCATCGGAGTCTACAATGTTATCGTAGCCTCTGTAGTATACTTGGGGCCGTGGAGCGAGATTTTGTACCCTCTGTTGGTGTTCACCCGGAGCATCGGGTTACAACTGAGCATGAACTTCAACCAGAGCTGGGATGTTCTAGTTCTGATCATCATCATTTATTCCCAAGTTTCGATTCATATTGCATAGTGTACGCTCAAATTCGTGATCGTAGGGAAACAAGGGTTCTCTTCCTCTCCGTGTGTTTGGCATACAAGGAGGATATTTCTGAAAAAAAATCAAAAACAATAAAACAATGTAAAATCAAAAAAATATCAACTAAACTATAGTAATAAGTTCAAGTTAATGTAAAAGCTACTTTCTCCGGCAGCGGCGCCAAAATTTGATACGCTCAAACTTACTTCTCAAATAATAAGTAAAGCGGTCGTGTCAAGTAAATAACCCAACTAGTGAGGTTGGGATCATTCCCACGAGGAAAATAGTCTAGACTTAACTTCAACCTGTTATTACTATTGTTTGGTCAATGACTTTCTTGGAAAATAAAAACAATAAAAGGGGGGTTTTTTAAATTTCTAAATGAGTGAAAATAACTAACGAAATTGAAAGAGACACTTAACAGCTTTGAATGTTGGAGTTTAATAAATTAATCAAATTAACTAGGGTTTACGTGTTCTCCGTAGGTTCATAACTTGATAATTCTAACTATAACAACTCTTTCCTAGTATTTTGCATTCAAAGTGATAAGTTATGTATTTCTAAATCCTTGGTCCGGCATGTAGAAAATCTCACTCCGCACCTTCGTCCGGCTACGTGTGTTGCTATCCTATTCCTTATCTTTACCTCATATTAAGCATCGTATTCGATATTTGACTATGTTTTTACCTCGTATCAATCAATACTAGCCTATTAGATAGTATACACTAAATCTATGTTGATAATTCTTTTCCTATTATCTACCTCCTTCATCCGGCAAGTAGCATTAAGGCGAGTTCTAACGTTGGCCATCCGTTAAAAAGACTTCTAAGCGAAAGAATTACTAATACATGCAAGACACTATTCTACAATCGTTATTTAGTTAGGTTTTATCTCATTATTTGCCTATGATTCCCACAACCCTAGTTATGGAGTTTAGTTATGTAACGACCTGTTTAGTCGTTTTGAGCAGCAGATTTTATTTCTGGAAAAACTGGCTGAAACCACGGACCCCACGACGGACCGTCACAGGCACGACGGGCCGTCGCAGGGTCTCGTCTCAATATACTTAGGAATTCTGAAATTGGGTACTAAAAATCGACTCTCTGAACTTCGTAACGGACTTGCAGGACGGACCGTCACAGGTGTGACGGACCGTCATAGTGTCCCTGGTGAAAAAATAGAACTATGATCGTTACGACGACCTGTGTGACGGACCGTCGCAGGCACGACGGCCCGTCACAAGATGCGTAATCCCAGTTGGAGTCAAAATTCTGGTTAAGTTTTAAGGGACGTTTTGGACTATTCTTTCCTTAATTATAGATTTCGTGGGTTTATATTAATAACTCAAATTCTTGAGGGATAAAAGAGGTAAATTTGGGTTAATTAGTGGGGTATTCTTGCCATCTTTTACACTTAATTATATGTTAATTAGGGTAAAAGAAAGAGGGTTTGAATAAGAAAAAGAGAAAAGAAAAGAGGGAGAGATAGATTGATCGATTTAGAGAGTCAAACGAGGAAGAAGAATATCAAAGCTTGGGAAATTGCTTGTTGATTCCAATTCTTCGGTGGAGGTAGGTTATGGTTTTCACACTATTCGTAGTAAACTCTTAATAGCGAATGATATGTGTTAGTAATATTGTAAAACCCTTCTATATGCTTAATTGTATGCTTGCATGAATATGAATATGAAATTGTGAATAATTAAGCATGATGAAGCTATTGAATTCCAAATCTTGAAAAGAAACCCTAATCTACTTTGTTAATGATGATGCCTTGGTATAAAAGAAGGCTTGATGAACGAAAGTGGTGAGATTAGGGGATCGGGTGCCACGTTCTGGTACCAGGATAGAATGAGGATCGGAGTGTCACGTTCCGACACTAGGATAGTATATGGATCGGGTGCCACGTTCCGGTACCAGGATAGAATGAGGATCGGAGTGTCACGTTCCGACACCAGGATAGTAGATGGAGCGGAGTGTCACGTACCGACACGAGGGGAATGAATATAATGAATCTTGAAATATGTTAATGAATTCAATCTAATGAATCTATTTCCAAATGAGTATGATATTGAGGCTTGAGTCCTCATGGATGAACTTGTTAGTACTTATTGATGATTTTAGTACTTGTTGTTGCTACATGTTGAGTATTATAGTTGATTTATGATATTATTGGATGTATATTGTTTTCTATTTTGAGTTGGCCGATGATATCTACTCTGTACTTGTGGTTGTACTGACCCCCTACTTTTATGTTTTCTTCTTTGTTATTTGTGGAATGCAGCGAACGTTCCGTCAACTTCAACTCAACATTAGATCTAGCCAGTCTTCACTACTTTCGGAAATTCAGGGTGAGCTAATGCGTCTAGCTTGGACTGGATCTTCTTCTTCAAGTCTTGATGCCTTGACTTCCGGCATGCACTAGCTTTCTATTATTTTGTTTTCTTAGATATTCTTAGTTTAGTAAATTGAGGATAGATGTTCTTGTGATGATGACTACCAGATTTTGGGGATAATAATAATAGTTTTGAATTGTTTTTATTAATGAGTTTAAGTCTTCCGCATTATTTTCTGTTGATATATTTGAAATGTTAAGGTGTAGATGGGTTGGTTCGCTCACATAGGAGGGTAAAATGTGGGTGCCAGTCGCGTCCCCGATTTGGGTCGTGACAAACTTGGTATCAGAGCATTAGGTTCATTGGTCTCATCACACAAGAACGAGTCTAGTAGAGTCTTAAGGAACGGTAGGGGGACACCTTTACTTTTCTTTGAGAGGCTATAAGACTTTAGGAAAATTCCATTCTTTCATTCTTCTTTCGTGCTACTACTTGAGTCCAATTGGTATCTAGGTGATACAAATTGGTATCTGACCATCTTCACTCTATTTCGCAAATGGTTAGAACTAGAGCAACGACCGCACCAGCAGCAACAACGGCAAGACAAGAAAAATCTGAGCCAGCCACTGGGGCTGTGGCTCGCGGAAGAACAGTGGCAAGAGGCCGTGGGAGGACGTCCTCTAGAGGAAGAGGACGAGCACCTAGTCCATCTAATGCTAGGGCGGTGACTCCTCCACCGACTGAGGAGGTAGTGAGAGAGGGTGAGGAAGGGGAAACTGAACAAGGGCAGAATGAGGAATTGCCACCCCAACCTACCCCAGAAATGATTAATCAGGTTCTGGCCTATCTTAGCGGTTTATCTGATCAGGGTCAGGCACCTCCAGTGGTTTCTGCACCAACACCTCCGGTTTCAGAGGTACGACATGCGGCTACTATGGCTCCCCGCATGGATGCCTCATTGGAGATAGGCACATTTCCACGTCTGACTACTGGACCGATAATGACAAACGATCAGCACGAACTTTTCAGTAATTTCTTGAAATTGAAACCTCCAGTCTTCAAGGGTGCAGAATCTGAAGATGCTTATGATTTTCTAGATGATTGTCATGAGCTAATACACAAGATGGGGATAGTAGAACGGTTTGGCGTTGAGTTCGTAAGCTATCAGTTTCAAGGGAACGCCAAAATGTGGTGGCGATCACATGTCGAGTGTCAACCGACAGAGGCCACACCTATGACTTGGGCATCCTTCTCTACCCTGTTTATGGAGAAGTATATCCCAAGGACTTTGAGAGATAGAAAAAGGGATGAGTTCTTGAGTCTCGAGCAAAGTAGGATGACAATTAACGCATATGAGGCTAAGTTTCGTGCTTTATCAAGGTATGCCACCCAACTTTGTTTCAGTCCACAAGAACGGATTCGCCCTTTCGTGAAGGGGTTGAGGTCAGAGTTGCGGATTTCAGCCTTACAGGTAGCGGCTACGGCGAAATCCTTCTAAGAGGTTGTAGACTTTGTGATAGAGGTGGAAGGAGTGAAGCCAGATGACTTCACCACAACATCGACATCAAAGAGGTTTCGAAAGGGAGGTGAGTTCAACGGTTCGTATACTAGAGGACAGGGTTCCGGAGGTTACTCAGTTCGACCCATTCAGTCTTCACTACAGACTGTAGTTGGGGGTCTACCTCAGAACGGTCAACACTTCTCTGAGAGACCTATGCATGAACCCAGAGAGTGCTATGGATGTGGGGAGATTGGACATACTAAGAGATATTGTCCAAAAATAGAGTTTTCGGCCCCCTATAGCTAGAGGTAGAGGTGGTTATGGAAGAGGCCGTCATTCTGGGGACGCGGTGGTCGAGGTAATGGTGGTCACCAAAACGGCCGAGGTGATGGGCAAAACGGAGCCACTACATCACAACATGGTAGGGGCAACGGACAAACTAATGAAAGGGCCCATTGTTATGCTTTCCCTGGGAGATCTGAAGCGGAGACATCAGATGCTGTCATCACAGGTAATCTTTTGGTTTGTGATTGCATGGCATCTGTATTATTTGACCCTGGCTCCACGTTTTCATATGTATCTTCATCATTTGCTAATGGTCTAAATTTACATTGTGAATTACTTGATATGCCTATTCGTGTTTGTACTCCGGTGGGTGAGTCTGTGGTAGTTGAAAAGGTATATAGGTCTTGTTTGGTGAACTTTGTGGGGAGCAACACTTATGTAGATTTGGTTATCCTAGAAATTGTGGATTTTGATGTAATTCTGGGTATGACTTGGCTTTCTCCGCAATTTGTGATCTTGGATTGTAATGCAAAAACTATGACGTTAGCCAAGCCTGGGACAGATCCGTTAGTGTGGGAGGGTGACTACACTTCCAATCCGGTGCGTATCATCTCCTTTCTTCGTGCTAAGAAAATGGTTAGTAAGGGGTGTTTAGCTTTCTTGCCACATCTCAAGGATGACACTACCCAAGTACCTTCGATTGAGTCGGTTTCGGTAGTCCGTGAGTTTTTGGATGTTTTCCCTGCAGATCATCCGGGTATGCCACCGGATAGGGATATCGATTTTTGCATAGATTTGGAACCGGGCACTCGCCCCATTTCTATACCCCCTTATAGAATGGCTCCCGCGGAGTTAAGAGAGTTAAAAGCACAACTTCAAGAGTTGTTGAGCAAAGGCTTCATTAGACCAAGTGCATCTCCTTGGGGTGCTCCAGTTTTGTTTGTGAAGAAGAAGGATGGGAGTTTTCAAATGTGCATAGATTACCGGCAGTTGAACAAGGTAACTATTAAGAACAAATATCCTCTTCCTCGCAATGATGACTTATTCGATCAACTACAAGGTGCTTGTGTCTTCTCAAAGATCGACTTGAGATCCGGTTATCATCAATTGAAAATACGGGCAGCGGATGTGCCAAAGACTGCTTTCCGAACTAGGTATGGGCATTATGAATTCGTAGTGATGTCTTTTGGTCTCACAAATGCCCCCGCTGCTTTCATGAGCTTGATGAATGGGATTTTTAAGCCATATTTGGATCTCTTTGTGATTGTGTTTATTGATGATATACTGGTATATTCTAAAAGTAAGAAGGAACATGAGGAGCATTTGAGGATTGTTTTGGAAATGTTGAGGGAGAAAAAGCTTTATGCCAAGTTCTCTAAGTGTGAGTTTTGGCTAGATGCAGTGTCCTTCTTGGGGCATGTAGTTTCTAAGGATGGAGTGATGGTGGATCCTTCTAAGATTGAGACAGTGAAGAATTGGGTAAGACCCACTAATGTGTTAGAAATACGGAGTTTTGTTGGGATAGCTAGCTACTACCGCCGATTCGTCAAGGGATTCTCTTCTATTGCTTCTCAATTGACGAACTTGACTAAGCAGAATGTTCCATTTGTATGGTCAGATGAATGTGAGGAGAGCTTTCAGAAGCTTAAGACTTTTTTGACTACCGCACCAATTCTTACCTTGCCAGTAGAGGGTAAAAACTTCATTGTTTATTTTGATGCATCCTACTCTGGGTTGGGTGCAGTGCTAATGCAAGAGAAGAATGTGATTGCTTATGCTTCGAGGAAATTAAAGGTGCATGAACGTAACTATCCGACCTATGATTTGGAATTGGCCACGGTAGTGTTTGCACTAAAGCAATGGAGGCATTATTTATATGGGGTTAAGTGTGAAGTCTATACGGATCATCGTAGTCTACAGTATGTCCTTACTCAGAAAGATTTGAACTTGAGACAAAGGAGATGGATGGAACTACTGAAGGACTACGACATCACTATCTTGTATCATTCGGGGAAGGCGAATGTTGTGGCAGATGCTTTGAGTAGAAAGGCGGGAAGCATGGGAAGTCTAGCTCATTTGCAAGCTTCTAGACGCCCATTGGCTAGAGAGGTTCAGACTCTGGCTAACGACTTGATGAGGTTAGAAATAAATGAGAAGGGAGGATTGTTGGCTAGTGTGGAGTCAAGATCTTCTTTTCTTGACAAGATTAAGGGAAAACAGTTTGATGATGAGAAACTAAGGTGAATCCGAGATAAAGTGTTGCAAGGAGAGGCTAAAGAAGTAACAATCGACGAGGAAGGTGTTTTGAGGATTAAGGGAAGGGTATGTGTACCTCTCATCGATGATTTGATTAACACTATTCTGACAAAGGCTCATAGTTCAAGGTATTCTATACATCCGGGTACAACCAAGATGTATCGCGACCTAAAGCAACAGTTTTGGTGGAGTAGAATGAAGCGCGATATTGTTGACTTTATTGCCAAATGTCCAAACTGTCAACAAGTAAAGTATGAACACCAGAGGCCCGAAGGAACGCTTCAGAAAATGCCCATTCCTGAATGGAAGTGGGAGAGAATCGCAATGGACTTTGTGGTTGGTCTTCCAAAGACAATGGGTAAGTATGACTCCATTTGGGTGATTGTCGATAGGTTAACTAAGTCTGCTCATTTTATTCCGGTCAAGGTGACTTACAATGCAGAGTAGTTAGCCAAGATCTATATCTCAGAAATCGTTCAATTGCATGGGGTTCCACTATCCATTATATCAGATAGAGGTACGCAGTTTACTTCTATGTTTTGGAAAACATTGCATGCCGAATTGGGTACTAGGTTGGATCTTAGTACTGCATTTCACCCTCAGACCGATGGTCAGTCTGAGCGAACGATTCAAGTGTTAGAGGATATGCTTCGTGCTTGTGTGATAGAGTTTGGTGGTCATTGGGATAGCTTCTTACCTTTGGTAGAGTTTTCATACAATAATAGCTATCACTCCAGTAATGATATGGCCCCATTTGAAGCATTGTATGGTAGGAGATGTAGGTCTCCCATTGGGTGGTTTGATGCATTTGAGGTTAGACCTTGGGGTACTGATCTTTTGAGGGATTCATTAGAGAAAGTGAAGTCTATTCAAGAAAAGCTTCTAGCGGCGCAAAGTAGGCAAAAGGAGTATGCAGACCGAAAGGTTAGAGACTTGGAGTTCATGGAGGGTGAACAAGTCTTGTTGAAGGTTTCACCCATGAAAGGGGTGATGCGGTTTGGAAAAAGAGGTAAGATAAGTCCAAGGTATATTGGACCATTTGAGGTACTAAAGCGAATAGGGGAGGTGGCTTATGAATTAGCCTTGCCCCCAGGGCTGTCCGGAGTGCATCCGGTATTTCATGTGTCCATGTTGAAAAGATACCATGGAGATGGAAACTACATTATCCGTTGGGATTCAGTTTTGCTTGATGATAATTTGACTTATGAGGAGGAACCGGTCGCTATATTAGATAGAGAAGTTCACAAGTTGAGGTCGAGAGAGATTGCATCCATCAAAGTTCAATGGAAGAATCGACCGGTTGAAGAGGCTACTTGGGAGAAGGAGGCAGATATGCAAGAAAAATACCCACATCTGTTTACAGATTCAGGTACTCTTTTTCGCCATTGTTTTTCTTCTTTTGATCGTTCGGGGACGAACGATGGGTAAATTGGTATCTATTGTAACGACCTGTTTAGTCGTTTTGAGCAGCAGATTTTATTTCTGGAAAAACTGGCTGAAACCACGGACCCCACGACGGACCGTCACAGGCACGACGGGCCGTCGCAGGGTCTCGTCTCAATATACTTAGGAATTCAGAAATTGGGTACTGAAAATCGACTCTCTGAACTTCGTAACGGACTTGCAGGACGGACCGTCACAGGTGTGACGGACCGTCACAGGTGTGACGGACCGTCACAGTGTCCCTGGTGAAAAAATAGAACTATGATCGTTACGACGACCTGTGTGACGGACCGTCGCAGGCACGACGGCCCATCACAGGTTGCGTAATCCCAGTTGGAGTCGGAATTTTGGTTAAGTTTTAAGGGACGTTTTGGACTATTCTTTCCTTAATTATAGATTTCGTGGGTTTATATTAATAACTCAAATTCTTGAGGGATAAAAGAGGTAACTTTGGATTAATTAGTGGGGTATTCTTGCCATCTTTTACACTTAATTATATGTTAATTAGGGTAAAAGAAAAAGGGTTTGAATAAGAAAAAGAGAAAAGAAAAGAGGGAGAGATAGATTGATCGATTGAGAGAGTCGAACGAGGAAGAAGAATATCAAAGCTTGGGAAATTGCTTGTTGATTCCAATTCTTCAGTGGAGGTAGGTTATGGTTTTCACACTATTCGTAGTAACCTCTTAATAGCGAATGATATGTGTTAGTAATATTGTAAAACCCTTCTATATGCTTAATTGTATGCTTGCATGAATATGAATATGAAATTGTGAATAATTAAGCATGATGAAGCTATTGAATTCCAAATCTTGAAAGAAACCCTAATCTACTTTGTTAATGATGATGCCTTGGTATAAAAGAAGGCTTGATGAACGAAAGTGGTGAGATTAGGGGATCGGGTGCCACGTTCCGGTACCAGGATAGAATGAGGATCGGAGTGTCACGTTCCGACACCAGGATAGTATATGGATCGGGTGCCACGTTCCGGTACCAGGATAGAATGAGGATCGGAGTGTCACGTTCCGACACCAGGATAGTTGATAGAGCAGAGTGTCACGTACCGACACGAGGGGAATGAATATAATGAATCTTGAAATATGTTAATGAATTCAATCTAATGAATCTATTTCCCAAATGAGTATGATATTGAGGCTTGAGTCCTCATGGATGAACTTGTTAGTACTTATTGATGATTTTAGTACTTGTTGTTGCTACATGTTGAGTATTATAGTTGATTTATGATATTATTGGATGTATATTGTTTTCTATTTTGAGTTGGCCGATGATATCTACTCAGTACTTGTGGTTGTACTGACCCCCTACTTTTATGTTTTCTTCTTTGTTTATTGTGGAATGCAGCGAACGTTCCGTCAACTTCAACTCAACAGTAGATCTAGCCAGTCTTCACTACTTTTGGAAATTCAGGGTGAGCTAATGCGTCTAGCTTGGACTGGATCTTCTTCTTCAAGTCTTGATGCCTTGACTTCCGGCATGGACTAGCTTTCTATTATTTTGTTTTCTTAGATATTCTTAGTTTAGTAAATTGAGGATAGATGTTCTTGTGATGATGACTTCCAGATTTTGGGGATAATAATAATAGTTTTGAATTGTTTTTATTAATGAGTTTAAGTCTTCCGCATTATTTTCTGTTGATATTTTTGAAATGTTAAGGTGTAGATGGGTTGGTTCGCTCACATAGGAGGGTAAAATGTGGGTGCCAGTCGCGTCCCCGATTTGGGTCGTGACAAGTTACTCATAGTCATAATCACAATATTCAAATATATTAAATAAGAATTCATGTACTTACTTCAATGAGAAAGATTAAAATCCGAAAGTTTCCTTGATTAATCGCCAAAAATCACTTGCAAGAATCTCAATAGTCAATAATCTCACAAAATGTCTAATGATAATCAAGAATCTAAGAGTACAGTATCTACTAATATGATGTCTAACAATATGGATTCTAACAATGATCCAAAGTCTAACCCCAAAAATGAGGTTTTTCGAACTATTTATAGAAAATAAAAACCTAATTAAACAAGGACCCTATTTGCTGGAAATCTTCCAAAACGCGGCTGGGTCGACGGACCTCGCCACGGATCGTCATGGTCACGACGGACCGTCATGGACTCTATCGTCCCATACTTGTGCAATTTCTTTTGCTGCTCTCTCCAGTACCCTGGACTGCAAGTATGACGGACCGTCATAGGCACAACGGTCCGTCGAGGGTCTTCGTTCAAAAACACTTCAACTCTTGGAATAAGGGTAATGGAATTACATCGCTGAACTTCATGAAGGACCGTCACAAGCTTCGTAACGCCACACTTGGTCAGACTTCCCCATCTTCCTTCAGCAGCTGCACTACGCTGCCACCAACGGACCGTCACAAGCTCCTTAGGTGGTCTCTTCTGCATTTGTTTGCTCAAAATCTCCGCATTCATCTTTGGACAGATTTTGTACAAAATAAAGAAAAACTTATATAAACATTAGCACAAAAAGGCTTTTGGACACACTAAACTTAAGGAAAAAGTATTAATAATATGGTGAAACCACGGTATATCAGTTGACAAGATTTTTGAGTCTATTTCTGCTCTCGAGAATCTCTGTTGGAACTACAAGTACGTTCAGGTAAAATAGCTTCATAACTTGCATTTTCATAACCTTGAGTCATCCTGATTTTCGACATTTTCTTCCTAGGACCTGTATATTAGACCGGCTCCCTCATGTTCTTTTCTATCTTAAACGCCTTCACATATCATGCATTAATCTAGGAGTATTCTTTGATCTTTCGTTTGTTCTTTGCTTGATAAGAAGCTCTCCAAATTTAGAAGAAATTGAAATCTAGGTTGTTAATGATGTTTACTTTTCTCTCTCTTTTTCGTATGTATTTGACTTTCTTATGATCTTCAATTATAAATCAAGGCTGATGGTTTTTCTTAATCTTTCTTAGAACACATGCGCGCTAGGAGACTGTTGATGATATTCCTGAATGTTTCTCGGATATGACATTTAATCACCTGAGGACAGAAAAGATTTACGATGTAATAGGAGTAGCAGCTGAAATGCAGCTTATCAAGGTTTTATTGTCCATGTCTCCAACACTGTTCAGAATGATAATTAAGACCTGTGAAACGGAAGATAATTTTTTTTTCAAAGTACTCGCTGAGGTAACAAAATTTCAGCGTACATCATCTAAAGCATAAGTTGTGTATAGTCTAGATTAGAAATAATCTTTTACAGAAATATTTGAAATTGTAAAAAGAATGTTGATACAGCAGTAAGGCTGTTATTTTGCATTTACCACTGTGAAGACCAATAGTTTGTGAACATAGGTGAATCTGGATGAATGTTTTTGATTAATATGTTTCAATGTCTGTTGTTTTAATGATCTATGGGATGACTCTTTGGTTTGTTATTGATATTTTTCATATATTCATTGCGGTCCTATGGTTATTGTGCATTTTTTTATTTGATATGATCATGACATGAGTTGAGCGTAAATGGAATAGTGAGGATTCATAATCGATTTTAACTAGTTGTTTTATGAGAGTCGACGACGTTGTCCACACATTGTTATGAATTTTGAGAAAGAATGAAATTCGATCAAATCCTTGATCTTAATGGTTAGTAAACAATACCCCTTTTGAATGGAAAAGATAATCACTTTCAACAACATTTTTCAATGAGAATTATGATACAATATAGATTATAAGCTGAAATTGAATTTCAACAATATTACTCTTACAAGCTTAATATTACAATTCCACATCCCAGAAAAATTATCACTAAATACAGGAAAAGGGAAAAAAAGGGGGTGGGGGTGGGGATGGGGTAAGTGGTTCATAAATCAGTCTTTTTTCTATACAATCAGAACATATCCCATTCCTTTATAAAGCTTCCATATAATCATATATATATACAAGCTCAATCGAACCCTACCACAGAAAAAATTCTGGTAAATAAGTGGAGAAGAGTAAAGGGGCGGGTATATCATCCACTGAGTTATGAACCATGCACTATTGACCCTCGAGGACTTCTTGGTTATAAAAAAGAACAAAAAAAACAAGCTCAATAACATACATCAATATTACTTGAGCATTCTATCTTAGATTCCCTTTTTTTTGTTTCATCTAATTGACTATCTTTAATAATCTAAAGCAGAAGTTGTGTATCTTGTTGATTAGTATCGTTATCACAATCCTTCTTAATCTTTAGTTAAAATGTTTTGGAAGTACAAACAGAAACGAGACCTTTGGTTGATGGAGTAGTAAGGTTGTGTTTTGCCTTTTCTTTAAGGTACTAAGAAGATTTTATCTGTTTGGAAACATGGAATTGTGAATGTTTTGAATACTCTGTTTGGTAACAGAGATGGTTTTTATATTCATGCATGTTCTTAAATGTTGTATGATTTGAGACTTTGGTTGTTTATTTCAAAGTTATGTTGTGTGTTGAATTATCTTAGGGAGCTTGAAACATTGAGTGGAAACTTACTTTTTGGCTAGTAGGAATTTATTTCCTGTTAAGGGATTAGTCCAAGTTAGAACGAGAAGTATTTATGTCGGACATGATTCGTCCTCATCTGTGAAGAAGAAACTCGAACAAGCATCATTCCATTTGGGGTTCTTGTGTTGATGTTTAATTTGGAGCCTCATCATAGAAATCATAGATATTAATGTGATTATAAATTATTTTATTAAAATTTAGAGTGAAAATATGTCTTTTATATTTTATATTAGTTATTTGTTTTTCTCATTACAAAAAATCATAAATAAAAATTATAAATTTCATTAATTTAAACTTTAAGAATCTTTTTCTGAAGGTTTACAAACTTGATTACGTTTACAAAATAAAAAAGGAATAATTTTAAGGATAAATGAGATCAAAATGATTGGAAGAATTATTTATAACAAAGTGAACAATTAATATAGGACTATGAAAAGACTTTTTTTTCGAAACAACTTAAAAATAGAGTAAATATCACATATATTAAGGTAAAAAGAAAGTAAAAATTAATGTGATTATTTATTTAAAGAAATTGGCACGTATATTTTGTTACTGAAAATTTACTTTGATCAGTCCAATTTAATCCACTTAATTTTTTTGCATGTGACATTTAATACCTCAAAATAGTTAAATTTGATTGTGTAGGCCAGTTACAAATTAAATTTTCTGATGTTATGACTTTTTTACTTATAGGAAATCATCATTTTTATGTATAAGAGATACATAAAATACAAAGAGATATCATTTGTTCAGTATTACAGACACAAAATTTGTACATTTTAACTATTTTTATGTAAGGGCGAATCTACAAAGAGCAAAGGTACATTCATTTGAATTTTCTTGGCAACAAATTTATATGATATATATAAGATTTTTTTTGCTGTTTATATATAAATTATAAATTCCTTAGTAAAAATGTCTTTGTACATTGAAAGGCATTTAAATTTCACTTGCTTAATTACAATTTTTTAGCAGACCATGAAAAAGTTAGAGGTTTGTCGTAGTATGAATTTTTTATACATATTCATACAATATTTTTATCAATAACGTTATTGTGTACTATAATATTTTAAAGAACAAATAAAATAATAAAAATTAGCAATAATTGAGTTGAGTTGTGTCTTGACTCATTATCTGCCCAGTTTTGGCTAAATTCATATTGATCCAATCAAATTCAGTTCGGATTGGATAATTACCCGTTTGTTGTCTTGACCCATTATGATTGACCTAAAATTGATCCAATTTGCTAAATTACCGTCCCTAACAATGCCTAAGATTAAAATAGAAGAAAAATCGATGAAACAAAATGCACTTAAGCAAGAAAAACTAATTAAAAACAACCAAATAGTTATCCTCTTTTGGATGAGTGATGATTTAACAGAGCAAGTGAACATTAGCCAAGAAATCCCTAATGTTACAACCAAATTGTAGATAGTCATGTGTATTTACCAATTTTCTATGAAATAAAAACTAGCATTCACTAAAAATATTACTAATATGATAATTACATATCATATATAAGTTGTACAATATAAGTTTTATTTTATTTTATTAATTAAATAGATTCACCATTTCATTAGATTATATGTTGCGCAACAAAAATATTAACATTTTCTATTATGACATAAGATTTTGGACAACCACTATTAAGATTGAAGAAAGAAAAATGTGTTAGAATGGGCATTTAATAAACTACAACAATATTTTGTTGATAGATTTAATACATCATGTTAGGAATCTAACTAAAAGAAAGAGAATGATTCTTAATTAGTCCTAGAACCCACGAATTCCAAAAAGAAATAGTTATGGAAAAACATAATCATGTTTTTAAGTATTAAATCTTTTTCAGGTGGCGTAGAGAGTGTTGAAAGCAAATCACAAGTAAAAAATATAAAGGAAAGAAAATTAATCTGTATTCAACATATGTCCTTTCTTAATTGATTATTTTAACATTAGTTAGTATAGAAATCTCACAAAAGTATGTATAAATCAAGGATGTATTGATGATTATAATGTTGAGTTACAAACTTCTTAAATAGGAGAAGAGTCCTATTCTAGTTATACTAGGAGTCCTACTTCAATACAAATAATTACACGAGTAGTAATTTATTACAAGTGAAATACCTTATCCTAATCAACTGTCACGACACAAAACGAGCCGCGAGTGGCACCCATACTTATCCTACTATGTGAGCGAACCAATCAATCTAAACCCTAAAATTTCGACCATAATAAACAGAATATAATGCGGAAGACTTGAAACTCAATAATATAACCAATAAATAACTTCTAAAATTTATTAACTATTATCCCCAAACTCTGGAAGTCATCACCACAAGAACATCTATCCTCAAATTACTAAATCTAAGATTATCTAAGAAGCTAAAATAAATAAACAGCTAGTCCATGCCAGAACTTCAAGGCATCAAGACGTGAAGAAGAAGATCCAGTCCAAGCTAGAAGGAATAGCTCACCCTGAAATCTGGTGTGATAAAGACTGGCTAGAGTTGCGGACGAGTCTAAGTTGATGGCACGTTTGCTGCACTCCACAATAACAAGAAAACAATTTACAAGTAGGGGTCAGTACAAGGAACACGTACTGAGTAGGTATCATCGGCCAACTCAGAATACAAAGCAATATATATTGAACAATAACATAAAATCGACCACAATACTTAACAGGTGACAATCAACAAGTCAAGAATCATTTGCAACAACACCAAAACACACCTGTGAGGACTCAAGCCTCCACACCATACTCATTTAGGAATTAGGTTCTTTAAATTGAGTATATTAACATAATTCAAGATTCATTCTCTTTATTCCTCTTGTGTCGGTACGTGACACTCCGATCCCCTCAATATTCATTCTCGTTATTATCCTGGTGTCGGAACGTGACACTCCGATCCTCTACTATCCTGGTGTCGGAACGTGACACTCCTATCCCCTAATTCTACGTGTCAGTTCGTGACACCTGATCCCCTAATTCTACGTGTCGGTTCATGACACCCGATCCCCTAATTCTACGCGTCGGTTCGTGACACCCGATCCCCTAATTCTACGTGTCGGTTCGTGACACTCGATCCCCTAATCTCATTCTATTAGTTCATCAAGCCTTCTTTTATACCAAGGCATCATCATTAACAAAGTGGATTTAAGATTTAAGATTCACAGCCTTATCTTTCCAATCCATTACAATTACATAATCACATCATGCAAGCACATAATTAAGCATATAGGAGACTTTAAAATACTACCCAATACATATCATTCGCTATTTAGAGTTTAAGTATGAAATAGCATAAACCATAACGTACCTCCACCGAAGAATTCGTGATCACGCAAGCTACTCCTCAAAGTCTTTGCTTTCTTATTTGTTCTCTGTTCTCTTGCTCGTTTCTCCCTTCTTTTCTTTGCTCTTTTTATTTTTCTTATTCAAAACCCTTTTTCTTTTACCCTAATAGTCATTTAATTAAGTATAAAAGATGATAAAAATAACCCACTATTTATTTCAAGGTTATCTCCTTTAACCCCCAAGTAATTGAATTATTAACATTAACCCACTAACTTTATAATTATAAGAATGAATAGTCCAAAACGCCCCTTAAAAACTTTTAATAGAAATTCGACCCAGTCAGGGCTACGCAGCCTGTGACGGTCCGTCATGACTGTGACGTTCCGTCCTGCAGGTTCGTCACAAAGTTCAGAGAGTTAATTTCTGTGGAAAGGTTTGTGTTGGTCCGTCGTGCCAACGACGGTCCGTCCTGTCATTCCGTTGTGAAGTTCAGAGAGTCGATCTCAGTACCCAAATTTTCAGAATCTAAGTGTTTTGGAACGAGACCCCCTCGATGGTCAGTCGTGCCCATGACGGTCTGTCGTGGGATCCGTCGACCAAGACAGTTATTACCAGAAATAAACTCTACTGCTCAAAACGACTAAACAGGTCGTTATATCAACGCCTACAATGTTAAGTTTCTTAGTCATACAAAACATTGGATTTAGCAGTCTAATCCTAGTATGAATCTATTTCTAACTCGTCAGTCTGCTTCGATGTACTTGTTCCTTCAACGTGTCCCATTAGTCGTCAAGCTTCCTTCGACAGTTAGTGCACATAATTGATGGGGAAAAAAGTTCACTGACGGCTCAAGCTAGATAGTGTGGAAGTTAAATTTAAAAATTGATCCATATAAAAGAGTGCCATACGAATTAAAACATTCTTTTTTTTTGGTACAAAAATCTTACGATTATTTTATTGTTACTAAAACATTAGGCCTTTCAATTTTTGGTAGCGTAAGGCATATTCCTCATATTTAAAGGCATAGAGCCACCCTCTGAAGAAACCTAATTAAAACAATAATAACAAAAGTAATTTTTTTTTCAAAAAAGAACAATAGTATACTCTGATGATGGGTGTACCTAAATTCATTGTGTAACGGTAGCAACAAAATTAAGTTATTTCTTGTTTCCTCCTAAGATTTGTAGTTTTTTTTAAAAATTAAACTATTAAGAAAAAGTAAAATATTTGTGTAATTCTAATTATGTTTTCTTGAGAAAACATAGGTTAAAGGCATATGGACGTATGGCTTAGTCTTTAATAATGAATATCACTTTGTTCAACTATCATTTTTATTTATTTATAGGAATATGATTTATCATTCAATACTTGATTGTTTTAGGCTTAATTATGGGTTTAGATATGAATATTTGAATTAACAAAATAATTCCATTTCTCATGATTTTGGTGTTCTTATTAATAGCTTTTACATAAATTAAAATTTCAGGATGCATTTTTTTTATTATATTTCACCAAAATATTGAAATTAACTATGTAGTTCACTAAATTAATATTTTATGCTTCTTGTAAAACAAATGTTTGGGGTCATATATCCCATAAGAGGTTAATTGTAATACTAGTATTAGTTGTACCAGGGTTAATTTTACGGTCAACATTGTACTAAAATTTCATACAAACTATTTTATATATACTACCAATTAACACCTTTAGTGATAAAGGAAGTGTCAAGTATTATCTAGCATATATATATATATATATATATATATATATATATATATATATATATATATATATATATATATATAAAACCTTAAGCCCGCCTACGTGGCGGCACAAAAAATTAGGATTCCCTTTTAATTTATTTTTTTACAAAAACTACCCTTCCGATTTCGTAAAAAGTTATGACTTTTATAAAAAGTCAGGACTTTAATGAAGAGTTTTGCATATGATGAATAGTTGTGACTTTATTAAAAGTTGTTACTCTTATGAAAAAGTTGCGACTTTAATTAAGAGTTGCGACTATTATGAAAAGTTGTGTCTATTATGAAAAGTTGCGACTTAGATAAAGAATTGTGACTGTTATGAAAAGTTGCAAATTTTCTTAAAGGTTGTGAGTTTTCCAACGGGTTGCAACTTTTCCAAATAGTTGTAATCTTTCTAATGAAGCACAATAACCATTTTTTACACTACCCTTTGTTGTGTATAAATAGTTTTCTCTCATTATGAAACTACAAAAATTCTACACCTCTTAGTATTTCTTCTCCTTCTCCTTCTCCCCCTCCTCCTCATTCACAATTAAATATTTGTGTGCGTATTTCTTCTCCTTCTCCTTCTCCTTCTCGTCCTCCTCCTCATTCACAATTAAATATTTGTGTACTTTGCTCATGTAGAATGACTCACTAAGACCATTGCTTATGTTATAAACCCTGATATGTCTTTTAACAATTATTAATTTCTGCTTATGTTATTAAGGATAATGGTAAGATGTCATAATTTTCATTTTCCTTTACATTATTATTGTTTGTTATTACGTAATCTTGCATGTAATATAATATATTGTTTTAGTGATAATGCCGGATATACTTTAATACTTTATAAAACTTGTGATATTTAATTCCCGTGCGAAGCGGGGATAGTTTTACTAGTTCATTTATAATGTTACAATAAACACATGCCATTCCTATAGTATTTTTATTTAAGCACTCAATACTAAAAATTTCTAGTACAATAAGTATAACATCACTAATTTAAACGTCTAAGTTTTTTTCAAATTCTATCCAAAAATACTTTATATGTGTTTGATTTAACCTAAGCCAAACAAATTTACATCAAGAGTTGCAGATTAAAGAAATCAATGCAAATGTCAGCTACTAATAATTTCTTTTGCATTTTGTAAACATGGAAAAAGGTTACATTTGCCTCCTATTATGCACCTTTTCTTTTAATCGTAAAGTTATGACATGTTTGTTTGTTGTTCGTGTAGTGTGTACATTGACCTTACCTATCGTACTTTTGTTTAATTCCTACAGATTATCATGCCTCCTGATGAACAAATTCTTAGTTTACCTTCTCCTGATCGACTTAACAACCTTAACATTCATTTAATCGATGACATTCTAAGTGGATTGTCTTTTCGAGATATTTTAAGATTTAGTACACTTTCGAAGGACTGGCAATATATTTGCTGGAGAATTCCACATGTGAAGTTTGATCAAACAGTGTGGAAAACACCCAAGGAATTGACATCCCCTACCATTGCATTTATTCCGATTCTTGATAGTTTCCTCATGTTTCATAGAAGAATAATATTGAAGGTCACCCTCAATATTATTAGTATAATAGTGTGTCCTAATGTTGATCGTCTGATTTTTTCCATCGACACTGATCACATTCAACATTTTGTCTTTAAACTTCCATTTATTTATCCTCCATACAGGTTGCCCAACTTTTTTTTCTATTGTTCAGCATTGAGGCATTTGTATTTTATGGAATGTGAAATACAACATCCATGTTTCATTAAGGGATTTAATAAGTTGATTAGGCTAAAATCGAAATATATCACATTATCTACTAATAAGTTTAAAAGTTTGATCTCTAATAACCCATTGCTTGAGGATTTGGTGCTAAAAGACATAGACAATCTGTACATCATGAGTATTAATGCTCCTAATGTAAGGTCATTTATCATTCCTGGCAATATAGAATTGATATATCTTTAAAATGTTCCTGTTCTTTCCAATGTTCTTTATTTGCCTTGAGAATTGGTTCTAGAGGATGAAGATGATTTCGTTAGTATTTTTTTTGTCTATTCCTGCTCTTGAGTGTTTCAGCTGGGATCTTTTTGAGGTAATGTTTCTTCATTTAACTTAATGGTAAAGCATTTTCATGTGTACTTTTTTTTGACTTTGAGTCATCCTGATTTTATCATTTTATTTGTAGTTCGATAATGGATCAACTGAAGTTATACCAACAAGGCTTCCATCAGCTCTTAACTGTCTAAAATACCTTTTCATATCTTGGACTACTCTTGGAGAGTTTTTTTAGCTTTCGTTTATTCTTTGCATTATACGAAGTTCCCCAAATTTTGAAGAAATTAAAATTAAGGTCGTCACTTATGAATATTTTTCTCTCTACCTTTTCCATGTTTTTATATTCGTGTGTAATGACTTAATGTTTTTTTCTTAATTTTTCTTTAGGGAATATCATTAGTGATTGAGTTATTTTCGAATCTGTGCTGCAGGAGGTTTTTGATGAGATTCCTGCAAGCTTTTTGGATATTACATTTAATCATCTGAGGACAGTTTAGTTTTATGATGTACTATTAGAAGAGGGTGAAATGCAGCTTATCTAGGTTTTATTGGCAAAGTCTCCAGCACCGGTGAAAATGGTAATCAAGCCTCGTCAAATGCAAACTAACGAATCTCTCAATGTATTCATTGAGATAACAAAATCTCAATGGGCATCATCTAAAGCAGAAGTTGTGTATCTTGTTGATTAGTATTGT
This sequence comes from Solanum peruvianum, assembly GCA_027705065.1. Classification (NCBI taxonomy): domain Eukaryota; kingdom Viridiplantae; phylum Streptophyta; class Magnoliopsida; order Solanales; family Solanaceae; genus Solanum; species Solanum peruvianum. The sequence continues at coordinate 43,524,892 of JAKWJD010001758.1, read as the reverse complement.
TATCACAATCCTTCTTAATCTTTGGCTAAAATGTTTTGAAAGTGCAAACACAAACATGTTGTTTTGTTGATGGTAGTAAGGCTGTGTTTTGACTTTGCTTTAATGTACTATAAAGATTTTATCTACTTGGAAACATAGAATTGTAAATATTTGAATACTCTGTTTGGGAACAGAGATGGTTTTTACATTTCATGGATGCTCTTAAATGATATATGATTTGAGTCTTTGGTTGTTTATTGCAAAGTTATGTTATTTGTTGAATTCTCTCAGGGAAACTTACTTTTTTGTTAGTAGGAACTTCTTTCCTGTAAAGGGATTAGTCGAAGTTAGATCAAGAAATTTTATTTAGGACATAATTTTAGGCTAATAAAGTCTAGGATGACTTTCAATATTATTCCTATATGAAACCAGAGGAAATAATAAAGAATAGGAATAAATCCAATTGTAGGGGATGTCAAGTCCTCTGGTGTTTCCTAGACCTTTTGATCAAATTTAACCTGTGTAATTTTTGGGCAAGTATATTGCCAATCCTTAGAAAGTGTACTAGTTCTTATAAATCTTGAAAAGAAAACCTATTTAAAATGTCATCAATTAAATGAATCGCAAGATTTCTAAGTCGATCAAGAGAAGGCAAACATAGTCTTTGTTCATCTAGAGGCATGATAATTTGTAGAAATTAAAAAAGAATACGATTTGTAAGGACAGAGTATATGCTACACGATCAACAAACAAACTTTTCACAACTTTAACAATAAAACAAAAGGTGTATAATTCGTAGATGACACTTGCATTGATTTTTTTAATTTGCAACTTTTGATATAATTGGATTTGGATTAGGTTAAAGTAAACACATATAAAGTATTTTTATATAGAATTTTAAGAGAACCTAGAAGTTCAAATTAGTGATGCGATACTTATTGTACTACAAATTTATAGTAGTGAGTGTTTACATCAAAATAATATATGAATGACATGTGTTTATGCAATATTATAAATCAATAGATAATACTTGACACTTCTTTCAACACTAAAGGAGTCGTTTGGTAGTATAGATAAAAATAGTACTTGTATTAATTTTAGTACCAATGTTTGACTATAAATTTAACATTGGTACAACAAACACTACTATATCAGTTAACCTTTTTGAGATATATGACCCCAAACATTTATGCTACAAGAAGAATGATTATGTATCCTTACTGATGGGGATTATTTCGAACTTGTGCCCTATGAGTTTATTGATGAGATTCATGCAAGATTCTCGAATATCACATTTATTCACTTGAGGACATTTAAGTTTTATGATGTACTATTAGAAGAGAGTGAAACAACTTAATTTTAGGAATTTCATGCTTATTAAAGAATAACTCCAAGTTATACCGACAAGTATGATGGACATACTCATTCCTTATCTATGAATACAAAACTCGAAGAATCATCACCCAATTTGGGATTCTTGATTGATGTTTATTTCAAAGTTATGTTGGGTGTTAAATTTCATTGGGTGAGCTTGGCACATTGAGTGGAAACTTACTTTCTGTCTAGCTAGTAGAAATTTCTTGTCTGCTAAGGAATTAGTCCATGTTAGACCGAGAATTATATATTTTAGACATGATGCTTCCTCATTTGAGAAGAAGAAACTCGAGAAGAATCACCCAATTTGGGATTCGTGAGTTGATGTTTATCTCGAAGTTATGTGGTGTGTTGAATTCTCTTGGCGAGCTTAAAGTATTGAAAGGAAACTTATTTTTTGTACAATTAGTAGGAATTTTTGTTTGCTTAAGGGATTAGTCTTAGTTAAATAGACAAGTATATATGTTGGACATTATCCTTCCTCATCTGTGAAGAAGAAACAAGAAGATCATGTCCAACATATATATACTTGTCGGTCTAACTTAGACAAATTCTTTATCAAACAAGAAATTCCTACTAACCATACAAAAAGTAAGTTTCCATTCAATACTTCAAGCTCACCTAGGAGAATTTAACACACAACATAACTTCGAAATTTACATCTACTCAAGAATCCCAAATTGGATGATGCATCTTCTTAAGAAAGGAACATGTCCAACATACTTCTCGTTCTTACTTGGACTAATCTCTTAACAAGCAAGAAATATTTACTAACCAGACGTAAAGTAAGTTTCCACTCAATGTTTCAACCTCTCCTAAGCAAATTCAACACATAACATAACTTTGAAATAAATATCAACTCACGAATGCCAAATTGGGTGATGCTTCTCGAGTTTATTCTCCATAGGTGAGGAAGGATCATGTCCAATATATATACATATTGGTAGAACTTGGACTAGTTCCTTAGCCAGACAGAAAGTTAAGTTTCCATAGTTCTAGAAAGGATAGCATGTACACAACAGTTTACTCCTAACTTTGTTTGTGGTGTTTCAGGGTTGATTTTTGTAACCCCTCGACTTAAAATAAATGTTTTGCATCAAAAATAACATAAAAAACAAAAATAAATAAATAAAGGAAAATAGGGTTCTTTCTACGTTCCAAAATCCCAAGAAAACTAACATCTACCACAAAAAAAAAGTACAAAGTGGAAGTGTAATGACCCAAAAGCTCCTCTTTAGAGTTTTGAATATTTGTTTAACTTAAGTTAATTAATCGATAGTTTATGGGCTAAAGTGATAATTTATTTAAGACCCTATACTATTTAACCTTTATTTAATAAAATATGTGGGTAAAGCCTATCACAATTAGTACTTAATAAATTCATAAAAGGAAAAGAAGAAAGGAGAAAGACGGAACGGACGAAGGGTTTCGCATCTTGCGAACTGCTTCAGGTACTTGCATCAAACTTGCATGTTCTTCCATAATTTCTACATATATATATATGGCTGGAAATAATATTATATTAAATGGGAGAGGAATGATTTGTTTGGTAAGTTTTTAGATTAGATAGGTGCCATATACCCCTTTCTTTTTACACTTATATTTGTACCAATTTTGGTTTGCCATTAATGTAGTGATGATTGGTCAATCATTGCCTTTTTAAAATTTATCCTTAGAAAATAAGAATTTAGGGATTATAGGGATAAAATATGTCATTGTATGTTGATTAGGTGGAGCGGTACAGATGGTAAGATTTTTTGTAAAATTATTATTAGCTTTCTTATTATTATATATTATCATATTATGAGTCAAACTTTAATATATTGGTATAGCTAATTAAATGTTAAATTTATGACATTGAAAAAAAAAAAACAAACTTGACCCTAGGCTTGAAACTTGGAATTTCGATAATTGAAATATCAATTGTTTAACATTAGGAACTTGATTGTATACTCGAGTAAGTTTCCGAGTGAGTTTAGAGTCTAGACTAGACACAAAGTAATGTGGATATTTTTCGTCTTGAAATCTTATTATGGACACTTATTTGAATAGATTGTTTTGAGTTGGAAGTTCAACAAAAAGGGAAGACTCAAGTTCCAAAGTCATTGTTCGACTATTTGAGGCAAGTGGATTTCTAAATTCTTGTTAAGTGTATGAAATGCGTGTATTTCCTTGTGGTATATGTGTGGGAGTAATGGGAATTGGTGATGGGTTGACTCGTCCACATTGAATAATTCTAATGATGAAAACAAGGGGTAATAAAAGGCAATGTGAATAATTGCTTGTGTGTGATTTGTTGATAATAAAGAATGGTTTGAAAAGTTTGTTGAATCATTGTTGATGTTGTTGTGAATTGCACAATGTTATGAAATTGGTCATCTCCTCATTATTTGTGTGAACTTGTCATCTGCATTATTCTGAGGCATTGGTTGTGACAAGTGTTATGTGCATTGAGAAAGAATGGGTACTAAAGAGGATGTACCATTTCGAGGGACGTATCGCGCGCCGCGATGGATACTATATTTCGAGGGACGTATCGCGCGCCGCGATGGATACTATATTTCGAGGGACGTATCGCGCGCCGCGATGGTTACTATTATCGAGGGTCGTGTCATGCGCCGCGACAGATGCATGGACAGATATGTCCCCCATGGGTCCCGGACTGAGAGACAGCGGGTGTGTATCACTAGGTCAGACATGCATCATTATACTTGACATTGCATTCCATTGCACTGCACATGCTTATCATTAATGAACTTGATATGTGTTTTGTTGATCTTCTGATTGCCTTTCTGCGGAACTTGTGATTGATCAATACTGAGCTTGTTATTGAGGATATATAATTTGTTGAAGTGTTATTGTTGAGGATATGTATTTTGTTGAAGTGTGTTATTGAGGATATGTAAATTTTTGGAAGTGTTGCTATTGAGGGTATCTAATTTGTTTAAGTGTTGATGTTGAGGATATATAATTTATTAAAGTGTTGTTGTGGAGGATATGTAATTTGTTAAAGTGTTGTTGTGGAGGATATGTAATTTGTCTAAATGTTTTTGTTGAGTTACGTTCTACGTAAACTGTGAGTTGTTAGGTTGGGCTGATGTTTATGCAGGTTGTAGTTGTGGAGGTTCGGTTGGGGGTGGTAGGAGTACCCGTATTTCATCCCCTTAGCTTGTGTTTAGAGGTTTACTTGCTGAGTACCGTGTGGTTTGGTACTCACCCCTTGCTACTACAAATTTTTTTTGTAGATTACTAGCCCGGACTTTGTGATATTTCCCTTCTCCTTGTCTGAGGTTTCTTGGAGATTTGTGAGGTAGCTGTTTCCATCTCAGCAGACTTTCTTCTCCGAAAATTATGATCTTGTTCTATTCTAGAAACAAGTTCATTTGAGACTTGAGTTTTTCTTTTGAATCAATTGTAATACTTTAGAGGCTTGTACACGTGACAACCAGGTTTTGGGGTATAATGTAAGTTGATAGTAAATTTTCCGCATTTTTATTGTAATAGTTGAGTTTTAGGCTTACTTGTCTTGGTGGGATAAGACGAGTGCCATCACGTCCATTTTTGGGTCGTGACAAAATGGTATCAGAGCCCCAGGTTCATAGGTCTCACGTGTGTACAAGTCGAGTCTAAATAGAGTCTCGATGATCGTTACGGAGACGTCTGTACCTATCTTCGAGAGGCTATAGTGACTTTTAGGAAATATCTTCACTTCTTAAATCTCTATTGTGCGTACTTGGTCCCATTTTGATTCTTATTGCTTCACTCCATTCGCTCTCATTTATGTGATGACTCGTGCGTAGTTCCTTTGTGAATCATTGACATGCCATTTATTGGTTTGATGTTAGATCTGGTATTAAGGTGGAAATGATATACTAATAAAACGAATGCGTGATCATATCTGAAAGAGTTGAGTAAGGTTAGTTATCATTGTAAAATAATAATAATAAATATAATACTTATCTGGTATAAGCAAAATATGGAGTGGTTCGACAATTAGAAGTTAAATGTTTGAAGAATTGACTAGATAATAAATAGTGTAATATAATTGATATAGTTGTCATACCATTAATGGGTTGCTTAGCAAATGATGTTGAACCAATTCAGGTTAGAATCCCTTCTGTGGTTTCACAGATTGAGTGTATACCAAAGAAGGTCATGATACGACCATTACAATGGTAATGATGGGTACTTGGTTAGAATTATGGAGTGTGTTACTTTTGATATTGACCTTGCTTACGAAAGAATACATAAAGTTTGGGTTAGATACAAAACTAATCTGGTAATATTTTACAGCTATTTGATGGATAAAGTGTGTGACCTATTTGGAAATGATCTTCTCAATAGATATGATATGTTCTAGTGGTGGATGTAATGAATTTTCACGATGTGTTACTAGTGGTACATGAAAACGGACATGTTGATTGTTAAGTGCAAATATTAACTACCTAAGGAGTTATCTATGGTATACATGCTCATATGATAAGATTGGTGTTGAACTCATATTTGAGAACCCAACTAGTTTGTTGGTACGGGTGGATGTGTTAAACATTATTTATAAGGAAGCTTTTAGTAGTGTATCTTTGGTATGATATTGATATGTTCAAATTGTGAAATGTATTTTATGAATTTTTAAATGAGTGGTGATTTCATCGTAATGTCCAAGAAATTGGATCAATATTGAGTGACAAGCATATGGGTAAAGGAAGTCCTAAAGAGTATACTTGTGTGTATGTAATTGAGAATTTTAGTAAGAAAGTGCATATAAATTGAGTAAGTACCTTGGGTGGTTGGCATAACTAGGTTTGGATTGTCATGTTAATGGCGAGGCTAAATTCGTAGTAAGGAAAATGACGAACTAAGCACGATGATTATTTTTTGACGCATTATGATTGAAATGCAACTATATGATACGGGTGTTGGTCAAAACGATTTTTTTATGGTAATGATGAATTATGAGTATCTAAGGTTATGGTTGTTTCTATTTCATAAGTAGTGTGGTTTTATGGTAATGATTAAAAGGAGTTGGGATGTCATCAAATAAAATTGAAAGGAGCTAGAGCCTTAATGGAAAGAATTAGTGGTAAATAGTTTAACTTTCAGAGCGAGGATAAAACTAGGCTATTTTACATTGTTTGCAAGGGTTGAGGATGTATCTTCAAAGGAATTTGGAGAATTGGGTTCAGAGACAAGTGATTTTACCTGTTTCTTCCAGATTATGATATAATATAGTGTCACAAGTTCAATAGAATGATTAAACAAAAATAAACTATTGGATAAAACTTGAGAAAGGAGTGTACGGACGTTCAACTCAAGTATGATGATTAGTTCTTTTATAGTTTCGAATTTGGTAACGGGTACCATTGGATTTTTAAGCAAAGGATATTAGAAGGTCGCTAGAGAGGCGATATATGGTAAGCTATGATACGTAAATTTATAAAAATTTCAGATGTGAGCTAATATTGATAGACAATGGAATTGTATTACATGGTTGGGATCAAAACTTCAAGTTTACGTGGTGAGTTTAGATTTTTGATAGTGTATCTTGTCAAGGAATGAATTGGTAAGGTAAGAAATGGTTTATCACATTGAGTATGAAGCATATAGGAGGACTTAAAATTTGAGTAGTACATTTGGTTACTTTTGATTGTTATACCTAAGGTTTCCCATATTACTGGTCAAAAATATAAGACTAGTAAATGAGTTAGCAAAAAGGAAAAAAAAAATTATGGTGTATTGAAGAGTTAAAGTTATTTGAAATTTTCGTCATGGAAAGATTTTAAGAAAGGCAAAGGAACAATAAGACCTCTCGTACAAACACTGAATTCGGAGGTGATGGTTGTAGTGATTTCGCCTTTGAGTTTAGATATGACTATGAGATGTGACTATGGGTTTATTATTAACTTTTCTAAATATTAAGTTTTGGTTGGGTTACAATAAATGACGTGTGGAAGATTATATATGGTTATGTCGAGGTAGATTGTTCAGAATGTGATAGGTAACAAATGGATGTTAAATAGTGTGGACCTACAATTTTACATGGTTAATGAGGATCGGGGGGGATTAAAAGTACTTTGTTGATGAGAAAAAATAGATTGTTATAATGTGTTACATAGGCATATGATGATGAGTAGAGGTTATGAGATTATAGTATACATAAATATTGGAGTTATTGTATGAGGTAAATGATGGTGGTTGAAAATGGTATGTGAATGTTTAGGTGAAGTTGACATTAAGTGTGACTTATGTCTATTATGGGACGCTTAAATGGAAAGATAATAAACCATGGTTCAAAGTCTTGGAGACTACAATGTGCTTGCTAAGGAGAATGTGATAATAATGACTGTGTGAAAGTAAGGTAAATGGTTGGTGTGGTTATGATATTTGTTAATATTAATAGTGTTGGCTTTGATGGAGTACTGTGAGAAGTATGCAGGGTTTGGCAAATCCAACATGTGTAAAATTGTAATGGAGATCAGACTGGTTGATTTTGGGTGGAAAAAAAAAAATTAAATAAAAAAAAATAAATTGAGGGATGTAGTCAGATGAATGGAAATATTGATATGGAAATTATGGAGAAAGTATCTAGTGTGATTCGACCTTGATTCCGTATATTCTTAAGATTGATCACCTACTTCGTTTTGGACATGATTTGGAGTATGATTCGTTGCATATGCCCACGTTTTTTCTTTACATCTATGGGTGAATTCCTAGTGGTGGATCGGATGTACCGATCCTCTTATGTCCTCTTGATAGAGTAGGAACCTTTGACAAACTTGGTCATTTCATTTATGATAAATTTAGCGTTGTTGAAATAGTTAAAGTATCTTAATATGTCTACAGATACAACCTTGTTTACGAGAACTTACAGAAGAGCTTCCGCGAATAGTTACAGTTATTTGAGAGTGTTGTTAGAGATTCTATACGCATGAGTTTATCATTTGCTAGGTGTTTACTGGATAATTTTCTTCTTTGGGATAGGTAAGTTTGATTTTTCCTCAATAGGTACCCGATGCTAAAGATTAAATTTTTATAACTTAGGCTCGTGAAAAGATTGTGTTGTGAAAAAGGAATCATGATAAAATATGTGATGGTATGTGCATTATGAGTGTGTGGTCGCTGATTCAAGCTCATTTCTAGTTGTATCCATTATTTATTCAAAAGGATATCTTAGTTTTGGAAGAAAAGAGTCATCATAATAGTTGTGTTAAGGTCAAATGAGGTTGAGTTGAGATGGAGTCCATGGGGTAGTCCGTGGCTTGAAAAACACTCCCAATTTGTATTTGATTCGAAATTTTATTTATCATTAGTTGACCTTGATGTAATGGACTTAAGGAGAAGTCACTCAAAGATGAACACCGACTAATAGGTCATACTGAGATTTTTGATAACATTGATTATTTTTCCTTCTTCTTCCTTATGTTCGAGGACGAACATGATTTTTAGTGGTGGATAATGTAATGACCCAAAAGCTCCTCTTTGGAGTTTTGAATATTTGTTTAACTTAAGTTAATTAATCGATAGTTTATGGGCTAAAGTGATAATTTATTTAAGACCCTATACTATTTAACCTTTATTTAATAAAATATGTGGGTAAAACCTATCACAATTAGTACTTAATAAATTAATAAAAGGAAAAGAAGAAAGGAGAAAGACGGAACGGACGAAGGGTTTCGCATCTTGCGAACTGCTTCAGGTACTTGCATCAAACTTGCATGTTCTTCCATAATTTCTACATATATATATATGGCTGGAAATAATATTATATTAAATGGGAGAGGAATGATTTGTTTGGTAAGTTTTTAGATTAGATAGGTGCCATATACCCCTTTCTTTTTACACTTAAATTTGTACCAATTTTGGTTTGCCATTAATGTAGTGATGATTGGTCAATCATTGCCTTTTTAAAATTTATCCTTAGAAAATAAGAATTTAGGGATTATAGGGATAAAATATGTCATTGTATGTTGATTAGGTGGAGCGGTACAGATGGTAAGATTTTTTGTAAAATTATTATTAGCTTTCTTATTATTATATATTATCATATTATGAGTCAAACTTTAATATATTGGTATAGCTAATTAAATGTTAAATTTATGACATTGAAAAAAAAAAAAAACTTGACCCTAGGCTTGAAACTTGGAATTTCGATAATTGAAATATCAATTGTTTAACATTAGGAACTTGATTGTATACTCGAGTAAGTTTCCGAGTGAGTTTAGAGTCTAGACTAGACACAAAGTAATGTGGATATTTTTCGTCTTGAAATCTTATTATGGACACTTATTTGAATAGATTGTTTTGAGTTGGAAGTTCAACAAAAAGGGAAGACTCAAGTTCCAAAGTCATTGTTCGACTATTTGAGGCAAGTGGATTTCTAAACTCTTGTTAAGTGTATGAAATGCGTTTATTTCCTTGTGGTATATGTGTGGGAGTAATGGGACTTGGTGATGGGTTGACTCGTCCACATTGAATAATTCTAATGATGAAAACAAAGGGTAATAAAAGGCAATGTGAATAATTGCTTGTGTGTGATTTGTTGATAATAAAGAATGGTTTGAAAAGTTTGTTGAATCATTGTTGATGTTGTTGTGAATTGCGCAATGTTATGAAAATGGTCATCTCCTCATTATTTGTGTGAACTTGTCATCTGCATTATTCTGAGGCATTGGTTGTGACAAGTGTTATGTGCATTGAGAAAGAATGGGTACTAAAGAGGATGTACCATTTCGAGGGACGTATCGCGCGCCGCGATGGATACTATATTTCGAGGGACGTATCGCGCGCCGCGATGGATACTATATTTCGAGGGACGTATCGCGCGCCGCGATGGTTACTATTATCGAGGGTCGTGTCATGTGCCGCGACAGATGCATGGACAGATATGTCCCCCATGGGTCCCGGACTGAGAGACAGCGGGTGTGTATCACTAGGTCAGACATGCATCATTATACTTGACATTGCATTCCATTGCACTGCACATGCTTATCATTAATGAACTTGATACGTGTTTTGTTGATCTTCTGATTGCCTTTCTGCGGAACTTGTGATTGATCAATACTGAGCTTGTTATTGAGGATATATAATTTGTTGAAGTGTTATTGTTGAGGATATGTAATTTGTTGAAGTGTGTTATTGAGGATATGTAAATTTTTGGAAGTGTTGCTATTGAGGGTATCTAATTTGTTTAAGTGTTGATGTTGAGGATATATAATTTATTAAAGTGTTGTTGTGGAGGATATGTAATTTGTTAAAGTGTTGTTGTGGAGGATATGTAATTTGTCTAAATGTTTTTGTTGAGTTACGTTCTACGTAAACTGTGAGTTGTTAGGTTGGGCTGATGTTTATGCAGGTTGTAGTTGTGGAGGTTCGGTTGGGGGTGGTAGGAGTACCCGTATTTCATCCCCTTAGCTTGTGTTTAGAGGTTTACTTGCTGAGTACCGTGTGGTTTGGTACTCACCCCTTGCTACTACAAAATTTTTTTGTAGATTACTAGCCCGGACTTTGTGATATTTCCCTTCTCCTTGTCTGAGGTTTCTTGGAGATTTGTGAGGTAGCTGTTTCCATCTCAGCAGACTTTCTTCTCCGAAAATTATGATCTTGTTCTATTCTAGAAACAAGTTCATTTGAGACTTGAGTTTTTCTTTTGAATCAATTGTAATACTTAAGAGGCTTGTACACGTGACAACCAGTTTTTGGGGTATAATGTAAGTTGATAGTAAATTTTCCGCATTTTTATTGTAATAGTTGAGTTTTAGGCTTACTTGTCTTGGTGGGATAAGACGAGTGCCATCACGTCCATTTTTGGGTCGTGACAGGAAGATAGGGCTTCTATTTCACAAAATCAACAACACCCAAATGAGAAATAATTGATTTTTAAACAAAAAGAGAAAGCAAATTTTAAGATTATCAACAACTAAAATTACTACTGTAACCATCCAAAAAAAGTTAGAAAACTATCAAATACCATTTTGCGCACACGTTATCCTTCAACTGTTGAACACAAATTTGTATTATTTTGAAGTTTCAATTTCATCATCGCGGAGTGAAAAGAGGGAACTAAAGAAGGTAAGGGTGAGATAGGTTTTCTTCTAAAATTAAATTTTACAGAATTGTAATATGGAGTGGGGTGGGTTGTGGGGGCAATTAATTATGTTGTTACCTTAGTTGTATTTTCTTGTCCGTATCAATTTAAGTGATACAATTTAATTTGATATAAAAAAAATACAAAAATAAAAAAATAAACAGAAAATTGGAATGTGACATATAATAGAAATCTTATAGATTAATGTGATTATAAATTTACTAAAAATGTAGAGATAAATTATGTATTTTTTTATTTTAATTTAGTCAATTTCTCATTATAAAAATGATAAATTTCATTAATTTGCACTTAGAATTTTTTTCTGAAGGTTTAAAAACTTGATTAATTTACAAAATTAAAAAAGTTATAATTTTAAGAATAAATAAGATCCAAATGATTGAAATAATTATCTATAATAAAGTGGACATTTAATATAGGACTATGAAAAGACTTTATTTTTGAAATAACTTTAAAAAAGAAGCAAATATCACATAAATTAATGGGAAAAGAGATTAAAATTGATGTGATATGTCTAATTCAGTCAACTTAATATTTTTCGCATGTGACTTTTAACACCTCAAATTGTTAAACTTCATTTTATAGGTCAGTTACAAATTCAATTTTCGAATTTAGTGATATTTTTTAATAAAAAAATCGTCATTTTTATATATAAGAGATATAGAAAATACCAAGAGATATCATTTATTCAGTATTATTGACACAAAATTCATGCCTTTTAGCCACTTTTATGCAATGGCGAATCTAGAAGGGGTGAAGGTATATTCATTTGAATTTTCTATACAAAAATTTTATATGATATGTATAAGAATGTTTTTTGTTTGTTTATATATAAATTTTAAATTTCTAAACATAAATGGTTTTGTACATTGTAAGGCGTTTATATTCAATAATTTGATTACCATTGTTTTATGACGACCATGAAAAATAAGAATGGCAATAAGGTGAACCGGATGCGGGGCAGGATAGGTTTAAGGGTATGTGAGGCGGGGCCGGCTTAAGGTTATGTATGTTGGGTATGAAGCAGGGTGGGTTGAAGTGGATTTCTTTTTAATTAATATGGGTCAATGTGGATTGCGGGTATATGTGATTTTATGTGGGTTCAAACTTAATTTTAACTTCGTACATGCCATAGAATGACAGAACATTATTTCTTAAGATAAATTAAAGCTACTAAAATATTCAATATTATAAATGAAGATGGTTCATAAAAAATAATACATTTTCTTGCATGATTCTTAATTGACCTCTAAAAAATAAAATGTAAAGTCAATATCCTATTAAATTCATACAACTTAAGGAAAAAATGAATTTTTTTTATGAATTTTATTTTAAGTATCAAACATAACTAAGGAAAAAGAAAATATTATGAAAATTATGCAAGGCGAGTTCATGCGGGACAGGTCTACATTGGGTAGGGTGGAGCAGGGCGGGATGACAATGAAAATTTTTGCTTTGCGGGGCGGGACGGATTAAAAAGTTTGTGGGTTAAGCTCAACCCGCACCGCCCCCGCCCTACACCACCCCATTGTCATCCCTAATAAAATAGTCGGAGGTTGTGTTGTATAATTCTTTACATATATCCATAAAATAATTTTATCCTAATGTTATTGTGTACAAAAATATTTTAAAAGAACAAATTAATTAATTAAACAGGGTGAAAATTGAGTTGACTTGGGTCTTGACTCATTATCTGCTCCTTTTGGCTCAATTCATATTGATCCAATTAATTCAGTTTGAATTGGATCTTGAACCATTTGTTATCTTGACACAATATGAGTCACTAAAATTTATCTAATTCGCTCAATTACCATCTCTAGCAATGCTTGAGATTAAATAAAGAAAATCAATGAAACAAATACACTTATACATGAAAAACTAATCTAAAACTATCTAATAGTTATCCTCTTTTGGATAAGTCGTGATTTATATGAGTAAATGAAGATTAGCCTAGAAATGCCTAATATTAAAAACAAATAGTAGATAGTTGTGTGTATTTACTATTTTCTATGAAATAAAAATATTAGCTATAAATATTAATTATTTTAAGCATTCACTACTAATATTACTAATATGATAGTTGCATATCATAAATTAGTTGTACCATATAATTTTTATTTTATTTTAATAATTAAATAGATTGTATCATTTCATTAAATTATATGTTGGGCAACAAAAATAATAACATTTTCAATAGAATCCTTTAAATTGGTCATTTTCTAATCATTAGGGTTAAAATCTCCACTCAATTCAATGACGAAAGTTACAGTAGCGTAAGATAGGGCAAAGGGAGATTGACTTTTTTGCTGCCTCAGATACGCTCGTTCAAATTCCTGGTATGTAAATATATTAATTTATTTATTAGCATAAATGTTTATGTTTTTACATGCCGTATCAGAGGCTAAAACTTGCACTAATGATTTTCACTACATGAAGTAACTTTATCTTTTTGTGAAAGGCGGACCCACATTCATATGTGTGGGTGCATATACATGTATATCTATCTCTGCCAAAAACTGATATAATTTACAGCGCACTTTTAATGAGTGTAGAGCTGTCCTTATGCTAAAGGAATCACCCATAAAACTAGAGTTTGAATCTAGGTAAATGCCTTATTATTTAGAAGTTTATTGTGATATTGGGGGCGGGGTGTTATATTTAAACTTCACTTAGTAATCTAGCAGTAGTCGATAGTCGACTTACCTGCAAGTTTCTAGGAAGATAAACAATAACAAAAAGTTGCAGTAAATAATTGACACAAAATGTTTTATCCTGGTTCGGATCACTAACGCGGTATCTAGTCCAGTCCCGTTGGGATTTAAGGTTTTCCTTAAGAGATTTGAAGAGATCTTCGTGTTACAGAAATTTGAAACTTTATCATGTCTCATATGTAAATCAGATTTCTACCTTTACACTGCCTGAACTTGTATACCTACACTCATTTTATTTATTTTCTCCTCTTTTCAATTATATCACTCATGTGTTTACGAAGTTTTATGAAAGAGAAAACAAAACTATTGGCTAAGCTCAAGTAAAGTTTAATAGTTTATAGTACAAATCTAGGTTGGTTTATGTAGATGACGATATGTGCTCTTGTAAGGAAAACCCCAAGGGATTTATCTCAATCAAGGATCAGTTTACGGAGTCGTTGATTGAGGCGATTTAGTTGATCTGTATCGATGAAGTAAATCGCTTCTTCTGCTTTCATTTTGCTTGTTTGATATTTTTCTTGTATGATCGACATAGTGTTTATCTAGTGGCTTGATTTATCTCTCTTTCCTTTCTTGATGATTTGGTTGTGATCTCTGCAAAGTGTGCAAGTATTCTACTTCATTTAGACTTTCATTTATATGTTGATCAACCATATATTCCTTTCCTTCTTTTGTCCCTTAGAATTGAGGCTTGCCTTTTCAATTCTACTTTGCAACTTCAAGCAAATATTTTCCTTCTTGAAGTCGTTTGCGCTGATGATTTCCTTTTTGAATTTGTGACTTACGAAAATTGAGATCAGCGCGTTAAGTGTCTATTTTCAAAATCAACTAACTCTAAGGAGTTAACAATCTTCCCCTTTTTCTAAGGATAAGAGTGATCACAATTTTAATTGTAATCTTGACAATCAATTTCATAGAGAAAGTTAGTTGTACTTCCATGAGATTTCATGTCTTAGTTCATTGATGTATGCAGCTCTCTCTGTCTTATATCCCCCATCTCACGGAGTGGTAAGAAAGATATATTTGTTTTCTCCCCCTTTTAATAGTTTAAAAGAATAGCGAAAAGCATACTAGATTAAAACAAAGACATTAGATACCAGAGTAGTCTATGAGTCAGAGAGACAACATACCAGTAGTCCAAGACATAGAGAGGTACATTCCCCTATTGAAAGTTAGTGCAAAAAGTAAAGGTTCAGCCAGTAAAGTTAATGACCAACCTAAAAAGTACTTGAGGGAGTTATTGACTTACTCGCAGAAGAGTTGTTCCAACGTTCCTTATTCCACGGAAGATTGGAGTATGAGGTCTGAACTGTAAGAGCAGGCACATTGTTGGAGGGGTTAACTCCACTTTTCAGAGAGTCAACTTGTTGGATCAAGCCATTTACCATTGAGATACCATTCTGCTTAATCATTTCATGGCAATGCACAACTTACCGATATAAGTGTTAGAGTCTTTCTGTAAATGAAATACCTTTCCACAGCATCATGAAAGGTCTCAAAGTTTCGTTCTATAGGTAAATTTCTATTTTTGACCTCCTCATTGTCCAGCAATGGAAGAGCGGCGAAATCAACCGAGATTTTTTAGGGTTCAGGAGAATCCGCCCGAGCTTCGACTGAGTCGTTTTTTACTAACTTTTCACCAACCTGTACATACCCAATAATAGAAAAAGTATGAGAATAATAAGTTACATTTATAAGATAAGGGGTAAACATAGATCCACAAGATTGTTCACAATAATCCTCGAGATAATCAAGCCATAGGAAATACTTTTCGAGACATTCAAGTCTTTAACACTTTACCACATATACGCCTTGAACCATTATGCCCAGTTGATGCGGTATTTTTTAAGAAGGAGGTAGAGAACAAAATACATCACGAGTAGAGATATTACTCAAGGAGCCCTTCTTGGGAATAAGCATTGTGGCCAGGATATGTGCGGGAATATGATTCTCAAAACATAGGTATAAGGTCTGAAAGTGAGAAATATGAGTGTCGTGTTCAACCACGACTCGCTTTTCACCATCTAGAGAAAATTTAAAGTCATCAGTCCATGTTCCGTTCATGTATGGAATTACCCCAGAAACGTAGTACCAAACACATCTTCGCATAAATTCTCATTTATGATTAAGCTTTTACCGAGCACCAACGATTCTAACTCACTACTGCTAGGTGATATGCAGAGATTTTCATATAACAGGCGAACCGCTTCATCAAAAAGCTCAAGACCACACAAAGTAAAAAAGAGAGACAGTTTCTGAGATTTGAGATAGGAGCTTACTGGGCAGTGCTACTCCCTTAATCTTTCCATCTCTTTTTGTTTTAAAAAATGTTAAATCTTTGTGTACAAATCTTTATCAAAGATGAAAGAAGATGAAAAATAAGTTCAAGTAAAGTTGTTATTGTGATGAAAAGATGAAACCAAAAATCTCACAATAAAGAACACCAAGTTTAACGTGGAAAACCCTTCAAACCGAAGGTAACCACCTTGGGATCGACAAGATCCAAATTGCTTCAATATATGAATAAGAGGGTTAAAAATATTCTTCTAATGTCTACACAACAAGTTCCAAAAATGATCAAACAATAGCTACACCAACTAAAGATAAATAGAAAGAAACATCACTTAAACTCAACTTCAGTTCTAGATCTAAAACAGGATCTTGCTGTCCTTTGAATCCAATCTCCACCATTTAAATCAACCACCAAGATGTCAGGAAAACTCAGTCCAAATTGCAACACGATCCAAAGTCCAAATTGCAACACGATCCAACGGTTAGTTAATCGGGAAACACGATTTGAATATTGCTGGTCGCAGAAAAAGACTACAACAAAATAACCCTTTTCCTTCTCTCTTTTCTCTTGTTGAAAGCTCTCTCAAAAACCTTTGTTATGTTCTAATGATTTTCAAAGAAAATATAAATGAGCAATTGAATTATTCTCTCAAGACCATCCTCTATTTATAGAGTTGTGCTTTTCCTTACAAAGTCAAAACCAACTACAAATAGTATTACAATTCCAATCCTTTTCCTAATAAAATTGTAAATTAAATAAAGATAATACTTCCAATCCTTTTTCAAGTAGGATTAGGCCGTAGGATTTTGGCTGGAAGATGGTCAATAGCCCAAAAGTTATGTGCTTCACACAACTGGCAGAGGAGGTTTTATATAGTGTAAGCTCTTATGAGAAACCCAAGGGTATTTGAATCAAGGATCTTTCATCTTATCCTTGAGTCATTTGTAATTGATCTGTTGAATCATGTCCATATTAAATATGTGTATGATAGATCAATTTTTTCCTTGCATGGGATTTTGAGTCTTGGCTTGCTAGTCGTGTGTGATTTGATCCTTTCCTTAAGTTGATTTATCTTGTACTCTTTGTAAATGTTGGTATGATGACGTTTCCTTAACATTTTCCCTTGATTTTATCTTTGATATCCTTGATTGATTTTCCTTGAATGCGGCTTTGATTTCACATGTTGTGAGATTTGATTAGATCGAACAAATATTTACATTCCATTCTTAACTAGTGCACCTATCCTTAGTGTGATTACTGAGAACATCCCGATTGTAGCCTTGTACTGTTTTGTATCTTGTTTACTTCCAGCATCAAGAACCTGGTCAGTATTGTCATTATTAAAATGTTTGAATATGAGTTTAACAAAACATTGTCAAGTTTGTAAATATTTATTTATTTATTTTTTTTAAAAAAAAAGCATAAGTACTCCCTTTAACTATGTTCAAAATTTTTAGAATACACATTTTGTTTATATGTCCTAATACCTCCTAGAACTATTTTTAAATGTAATAAATATACATTTTTTGGTGTTAAGGTGGCTTAGAGAGTGTTGAAAGTAAATAAAAAGTAAAAAATATGATGAAAGAAAAAAATTAATCAGTATTCAACATATGTCCTTTCTTAATTGAACATTTTAGAATTAGTTAGTAAACATAATTGATAAGTAAGCTTAGTGACGGCTCAAGCTAATTAGTGGTGTAAATTCAAAAATAAGTTGGAAGCCTAAATTTTAATTACTTTTTTTTCAATGTGAGATTCAACTTATTTATTTCTTTTTGATAAAAAAGGATTATTTTTTATGATCTTAATATATAAATATATATATATATATATATATATATATATATATGTATGTATGTATGTATTTATGTATGTATGTATTGATCTTGTGGTCTTAAACATATTATGTCAAGTTAAATTTAAAAAATGGTCCATAAAAAAGAATCTTAAACAAATTAAAACATTCTTTCTGTTTTTTGCTAAAAAGCTTAATATAATTTTATGATTACTACAAAATTAGGCCCTTCAATTTTGGGGTTTAAGGCATATGCCTCATCCTTATCGGCATTGAGTCACCCTCGGAAGAAACCCAAATTAAAACAACAATAACAAGAAATATACTCTAGTGATGGGTGTATCTAAATTCATTGTGTAATGGTTGTGGTAGCAACAAAATTATGTTATTTCAAACTTGTTTCCCTTAAGATTGTAGTTTTTAAAATAATTACACTATAAATAAAAAGTAAAATATTTGTGAAATTCTAATTATCTTATCTTGAGAAATCATAGATTAAAGGCATATGGACTTATGGCTTAGTCTTGAATAATGAATATCACCTTGTTCAACTATCAATATTTTATTTAATTTATACGAATCTGATTTCTCATTCAAGTCTTGATGGTTTTAGGTTTTATTATGGGGTTGGATGTGAATATTTGAATTAACAAAATAATACCATTTCTCATGATTTTGGTGTTCTTATTAATAGCTTATAGATAAATTAAAAGTTCAAGATGTATTTTTTTATTATGTTTCACCAAAATATTGAAATTAAGTGTGTAGTTCACTAAATGAGTATTTTATTCTTCTTGTAGAACAAATGTTTGGGGTCATATATGCCAAAAGAGGTTAATTTTTATACTAGTATTAGTTGTACCAGAGTTAAATTTACGGTCAAACATTGTACTAAAATTACATATAAACTATTTTTATATATACTACCAAATAACATCTTTAGTACTAAAGGAAGTGTTACGTATTATCTATTTATTTATAATGTTACAACAAACACATGTCATTCCTATAGTATTTTGATGTAAGCACTCAATACTATTAAATTTCTAGTACAACAAGTATAACATCTCTAATTTAAACGTCGAAGTTTTTTTTTCAAATTCTATACAAAAATACTTTATATCTGTTTGATTTAACCTAAGCCAAACAAATTTACATCAAGAGTTGCATATTGAAGAAATCAGTGCAAATGTCAGCTACATACAATTTCTTTAGCATTTTTTAAACATGGAAAAAGGTTACATTTGCCTTCTATTATGTACCTTTTATTTTAATCTTAGAGTTGTGACATGTTTGTTTGTTGTTCATGTATTGTGTACTTGATCTTACCTATCGTACTTTTGTTTACTTTCTACAGATAGTCATGCCTCCCGATGAAAAAGGACTTAGTTTACCTCTCCTGTTTTTATAGTTAATACACTTACGAAGGACTGGCAATATATTTGCTGGTTAATTCCACATGTGAAGTTTGATCAAACAGTGTGGAAAACACACGAGGACTTGACGTCCCCTACCATTGTATTTATTAAAATTATTGATAGTTTCCTCAGGTTTCATAGAGGAATAATATTGAAGGTCACCCTCCATATTATTAGTCTAATAGTGTGTCCTGATGTTGATCATTTGATTTTTTTCCCTCGACATTGATCATTTTCAACATTTTTTCATTAAACTTCCATTTACTTATCCTCCATACAGGTTGCCTAACTTCTTTTTTAATTGTTCAGCATTGAGGCATTTGTATATCAAGGAATGTGAAATTCAGCTTCCATGTTTCTTTAAGGGATTTAATAAGTTTATTAGGCTAATATTGAAATCTGTCACGTTATCTTCTGATAAGTTTGAAAATTTGATCTCTAATTGCCCGTTGCTTGAGGATTTGGTGCTGAAAGACATAGACAATCCGTACTTCATGAGTATTAATGCTCCGATGCTAAGGTCATTCGTCTTTCGCGGCGATAGAGAATTTTTATATCTTGAAAATATCCATGTTCTTTACAATGTTCTGTATGCGCCTAGAGAATTTGTTCTAGAGGACGAAGATGATTTTGTCAATATTTATTCGTATATTACTGGTCTCGAGTGTTTCAGCTGGGATCTTTTTGAGGTAATATTCCTTCATTTTACATAGTGGTAATGTATTTTTGTCACGACCCAAATCGGGGACGCGACTGGCACCCACATTTACCCTCCTATGTGAGCGAACCAACCCATCTAAACCTTAACATTTCAAGATATAACAACAGAAAATAATGCGGAAGACTTAAACCCATTAATAAAAACAATTCAAAACTATTATTTATTATCCCCAAAATCTGGAAGTCATCATCACAAGAACATCTATCTCAAATTACTAAACTAGGAATGTCTAAGAACAAAAATAACTAAAAAGCTAGTCCATGCCGGAAGTTCAAGGCATCATGACTTGAAGAAGAAGACCCAGTCCAAGCTAGAAGCATTAGCTCACCCTGAAGATCCGGTGTAGTGAAGACTGGCTAGATCTACTGTTGAGTTGAAGTTGACGGAACGTTTGCTGCATTACACAAATAACAAGAAGAAAACATAAAGTAGGGGGGTCAGTACAACCACACGTACTGAGTAGATATCATCGGCTAACTCAAAATAGGGAACAGTATATATCAATAATAATGTAAATCAACTACAATACTCAACATGTAGCAATAACAATATTAATTCATCAATGAATACCTCCGAGTTCACACATGAGGACTCAAGCCTCATTACCATACCCATTTGGGAATTAAGTTCATTAGATTGAGTATATTCATTATCTTTCAAGATTCATTATCTTTCTTCCTCTTGTGTCGGTACGTGACACTCCGCTCCTCATATTCATTCTATCCTGGTGCCGGAACGTGGCACTCCGATCCTCATATACTATCCTGGTACCGGAACGTGGCACCCGATCCATATTCTATCCTGGTGTCGGAACGTGACACTCCGATCCTCATATCTATCCTGGTGTCGGAACGTGACACTCCGATCCTCATATTCATTGTATCCTGGTACCGGAACGTGGCACCCGATCCATATTCTATCCTGGTGTCGGAACGTGACACTCCGATCCTCATATCTATCCTGGTGTCGGAACATGACACTCCGATCCTCATATTCATTCTATCCTGGTACCGGAACGTGGCACCCGATCCATATTCTATCCTGGTGTCGGAACGTGACACTCCGATCCTCATATTCATTCTATCCTGGTACCGGAACGTGGCACCCGATCCCCTAATTCATCAAGGCTTCTTTTACACTAAGGCATCATCATTCTCATTATATAATTTATCAAGCCTTCTTTCATACTAAGGCATCATCAATCTTATTATATAATATATCAAGCGAATTAGGGTTATTTCAAGATTAAGGATTCAATAGCTTCATCATGCTTTGTTAATTCATCACAATTTCATAATCATAATCATGCAAGCATACAATTTAAGCACATAGCAGGGTTTACAATACTATCAACACATAACATTCACTATTAAGAGTTCACTACGAATATCGTAACATAACCATAACCTACCTCCACCGAAGAATTGATCAAGCAAGAATTTTCCCCAAAGCTTTGCTATCCTCTTTGTTTTCTCTCTTTCTCGTTCGACTCTCTCTCTCTCTTTTTCTCTTTTTGCTTGTTTTATTCAACCCTCTTTTATTTACCCTAATTATCATATAATTAAGACTAAAAGAGGACAATAAAACCCACTAATTAACTTAAGGTTACCTATTTTAACCCCCAAGTAATTAGACTTATTAATATTATCCCTCTATCTTTTTAATTAAGGAAGGAATACTCCAAAACGACCCTTAAAACGTGTAGAGGAATCCTAGTCTGCCTGGGATTTGCACAACCTGTGACGGGCCGTCGTGCCTGCGACGGTCCGTCACGGTGGTTGTCGCAGCCCCCCCAAAATTCAGGTGGACTGTGACGGCCCGTCACACCTGTGACGGTCCGTCCTGCACCTCCGTCCTGATGGTCAGAAACTCGTTTTTCGGTACCCAATTTCAGAATTCCTAAGTATATTGAAACGGTGCCCCACGACGGTTCGTCGTAGATATGACGGCACGTCCTGCAGGTCCGTCACAGATTACAGAGAGTCGATTTTAATATCCAAATTGAAGAATTCTAAGTGTCATGAAACGGAACCTCCTCGACGGGCCGTCGTGACCACGACGGTCCGTCGTTACATCCGTCGTCCCAGCCTGTTTTTCCAGAAATAAAATCTGTTGCTCAAAACGACTAAACAGGTCGTTACAATAGATACCAATTTACCCATCGTTCGTCCGCAAACGATCAAAAGAAGAAAAACAATGGCGAAAAGGAGTACCTGAATCTGCAAACAGATGTGGGTATTTTTCTTGCATATCTGCCTCCTTCTCCCAAGTAGCCTCTTCAACCGGTCGATTCTTCCATTGAACTTTGATGGATGCAATCTCTCTTGACCTCAACTTTCGAACCTCTCTATCTAATATAGCAAGCGGTTCCTCTTCATAAGTCCACTTCTCATCCAACAAAACTGAATCCCAACGGATGATGTAGTTTCCATCTCCGTGGTATCTCTTCAACATGGACACATGAAACACCGGATGCACTCCGGACAGCCCTGGGGGCAAGGCTAATTCATAAGCCACCTCCCCTATTCGCTTAAGCACTTCAAATGGTCCAATATACCTTGGACTTAACTTACCTCTTTTACCAAACCGCATCACCCCTTTCATGGGTGAAACCTTCAACAAGACTTGTTCACCCTCCATGAACTCCAAGTCTCTAACCTTTCGGTCTGCATACTCCTTTTGTCTACTTTGCGCCTCTAGAAGCTTTTCTTGAATGCGCTTCACCTTATCTAACGAATCCCTCAAGAGGTCAGTACCCCAACGTCTAACCTCAAATGCATCAAACCACCCAATGGGAGATCTACACCTCCTCCCATACAATGCTTCAAACGGAGCCATATCAATACTTGAGTTATAGCTATTATTGTATGAAAACTCTGCCAAAGGTAAGAAGCTATCCCAATGGCCACCAAACTCTATCACACATGCACGAAGCATATCCTCCAACACTTGAATCGTTCGCTCAGACTGACCATCGGTCTGAGGAAGAAATGCAGTACTAAGGTCCAATCGAGTACCTAATTCAGCATGCAATGTTCTCCAAAACTTAGAAGTAAACTGCGTACCTCTATCTGATATGATGGAGAGGGGAACTCCATGCAACCGAACGATTTCTGAGATGTAGATTTTTGCTAACTTCTCTGCATTGTAAGTCACCTTGACTGGAATGAAATGAGCAGACTTAGTTAACCTATCAACAATCACCCAAATGGAGTCATACTTACCCATTGTCCTTGGAAGACCAACCACAAAGTCCATTGCGATTCTCTCCCACTTCCATTCAGGAATGGGCATTCTCTGAAGTGTTCCTCCGGGCCTCTGGTGTTCATACTTTACTTGTTGACAGTTTGGACATTTGGCAACAAACTCAACAATATCTCGCTTTATTCTACCCCACCAGAAGTGTTGCTTTAGGTCACGATACATCTTGGTTGCACCAGGATGTATAGAATATCCGGAACTATGAGCCTCTGTCAGAATAGTGTTGATCAAATCACCGATGCGGGGTACACATACCCTTCCCTTAATCCTCAAAACACCTTCCTCATCGATTGTTGCTTCTTTAGCCTCTCCTTGTAACATCTTATCTCGGATTTGACTTAGTTTCTCATCATCAAACTGTTTCCCCTTAATCTGGTCAAGAAAGGAAGATCTCGCCTCCACACAAGCTAACAATCCTCCCTTCTCATTTATTTCTAACCTCATAAGGTCATTAGCCAGAATCTGCACCTCTCTAGCCAATGGGCGTCTAGAAACTTGCAAATGAGCTAGACTTCCCATGCTTCCGGCCTTTCTACTCAAAGCATCCGCCACAACATTCGCCTTCCCCGGATGATACAAGATAGTGATATCGTAGTCCTTCAGTAGTTCCATCCATCTCCTTTGTCTCAAGTTCAAATATTTCTGAGTAAAGACATACTGAAGGCTACGATGATCCGTGTAGACCTCACACTTAACCCCATATAAATAGTGCCTCCATTGCTTTAATGCAAACACTACCGCGGCCAATTCCAAGTCATGAGTTGGATAGTTACGTTCATGTACTTTTAATTGCCTTGAAGCATAAGCAATCACGTTCTTCTCTTGCATTAGCACTGCACCCAAACCCGAATAGGATGCATCACAATAAACAATGAAGTTCTTACCCTCTACCGGCAAGGTGAGGATAGGTGCGGTAGTCAACAAGGTCTTAAGCTTCTGAAAGCTTTCCTCACATTCATCTGACCATACAAATGGAACATTCTGCTTAGTCAAGTTCGTCAATTGAGAAGCAATAGAAGAGAATCCCTTGACAAAGCGGCGGTAGTAGCTAGCTAACCCACAAAGCTTCTTATTTCTGACACATTAGTGGGTCTTACCCAATTCTTCACTGTCTCAATCTTTGAAGGATCCACCATTACTCCCTCCTTAGAAACTACATGCCCCAAGAAGGACACTGCATCTAGCCAAAACTCACACTTAGAGAACTTGGCATAAAGCTTTTTCTCCCTCAACATTTCCAACACAACCCTCAAATGCTCCTCATGTTCCTTCTTACTTCTAGAATATACCAGTATATCATCTATAAATACGATCACAAAGAGATCCAAATACCGCTTAAATATCCCATTCATCAAGCTCATGAAAGCAGCGGGGGCATTTGTAAGACCAAAGGACATTACCACAAATTCATAATGCCCATACCTAGTTCGAAAGGCAGTCTTTGGCACATCCGTTGCTCGTATTTTCAATTGGTGATAACCGGACCTCAAGTCAATTTTAGAGAAGACACAAGCACCTTGTAACTGATCGAACAAGTCATCAATGCGGGGAATGGGGTACTTGTTCTTAATAGTTACTTTGTTCAGTTATCTGTAGTCTATGCACATCCAAAAACTCCCATCCTTTTTCTTTACAAACAAAACCGGAGCACCCCAAGGAGATGCACTTGGTCTAATGAAGCCTTTGCTCAACAACTCTTGAAGTTGTTCCTTTAACTCTCTTAACTCCGCGGGAGCCATTCTATAAGGGGGTATAGAAATGGGGCGAGTGCCCGGTTCCAAATCAATGCAAAAGTCGATATCCCTGTCCGGTGGCATACCAGGAAGATCTGCAGGGAACACGTCCAAAAACTCGCGGACTACCGAAACCGACTCAATTGGGGGTACTTGAGTGGTGTCATCCTTGAGATGTGCCAAGAAAGCTAAACACCCTTTACTAACCATTTTCTTAGCACGAAGAGAGGATATGATACGCACCGGATTGGAAGTGTAGTCACCCTCCCACACTAACGGATCTGTCCCAGGCTTGGCTAACGTCACCGTTTTATCATTACAATCCAAGATCGCAAAATTCGGAGAAAGCCAAGTCATACCCAGAATTACATCAAAGTCACCCATTTCTAAAATAACCAAATCTACATAAGTGTTGCTCCCCACGAAATTCACCAAACAAGACCTATGTACCTTTTCAACTACCACAGACTCACCCACCGGAGTAGAAACACGAATAGGCATATCAAGTAATTCACAATGTAAATTTAGACCATTAGCAAATGATGAAGATACATATGAAAACGTGGAGCCAGGGTCAAATAATACAGATGCCATGCAATCACAAACCAAAAGATTACCTGTGATAACTGCATCAGACGCCTCCGCCTCAGATCTCCCAGGGAAAGCGTAACAATGGGCCCTATCGTTTGTCTGTCCATTGCCCCTACCATGTTGTGATGTAGTGGCTCCATTTTGCCCCTCACCTCTGCCGTTGTGGTGACCACCATTACCTCGACCACCACGTCCTCCAGAAAAGCGGCCTCTACCATGACCACCTCTACCTCTAGCTAGTGGGGTTCTGTAATTCTGGTTTGGACAATACCTCTTAATGTGTCCAACCTCCCCACATCCATAACACTCTCGGGGTTCATGCATAGGTCTCTCGGAGTAGTGTTGACCGTTCTGAGGTGGACCCCCAACTACAGTCTGTAGTGAAGACTGAATTGGTCGACTTGAGTAACCTCCAGAGTTTTGTCCTCTAGAATAAGAACCATTAAACTCACCTCATCTTCGAAACCTCTTTGATGTCGATGTCGTGGTGAAGTCATCTGGTTTCACTCCTTCCACCTCTATCACAAAGTCTACCACCTCTTGGAAGGATGTTGCCGTTGCCGCTATCTGTAAGGCTGAAATCCTCAATTCTGACCTCAACCCCTTCACGAAACGGCGAATCTGTTCTTGTGGACTGAAACAAAGTTGGGTGGCATATCTGGACAGTGCGCGAAATTTAGCCTCATATGCGTTAACTGTCATCCTTCCTTGCTCGAGACTCAAGAACTCATCCCTTTTTCTATCTCTCAAAGTCCTTGGGATATACTTCTCCATAAACAAGTAGGAGAATGATTCCCAAGTCATAGGTGGTGCCTCTGTTGGTTGACACTCAACATGTGAACGCCACCACATTGTGGCGTTCCCTTGAAACTGATAGCTCACGAACTTGATACCAAACCTCTCTACTATACCCATCTTGTGTAGTAGCTCATGACAATCAACTAGAAAATCGTAGGCATCCTCTGATTCTGCACCCTTAAAGACTGGAGGTTTCAATTTCAAGAACTTACTGAAAAGTTCATGTTGATCGTTTGTCATTATAGGCCCAGTAGTCAGACGTGGAAATGTGCCTATTCCCAATGATGCATCCATGCGGGGAGCCATGGTAGCCGCATGTCGTATCTCTGAAACCGGAGGTGTTGGTGCAGAAACCACTGGAGGTGCCTGACCCTGATCAGATAACCCGCTAAGATAAGCAAGAACCTGATTGATCATCTCTGGGGTAGGTTGGGGTGGCATTTCCTCATTCTGCCCTTGTTCAGTTTCCCCTTCCTCACCCTCTCTTACTACCTCCTCAGTCAGTGGAGGAGTCACTGCCCTAGCCTCAGATGGACTAGGTGCTCGTCCTCTTCCCCTAGAGGACGTCCTCCCACGACCTCTACTACGGCCTCTTGCTGCTGTTCTCCCTCGAGCCACAGCCCCAGTGGCTGGCTCAGTCGTTTCTTGTCTTTCCGTTGTTGCTGCTGGTGCGGTCGTTGCTCTAGTTCTAACCATCTGCGAAATAGAGTGAAGATGGTCAGATACCAATTCGTATCGCCTAGATAACAATTGGACTCAAGTAGTAGCACGAAAGAAAGAATGAAAGAGTGAAATTTTCCTAAAGTCTTATAGCCTCTCAAGGAAAAGTAAAGGCGTCCCCCTACCGTTCCTTAAGACTCTACTAGACCTGTTCTTGTCTGATGAGACCAACGAACCTAATGCTCTGATACCAAGTTTGTCACGACCCAAATCGGGGACGCGACTGGCACCCACATTTACCCTCCTATGTGAGCGAACCAACCCATCTAAACCTTAACATTTCAAGATATAACAACAGAAAATAATGCGGAAGACTTAAACTCATTAATAAAAACAATTCAAAACTATTATTTAGTATCCCCAAAATCTGGAAGTCATCATCACAAGAACATCTATCTCAAATTACTAAACTAGGAATGTCTAAGAACAAAAATAACTAAAAAGCTAGTCCATGCCGGAAGTTCAAGGCATCAAGACTTGAAGAAGAAGACCCAGTCCAAGCTAGAAGCATTAGCTCACCCTGAAGATCCGGTGTAGTGAAGACTGGCTAGATCTACTGTTGAGTTGAAGTTGACGGAATGTTTGCTGCATTACACAAATAACAAGAAGAAAACATAAAGTAGGGGGGGTCAGTACAACCACACGTACTGAGTAGATATCATCGGCTAACTCAAAATAGGGAACAGTATATATCAATAATAATGTAAATCAACTACAATACTCAACATGTAGCAATAACAATATTAATTCATCAATGAATACCTCCGAGTTCACACATGAGGACTCAAGCCTTAATACCATACTCATTTGGGAATTAAGTTCATTAGATTGAGTATATTCATTATCTTTCAAGATTCATTATCTTTCTTCCTCTTGTGTCGGTACGTGACACTCCGCTCCTCATATTCATTCTATCCTGGTGCCGGAACGTGGCACTCCGATCCTCATATACTATCCTGGTGCCGGAACGTGGCACCCAATCCATATTCTATCCTGGTGTCGGAACGTGACACTCCGATCCTCATATTCTATCCTGGTGTCGGAACGTGACACTCCGATCCTCATATTCATTCTATCCTGGTACCGGAACGTGGCACCCGATCCATATTCTATCCTGGTGTCGGAACGTGACACTCCGATCCTCATATTCTATCCTGGTGTCGGAACGTGACACTCCGATCCTCATATTCATTCTATCCTGGTACCGGAACGTGGCACCCGATCCATATTCTATCCTGGTGTCGGAACGTGACACTCCGATCCTCATATTCATTCTATCCTGGTACCGGAACGTGGCACCCGATCCCCTAATTCATCAAGCCTTCTTTTACACTAAGGCATCATCATTCTCATTATATAATTTATCAAGCCTTCTTTCATACTAAGGCATCATCAATCTTATTATATAATATATCAAGCGAATTAGGGTTATTTCAAGATTTGGGATTCAATAGCTTCATCATGCTTTGTTAATTCATCACAATTTCATAATCATAATCATGCAAGCATACAATTTAAGCACATAGCAGGGTTTACAATACTATCAACACATAACATTCACTATTAAGAGTTCACTACGAATATCGTAACATAACCATAACCTACCTCCACCGAAGAATTGATCAAGCAAGAATTTTCCCCAAAGCTTTGCTATCCTCTTTGTTTTCTCTCTTTCTCGTTCGACTCTCTCTCTCTTTTTCTCTTTCTGCTTGTTTTATTCAACCCTCTTTTCTTTACCCTAATTATCATATAATTAAGACTAAAAGAGGACAATAAAACCCACTAATTAACTTAAGGTTACCTCTTTTAACCCCCAAGTAATTAGACTTATTAATATTAACCCTCAATCTTTTTAATTAAGGAAGGAATAGTCCAAAACGACCCTTAAAACGTGTAGAGGAATCCTAGTCTGCCTGGGATTTGCACAACCTGTGACGGGCCGTCGTGCCTGCGACGGTCCGTCACGGTGGTCGTCGCAGCCCCCCCAAAATTCAGGTGGACTGTGACGGCCCGTCACACCTGTGACAGTCTGTCCTGCACCTCCGTCCTGACGGTCAGAAACTCGTTTTTCGGTACTCAATTTCAGAATTCCTAAGTATATTGAAACGGTGCCCAACGACGGTTCGTCGTAGATGTGACGGCACGTCCTGCAGGTCCGTCACAGATTACAGAGAGTCGATTTTAATATCCAAATTGAAGAATTCTAAGTGTCATGAAACGGAACCTCCTCGACGGGCCATCGTGACCACGACGGTCCGTCGTTACATCCGTCGTCCCAGCCTGTTTTTCCAGAAATAAAATCTGTTACTCAAAACGACTAAACAGGTCGTTACAATTTTCATGTGTGCTTTTTTTTTGGAATTTCAGTCATCTAGATTTTTGTCATTTTATTCGTAGGTCGATAATGGATCAACTAAAGTTATACCAACAAGGCTTCCATTAGTTCTTAGCTGTCTGAAATGCCTATTAATGTCTTGGATTACTCTTGGAGAGCTTTTTGAGCTTTTGTTTGCTCTTTGCATAATACCGAGCTCTCAAAATTTGGAAGAAATTGAAATTAAGGTTGTCACTAATGTTTATTTTTCTCTCTTTCTTTTACATGTTTTTATATTCTTATGTTATGACTTGATGGGTTTTTTCTTGATTTTTCTTAGGAATGTATCTTAGTGATAGAGATTATTTCGAATGTGTACCCCAGGAAGTTGTTGATGAGATTCCTGCAAGCTTTTTGGATATCACATTTAATCATCTGAGGGCAGTTAAGTTTTATGATGTACTATTAGAAGAGGTTGAAATGCAGCTTATGAAGGTTTTATTGGCAAAGTCTCCAGCACTGGTGAAAATGGTAATCAAGCCTCGTCAAATGGAAACTAACAAATCTCTCAACGTACTCGCGGAGATAACAAAGTTTCAATGGGCATCATCTACAGCAGAAGTCGTTTATCTTGTTGATTAGTATCGTTATCACAATCTTTCTTAAACTTTTGCAAAAATATTTTAGAAGTACAAACAGAAACGAGACGTTTGGTTGATGGAGTAGCAAGGCTGTGTTTTGTCATTACTTTAAGGTACTATTAAGATTTTATTTGCTTGGAAACATAGAATTGTTAACCTGGATGAATGTTTTGAATACTCTGTTTGGGAATAGAGATGGTTTTACATTTCATGCTTGTTATTGATTTAAGACTTTGGTTGTTTATTTTGAAATTATGATGTGTGTTGCAGAACTAACAAAGATTTAGCATGATAATCTTGTTATTGATTCATCTCTCAAATAAGGCATGGCGTTGGAAGTTGGAACTGTCACGGGCTAATTCAGGTAGAAAATTAAAAACACATGACGATTTACATATAAAACTCTCAAAAGGAAAAAGAAAATGAAACTTTAAATGTGTCTTAATTATCCTTTCCTTAATTTTTTCTTCAACTATATACATTCTCTCTTTTTTAATGTTTGTGATGCATCTTAAATAAGATATATTGCATACTTTAACATGTAAAATGACCGT
The DNA here is from genome assembly GCA_027705065.1 of Solanum peruvianum. NCBI lineage: Eukaryota > Viridiplantae > Streptophyta > Magnoliopsida > Solanales > Solanaceae > Solanum > Solanum peruvianum. Next base: position 43,493,887 of record JAKWJD010001758.1, on the reverse strand, counting down.
ATGATGTACAAAATATTTAAACGAGAAAACGTATATTACTTGGGAGTTCATATATATACTCTGAGAATCATAAAGAAAAACGAAAATAAGAAGTTTTAGTTGTTAAATACGAAATCAAATTTTCTCTTTATATCACATGGGGAACAAAGGTCGATTTTGTTTAATTTTTAATTAGAAAAAACCTAAACTAACAATTTCATTTTATTAGTTCTAAAAACTTAATCAAATCATATAAAGTTGGATTATTCAGTTTCAACTTTAGTTTATTTTTTTGATTTATTTTATTATTTTATAATTACACGGTGATTGAAAAAGAGAATAAATATATTTTAAAAATTTTCAAAAAATGATAAAATTCACATAAATAAAAAATACTTTCAACATTCATACAAAATAAATTGTTAACTTCAAAACTGAAACTATAATAGTATAAGCTAACTTTCATCCTAATACAAAATAAAATAATTTCTAAAGCTTGTCTCTTCAGTTTTTTCCAACACCTCCATTTGAGAAGACAAAGAGAGTAGAGTGCTTCACATTAATCCTCTCTCAAGTTCTTCTTCTTCTCTGTTAACACAAACTCTCTGCTTTTATGGTTCTTGTTCTGTAGAATTTTTATATGAAGATTGCATTTTTATTTTTTGGGTCTGCTTTAATATGATGAAATTGAAATGGGGTTTGCTTAAAACTTGATGGGGTTAATGTTTTTTCAAGGACATGGTGTGTTGGTAGGTGTAGGTCTATCATGGATGTGTTTCAATAGTGGCGGAATTAGGATTTTTACTAGGTTGAAATAGGAATAATATGTTTCTAAGTTTTGGATAACTAAAACAACACTTATTTTACTTGGATTTGATACACTTGAGTTGTTGGTCTTTCGAAAATAATCTCTTTTTCAGTACACAAGTAAACTAGGTAGTGTGTACTCTAACCGGAATGTTTCGAGATTCCTTACATGTTGTGCTCTTGTTTATTTTCTGCAGATTCTTGTTGTAGTAGTTATTTGATGTTATGCTTCCAAATGGGAAAACAACAACTTTTACCTCCGCGATGTACTTAGAAACCATCCTGATAATGTAACTAATGACATTCTAACGAGGTTTTTTACTAAAATGTTGTGAGAACAAGCATCTTATCAAAGAAATGGAATATAATTGTCATAGACTTCCACAGTTGAAATTTGATCAAACACTTTGGAAAACAACAGAGAACTTGATATCAATTGATATATTTCCTCTCATGGAATGGCATTCAACATCTTGTCCTTAAACCTCCGTTTAGGAGTAAGTCATATGAATTGCCTTCTGCGTATTTTACATGTTCACAATTGAGGTATCTATTTCTCAATGACTGTCAAATACGTCCTCATCCGGTCTTTAAGGGATTTGATTAGTTAATTAGCTTAGCACTAATTGAAGTCAATATTTCTTCTGAATTTCTCGGAAGTATAATCTCACATTGCACGTTGCTTGAGCATTTGGTCCTGCAACACGACGCTATACAAAAATTAATATTTCAGGATGTATTTTTTATTATGTTTCACCAAAATATTAAAATTAAGTGTGTAGTTCACTAAATTATTATTTTTTGCTTCTTGTAGAACAAATGTTCAGGGTCATATTTCCCAAAAGAGGTTAATTGTAATACTAGTATTAGTTGTAGCAGAGTTAAATTTACTGTCAAACATTGTACTAAAATATCATACAAACTATTTTTATATATACTACAAAATGACACCTTTAGTACTAAAGGAAGTGTCAAGTATTATCTATTCATTTATAATGTTACAACAAACACATGCCATTCCTATAGTATTTTTATTTCAGCACTCAATTCTATAAATTTCTAGTACAATAAGTATAAAATCACTAATTTAAAAGTTTTAGTTTTTTTTTTCAAATTCTATACAAAAATACTTTATATGTGTTTGATTTAACCTAAGCCAAACAAATTTACATCAAGAGTTGCAGATTAAATAAATCATTGCAAATGTCAGCTACTAATAATTTCTTTAGTATTTTTTAAACATGGAAAAAGGTTACATTTGCCTCCTATTATGAACCTTTTCTTTTGATCTTAGAGTTATGACATGTTTGTTTGTTGTTCGTGTAGAGTGTACATTGACCTTACGTATCGTACATTTGTTTATTTTCTACAGATTATCATGCCTCTGGATGAACAAAGTCTTAGTTTACCTTCTCCTGATCGACTTAAGAGCCTTAACATTCATTTAATCGATGAAATTCTAAGTAGTTTGTCTTTTCGAGGTGTTGTAAGAGTTAGTACACTTTCCAAGGACTGGCAATAAATTTGCTGGAGAATTCCACATGTGAAGTTCAATCAAACAGTGTGGAAAACACCCGAGGACTTGACATCCCCTGCCATTGGATTAATTCCAATTCTTGATAGTTTCCTCAGGTTCCATAGAGGAATAATATTGAAGGTCACCCTCAATATTATTAGTCTAATAGTGTGTCCTAATGTTGATCGTCTGATTTTTTCCCTCGATACTGATCACATTCAACATTCTGTCCTTAAACTTCCATTTACTTATCCTCCATACAGTTTGCCCAACTACTTTTTTTATTGTTCAGCATTGAGGAATTTGTATTTCATGGAATGTGAAATACAACTTCCATGTTTCTTTCAGGGATTTAGAATGTTGATTAGGGTAAAATTGAAATATGTCACATTATCTACTAATACGTTTGAAAGTTTGATCTCTAATAACCCGTTGCTTGAGGATTTGGTGCTAAAAGACAGACAATATGTACCTCATGAGTATTAATGCTCCAAATCTAAGGTCATTTGTCTTTTGTGGCGATATACAATTGATATATCTTGAAAATATTCATGTTCTTTCAATGTTCTCAGTATTTTTTCCTCTATTCCTGCTCTTGAGTGTTTCAGCTGGGATCTTTTTGGGGTAATTTTCCTTCATTTAACTTAATGGTAATGCATTTTCATGTGTACATTTTTTTTGACTTTGAGTCATCCTGATTTTGTCATTTTATTTGTAGTTCGATAATGTATCAACTGAACTTATACCAACAAGGGTTCCATCAACTCTTCATTGTCTGAAAACCTTTACATATCTTGGACTACTCTTGGAGAGTTTTTTTAGCTTTCGTTTATTATTTGCATTATACGAAGTTCCCCAACATTGGAAGAAATTGAAATTAATGTCGTCTCTAATATTTATTTTTCTCTCTATCTTTTCCATGTTTTTATATTTGTGTGTAATGATTTGATGGTTTTTTTCTTGATTTTTCTTAGGAATGTATCCTTAGTGATTGAGATTATTTCGAATGTGTGCCCCAACAAGTTGTTGATGAGATTCCTGCAAGCTTTTCTCATATCACATTTAATCATCTGAGTACAGTAAAGTTTTATGATGTACTATTAGAAGAGGTTGAAATGCAGCATATCAAGGTTTTATTGGCAAAGTCTCCAGCACTGGTGAAAATGGTAAGCAAGCCTCGTCAAATAGAAACTAAAGAATCTCTCAATGTATTCATGGAGATAACAAAGTCTCAAAGGGCATCATCTAAAGCAGAAGTTGTGTATCTTGTTGATTATTATCATTATCACAATCCTTCTTAATCTTTGGCTAAAATGTTTTGGAAGTACAAACAGAAACGAGACGTTTGGTTGATGAGTAGTAAGGCTGTGTTTTGCCTTTGCTTTAAGGTACTATAATGATTTTATTTGCATGAAACCATAGAATTGTAAATGTTTTGAATACTCTTCTAGGGAACATAAATGGTTTTGACATTTCATGGATGCTCTTAATTGATATATAATTTGAGTCTTTGGTTGTTTATTGCAAAGTTATGTTATTTGATGAATTCTCTCAGGGGAACTTACTTTTTTGTTAGTAGGAACTTCTTTCCTGTCAAGGGATTAGTCCAAGTTAGGTCAATATTATTAATTTAGGACATACTTTTAGACTAGTAAAGTCTAGGATAACTTTCTATGTTATTCCTATATGAAACCAGAGGAAACAATCAAGAATAGGAATAAATCCAATGATATGGGATGTAAAGTCCTCTGGTGCTTCCCAGACCTTTTGATCAAATTTAACCTGTGTAATTTTTGGGCAAGTATATTGCCAGTCCTTAGAAAGTGTACTAGTTCTTATAAATCTTGAAAAGACAGCCTATTTAAAATGTCATCAATTAAATGAATGGCAAGATTGCTAAGTCGATCAAGAGAAGGTAAACATAGTCTTTGTTAATCTGGAGGCATGATAATTTGTAGAAATTAAAAAAGAATACGATTTGTAAGGACAGAGTATATGCTACACCAACAACAAACAAACATGTCACAACTTTAACAATTAAAGAAAAGGTGTATAATCCGTAGATGACACTTGCATTGATTTCTTTAGTTTGCAACTTTTGATGTAAAATTGTTTGGATTAGCTTAAAGGAACACATATAATGTATTTTTGTATAGAATTTGAAGAGAACCTAGAAGTTCAAATTAGTGATGCGATACTTACTGTACTACAAATTTATAGTAGTGAGTGTTTACATCAAAACACTATATGAATAATATGTGTTTATGCAACATTATAAATCAATAGATAATACTTGACACTTCTTTCAAAACTAAAGTAGTCATTTGGTAGTATATATAAAAATAGTACTTGTATTAATTTTAGTACAAATGTTTGACTATAAATTTAACACTAGTACAATAAATACTACTATATCAGTTAACCTTTTTGGAATATATGACCCCAAACATTTATGCTACAAGAAGAATGATTATGTATCCTTCGTGATGGGGATTATTTCGAACTTGTGCCCTATGATTTTATTGATGAGATCCATGCAAGATTCTCGAATATCATATTTTATCACCTGAGGATAGTTATGTTTTATGATGTACTATTAGAAGAGAGTGAAATGCAACTTACTTTTAGGAATTTCTTGCTTATTAAAGAATAAATCCAAGTTATACCGAGAAGTATGATGGACATACTCATTCCTTTCTATGAAGACGAAACTCGAAGAATCATCACCCAATTTGGGATTCTTTATTAATGTTGTGTGTTAAATTTCCTTGGGTGACCTTGATGCATTGAGTGGAAACTTACTTTCTATCTAGCTAATAGAAATTTCTAGTCTGCTAAGGAATTAGTCCAAGTTAGACCAATAAGTATGTATGTTAGGCGTGATTCTCCCTCATTTGGAAACTTGCTTTTTGTACAGTTAGTAGGAATTTTTGTTTTCTTACGGGATTAGTCTATGTTAAACGGACAATATATATGTTGGACATTATCCTTCCTCATTTGTGAAGAAGAAACTCAAAGATCATGTCCAACATATAAATACTTGTCGATCTAGCTTAGACAAATCCATTCAATACTTCAAGCTCCCCTAGAAGAATTTAACATATAACATAACTTCGAAATTTACATCAACTAAAGAATCCCAAATTGGATGATGTATCTTCTTAAGAAAGGAACATGTCCAACATACTTCTCGTTCTTACTTGGACTAATCTCTTAACAAGCAATAAATCTCTACTAACCACAGAGAAAGTAAGTTTCCACTCAATGTTTAAACCTCTCCTAGGGAAATTCAACACATAACATAACTTTGAAATAAATATCAACTCACGAATCCCAAATTGGGTGATGCTTCTTGAGTTTCTTCTTCATAGGTGAGGAAGGGTAATGTCCAATATATATACATATTGGTATAACTTTGACTAGTTCCTTAGCCAGAAAGAAAGTTAAGTTTCCAAGGTTCTAGAAAGGATAACACGTACACAACCTTTACTCCTAACTTTGTTTGTGGTGTTTCAGAGTTGAGTTGCGATAGCCCCTCGACTTAAAAGAAATGTTATGCAGTAAAACCAACATCTAAAAAACAATAATAAATAAATAAAGGAAAATAGGGTTCTTTCTACGTTCCAAAATCCCAAGAAAACTAACATCTACCACAAAAAAAAAAGTACAAAGTGGAAGATCGGGCATCTATTTAACAAAATTAACGACACCCAAATGAGAAAGATTTGATTTTTAATCAAAAAGAGAAAGAAAAATTTAAGCTTATCAAAAACTAAAATTACTACTGTAAACATGCAAAAAAAAGTTAGAAAAGTATCAAATACCATTTTGCGCAAACGTTATCCTTCAACTGCTGAACACAAATTTGTATGATTTTGAAGTCTTCAATTTCATCACCGCATCGTGAAAGAGGGAACTAATGAAGGAAAGGGGGAGAAAGGTTTTCTTCTTAAATTAAATTTTAGAGAATTGTAATATGGAGTGGGGTGATTGGGGTGTGTGGTGGGGGCAATTAATTATGTTGGTTCCTTAGTTGTATTGTCTTGTCCGTATCAAATTACGTGATACAATTTAATTCGACATTAAAAAAATTAAAAATAAATAGAAAATTGGAATGTGACATGTAATAGAAATCTTATTGATTAATGTGATTATAATTTTACTAAAAATGTAGAGATAAATTATGTATTTTTTATTTTAATTTAGTTATTCATTTTCTCGTTATAAAAATGATAAATTTCATTAATTTGAACTTAAAAAATATTTTTCTGAAGGTTTTCAAACTTAATTAATTTAAAAAATTGAAAAACTAATAATTTTAAGAATAAATGAGATCCAAATTATTGAAATAATTATCTATAACAAAGTGGACACTTAATATAGGACTATGAAAAGACTTTATTTTGGAAATAACTTAAAAGAAGAAGCAAATATCACATAAATTAATGGGAAAAGAGATTAAAATTGATGTGATATGTCCAATTTAGTCCACTTAATATTTTTTGCATGTGACGTTTAACACCTCAAAATAGTTAAACTTCTTTTTATAGGTCAGTACTAATTTAATTTTCGGATTTTGTGATCTTTTTTTTTAAAAAAAAATCGTCATTTATATATATAAGAGATATAGAAAATACCAAGAGATATCATATGTTCAGTATTATTGACAAAAAATTCCTTCTTTTTAGCCACTTTTATGCAAGGGCGAATCTAGAAGGGGCGAAGGTATATTCATTTGAATTTTCTTGACAAAAATTTTATATGATATATAAGAGTGTTTTTTGTTTGTTTATATATAAATTTTAAATTTCTCAACATAAATGGTTTTGTACATTGTAAGGCCTTTATATTCACTAATTTGATTACCATTGTTTTTAGACGACCATGAAAAATAAGAATGGCAATAAGGTGAACCGGATGCGGGGCAGGATAGGTTTAAGGGTATGTGAGGCGGGGCGGGCTTAAGGTTATGTGGGGCGGGTCTGAAGCGGGGTGGGTTGAAGTGGATTTCTTTTTAATTAATGTGGGTCAAGGTGGGCTGTGAGTATATGTGATTTTATGTGGGTTCAAACTTAATTTTAACTTCTTACATGTCATAGAATAATAGAACATTATTTTTAAGATAAATTCATTAAAGCTACTAAAATATTCAATATTATAAATGAAGATGGTTCATAAAAAATAATACAATTTCTTGCATGATTCTCAATTGACCTCTGAAAAATAAAATTTGAAGTCACTATCCTATTAAATTAATAAAACTTGAGGAAAAAATGAATTTTTTAATGAATTTAATTTTTAGTATCAAACATAGCTAAGAAAAAGAGAATGTTATAAAAATAATGCAGGGCGAGTTCATGAGGGACAGGTCAATGTGGGGTAGGGTGGGGCAGGAAGGGTTGAAAATGAAAATTTTTGCTATGCGGGGTGGGGCGGATTAAAAAGTTTGTGGGTTAAGCTCAATCTGCACCACCCCCGCCCTATGCCGCCCAATTGTCATCCCTAATTAAAAAGTAGGAGGTTCTGTATTATAATTCTTTACATATATCCATAAAATAATTTTATCCTAATGTTACTGTGTACTAAAATATTTTAAAATAACAAATAAATTAGTTAAACTGGGTGAAAATTGAGTTGAGTTGGGTCTTGACTCATTATTTGCTCCTTTTTGGCTCAATTCATATTGATCCAATTAATTCAGTTTGAATTGGATCTTGAACCGTTTGCTATCTTGACACAATATGATTGACAAAAATTGATCTTATTCGCTCAATTACCATCCGTAACAATGCTTGAGATTAAATAGAAGAAAATCAATGAAACAAATACACTTATACATGAAAAACTAATCAAATACTATCAAATAGTTATCCTCTTATGGATAAGTCGCAATTTATTTGAGCAAATGAAGACGAAACTCGAAGAACTAGACCTTAATTTGGTATTCTTTATTGATGTTTATTTCAAAGTTATGTTGTGTGTTAAAATTCATTGGGTGAGCTTGACGCATGGAGTGGAAACTTACTTTCTATCTAGCTAGTAGAAATTTCTTGTCTGCTATGGAATTAGTCCAAGTTAGACCGAGAAGTGTATGTGTTAGACATGATGCTTCCTCATTTGTGAAGAAGAAACTCGAGAAGAATCACCCAATTAGGGATTCGTGAGTTGATGTTTATCTCTAAGTTATGTGGTGTGTTGAATTCTCTTGGCGAGATTAAAGTATTGAATGGAAACTTACTTTTTGTAAAATTAGTAGAAATTTTTGTTTGCTTAAGGGATTATTCTTAGTTAAACGGACAAGTATATATGTTGGACATTATCCTTCCTCATCTGTGAAAAGAAACTCAAAGATAATGTCCAACATATATATACTTGTCGGTCTAAGTTAGACAAATCCCTTAGCAAACAAGAAATTCCTACTAATCATAAAAAAAGTAAGTTTCCATTCAATACTTCAACCTCGCCTAGGAGAATTTAACACACAACATAACTTTGAAAATTACATCAACTCAAGAATCCCAAATTGGATGATGCATCTTCTTAAGAAAGGAACATATCATATATACTTCTCGTTCTTACTTGGACTAATCTCTTAACAAGCAAGAAATCTCTACTAACCAGACAGAAAGTAAGTTTCCACTCAATGTTTCAACCTCTCCTAGGAAATTCAACACACAACATAACTTTGAAATAAATATTAACTCACGAATCCCAAATTGGGTGATGCTTTTCGAGTTTCTTCTTCATAGGTGAGAAAGGATCATGTACAATATATATACATATTGGTATAACCTGGACTTGTTCCTTAGCCAGACAGAAAGTTAAGTTTCCAAAGTTCTAGAAAGGATAACATGTACACAACAATTTACTCCTAACTTTGTTTGTGGTGTTTCAGAGTTGATTTTCAATAGCCCCTCCACTTAAAAGAAATGTTATACAGTAAAACCAACATCTAAAAAACAAACATAAATAAATAAAGGAAAATAGGGTTCTTTCTACGTTCCAAAATCCAAAGAAAACTAACATCTACCACAAAAAAAGTACGAAGTAGAAGATCGGGCTTCTATTTCACAAAATTAAGTACACCCAAATGAGAAAGATTTGATTTTTATACAAAAAGAAAGCAATTTTTAAGCTTATCAACAACTAAAATTACTACTGTAAACATCCAAAAAAAGTTAGAAAAGTATCAAATACCATTTTGCGCACACGGTATCCTTCAACTGCTGAACACAAATTTTTATGATTTTGAAGTCTTCAATTTCATCACCGCGGAGTGAAAGAGGGAACTAAAGAAGGAAAGGGGGAGATAGGTTTTTTTCTTAAATTAAAGATTACAGAATTGTAATATGGAGTAGGGTAGGTGGTGGGGGCAATTAATTATGTGTGTTCCTTAGTTGTATTGTCTTGTCCGTATCAAATTACGTGATACAATTTAATTCGACATTAAAAAAATTAATAATATACAGAAAATTGGAATGTGACATGTAATAGAAATCTTATAGATTAATGTGACTATAAATTTACTAAAAATGTAGATGTAGATTATGTATTTTTTATTTTAATTTAGTTATTTATTGTCTCATTATAAAAACGATAAATACATTAATTTGAACTTAAAGATTTTTTTTCTGAAGGTTTATAAACATGATTAATTTGCAAAATTAAAAAATTATAATTTTAAAAATAAATGAGATCCAAATGATTGAAATAATTATCTATAATAAAGTGGACACTTAATATAGGACTATGGAAAGACTTTATTTTGGAAATAACTTAAAAAAAGAAGAAAATATGACATAAATTTATGGGAAAAGAGATTAAAATTGATGTGATATGTCCAATTCAGTCCACTTATTATTTTTTGCATGTGACGTTTAACACCTCAAAATAGTTAAACTTCATTTTATAGGTTAGTTACAAATTCAATTTTTGGATTTTGTGATCTTTTTTTAAAAAATTCGTCATTTTTATATATAAGAGATATAGAAAATACCAAGAGATATCATCTATTCAGTATTATTGACACAAAATTCCTGCATTTTAGCCACTTTTATGCAAGGGCGAATCTAGAAAGGGCGAAGGTATATTCATTTGAATTTTCTTTACAAAAATTTTATATGATATGCATAAGAGTGTTTTTTGTTTGTTTATATATAAATTTTAAATTTCTTAACATAAATGGTTTTGTGCATTGTAAGGCGTTTATATTCACTAATTTGATTACCATTGTTTTTAGACGACCATGAAAAATAAGAATGGCAATAAGGTGAACCGGATGCGGGGCAGGATAGGTTTAAGGATATGTGAGGCGGCGCGGGCTTAAGGTTATGTGGGGCGGGTCTGAAGCGGGGTGGGTTGAAGTGGATTTCTTTTTAATTAATGTGGGTCAAGGTTGGCTGCGGGTATATGTGATTTTATGTGGGTTCAAACATAATTTTAACTTCTTACATGTCATAGAATGACATTACATTATTTATTAAGATAAATTCATTAAAGCTACTAAAATATTCAATATTATAAATGAAGATGGTTCATAAAAAATAATACAATTTCTTGCATGATTCTCAATTGACCTCTAAAAAATAAAATTTAAAGTCACTATCTTATTAAATTAATACAAGTTATGGAAAAATGAATTTTATTTTAAGTATCAAACATTACTAAGAAAAAAGAAAATATTATGAAACTAATGCAGGGCGAGTTCATGCGGGACAGGTCTATGTGGGGTAGGGTGGGGCAGGGAGGGTTGAAAATTAAATTTTTTGCTATGCGGGGCGGGCTGATTAATAAGTTTGTGGGTTAAGCTCAACCCGCACCACCCCCGCCCTACACCGCCACATTGTCATCGCTAATGAAAAAGTAGGAGGTTCAGTAGTATATTTCTTTACATATATCCATAAAATAATTTTATCCTAATGTTATTGTGTACTAAAATATTTTAAAAGAACAAATAAATTAATTAATCTGGGTGAAAATTGAGTTGAGTTGGGTCTTGACTCATTATCTGCTCCTTTTTGGCTCAATTCATATTTATCCAATTAATTCAGTTTGAATTGGATCTTGAACCGTTTGTTATCTTGAGACAATATGATTTACTACAATTGATCTAATCCGCTCAATTACCATCCGTAACAATGCTTCAGATTAAGTAGAAGAAAATCAACAAAACAAATACACTTATACATGAAAAACTAATCAAAAACTATCAAATAGTTATCCTCTTTTGGATAAGTCGCGATTTATTTGAGCAAATAAAGACAAAACTCGAAGAATCAACACTGAATTTGGGATTCTTGATTGATGTTTATTTCAAAGTTATGTTGTGTGTTCATATTCATTAGGTGAGCTTGACGCATTGAGTGGAAACTTACTTTCTGTCTAGCTAGTAGAAATTTCTTGTCTGCTAAGGAATTAGTCCAAGTTAGACCGAGAAGTGTATATTTTAGACATGATGCTTCCTCATTTGTGAAGAAGAAACTTGAGAAGAATCACCCAATTAGGGATTCGTGAGTTGATGTTTTTCTCGAAGTTATGTGGTGTGTTGAAATTTTTTTGACGAGCATAATGTATTGATTGGAAACTTTCTTTTTGTGCAGTTAGTTTGAATTTTCGTTTGCTTAAGGGATTAGTCTTAGTTAAACGGACAAGTATATATGTTGGACATTATCCTTCCTCATCTGTAAAGAAGAAACTCAAAGATAATGTCAACATATATATACTTGTCGGTCTAACTTAGACAAATCCCTTAGCAAACAAGAAAATTCCTACTAACCATACAAAAACTAAGTTTCCATTCAATACTCAAGCTTGCCTAGGAGAAATTAACACACAACATAACTTCGAAATAAATATCAACTCACAAATCCCAAATTGAGTCATGCTTCTCGAGTTTCTTCTTCATAGGTGAGGAAGGATCATGTACAATATATATACATATTGGTATAACTTGGACTAGTTCCTTAGCCAGACAGAAAGTTAAGTTTCCAAAGTTCTAGAAAGGATAACATCTACACAACAGTTTACTCCTAACTTTTTTTGTGGTGTTTCAGAGTTGATTTTCGATAGCCCCTCGACTTAAAAGAAATATTATGCAGTAAAACCAACCTCTAAAAAAACAAAAATAAATAAATAAAGGAAAATAGGGTTCTTTCTACTTTCCAAATCCCAAGAAAACTAACATCTACCACAAAAAAAAGTACAAAGTGCAAGATCGGGCTTCTCTTTCATATAATTAACAACACCAAAATGAGAAAGATTTCATTTTTAAACAGAAAGAGAAAGCAAATTTTAAGCTTATCAACAACTAAAATTACTACTGTAAACATGCAAAAAAAGTTAGAAAAGTATCAAATACCATTTTGCGCACATGTTATCCTTCAACTGCTGAACACAAATTTGTATGATTTTGAAGTATTCAATTTCATCACCACGGAGTGAAAGAGGGAACTAAAGAAGGAAAGGGGGAGATAGGTTTTCTTCTTAAATTAAATTTTACAGAATTGTAATATGGAGTGGGTTGAGTAGGGTAGGTGGTGGGGCAATTAATTTTGTTGGTTCTTTAGTTGTATTGTCTTGTCCGTATTAAATTACGTGATACAATTTAATTCTACATTAAAAAAATTAAAAATAAACAGAAAATTGGAATGTGACATGTAATAGAAATCTTATAGATTAATGTAATTATAAATTTACTAAAAATGTTGAGATAAATTATGTATTTTTTATTTTAATTTAGTTATTTTTTTCTCATTATAAAAATTATAATTTTCATTAATTTGAACTTAAAGAATTTTTTTATGAAGGTTTACAAACTTGATTAACTTACAAAATTATAAAAGTAATAATTTTAAGAATAAATTTGATCCAAATGATTAAAATAATTATCTATAATATAGTGCACACTTAATATAGGACTATGAAAAGACTTTATTTTGGAAATAACTTAAGAAAAGAAGCAAATATCACATAAATTTATGGGAAAGGTAAAATTGATGTGATATGTCCAATTCAGTCCACTTAATATTTTTTGCATGTGACGTTTAACACCTCAAAATAGTTAAACTTCATTTTATAGGTTAGTTACAAATTCAATTTTAAGATTTTGTGATCTTTTTTTTAAAAAATCGTCATTTTTATATATAAGAGATATAGAAAATGCCAAGATATATGATCTATTCAGTATTATTGATACAATATTCCTGTATTTTAGCCACTTTTATGCAAGGGCGAATCCAGAAGGGGCGAAGGTATATTCATTTGAATTTTCTTGACAAAATTTTTATATGATATATATAAGAGTGTTTTTTGTTTGTTTATATATAAATTTTAAATTTCTCAACATAAATGGTTTTGTACATTGTAAGGCGTTTATATTCACTAATTTGATTACCATTGTTTTTAGACGACCATGCAAAATAAGAACCAATTAGGTGAACCGGATGCGGGGCAGGATAGGTTTAAGGGTATATGAGGCGGGGCGGGCTTAAGGTTATGAGGGACGGGTCTGAAGCGGGGTGGGTTGAAGTGGATTTCTTTTTAATTAATGTGGGTCAAGGTGGGCTGCGGGTATATGTGATTTTATGTGGGTTCAAACTTAATTTTAACTTGTTACATGTCATAGAATGACAGAATATTATTTATTAAGATAAATTCATTAAAGCTACTAAAATATACAATATTATAAATGAAGATGGTTCATAAAAATAATACAATGTTTTGCATGATTCTCAATTGACCTCTAAAAAATAAAATTTAAAGTCACTATCCTATTAAATTAATACAACTTAAGGAAAAAATGAATTTTTTAATGAATTTTAGTTTTAGTATCAAACATAACTAAGAAAAAAGAAAATATTATAAACATAATGCAGGGCGAGTTCATGCGGGACAGGTCTATGTGGGGTAGGGTGGGGCAGGGAGGGTTGAAAATGAAAAAATTTTCTATGCGGGGCGGGGCGGATTAAAAAGTTTTTGGGTTAAGCTCCACCCGCACCACCCCCGCCCTACACCACCCCATTGTCATCCCTAATGAAAAAGTAGGAGGTTGTGTAGTATAATTCTTTACAAATATCCATAAAATAATTTTATCCTAATGTTATTGTGGACTAAAATATTTTAAAACAACAAATAAATTAATTAAACTTGGTGAAAATTGAGTTGAGTTAGGTCTTGACTCATTATCTGCTCCTTTTTGGATCAATTCATATTGATCGAATTAATTCAGTTTGAATTGGATCTTGAACCTTTTGTTATCTTGACACAATATGATTGACTAAAATTGATCTAATTCGCTCAATTACCATCTGTAACAATGCTTGAGATTAAATAGAAGAAAATCAATGAAACAAATACACTTATACATGAAAAAACTAATCAAAAACTATCAAATAGTTATCCTCTTTTGGATAAGTCGCGATTTATTTGAACAAATAAAGACTATCCTAGAAATGCGTATTATTAAAACCAAATAGTAGATAGTTGTATGTACTTACTTTTTATATGAAATAAAAATATTATCTATTAATAGTAATTATTTTAAGCATTCACTACTAATATTACTAATATGATATTTGCATATCATAAATTAGTTGTATGATATAATTTTATTTTATTTAAATAATTTAATAGCTTACATCATTTCATTAGATTATACGTTGGGCAGAAAACACAATAACATTTTCAGTAGAATCGTTTAAAATGGCCATTTTCTATTCATTAGGCTTAAAACCTCCACTCCATTCAATCACGAAAGCTAAAGTAGCGTAAGATAAGGCAAAAGGAGATTGATCTCGTTTGCTGCCTCAGATACGCTCGTTCAAATTCCCGGTATGTAAATATATTAATTTCTTTATAAGCATAAATTTTTATGTTTTTACATGTCGTATCAGAGCCTGAAACTTGCACTAATGATTTTCACTCGTGAAGTAACTTTATCTTGTTGTGAGAGGCGGACCCACATTCATATGTGTGGGTGCATATACATGTATATCTATCTCTGAAAAAAAAAAGATATAATTTACGGCGCACTTTTAATGAGTGTAGAGCTATCCTTGTGCTAAAGGAATCACCCAGAAAACTAGGGTTTGAATCTAGATAAAGCCCTTATTTCTTTTTAAGTTTATTGTGATATGGGGTGGGGGTTATATTTTAAATTCGCTTAGTAAGCTACCAATAGCCGATAGTCGACTTACATTCAAGTTGCTAGGAAGATAAACAATAACAGAAATATGCAGTAAATGATTGACAGAAAAGGTTTTATCCTAGTTCGGATCACCAACGCTGTGTCTAGTCCAGTCCCCTTGGGATTTAAGGGTTTTCCTTAAGAGATTTAAAGAGATCTTCGTTATATAGAAATTTAAAACATTATCATGTCTCATATGCAAATCAGATTTCTACCTTAACTCTGCCTCAACTTGTATACATACACTCATATTCTTTCTTTTCTCTTTTCTTTTCAATTGTATCACTCACGTGTTTACGAAGCTTTATGAAAGAGAAAAGAAAACTTTTGGCTAAGCTCAAGTAAAGTTTCATAGTTTACAGTACAAATCTAGGTCGGTTTATGTAGATGATTATATGTGCTCTTGTAAGGAAAACGCCAAGGGATTTATCTCAACCAAGGATCAATTTAGAAAGTCCTTGATTGAGGAGATTTAGTTGATCTGTATCCATGAAGTAAATCGCTTCTTCTGCTTTCATTTTGCTGGTTTGATATTTTTCTTGTATGATCAACATACTTTTTATCTTGTGGCTTGATTTATCTCTTTCATTTCTTGATGATTCGGTTGTGATCTCTGCAAAGTGTGCAAGTATTCTACTTTTTTTAGACATTCATTTATATGTTGATGAACCATATATTCCTTTCCTTCTTTTGTCCCTTAGATTTGAGGCTAGCCTTTTCAATGCTACTTTGCAACTTTAAGCAAATAATTTCCTTCTTGAAGTCATTTGCGCTGATCATTTCTTTTTGAATTTGTGACCTATGAAAATTGAGATCAACGCGTTAAGTGTCTATTTTCGAAATCAACTAACTCTAAGTAGTCAATAATCTTCCCCTTTTTATAATGATAAGATTGATCACAATTTTAATAGTAATCTGGACAATCAATTTTACTGAGAAAGTTAGTTGTACTTCCATGAGGTTTCATGTCTTAGTTCATTGATGTATGCAGCTCTCTTTGTCGTATCTCCCCGATCTCACAGAGCGGTAAGAAAGATAGATTTTTTTTCTCCCCCTTTTAATAGTATAAAAGAATTGCGAAAAGTATACGAGATTAAAACAAAGATAGCTGATAATAGAGTAGTCTAAGAGTTAAAGAGACAAAAAACCAGTAGTCCAACAGATAGAGAGGTACATGCCCCTGTTGAAAGTTAGTGCAAAAAGTAAAGGTTCAGCCAATAGAGTTAATGACCAACCCAAAAGTACTTGTGGGAGTTATTCACTTACTCAGAGAAGGTGTTGTACGAATGTTTCACATTCCACAGAAGATTGGAGTATGAGGTATGAACTGTAACAACAAGCACATTGTTGGAGGAGTTGACTCCACTCTTAACAGAGTCAACTTGTTGGATCAAGCGATTTACCATTGATATACCTTTCTGCTTAATCATTTTATGGCAATGCGCAACTTACCGATATCAGTGTTAGAGTCTTTCTGTAAATGAAATACCTCTCCACAGCATCATGAAAGCTCTCCAAGTTCGTTCTACAGCTAAATATCTCTTTTTGACCTCTTCATTGTCCAGCAATAAAAGAGCGGCGAAATCCACCGAGATTTCTTAGGGTTCAGGAGAATTTGCCCTAGCTTTGACTGAGTCCTTTTTTACTCACTTTTCACCAACCTGGACATACCCTATTCTAGAAAAAGTATGATAATAATAAGGTGCATTTATAAGATAAGGGGTAAACATAGAAGGATCCACAAAAATTTTCACAATAATTTTCGAGATAAGCAATCCATAGGGAAGACTTGCCGAAGCATTCAAGCTTCAACACCTTACAACATATATGCCTTGAACCATTCTACCCAGTTGATGCGGTACTTTTTAAGCATGAAGTAGAGAACAAATACATCACGAGTAGAGATATTACTCGAGGAGCCCTTCTTGGGAATAAGAGTTATGGACAGGATATGTGCGAGAATATAATTCTCAAAAGGCCAAAAGTCAGAAATGTGAGTGTCGGGTTAACCCACAACTCGCTTTTCACCATCTAGAGAAACTTCAAAGTCATCAGTCCATGTTCCATTCATGTATGGAATTACCCCAGAAACATAGTACCAAACACATCTTCGAATAACTTCTCATTGATGATAAAGCGTTTACCGAGCACCAACAATTCAAACACACCACTGTTAGGTGATATGTAGAGATTTGCATAGAACAGGCGAACCGCTTCATCAAAAAGCTCAAGACCACACAAAGTAAAAAAGAGAGA
The DNA here is from genome assembly GCA_027705065.1 of Solanum peruvianum. Classification (NCBI taxonomy): domain Eukaryota; kingdom Viridiplantae; phylum Streptophyta; class Magnoliopsida; order Solanales; family Solanaceae; genus Solanum; species Solanum peruvianum. The sequence goes on along the minus strand of JAKWJD010001758.1, from coordinate 43,476,146 downwards.
CAGTTTCTGAGATTTGAGATATGAGCTTACCGGGCAGCGCCACTCCCTTAATCTTTCCTTCTGTTTTTGTTTTAAAAATGTTAACTCTTTGTGTACAAGTCTTTATAAAATATGAAACAAGATTACAAATAAGTTCAAGTGAAGTTGTTATTGTGACGAAAAGATGAAACAAAAAATCTAACAATAAAGAACACCAAGTTTCAAGTGAAAAAACCCTTCCAACCGAAGGTAACCACCATGGGATCGACAAGATCCATATTTCTTCACTATACCAATAAGAGTGTTACAAATATTGTTCTAGTAGATATATAACAAGTGCCAAAAATAATAAATAATAGCTACACCAACAAAAGATAAATAGAAAGAATTACCACCCAAACCAGCCTCTGTTCGGGATATAAAACAGGATCTTGATGACCTCCGAATCAAATCTCTACCACTCAAATCAACCATCAAGATGTCAGGAACACTCAGTCAAAATTGTAGAACGATCCAACGGTTAGTTAATCAGAAAACATGATTTAAATGTTGCTCGTCGGAGAAAAAAAGTGCAGCAAAAAAACCCTTTTCCTTCTCTCTTTTCTCTTGTTGAAAGCTCTCTCAAAAACCTCTCTTATATTCTTATGTCTTTCAAAGACAATATCAATGAGCAATTGAATTATTCTCTCAATACCATCCTCTATTTATAGAGTTTTGCTTTTCCTTACAAAGCTAAAACCAACTACAAATAGAATTACAATTCCAATCCTTTTCCTAATAGAATTGGAAACCAAATAAAGATAATAAATTAAAATACTTTTCAAGTAGGATTAGGCCATGTTCCTTTGGCTGGAAAATGGGAAATAGCCCAAAAAAAACCCCTCCAGGCAAGGGGCCAAATGGACTTAAAGTGAAGTAACTTTTGACAGGCTTCCTGCCTGCCACACTTCTAAAAAACTCATGACTGTCTACGATGAGTTCTTTCCACTTATATCTATGAATATCTAACATGACTTCATCATAAACTTCAGGTTCTCCCATGTTAGTTATTAAAATATACTCATCATGAGAATAACATGTTGAGCTTCGCTTCTCTCTAGTAGATCTTCTACAAGAGGTTTCTGGAGCATCTGAAGTGATCATTTTACGATGAGTTGGTTGATTATCAAACACAACATAATCAATAAAAACAATTATATGTTTAACACTCTGATCTTTATCTGGATAATTACCTTGGATTCCCTCATGTGCATAAGATATATTAATAATAGGAATTGAATCAACATCAACTAAGCTCTGATCAGCATGAGAATCTAGTTGCTCAGTCTTGTCAACAGGAGAAAAATTTATAACATAAGCAATAGTCCTAAGTGCTTCAGCCCAAAATGAATTCGGAAGTTTAGCCTATGAAAGCACACATTTAACTCTCTCAACTAAAGTTTTGTTCATCCTCTCTGCCAAACCATTTAATTAACAAGTCCTTGGAGGAGTCTTTGGATGATGAATTCCTTGCGATTTGCAGTAGTTATCAAAGGGACCAATATACTCACCACCATTATCAATGCAAATACATTTTAATTTCTTTTTCCCGTTTGTCTCTCAGATAAGGCTTGAAACTGTTTAAACACATCAAGCACTTGATCTGTGGATTTTAAAGGATATACCCAAATCTTGCGAGAACGATCATTAATGAAAGTAGCAAAGTAAAGTGCACCACCTTTTGACTTCACTATAAAAGGACCACACAAATCTGAGTGTACTAGCTCCAATAGCTCAGACTTTCTTGAAGGTGGATGAATGTGAAAATAAATTCTTCTCTATTTCCCTTCTAAGCAATGAACATATCTTTTCACCTTTGCTTGTTTCATACCAGCAAGAAAATTCTTCTTAGCCAAATAGGTATTCCCCCTTTCGCTCCTATGACTAAGCCTCTTGTGCCGTAATTCTAATAAAGCCTCGCTCTCTATCAAATTTATAGAGTCACCAAGAATCGATCCTTGTGTCACGTATAAATTTGAATGTTTTCTTCCTCAAGCTAAAATCAGTGAGCCTTTGGTGAGCTTCCATTGGCCATTGAATAAGTCTTATGATAGCTATCATCTTCTAGTTGTCCTACAGAGATCAAATTTAAGGGAATATCTGTAGCATGTTTGACATTTTGAAGGACCAACGTTGAACCAGCATTGATTTTCAAACAAGTAGTGCCAATAACAAACACCTTAACCTCACGAGTATTACTCATCTTTAACACCTCAGAGTTAAAGGAAGTATAAGATGAAAATAAGTCTTTTATTGGTGTTACATGTGATGTGGCTCCAGAATCTATTATACAACTTGTATCTTGAGATACAAAATTGATGACATCTTTATCACAAGCGAAGAGAAGGTCATCTTGAACAACAGGAACAATATTATTTTCATTGTTTTATTCCTTTTTCCTTTCATTAAGATCTTACTTCAATTGTTTGCAAAATATTTTAAAATGTCCTTTCTTTCCACAATGATAACATATAATATTTTGATTCTTGAATTTTGATTTGCTTCTTCTTTTACCTTTACTCATCAGGTCTCTTGTCTTATGTCTCCCTTGATCTTCTGTATATACAATATCTGAATATGAAGATATGTCTTGAGATTTTCTTCTAACCTCTTTATTAAACACACCACTTTTTGCATATTCCATAGTCACCTTTCCACCAGTGGTAGAATTTGTATTAAAAAGCCAAAGTCCTTGTATTTCATCATCAAAATTAACACCCATTCCTGATAGCTCATCAAGAATACCCTGAAAATAATTCATATGATAAGAAATAGAACTGATCTCCTTGTACTTAAAAGTCATTAATTTCTCTAACAAGAACAACTTGTTATTACCAGTTTTTGAAGCGTAAAGCGTCTCCAACTTTTCCCACAATGTTCTATCATGTGTCTCATTTACAATATGGTTACAAAAATCATCTTATACCCATTGTATTATATCCACATACTTGTTAGTGCTGAAATTCCCAATTTTCATTGGTCACATTCTCTTGTTTATGAGCGAAAAAAACCGGAAGATGTATGTTCTTCACGAACAATAGATCTTTCATCTTACTTTTCCATATGTTGTAGTTTCTTTCATTTAGACATACCATATTGCTCATATTCCCTCCATATAGATAACCTTAGCTCTGATACCAGTTGTTGTGCCGACAAGATGAAACCAAAAATCTAACAATAAAGAACACCAAGTTTAACATGGAAAAACCCTTCAAACCGAAGGTAACTACCACGGGATCGAAAAGATACAAATTGCTTCAATATACGAATAAGAGAATTAAAAATAATCTTCTAATGTCTACACAACAAGTGCCAAAAAAGAACAAACAATAGCTACACCTACAAAAGAAAAATAGAAAGAAACATCACTGAAACTAAGTTTCTGCTTGAGATCTAAAACAGGATCTTGCTGAACTCCGAATTAGATCTTCACCATTAATTCAACAACCAAGATGTCAGGATCGCTCGGTCAAAATTTCAGCAAGATCCAACGGTTAGTTAATTGGGAAACACGATTTGAATGTTGCTGGTCGGAAAAACAAACTACAACAAAATAACCCTTTTCCTTCTCTATTTTCTCTTGTTGAAAGCTCTCTCAAAAACCTCTGCTATGTTCTAATGACTTTCAAAGACGATATCAATGAGCAATTGAATTATTCTCTCAAGACCATCCCCTATTTATAGAGTTGTGCTTTTCCTTACAAAGCCAAAACCAACTACAAATAGGATTACAATTCCAGTCCTTTTCCTAATAGAATTGGAAACCAAATAAAAATAATAATTCCAATCCTTTTTCAAGTAGGATTAAGCCATGGGACTTTGGATGGAAGATGGTCAATAGCCCAACAGTTATGTGCTTCACACAACTGGCAAAGCAGGTTTTATATAGTGTAAGCTCTTATGAGAAACCCAAGGGTATTTGAATCAAGGATCACTTATCTTATCCTTGAATCATTTGTAATTGATATGTTTAATCATGTCCATATTATATATGTGCATGATATATATATATATATATATATATATATATATATATATATATGTGTGTGTGTGTGTGTGTGTGTGTGTGTGTTTGTGTGTGTGTGTGTGTGTGTGTGTGTGTGTGTTTGTGTGTGTTGTGGTGTGTGTGTGTGTGTGGTGTGTGTGTGCATGTGTGTGTTTGTGTGTGTGTGTGTGTGTATGCATGTATGTATGTATGTATGTATGTATGTATGTATTGATCTTGTGGTCTTAAACATAACATGTGAAAGTTAAATTTAAAAAATGGTCCATAAAAAAGAATCTTAAACAAATTAAAACATTCTTCTCTTTTTTTTTTTTGCTAAAAAGCTTAAGATAATTTTATTATTACAAAAATTAGGCCCTTCAATTTTGGGGTTTAAGGTATATGCCTCATCGTTAAAGGAATTGAGTCACCCTCGGAAGAAACCCTAATTAAAAAAACAATAATAAGAAATATACTCTGATGATGGGTGTATCTAAATTCATTGTGTAATGGTGGTTGTAGCAACAAAATTAAGTTATTTCAAACTTGTTTTCCTGAAGATTGTAGTTTTTCAAATAATTACACTATTAAGAAAAAGTAATATTTAAGACTTATGGCTTAGTCTTAAATAATGAATATCACCTTGTTCAACTATCAATATATTTTTTAAATTTATAGGAATCTGATTTCTCATTCAAGTCTTGATGGTTTTAGGTTTTATTATGGGGTTGGATATTAATATTTGAATTAACAAAATAATACTATTTCTCATGATTTTGGTGTTCTTATTAATAGTATACACATAAATTAAAATTTCAGGATGTATTTTTTTTATTATGTTTCACCAAAATATTGAAATTAAGTATGTAGTTCACTAAATTAATATTTTATGCTTCTTGTAGAACAAATTTTTGGGGTCATATATGGCAAAAGAGGTTAATTGTAATACTAGTATTAGTTGTAACAGAGTTAAATTTACGATCAAACATTGTACTAAAATTTCACACAAACTATTTTTATATATACTACCAAATGACACCTTTAGTGCTAAAGGAAGTGCTAAGTATTATCTATTCATTTTTAATGATACAACAAACACATATCATTCCTATAGTATTTTGATGTAAGCACTCAATACTATAAATTTCTAGTACAACAAGTATAACATCAAGAGTTGCAGATTAAAGAAATCAATGCAAATATCAGCTACAAATAATTTCTTTAGTATTTTTTAAACATGGAAAAAGGTTAAATTTGCCTCCTATTATGCACCTTTTCTTTTAATCTTACAGTTGTGACATGTTTGTTTGTTGTTCATGTAGCCTGTACTTTGACCTTTCCTATCGTACTTTTGCTTACTTTCTACAGATTGTCATGCCTCCGGATGAACAAGGACTTAGTTGACCTTAACCTGATCGACTTAGCAACCTTAACATTCATTTAATCGATGACATTCTAAGTAGGTTCTCTTTTCGAGATTTTTTTAGAGTTAGTACTATGAAGGACTGGCAATGTATTTGCTGGAGAATTCCACATGTGATGTTTGATGAAACAGTATGGAAAACACCCGAGGACTTGACGTCCCCTACCATTGGATTTATTCCAATTATTGATAGTTTCCTCAGGATTCATAGAGGACTAATATTGAAGGTCACCCAATATTATTAGTCTAATAGTATGTCCTCATATTGATTGTTTGATTTTTTTCCTCGACACTGATTATCTTCAACATTTTTTCCTTAAACTTCCATTTACTTATCCTCTATAAAGGTTGCCTAACTTCTTCTTTAATTGTTCAGCATTGAGGCATTTTTATCTCAAGGAATGTGAAATACAGCTTCCATGTTTCTTTAAGGGATTTAATAAGTTCATTAGGCTAATATTAAAATCTGTCACGTTATCTTCTGATACATTTGAAAGTTTGATCTCTAATTGCCCGTTGCTTGAGGATTTAGTGCTGAAAGACATACACAATCCGTACTTCATGAGTATTAATGCTCTGAAGCTTAGGTCATTTGTCTTTCATGGCGATATCAAAGTGTTATTGGCAAAGTCTCCAGCACTGGTGAAAATGGTACTCAAGCCTCGTCAAATGGAAACTAACAGATCTCTCAACAGGCATCATCTAATGTAGAAGTCGTGTATCTTGTTGATTAATATCGTTATCACAATTCTTCTTAATCTTTTGCTAAATATTTTGAAAGTACAAACAGAAACGAGACGTTTGGTTGATGGAATAGCAAGGCTGTGTTTTGCCTTTGCTTTAAGGTACTATAAAGATTTTATTTTCTTGGAAACATAGAATTGTGAACCTGGATGAATGTTTTGAGTACTCTGTTTGGGAACAAAGATGGTTTTACATTTCATGCTTGTTATTGATTTATGAATTTGGTTGTTTATTTTGAAATTGTGTTGTGTGTTGCAGAACTAAAAAAGATTTTGCATGACATTCTTGTTATTGATTCATCTCTGAAACAAGACATGGCTGTGGAAGTTGGAACCGTCACGGGCTAATTCACGTAGAAAATGAAAAACACATGATGATTTACATATAAAACTCGCAAAAGGAAAAAGAAAAATGAAACTTTAAATGTTTCTTAATTATCTTTTCCTTAATTTTTTCTTCTACTATATATATTCTCTCTATTTTAATATTTGTGATGCATCTTCAATAAGATATGTTACATACTTTAACATGTAATATGACCGTATCATATACAAAATATTTAAATGAGAAAATGTATATTACTTATGAGTTGATATATATACTCTTAGAATCATTAGAAAAATGAAAAAAGAAGTTTTAGTTGTTAAATACGAAATCAAATTTGCTCTTTATTTCAGATGGGGCACAAAGGTCGATTTGATTTAATTTGTTAATTAGAAAAAACCTAAACTAACTATTTCATTTTATTAGTTCTAAAAACTAAATCAAATCAAATAAAGTTTGATTTTTCAGTTTCGACTTTATTTTTTTTATTTTTTTTTGTATAATTACACGGTGATTGAAAAAGAGATTAAATATATTTTCAAAATTTTCAAAAAACAATAAAATTCACATAAATAAAAAATACTTTCAACATTCGTTACAATATAAATTGTTAACTTCATAACCGAAACTATAATAGTATAATTTAACTTTCATCCTAATACAAAATAAAATAATTTCAAAATCTTGTCACTTCACTTTCATCCAACACCTCGATTTTAGAAGACAGAGAGCATAGTGCTTCACATTCATCCTTTCTCAAGTACTTCTTCTTCTCTGTTGACACAAACTCTCTGCGTTTATGGTTCTTGTTCTATAGAATATTGATATCAAGATTGCATTTTTAATTTTTGGGTATGCTTTACTAGGTTGAAATAGGAATAATAAGTTTCTATGTTTTAAATAAATAAAACAACACTTATTTTACTTGGATTTGATACACTTGAGTTGTTAGTATTTCGAAAACGATCTCTTTTTTCAGTACACAAGTAAACTAGGTAGTATGTACTCTAACCGGACAGTTTCAAGATTCCTTACATATTGTGTTCTTGTTTATGTTCTGCAGATTCTTGTTGTAGTAGTCATTTGATGTTATGCTTCCACATGGGAGAAAAACAACTTTTACCTCCGCGATGTACTTAGAAACCTTCCTGATAATGTAATTGATGTCATTCTTATGAGGTTGCCTTTAAGAAATGTTGTGAGGACAAGCATCTTATCAAAGAAATAGAATATAATTGGCACAGACTTCCACAACTAAAATTTGATCAAACACTTTGGAAAACAACAGAGGACTTGATATCATTTGATATATTTCCTCTCTAGGAATGGCATTCAACATCTTGTCCTTAAACCTCCGTTTAGGATAAGTCATATGATTTGCCCTCGGCATATTTTACATGTTCACAATTGAGGTATCTGTTTCTCAAGGACTGTAAAATACGTCCTCATCCGGTCTTTGAGGGATTTGATTAGTTAATTAGCTTAGCACTAATTAAAGTCCATATTTCTTCTGAATTTCTTTGAAGTATAATCTCACGTTGCCTGTTGCTTGAGCATTTAGTGCTGCAACACGACGCTATTACAAATCACATTGAAAATAGTGCTCCCAAGCTGAGGTCAATTATCATCAAAGGAAATATAAAGTTTTTACATTTAAAGAATGTCCCTCTTCTTTCCAAAGTTTCATATGATCCTACAGAATTTTCGGTAGAGGTAGAACATGATGTTGACAAGATTTTTGAGTCTATTCCTACTCTCGAGAATCTCTGCTTGAATCACGAGTATGTTAAGGTAATATAGCTTCATAACTTGCATTTTCATAACTTTGAGTCATCCTGATTTTCTACATTTTTCTTCCTAGGACGTGTATATTGGACTGGCTCCCTCGTGTTCTATTCTATATTAAATGCCTTAACATATCTTGCATTAATCTAGGAGTATTCTTTGATCTTTCGTTTTCTCTTTGCTTAATAAGAATCTCTCCAAATTTAGAAGAAATTGAAATAGAGGTTGTGAATGATGTTTACTTTTCTCTCTCTTTTACGTATGTATTTGACTTTCTTATGATCTTCAATTTTAAATCAAGGCTGATGATTTTTCTTAATCTTTCTTAGAACTATTTTGAACATGCACACCGGGAGGCTGTTGATGATATTCCTGAAAGTTTCTTGGATATGACATTTAATCACCTGAGGACAGTAAAGATTTATTGGCCAAGTCTTCAACACTGGTCAGAATGATAACCAAGCCTTGTGAAACGGAAGATAAAAAATCTTTCAAAGTACTCGCTGAGGTAACAAAATTTCAGCGTACATCATCTAAAGCAGAAGTTGTGTATAATGCAGAATTTAATCCATATTACGACCCTATTTGATCTTAACTAGTCTTTAATCAGATCATAATATTCTGCTAAAATATTTTATATCGTAAAAAGAATGTTGATACAGCATTAAGGCTGTTATTTTGCATTTGCCACTATGAAGACAATCAGTTTGTGAACATAGCTGAATCTAGATGGATGTTTTTGATTAATCTGTTTCAATGTCTGTTCATTGAATGATCTATGGGATGAATCTTTAGTTGGTTATTGATCTTTTTAATATATTCATTGTGGTCCTCATGGTCATTGTGCATTGTCTTTTTATTTGATATGAATATGACATGAGTTGAGCGTAAATGGAATAGTGAGGATTCATATAGTCGATTTCAACTAGCTGTTTTATGAGAGTCGACGACGTTGTTCGCACATTGTTCTCCATAGTGATAAAGAATGAAATTCGATCAAATCCCATGATCTTAATGGTTAGTAAACACTACCTCTTTTGAATGGAAAAGATAATCCCTTTCAACAACATTTTTCAATGAGAATTATGATACAATATACATTATAAGCTGAAGTTGAATTTCAACAATATTATTCTTACAAGCTCAATGTTAGAATTCCACATCCTAGAAAAATAATAACTAAGTACAGGAAAAGGGAAAAAAAGGGAGAAGGGGGAGGGGGTGGGGGTCAGTTGTTCATAAATTAGTCTTTTTCATATACAGTCAGAACATATCCCATTCGTTAATGCAGCTGCCATATAATCATATATATACAAGCTCAGTCGAACCCTATCGCAGACAAAAACTCTTGTAAATAAGTGGAGAAGAGTAAAGGGGAGGGTCTATCATCCACTGAGTTATGAACCGTGCACTATTGACCCTCGAGGACTTCTTGGTTATAAAAAAAATAACAAAAAAAACAATCTCAATAACATAAAAGAATATTACTTGAGTATTCTATCTTAGATGCCCTTTTTTTCATCTAATTGACTATTTTTTATAATCTAAAGCAGAAGTTGTGTATCGTGTTGATGAGTACCGTTATCACAATCCTTCTTAATCTTTAGTTAAAATATTTTGGAAGTACAAACAGAAACGATACCTTTGTTTGATGGAGTAGTAAGGCTGTGTTTTGCTTTTTCTTTAAGGTACTAAAAAGATTTTATCTGCTTGGAAGCATAGAATTGTGAATGTTTTCAATACTCTGTTTGGTAACAGCGATTGTTTTTACAGTCATGCTTGTTCTTAAATGATGTATGATTTGATACTTTGGATATTTAATTCAAAGTTATGTTGTGTGTTGATTTCTCTTAGGGAGCTTGAAACATTGATTGGAAACTTACTTTTTGGCTAGTAGGATTTTCTTTCCTGTTAATGGATTAGTCCAAGTTAGATCAAGAAGTATTTATGTCGGACATGATTCGTCCTCATCTGTGAAGAACAAACTCGAAGAAGAATCATTCAATTTGGGGTTCTTGTGTTGATGCTTATTTTGGAGCATCATAATAGAAATCTTAGATATTAATGTGACTATAAATTATTTTATTAAAATTTAGAGTGAAAATATGTCTTTTTTATTTATATTAGTTATTTGTTTTTCTCATTACAAAAAATCATTAATAAAAATGATAAATTTTAAGGATAAATGAGATCAAAATGATTGGAAGAATTATCTATAGCAAAGTGAACAATTAATATAGGACTATGAAAAGACTTTCTTTTTCGAAACAAACTAAAAAAAGAGTAAATTTCACATAAATTAAGGGGAAAAGAAAGTAAAAATAAATGTGAATATTTATTTAGAGAAATTGGCACGTATATTTAGTTAGTCAAAATTTACTTTGATCTGTCCAATTTAATCCACTTAATTTTTTTTGCATGTGACATTTAATGCCTCAAAATAGTTAAATTTGATTGTGTAGGCCAGTTACAAATATAATTTTCTGATGTTATGAATTTTTTAATTATAGGAAGTCGTCATTTCTATGTATAAGTGATACAGAAGATATCAAGAGATATCATTTGTTCAGTATTATAGACACAAAATTTGTACATTTTAACTATTTTTATGTAAGGGCAATCTAGAAGGAACAAAGGTATATTCATTTGAATTTTCTTGACAACAAATTTATATGATATATATAAGTTTTTTTTTGGAGTTTATATAAATTTTAAATTCCTCATTATAAATGTCTTTGTACATTGTAAGGCGTTTAAATTTCACTTGTTTAATTACCACTTTTTAGCAGACCATGAAAAAGTTAGAGGTTTTGTAGTAGTATGAATTTTTTATACATATTCATAAAATATTTTTATCAATAACCTTATTGTGTACTAAATTTTTTTAAAAAATTAATAAAATACTTAAACTTAGCAATAATTGAGTTGAGTTGTGTCTTGATTCATTATCTACCCAGTTTTGGCTCAATTCATATTGATCCAATCAAATTCAGTTCGCATTGGATCTTGACCCATTTTTTGTCTTGACACATTATGATTGACCTAAAATTGATCTAGTTTGCTGAATTGTCGTCCCTAACAATACCTAAGATTAAAATAGAAGGAAAATCAATGAAACAAATGCACTTAAAAAAGAAAAACTAATTAAAATCTACCAAATAGTTATCCTTTTTTGGATGAGTAGCGATTTAACAGAGGAAATGAAGATTAGCCAAGAAATCCCTAATGTTACAACCAAATTGTAGATAGTCATGTGTATTTACCATTTTTCTATGAAATAAAAAAAATTAGCTATAAATAGTAATTACTTTTTGTCACGACCCAAAACCGAGCCGCGACTGGCACCCACATTTACCCTCCTATGTGAGCGAACGAACCAATCTAACCCTTAACATTTCAATGTATATCAACAGAAAATAATGCGGAAGACTTAAACTCATTAACAAAAAACAATTCAAAACTATTATTATTATCCCCAAAATCTGGAAGTCATCACCACAAGAACATCTATCCTCAAATTACTAAACTAAGAGATCTAAGAAAACAAGCAAGTAAAAAGCTAGTCCATGCCAGAAGTTCAAGGCATCAAGACTTGAAAAAGAAGATCCAGTCCAAGCTAGAAGCATTAGCTCACCCTGAAGATCCGGTGTGACGAAGACTGGCTAGAATCACTGTTGAGTTGAAGACGACGGCACGTTTGCTGCACTCCACCAATAACAAAGAAGAAAACATAAAAGTAGGGGTCAGTACAAAACACGGGTACTGAGTAGATATCATTGGCCAACTCAAAATAGAAACGATATATAACAAGTAATATTATAAAATCAACTATGATGCTTAACATGTAGCAACAACAAGTACTAGAATCATCAGTAAGTACTACCAAGTTCATTTATGAGGACTCACGCCTCAATACCATACTTATTTGGGAATTAGGTTTATTAGATTGAGTATATTAACATCTTTCAAGATTCATTATCTTTCTTCCTCTTGTGTCGGTACGTGACACTCCGATCCCCTACTACTATGTGTCGGTACGTAACACTCCGATCCCCTAATTCTACGTGTCGGTTCGTGACACCCGATCCCCTAATACTATGTGTCGGTACGTGACACTCCGATCCCCTAAATCTACGTGTCGGTTCGTGACACCCGATCCCCTAAATCTACGTGTCGGTTGGTGACACCCGATCCCCTAATCTACGTGTCAGTTCGTGACACCCGATCCCTTAATTCTATGTGTCGGAACGTGACACTCCGATCCCCTAATCTCATTCTATCAATTCATATCATTCGCTATTAAGAGTTCACTACGAATATCGTAAAAACCATAACCTACCTCCACCGAAGAATTTGATCAAGCAAGCAATTTCCTAAGCTTTGTTTCTTCCTCTCGTTTATCCTCTCTCTCAATTCGTTTCTCTTCCCTCTTCTTTGTTCTTTTTATTTTTCTTATTCCAACCCTCTTTCATTTACCCTAATTAGTATATAATTAAGTATAAAAGATGGCAATAATACCCCACTAATTAACTCAAAGTTACCTCTTTTATCCCCCAAGAAATTGAGTTATTAAAATAAATCCACGAAATATATAATTATAGCAGGAATAGTCCAAAACGCCCCTTTAAAACTTAACCAGAAATCCGACTCTGACTGGGATTACGCAACCTGTGACGACCCGTCGTGCCTGCGACGGTCCGTCATGCAGGTCGTCGCAAGGATCAGAGACTCTATTTTCACAAAAGAGTCTGTGACGGCCCGTCGTACCTACGACGGTCCGTCCTGCACTTCCGTCACGACGTTCAGAGACTCGTTCCCTGTACCAAATTCTCAAGAGTTGAAGTGTTTTGAAACGGGGGCTTACGAGGGTTCATCGTACCTGTGACGGTCCGTCCTGCAGGTCCGTCACAAAGTTCAGAGAGTCGATTTCAGTAATCAGATTTAAGAATTCCTAAGTGTTTTGGAACGAGACACCCTCGACGGTCCGTCGTGCCCACGACAGTCCGTCGTGGTGTCCGTCGTCTCAGCCAATTTTTCCAGAAATAAAATCTGCTGCTCATAACGACTAAACAGGTCGTTACAATAGATACCAATTTACCCATCGTTCGTCCTCGAACGATCAAAAGAAGAAAAACAAGGGCGAGAAGGAGTACCTGAATCTGTAAACAGATGTGGGTATTTTTCTTGCATATCTGCCTCCTTCTCCCAAGTGACCTCTTCAACCGGTCAATTCTTCCATTGAACCTTGATGGATGCAATCTCCCTCGATCTCAACTTGCGAACTTCTCTATATAAAATAGCAACAGGTTCCTCTTCATAAGTCAAATTCTCATCAAGCAGAACAGAATCCCAACGGATGATGTAGTTTCCATCCCCATGGTACCTTTTCAACATGGACACATGAAATACCGGATGCACTCCGGACAGCCCTGGAGGCAAGGCTAACTCATAAGCCACCTCCCCTACTCTCTTAAGTACTTCAAATGGTCCAATATACCTTGGACTTAGTTTACCCCTTTTACCAAACCGCATCACCCCTTTCATGGGTGAAACCTTCAACAAGACTTGTTCACCCTCCATGAACTCCAAGTCTCTAACCTTTCGGTCTACATACTCCTTTTGCCTACTTTGCGCCGCTAGAAGCTTTTCTTGGATTGATTTCACCTTCTCCATAGAATCTCTCAACAGATCAGTACCCCAAGGTCTAACCTCAAATGCATCGAACCAACCAATGGGAGACCTACACCTCCTCCCATACAATGCTTCAAATGGAGCCATGTCAATGATGGAGTGATAGCTATTATTGTATGAAAACTCTGCCAATGGTAAGAAGCTATCCCAATGACCACCAAATTCTATCACACATGCACGAAGCATATCCTCCAACACTTGAATCGTTCGCTCAGACAGACCATCAGTCTGAGGGTGAAACGCAGTACTAAGGTCCAACCTAGTACCTTATTCCGCATGCAATGTTCTCCAAAACATAGAAGTAAACTGCGTACCTCTATCTGATATGATGGAAAGTGGAACCCCATGCAATCGAACGATTTCTGAGATGTAGATTTTGGCTAACTTCTCTGCATTGTAGGTCACCTTGTCCGGAATGAAGTGAGCGGACTTAGTTAATCTGTCCACAATTACCCAAATGGAATCAAACTTACCCAATGTCTTTGGAAGACCAACCACGAAGTCCATTGCGATTCTCTCCCACTTCCATTCAGGAATGGGCATCCTCTGAAGTGTTCCTCCGGGCCTCTGGTGTTCATACTTTACTTGCTGACAATTTGGACATTTGGCAACAAAATCCACAATGTCACGCTTCATTCTACTCCACCAGAAATGTTGTTTTAGGTCGCGGTACATCTTGGTTGCACCAGGATGTATCGAATATCCGGAACTATGAGCCTCTGTAAGAATAGTGTGGATCAAGTCATCAACACGAGGCACACATACCCTTCCCTTAATCCTCAAAACGCCTTCGTCATCAATGATTGCTTCCTTAGCCTCTCCTCGCAACACTTTATCTCAGATCCGGATCAATTTCTCATCGTTAAGCTGCTTTCCCTTAATCTTGTCAAGGAAGGAAGATCTTGCCTCCACACAAGCTAAAAATCCTCCCTTCTCATTTATTTCCAACCTCATAATGTCATTAGCCAGAATCTGAACCTCTCTAGCCAATGGGCGTCTAGAAACTTGCAAATGAGCTAGACTTCCCATGCTTCCGGCCTTTCTACTTAAAGCATCCTCCACAACATTTGCTTTTCCCGGATGATACAAGATAGTGATGTCGTAGTCCTTCAGGAGTTCCATCCATCTCCTCTGTCTCAAATTCAAATATTTCTGAGTAAAGACATACTGTAGGCTACGATGATCCGTATAGACCTCACACTTAACCCTATACAAATAGTGTCTCCATTGCTTTAGTGCAAATACAACCGTAGCCAACTCCAAATCATGGTTAGGATAGTTACGTTCATGCACCTTTAATTGCCTCGAAGCATAAGCAATCACATTCTTCTCTTGCATTAGCACTGCACCCAAACCCGAATAGGATGCGTCACAATACACGATGAAGTTTTTACCCTCTACTGGCAAGGTAAGAATAGGTGCGGTAGTCAACAAGGTCTTGAGTTTCTGAAAGCTTTCCTCACACTCATCCGACCATACAAATTGAACATTCTTCTTAGTCAAGATCGTTAATTGGGAAGCAATATAAGACAATCCCTTGACAAATTGGCGGTAGTAGCTAGCTAAACCAACAAAGCTCCTTATTTCTGACACGTTAGTAGGTCTTTCCCAATTTTTCACTGTCTCAATCTTAGATGGATCCACCATCACTCCATCCTTAGAAACCACGTGTCCCAAGAAGGACACTGAATCTAGCCAAAACTCACACTTGGAGAATTTGGCATAAAGCTTCTTCTTCCTCAATAACTCTAACATCATTCTAAAATGCTCCTCATGTTCCTTCTTACTCTTCGAGTATATCAATATATCATCAATAAATACGATCACAAAGAGATCCAGATATGGCTTGAAGATCCCGTTCATCAAGCTCATGAAAGCAGCAGGGGCATTCGTAAGAACAAAAGACATTACCAAAAATTCGTAGTGCCCATACCTAGTTCGGAAAGCAGTCTTTGGCACATCCGTTGACCTTATTTTCAATTGATGATAACCGGATCTCAAATCAATCTTAGAGAAGACACAAGCACTTTGTAACTGATCGAACAAGTCATCAATGCGAGGAATGTATACTTGTTCTTAATAGTTACCTTGTTCAACTGCCGGTAATCTATGCACATCCGAAAACTCCCATCCTTCTTCTTCACAAATAGCACCGGAGCACCCCAAGGTGATGCACTTGGCCTAATGAAGCCTTTGCTCAACAACTCTTGAAGTTGTGCCTTTAACTCTCTTAACTCCGCGGGAGCCATTCTATAAGGGGGTATAGAAATGGGGCGAGTACCCGGTTCAAGATCAATACAGAAGTCAATATCCTTATCTGGTGGCATACCAGGAAGATCTGCAGGGAACACATCCAAAAACTCTAGGACTACTGAAACTGACTCAATTGGAGGTACCTGTGTAGTGTCATCCTTGAGATGTGCCAAGAAAGCTAAACACCCTTTGCTTACCATTCTCTTAACACGAAGAAAGGAGATGATACGAACCGGACTGGAAGTGTAGTCACCCTCCCACACTAACGGGTCTGTCCCAAGCTTGGCTAACGTCACAGTTTTAGCATTACAATCCAAGATCGCAAAATTCGGAGAAAGCCAAGTCATACCCAGAATTACATCAAAGTCAACCATTTCTATGATGACCAGATCTACATAAGTGTTGCTCCCCACAAAATTCACCAAACAAGACCTATATACCTTTTAAACAATCACACACTCACCCACCGGAGTAGAAACATGAATAGGCATGTCAAGTAATTCACAATGTAAATTTAGACCATTAGCAAATGAGGAATATACATAAGAAAATGTGGATCCAGGATCAAACAATACAGAAGCCATGCAATCACAAATCAAAAGATTACCTGTGATGACATCATCTGATGTCTCCGCTTCAGATCTCCCAGGAAAAGCGTAACAATGGGCCCCATTACTTGTCTGTCCGTTGCCCCTACCATGTTGCGTTGTAGTGGCTCCGGTGTGCCCATCACCTCTGCCGTTTTGGTGACCCCCATTACCTCGACCACCACGTCCTCCAGAATAACGGCCTCTACCATGACCACCTCTACCTCTAGCTATCGGGGGTCTATAACTCTGTTTTGGACAATTCCTCCTAATATAACCGGTCTCCCCACATCCATATCACTCTCTAGAGTCAAGCATAGGTCTCTCAGAGAAGTGTTGACCGGTCTAAGGTGCACCCCCAACTACAGTCTGTAGTGAAGACTGAATGGGTCGAACTGAGTAACCTCCGGAACTCTGTCCTCTAGTGTAAGAACCATTAAACTCACCTCCCTTTCGAAACCTTTTTGATGTGGATGTCGTGGTGAAGTCATCGGGCTTCACTCCTTCCACCTCTATCACGAAGTCTACCACTTCTTGGAAGGATTTGGCCGTAGCCGCTACCTGTAAGGCCGAAATCCGCAATTCTAACCTCAACCCCTTCACAAACCGGCGAATCCGCTCTTGTGGACTGAAACAAAGTTGAGTGGCATACCTGGATAATGCACGAAACTTAGCCTCATATGCATTAACCGACATCCTACCTTGCTCTAGGCTCAAGAACTCATCCCTTTTCCTATCCCTCAAAGTCCGGGGGTTATACTTCTCTATAAACAAGCTAGAGAATGAGGCCCAAGTCATAGGTGTTGCCTCTGTCGGTTGACACTCAACATGTGACCGCCTCCACATTTTGGCGTTCCCTTGAAACTGATAACTCACGAACTCAACACCAAACCGTTCTACTATACCCATCTTGTGTAGTAGCTCATGACAGTCAACCAGAAAATTGTAAGCATCCTCAGATTCAGCACCCTTGAAGACTGGAGGTTTCAATTTCAAGAACTTACTGAAAAGTTCATGCTGATCATTTGTCATTATAGGGCCAGTAGTCAGACGTGGAAACGTGCCTATGTCCAATGAGGCATCCATACGAGGAGCCATAGTTGCCGCATGTCGTATCTCTGAAACCGGAGGTGTTGGTGCAGAAACCACTGGAGGTGCCTGACCCTGATCAGATAACCCGCTAAGATAAGCAAGAACATGATTGATCATCTCTGGGGTAGGTTGGGGTGGCAAATCCTCATTTTGCACTTGTTCATTCTCCCCTTCCTCACCCTCTCTTATCACCTCCTCAGTCGGTGGAGGATTCACCGCCCTAGTATTAGATGGGCTAGGTACTTGTCCTCTTCCTCTAGAGGACGTCCTCCCACGACCTCTACCACGGCCTCTTGCCGCTACTCTCCCTCGAGCCACAGCCCTAGTGGCTGGCTCAGACGTTTCTTGTCTTGCCGGTGTTGGTGTTGGTGCAGCCGTTGCTCTAGTTTTAACCATCTGCGAAAAGAGTGATGATGGTCAGATGCCAATTTGTATCACCTAGATACCAATTGGATTCAAGTAATAGCACGAAAGAAAAGTAAAGGCGTCCCCCTACCGTTCCTTAAGACTCTACTTGACTCGTTCTTGTGTGATGAGACCAATGAACCTAATGCTCTGATACCAAGTTTGTCACGACCAAAAACCGATCCGCGACTGGCATCCACATTTACCCTCCTATGTGAGCGAACCAACCAATCTAACCCTTAACATTTCAATGTATATCAACAGAATATAATGCGGAAGATTTAAACTCATTAATAAAAACAATTCAAAACTATTATTATTATCCCCAAAAACTGGAAGTCATCACCACAAGAACATCTATCCTCAAATTACTAAACTAAGAGTATCTAAGAAAACAAGCAAGTAAAAAGCTAGTCCATGCCGGAAGTTCAAGGCATCAAGACTTGAAGAAGAAGATCCAGTCCAAGCTAGAAGCATTAGCTCACCCTGAAGATCCGGTGTGACGAAGACTGGCTAGAATCACTATTGAGTTGAAGACGACGGCACGTTTGCTGCACTCCACAAATAACAAAGAAGAAAACATAAAAGTAGGGCTCAGTACAAAACACGGGTACTGAGTAGATATCATCGGCCAACTCAAAATAGAAGACGGTATATATCAAGTAATATTATAAAATCAACTATGATGCTTAACATGTAGCAACAACAAGTACTATAATCATCAGTAAGTACTACCAAGTTCATCCATGAGGACTCACGCCTCAATACCATACTCATTTGGGAATTAGGTTCATTAGATTGAGTATATTAACATCTTTCAAGATTCATTATCTTTCTTCCTCTTGTGTCGGTACGTGACACTCCGATCCCCTACTACTATGTGTCGGTACGTGACACTCCGATCCCCTAATTCTACGTGTCGGTTCGTGACACCCGATCACCTAATACTATGTGTCGGTACGTGAAACTCCGATCCCCTAAATCTACGTGTCGGTTCGTGACACCCGATCCCCTAAATCTACGTGTCGGTTCGTGACACCCGATCCCCTAAATATTCGTGTCGGTTTGTGACACCCGATCCCTTAATTCTTTGTGTCGGAACGTGACACTACGATCCCCTAATCTCATTCTATCAATTCATATCATTCGCTATTAAGAGTTCACTATGAATATCGTAAAAACCATAACCTACCTCCACCGAAGAATTTGATCATGCAAGCAATTTCCCAAGCTTTGTTTCTTCTTCTCGTTTATCCTCTCTCAATTCGTTTCTCTTCCCTCTCCTTTGTTCTTTCTATTTTTCTTATTCCAACCCTCTTTCTTTTACCCTAATTAGTATATAATTAAGTATAAAAGATGGCAATAATACCCCACTAATTAACTCAAAGTTACCTCTTTTATCCCCCAAGAAATTGAGTTATTAACATAAACCCACGAAATATATAATTATAGCAGGAATAGTCCAAAACGCCCCTTTAAAACTTAACTAGAAATCCAACTCCGACTGGGATTACGCAACCTGTGACGGCCCGTCGTGCCTGCGACGGTCCGTCATGCAGGTCGTCGCAAGGATCAGAGACTCTATTTTCACTAAAGAGTCTGTGACGGCCCGTTGTACCTACGACGGTCCGTCCTGCACTTCCGTCACGACGTTCAGAGACTCGTTCCCTGTACCAAATTCTAAAGAGTTGAAGTGTTTTGAAACGGGGGCTTACGACGGTTCGTCGTACTTGTGACGGTCCGTCCTACAGGTCCGTCACAAAGTTCAAAGAGTCGATTTCAGTACTCAGATTTCAGAATTTCTAAGTGTTTTGGAACGAGACACCCTCGACGGTCCGTCGTGCCCACGACGGTCCGTCGTGGTGTCCCACGACGGTCCGTCGTGGTGTCCCACGACAGTCCGTCGTGGTGTCCGTCGTCTCAGCCAATTTTTCCAGAAATAAAATCTGCTACTCAAAACGACTAAACAGGTCGTTACACTTTTAGCATTCACTATAAATATTACAGAATTGATAATTACATATCATAAATAAGTTGTACCATATAAGTTTTATTTTATTTTAATAATTCAATAGATTCACCATTTCATTAGATTTAATGTTGCACATAAAAAATAATAACATTTTCCGTGAAATCCCATAAATTGGTCCTTTAATGATAATTAGGGTTACTACCTCCACTCGATTCAATCACAAAAGTTACAGTAGCGAATGATAGGGCAAAGAGACATTGATTTCGTTTTCTGCCTCAAATATGCTTGTTCAAAATCCTAGTATGTATATATATTAATTTCTTTATTAGCATAAATATTTATGCTTTTACATACCGTATCAAAGCCTGGAACTTTAACTAATGATTTTCACTCAAGAAGTAACTTTATCTTGTTATTAGAGGCGAACCCACATTCATATGTGTGGGCGCATATACATATATATCTATCTCTGACAAAAAAAAAAGATATAACTAACAGCGCACTCTTAATGAGTGTAGAGCTATCCTTGTGCTAGAAAAATTACCCACAAAACAAGGGTCTGAATCTCGCTAAAGCCCTTATATCTTTTTAATTTTATTGGTGCACATGAAGTCTTCAATATTTAAGCCCATTTTTGCTTTTTGTAGACACAAATTTTTATATTCTATTATGACATAAGATTTTTTACAACCACTATAAAGATTGAAGAAACAAAAATGTGTCAGAATGGGCATTTAATAAACTACAACAATCATGTTAGTAATCTAACTAAAAGCAAGATAATGATTCTTATTTAGTCCTAGAACCCACGAATTTCGAAAAGAAATAGTTATGGAAAAACATAATCATGTTTTTAAGTATTTATTCTTTTTCAGGTGGCATAGAGAGTGTTGAAAGCAAATGACAAGTGAAAAAATATGAAGGAAAGAAAATTAATCAGTATTCAACATATGTCCTTTCTTAATTTATCATTTTAAGATTAGTTAGTGTAGAAACCACACAAAAGTATGTATAAAACAAGGATGTATTGATGATTATAATGTTGAGTTACAAATTTGTAATATATGAGAAGAGTCCTATTCTAGTTATACTAGGAGTCCTACTAAAATACAAATAATTTCATGACTAGTAATTTATTACAAATGAAATACCTTATCCTAATCAACTCCTACAATGTTCAGTTTCTTAATCGTACAAAACTTAGGATTTAGTAGTCTAATCCCAGTATGAATCTAACTCTGACTCGTCAGCCTGCTTCAATGGACTTGTTCCTTCGACGTGTGCCATCAGTCGTCAAGATTCCTTCAACACTTCCCCTCAAGCTAGTGAGTAGAGAAATTGTAGCTTCTAGCTTGCTGCAAAAAGCAGAAAAAACCTATTTCATTAAGGCTTTGGTATGAATATCAGCTAGCTGATCCTTACACTTTACAAATTGAGTAAGAAGTTGTCCCCTGCCTCTTTCTCACGAACAAAATGATAGTCCTGTTCAACATGTTTGGTTCTAGCATGCATAACTGGATTAATCATCATGTACAACACACTCATATTATATTAATACAATGTAGGAACATATCGAAGGAACAATCCAAGGTCATGAAGATGATATAAAATCCAAGTTATTTTAGCGGCAGTGGAGGCTAGTGCTCTATAATCAGCTTCAGCTCTCGATCGAGCTATTGTGCTCTGTTTCTTCGAGGTATAAGAATACAATTTGCACCTATGTAGATACTAAACTGTAGAGTACCTTTGATGTACTTGAATATCATTTTTGATCCTTGAAAATGTTCAACGTTTGGGCTTTGCATAAATTGGCTTGCTAAATTCAAAGCATGAGTTATATCATGTCTTGTGATGGTCAAATATTGAAGACTGCCTACTATCATTCTATAAAATGATGAATATACAAAACTTCCCACAGCTTCATGCAAACCATGATTTCTAGCAAAAAGAGAGGCTACAGCCTTTGCCAAAGTCATACCGTCTTTGCCAACATTTCAGCACCATACTTGCTTTTGATTAAGTGAATTCCACCTTCGAAATAGTTCACATCAATTCCTAAGAAGAAGTGTAAAGGGCCAAGATCCTTCATAGAAAAGTTCTTTCCAAGTTGTAGAACCAATTCTAAAACATGAGATGAATAATTCCTGTGACAATAATAACATCCACATATAACAAAGAGAAATATTTTTCCTTTGTGAGTTTTCAAAGTAAATAGGGAAGGGTCCGTCTTACTACAAATAACACCAAGGTGTAAGAGATGCATGTTAAACATATAAAACCAGAATCTTGTGGCTTGTTTAAGACCATACAATGCCTTTTTAAGTAGACATACATGCTAAGGATACTAGGGTTCAATAAAACTAAGGGGTTGACTCAAGTACACCTCCTCTTTTAAGAAGCCTTGTAGAAACACATTTTTGACTTCTACTTGTCTAAATTTCTACTTTGAACTGGCCACAATCGATAGAACCACCTTAATAGTTGTAGTTTTAACCACAAAAATAAATATTTCTTTAAAATCTTTCCCTTCAAGATGCGAGAATCCCATTGCCACAAGTCTGGACTTATAACTATCTATTGTCCCATCAACTTTTAATTTTGTCTTGAACACCCATTTTGATCCAACCAAGTTCATATCAGGAGATTTAGGAAGAAAAATTTATGTCTTATTAGTTTGTAAAACACCAATTTCATCTTGCATTTCAGCAAGCCAATAAGGTTATTTTAGTGCTTCCTTAGTAGTATTTCGTTCTCTCACAATTAATCTGTTGCTGCTAGCAACAAGTAACAAGTGTCGTTCCTTCGCCTTGTTCTTTGTGATCATATGATGCCATTGTGGTGCAGGAAGTACCTCAATTGTACAATAACCAAGACAGTGGACTGGAGTTTAGCATTGTCAAGTTGAAGGTCAACTGGTACATAAACTAAAGTGGTTGTTTGATGACGATCATTGGTTGGACCTTTAAGAGCAACTTCTTCCTCACTGCTGCTGGCATATTAAAAATTTGCAGCTGGAGTTTCAATGTTAATGTATGGATCATCAAATTCAACTTGTTCGTCAACATCTGATATTGTGCTTGAGGTGTCAATAATACTCTTATCATCAATGAGTACATGAGATGTAGCAGCATAATCAACAGTAATGGGCGGGATAGCAACCTGTACTTCCCCTGAATCATAATTATCGGGTGTCTGCAGTTTAGAGAAAGATTCAACAAAAGTAGCAAGGTGAGGTGAGACATCATCGTTAGTTTGATACTGCTTTGGGGAAACATAAGGTAATGTGTTTTCATCAAACACAACATGTCTGGATATGTAAACCCTCCTTGAAGCCTCTTTCTCTTGAATTGAAGTTATTATTTCCTCTGTTTTGTGAGTAGTTTCCTCTTCCCCTGCCTCATTGGGCAGAGAATGCCATGTTATTGTTTTGTTAAGGCACTTCTTCTTCCTCCTCCCTCATATGAAAACTCGTGAGAGCATTAACAATCTGATTAAAAGTAGGATATGGTGTCTTAACTAGCATAACAGTCCTGATGGTCTTGTAATTATGACCTAGACATATAGGAAAATTAATCATATTTTCTATCTTCATCTACAGACTTGTGAATGGTTGCAAAACCATCACATATGCCTTTGAATTCCTTAATGTATTCGTCAATTGTTTGTGTTCCTAGCCTCAGACTTTGCACTTGTTACTTTATTTGGAACTTCTTATCTTTAGTTCCTTGAAAATATGTTTCTCCCAAGCATTCCAATATATACTTGATAGTTGAGCAGCCTACAATCAGTTACATGCTTTCTTTTGTCAAGGTGCCTGAAATCCAACTCCTTCGTAACATATCCTTATCCTACCAATCATCAACAATGTTGTTGTCTTCTACACCCTTTCTCCTGTTACACTTTTCTCAGTAGTATGTCCATTGAAACAGGTCGCTCAATGTGGTTCTGTGATTATTTCGGTTAATCCCATCACTTGAATCAACTAAGTCATTTGTGTCCTCCATAAAAGATATTTCATTGTCTTAAGTTTAATGGATAAGGACAAAATAAGATGATGAAGTTAAGAGGTCGAAAGAGTGTTGGTAAAATGGGCCATTGCAGTTAGATAAGTTGGTTGTTTTTTATTTTGATCTAATACGTTAAAGAGCGGAAAAACTTTATTGGTCAGATACCACTTATAAATCTCACAAAAGTATGTAGAAATCAAGAATATATTGATTATTATAATGTTGAGTTACAATCTCCTTATATAGGAGAAGAGTCCTATTCTAGTTATACTAGGAATCCTACAATAATACAAATAATTAGATGAGTAGTATTGTATTACAAGTCAAATACATTATCCTAGTTGACTCCTATAATATTCAATAGCTTAGTCGTACGTAACTTAAGATTTAGTAGTCTAATCCTAGTACGAGTCTAACTCTAACTCGTCAGTCTGCTTCGATGGACGTGTTGCCTCGACGTGTCCCATTAGACGTCAAGCTTCCTTCAACAGTTAGTACACATAATTGATATAAAAAAAACTCAGTGACGGCTCAAGCTAGATAGTGTCCTAAAGCTAAAAGTACGTTAGAGGACGAATTTTATTTATTTTTTCTTTTTATTTGAGATTCAAGTTATTTTTTTTTTTCATAAAAAATAGTTTTATTTATATGATATTAAACTAAAGATATATTTATACCAATTTGTTTTTTAATCTTGTGGTCTTAAACATGTAATGTGGAAGTTAAATTTAAAATTGATCCATGTAAAAGAGTTACATAAAAATTAAAACATTCTTTTTTTGCTACAAAAAGCTTACGATAATTTTATTTTTACTAAAACATTAGCCTTTCAGTTTTTGTAGCCTAAGGCATATGCCTCATCTTTAAAGGCATAGATCCACCCTCTGAAGAAGCCTAATTAAAACAGTAATAAAAAAAGTAAATTTTTTTTCAAAAAAGAACAATAGTATTCATTGTGTAATGGTAGCAACAAAATTAAGTTATTTCTTGTTTCCTCCTAAGATTTCTAGTTTTTAAGAAAAATTAAACTATTAAGAAAAATTAAATTATTTGTGTAATTCTAATTATGTTTTCTTGAGAAAACATAGGTTAAAGGCATATGGACTTATGGCTTAGTTTTGAATAATTAATATCACTTTTTTCAACTATCAATATTTTTTTTAATTTATAGGAATCTGATTTATCATTCAAGTCTTGATGGTTTAAGTTTTAATTATGGGTTTGGATATGAATATTTGAATTAAGAAAATGATACCATTTCTCATTATTTTGGTGTTCTTATTAATAGCTTATACATAATTAAAATTTCAGGATGTATTTTTTTATTATGTTTCACTAAAATATTGAAATTAAGTGTGTAGATTACTAAATTAATATTTTATGCTTCTTGTAGAACAAATATTTGGGGTCATATATCCCAAAAGAGGTTAATTGTAATACTAGTATTAGTTGTACCAGAGTTAAATTTACGGTCAAACATTGTACTAAAATTTCATACAAACTATTTTTATTTATACTAGCAAATGACACCTTTAGTTCTAAAGGAAGTGTCAAGTATTATCTATTCATTTATAATGTTACAACAAACACATGCCATTCCGATAGTATTTTGATTTAAGCACTCAATACTATAAATTTCTAGTACAATTAGTATAACATCACTAATTTAAATGTCTATGTTTTTTTAAAAATCTATACAAAAATACTTTATATGTGTTTGATTTAACCTAAGACAAACAAATTTACATCAAGAGTTGCAGATTAAAGAAATCAATGCAAATGTCAGTTACTTATAATTTCTTTTGCATTTTTTAAACATGGGAAAAGGTTACATTTGCCTCCTATTATGCACCTTTTCTTTTAATCTTAGAGTTATGACATGTTTCTTTGTTGTTCGTGTAGCGTGTTCATTGACCTTACCTATCGTACTTTTGTTTATTTTCTACAGATTATCATGCCTCCGAATGAACAAAGTCTTAGTTTACCTTCTCCTGATCGACTTAACAACCTTAACATTCATTTAATCGATGACATTTGCTGGAGAATTCCACATGTGAAGTTTGATCAAACAGTGTGGAAAACACCCGAGGACTTAACATCCCCTACCATTGGATTTATTCCGATTCTTGATAGTTTCATAAGGTTTCATAGAGGAATAATATTGAAGGTCACCCTCAATATTATAAGTCTAATAGTATGGCCTAATGTTGATCGTCTGATTTTTTCCCTCGACACTGATCACATTCAACATTTTTTCCTTAAACTTCCATTTATTTATCCTCCATACAGGTTGCCCAACTTCTTTTTTTACTGTTTAGCATTGAGGCATTTGTATTTCATGGAATGTGAATTACAACTTCCATCTTTCTTTTAGGGATTTAATAAGGTGATTAGGCTAAAATTTAAATATGTCACATTATCTACTAATACGTTTGAAAGTTTGATCTCTAATAACCCGTTGCTTTAAAATTTGGTGCTAAAAGACATAGACAATTTGTACCTAATGAGTATTAATGCTCCTAATATAAGGTCATTGTCTTTCGTGGCGATATACAATTGATATATCTTGAAAATGTTCCTGTTCCTTCCAATGTTCTGTATGCGCCTAGAGAATTGGTTCTACAGGATAAAGATGATTTTGTAAGTATTTTTTCGTCTATTCCTGCTCTTGAGTGTTTTAGCTGTGATCTTTTTGAGGTAATGTTCCTTCATTTAACTTAATGGTAATGCATTTTCATGTGTACTTTTTTTTTTTACTTTGAGTCATCCTGATTTTTTAATTTTATTTGTAGTTCGATAATGGATCAACTGAAGTTATACCAACAAGGCTTCCATCAGCTCTTAACTGTCTGAAATACCTTTTCACATCTTGGACTACTCTTGGAGAGTTCTTTTAGCTTTCGTTTATTCTTTGCATTATACGAAATTCCTGAAATTTGGAAGAAACTGAAATTAAGGTCATCACTAATGTTTATTTTTCTCTCTATCTTTTCCATGTTTTTATATTTTTGTGTAATGAGTTAATGTTTTTTTCTTGATTTTTCTTGAGGGAGTATCATTAATGATGGAGATTATTTTCGAATATGTGCCCCAGGAGGTTTTTGATGAGATTCCTGCATGCTTTTTGGATATCACATTTGATCATCTGAGGACAGTTAAGTTTGATGATGTACTATTAGAAGAGGGTGAAATGCAGCTTCTCAAGGTTTAATTGGAAAAGTCTCCAGCACCAGTGAAAATGGTAATCAAGCCTCGTCAAATGGAAACTTACAAATCTCTGAATGTATTCATGGAGATAACAAGGTCTCAACGGGCATCATATAAAGCAGAAGTTGTGTATCTTGTTGATTAGTATCGTTATCATAATCCTTCTTAATCTTTGGCTAAAATGTTTTGAAAGTGCAAACAGAAACAAGATGTTTTGTTGATGAGTAGTAAGGCTGTGTTTTGCATTTGCTTAAATGTACTATAAAGATTTTATTTGCTTGGAAACATAGAATTGTAAATGTTTTGAATACTCTGTTTAGGAACAGAGTTGTTTTTTACATTTCATGGATGCTCTTAAATGATATATGATTTGAGTCATTGGTTGTTTATTGAAAAGTTCATTTATTTGTCGAATTCTCTCAGGGAAACTTACTTTTTGGTTAGTAGGAACTTCTTTCCTGCTAAGGGATTAGTGAAGTTAGATCATGAATTTATATTTAGGACATACTTTTAGACTAGTAAAGTCTAGGATAACTTTAAATGTTCCCAGACCTTTTGATTAAATTTAACCTGTGTATATTGCCAATCCTTAGAAAGTGTACTAGTTCTTACAAATCTTGAAAAGACAACCGATTTAAAATGTCACCAATTAAATGAATGGCAAGATTGCTAAGTCAATCAAGAGAAGGTAAACATAGTCTTTGTTCATCTAGAGGCATGATAATTTGTAGAAATTAAAAAAGAATACGATTTGTAAGGACAGAGTATATGATACACAAACAACAAACAAACAAGTCACAACTTTAACAATAAAAGAAAAGGTGTATAATTCGTAGATGACACTTGCATTGATTTCTTTAATTTGCAACTTTTGATGTAAAATTGTTTGGATTAGGTTAAAGTAAACAGATATAAAGTATTTTCATATAGAATTAGAAGAGAACCTAGAAGTCCAAATTAGTGATGCGATACTTATTGTACTACAAATTTATAGTAGTGAGTATTTACATCAAAACAATATATGAATGGCATGTGTTTATGCAACATTATAAATCAGTAGATAATACTTGACACTTCTTTCAACACTAAAGGAGTCGTTTGGTTGTATAGATAAAAATAGTACTTGTATTAATTTTAGTACCAATGTTTGACTATAAATTTTACACAGGTACAACAAATACTACTATTTCAGTTAACCTTTTTGGGATATATGACCCCAAACATTTATGCTACAAGAAGAATGATTATGTATCCTTAGTGATGGGGATTATTTCGAACTTGTGCCCTATGAGTTTATTGATGAGATTCATGCAAGATTCTCGAATATCACATTTAATCACCTGAGGACAGTTAAGTTTTATGATGTACTATTAGAAGAGAGTGAACTGCAAATTACTTTTAGGAATTTCTTGCTTATTAAAGAATAACTCAAAGTTATACCGAGAAGTATGATGAACATACTCATTCCTTATCTATGAAGACGAAACTCGAAGAATCATCACCCAATTTGGGATTCTTGATTGATGTTTATTTCAAAGTTATGTTGTTAGTTAAATTTCCTTGGGTGAGCTTGACGCATTGAGTGGAAACTTACTTTTTGTCTAGCTAGTAGAAATTTCTTGTCTGCTAAGGAATTAGTTCAAGTTAGACTGAGAAGTGTATATGTTAGACATGATTCTTCCACATTTGAGAAGAACAAACTCGAGAAGAATCACCCAATTTGGGATTCGTGAGTTGATGTTTTTCTCGAATTTATGTGGTGTCTTGAATTCTCTTGGCGAGCTTAAAGTATTGAATGGAAACTTACTTTTTGTACAGTTAGTAGGAATTTTTGTTTACTCAAGGGATTAGTCTTAGTTAAACGGACATGTATATATGT
The DNA here is from genome assembly GCA_027705065.1 of Solanum peruvianum. NCBI lineage: Eukaryota > Viridiplantae > Streptophyta > Magnoliopsida > Solanales > Solanaceae > Solanum > Solanum peruvianum. Next base: position 43,446,774 of record JAKWJD010001758.1, on the reverse strand, counting down.
TGGACATTATCCTTCCTCATTTGTGAAGAAGAAACTCAAAGATCATGTCCAACATATATATACTTGTCGGTCTAAATTAGAAAAATCCCTTATCAAACAAGAAATTCCTACTAACCATACAAAAAGTAAGTTTCCATTCAATACTTCAAGCTCGCCTTGGAGTATTTAACACACAACATAACTTCGAAATTTACATCAACTCAAGAATCCCAAATTGGATGATGCATATTTTTAAGAAAGGAACATGTCCAACATACTTCTCGTTCTTACTTGGACTAATCTCTTAACAAGCAAGAAATCTCTACTAACCAATCAAAAAGTAAGTTTCCACTCAATGTTTCAACCTCTCCTAACGAAATTCAACACATAATATAACTTTGAAATAAATATCAACTAAGAGAATCCCAAATTGGGTGATGCTTCTCGAGTTTCTTCTTCATAGGTGAGGAAGGATCATGTCCAATGTATATACATATTGGTATAACTTGGACTAGTTCCTTAGCCAGACAAAAAGTTAAGTTTCCAAAGTTCTAGAAAGGATAGCATGTACACAACAGTTTACTCCTAACTTTGTTTGTGGTGTTTTATAGTTGATTTTCGATAGCCCCTCGACTTAAAAGAAATGTTATGCAGCAAAACCAACATGTAAAAACCAAAAATAAATAAAGGAAAATAGGGTTCTTTCTAGGTTCCAAAATCCCAAGAAAACTAACATCGACCACAAAAAAAGTACAAAGTGGAAGATAGGGCTTCTATTTCACAAAATTAACAACACACAAATGGGAAAGATTTGATTTTTAAACAAAAAGAGAAAGCAAATTTTAAGCTTATCAACAACTAAAATTACTACTGTAACATCCAAAAAATGTTAGAAAAGTATCAAATTTCATTTTGCGCACACGTTATCCTTCAACTGCTGAACACAAATTTGTATGATTTTGAAGTCTTCGATTTCATCACCGCGGAGTGAAAGAGGGAACTAAAGAAGGAAAGGGGGAGATAGGCTTTCTTCTTAAATTAAATTTTACAGAATTGTAATATGGAGTGGGGTGAGTGGTGGGGGCAATTAATTATATTGGTTCCTTAGTTGTATTGTCTTGTCCGTATCAATTTACGTAGTACAATTTAATTCGACAAAAAAAAATTAAAATAAACAAAAAATTGGAATGTGACATATAATAGAAATCTTATAAATTAATGTGATTGTAAATTTACTCAAAATGTAGCGATAAATTATGTATTTTTTATTTTAATTTTGTTATTTTTTTTCTCATTATAAAATGATAAAAAATGATAAATTTCATTAATTTTCACTTAAAGAATTTTCTTCTGAAGGTTTACAAACTTGATTAATTTGCAAAATTAATAAAGTAATTATTTTAACAATAAATGGGATCCAAATGATTGAAATAATTATCTATAATAAAGTGGACATTTAATATAGGACTATGAAAAGACTTTCTTTTGGAAATAACTTTAAAAAACAAGAAAATATCACATAAATTAATGGGAAAAGAGATTAAAATTGATGTGATATGTCTAATTCAGTCCACTTAATATTTTTTGCATGTGACATTTAACACCTTAAAATAGTTAAACTTCATTTTATAGGTCAGTAACAAATTCAATTTTAAGATTTTGTGATCCTTTTTAATAAAAAAATCGTCATTTTTATATATAAGAGATATAGAAAATACCAAGAGATATCATTTGTTCAATATTATTGACACAAAATTCATGCATTTTAGCCACTTTTATGCAAGGGCGCATCTAGAAGGGGCGAAGCTATATTCATTTGAATTTTCTTGACAAAATTTTTATATGATATGCAAAAGAATGTTTTTTATTTGTTTATATGTAAATTTTAAATTGCTCAACATAAAATGGTTTTGTATATTGTAAGGCGATTATATTCACTAATTTGATTACCATTGTTTTTAGATGACCATGACCAATAAGAATGGCAATAAGAAGAACCGGATGCGGGGCAGGATAGGTTTAAGGGTATGTGAGGCAGGGCGGGCTTAAGGTTATGTGGGGTGGGTCTTAAGCGGGGTGGGTTGAAGTGGATTTCTTTTTAATTATTGTGGGTCAAGGTGGGCTGCGGGTATATGTGATTTTATGTGGGTTCAAAATTAATTTTAACTTCTTACATGTCATAAAATGACAGAACATTATTTATTAAGATAAATTTATTAAATCTACTAAAATATTCAATATTATAAATGAAGATGGTTCATAAAAAATAATACAATTTCTTGCATGATTCTCAATTGACCTCTAAAATACAAATTAATACAACTTACGGAAAAAATGAATTTTTTTATGAATTTTATATTTAGTATCTAACATAACTAAGAAAAAAGAAAATATTAAGAAAATTATGCAGGGTGAGTTTATGCGGGACAGGTCTATGTGAGGTAGGGTGGAGCAGGGCGGGTTGAAAATGAAAATTTTTACTATGCGGGGCGGGGTGGATTAAAAAATTTGTGAGTTAAGCTCAACCCGCACCGCCCCCGCCCTACACCTCCCCATTGTCATCCCTAATAAAAAAGTAGGAGGGTGTGTAGTATAATTCTTTACATATAACCGTAAAATAATTTTATGCTAATGTTATTGTGTACTAAAATATTTTAAAAGAACAAATAAATTATTTAAACTGGGTGAAAATTGAGTGGAGTTGGGTCTTTACTCATTATCTGCTCCTTTTTGGCTCAATTCATATTGATCCAATTAATTCAGTTTGAATTGGATCTTGAACCATTTGTTATCTTGACTCAATATGATTGATTAAAATTGATCTGATTCGCTCAATTACCATCTATAACAATGCTTGAGATTAAATAGAAGAAAATCAATGAAACAAATACACTTATACATGAAAAACTAATCAAAAACTATCAAATAGTTATCCTCTTTTGGATAAGTCGCGATTTATATGAGCAAATAAAGATTAGCCTAGAAATGCCTAATATTAAAACCAAATAGTAGATAGTTGTGTGTATTTACTATTTTCTATTAAACAAAAATATTAGCTATAAATAGTAATTGTTTTAAGCATTCACTACTAATACTACTAATATGATTGTTGCATATCATAAATGAGTTGTACCATATAATTTTTATTTTATTTTAATAATTAAATAGATTGCATCATTTCATTAAATAATTTATTGGGAAACAAAAATAAAAACATTTTCAGTAGAATCATTTAAATTGGTCTTTTTCTATTCATTAGAATTAAAACCTCCACTCAATTCAATCACGAAAATTACAGTAATGTAAGATAGGGCAAAGGGAGATCTGTTTCGTTTGCTGGCTCAGATACACTCGTTCAAATTCCTGGTATGTTAATATATTAATTTCTTTATTAGCATAAATGTTTATGTTTTTACATGTCGTATCAGAGCCTGAAACTTGCACTAATGATTTTCACTACGTGAAGTAACTTTATCTTGTTGTGAGAGGCAAACCCACATTAATATGTGTGGGTGCATATACATGTATATCTATCTCTGCCAAAAAACATATATAATTTACAGCGCACTTTTAATGAGTGTAGAGCTATCATTGTGCTAAAGGAATCACCCACAAAACTAGGGTTTGAATCTAGCTAAAGCCCTTATTCTTTTTAAGTTTATTTTGATATTGGGGGCGGGGGGTTATATTTAAACTTCACTTAGTAAACTACCAGTAGTCGATAGTCGACTTACCTGTAAATTGCAAGGAAGATAAACAATAATAGAAAGTTGTAGTAAATAATTGACACAAAAGGTTTTGTCCTTGTTCGGATCACCAACGCGGTGTCTAGTCCAGTCCCCTTGGGATTTAAGGCTTTTCCTTAAGAGATTTGAAGAGATCATTGTGTTACAGAAATTTGAAACTTTATCATGTCTCATATGCAAATCAGATTTCTTCCTTGACAGTGCCTCAACTTGTATACCTACACTCATATTCTTTCTTTTCTCTTTTCTTTTCAATTGTATCACTCACGTTTTATGAAGCTTTATGAAAGAGAAAAGAAAACTATTGGCTGAGCTCAAGTAAAGTTGCATAGTTTATAGTAGAAATCTAGGTCGTTTTATGTAGATGATGATATGTGCTCTTGTAAGGAAAACCCCAGGGGATTTATCTCAATAAAGGATCAATTTAGAGAGTTTTTGATTGAGGCTATTTAGTTGATCTGTATACATGAAGTAAATCGCTTCTTCTGCTTTCATTTTGCTGATTTGATATTTTTCTTGTATGATCAACATACTTTTTATCTAGTGGCTTGATTTATCTATCTTTCATTTCTTGATGATTCGGTTGTGCTCTCTGCAAAGTGTGCAAGTATTCTACTTTATTAAGACTTTCATTTATATGTTGATCAACCATATATTCGATTCATTTTTTTGTCCCTTAGAATTGAGGCTTGCCTTTTCAATGCTACTTTTCAACTTCAAGCAAATATTTTTCTTCTTGAAGTCGTTTGCGCTGATGATTTCCTTTTTGAATTTGTGACCTAGAAAAATTGAGATCAACGCGTTAAGTGTCTATTTTCAAAATCAACTAACTCTAAGGAGTTAAGAGTCTTCCCGTTTTTCTAAGGATAAGATTGATTACAATTTTAGTTATAATCTTTACAATCAATTTTACAGAAAAAAGTTAGTTGTACTTCCATGAGGTTTCATGTCTTAGTTCATTGATGTATGCAGCTCTCTCTGTCTTATCTCCCCCATCTCACGGAGCGGTAAGAAAGATATATTTGTTTTCTCCCCCCTTTTAATAGTTTCAAAAAATTGCGAAAAGCATACAAGATTAAAACAAAGACAGCAGATACCAGAGTAGTGTAAGAGTCAGAGAGACAAAAAACCAGTAGTCCAAGAGATAGAGAGGTACATGCCCCTATTGAAAGTTAGTGCAAAAAGTAAAGGTTCAGCCAGTAAAGTTAATATTCAACCCAAAAGTACTTGAGGGAGTTATTCACTTACTCACAGAAGGTGTTGTACGAACGTTCAACATTCCACGAAAGATTGGAGTATGAGGTCTGAACTGTAACAGCAAGCACATTGTTGGAGGAGATGACTCCACTCTTCAGAGAGTCAACTTGTTGGATCAAGCGATTTACCATTGAGATACAATTCTGCTTAATCATTTCATGGCAATGCACAACTTACCGATATCAATGTTAGAGTCTTTCTGTAAATGAAATACCTTTCCATAACATCATGAAAGGTCTCCAAGTTTCGTTCTATAGCTAAATGTTGTCTATTTTTTACCTCCTCATTGTCCAACAATGAAAGAGCGGCGAAATCCACCGAGATCTTTTAGGGTTCAGGAGAATCCGCCCGAGCTTTGACTATGTCCCTTTTTACTCACTATTCACCAACCTGCACATACCCAATACTAGAAAAAGTATGAGAATAATAAGTTGCATTTATAAGATAAGGGGTAAACATAGAAGGATCCACAAGATTGTTCACAATAATCGTTGAGATAAGGAAGACATAGGACATACTTGCCGAGACATTCAAGTCTTCAACACTTAACCACATATACGCCTTGAACCATTCTGCCCAGTTGATGCGGTATTTTTTAAGTTGGAATTGGAGAACAAATACATCACAAGTAGAGATATTACTCAAGGAGCCCTTCTTGGGAATAAGCGTTGTGGCTAGGATATGTGTGAGAATATGATTCTCAAAACATAGATATAAGGTCCCAAAGCCAGAAATGTGAGTGTCGGGTTCAACCACGAATCGTTTTTCACCATCTAGGGAAACATCAAAGTCATCAGTCCATGATCCGTTCATGTATGGAATTACCCCAAAAACTTAGTACCAAACACATCTTCGAATAACTTCTCATTGATGATAAAGCGTTTACCGAGCACCAACGATTCTAACTCACCACTGTTAGGTGAGATGCAGAGATTTGCATAGAACAGGCGAACCGTTTCATAATAAATATCAAGACCACACTAAGTAAAAAAGAGAGACAGTTTCTGAGATTTGAGATAGGAGCTTACTGGGCAGTGCTACTCCCTTAATCTTTCCTTCTCTTTTTGTTTTAAAAATATTAAATCTTTGTGTACAAAGCTTTATAAAAGATTAAAGAAGATTACAAATAAGTTCAAGTGATGTTGTTATTGTGACGAAAAGATGAAAACAAAAATCTAACAATAAAGAACACCATGTTTAACGTGAAAAAACCCTTCCAACCGAAGGTAACCACCACGGGATCGACAAGATCCGAATTGCTTAACTATAACAATAAGAGGGTTACAAATATTCTTCTAATGGATACACAACAAGTGCCAAAAAATAACAAATAATAGCTACACCAACAAAAGATAAATAGAAAGAAACACCACCCAAACCCAGCCTATAATCGGGACCTAAAACAGGATCTTGCTGACCTCCGAATCCAATCTCCACTATTCAAATCAACCAAAAAGATGTCAGGAACACTCAGTCCAAATTCCAACATGATCCAACTATTAGTTAATCAGAAAACAGGATTTGAATGTTTCTCGTCGGAGAAAAAAACTGCAGCAAAAGAACCCTTTTCCTTTTATCTTTTCTCTTGTTGAAAGCTCTCTCAAAAACGTTTCTTATGTTCTATGTCTTTCAAAGACAATATTAACGAGCAATTGAATTATTCTCTCAATACCTTCCTCTGTTTATAGAGTTTTGCTTTTCCTTACAAAGTCAAAACAAACTACAAATAGAATTACAATTCTAATCCTTTTCCTAATAGAATTGGAAACCAAATAAAGAGAATAATTCCAATCATTTTTCAAGTAGTATTAGGCCATGGGCCTTTGGATGGAACATGGGCAATAACTCAACAAACTCCCCCTCCAGCCAAATGGCCAAATGGACTTAAAGTGAAGTAACTTTTGTCAGGCTTCCTGCCTTCCACACTTCTAAAAAACTCATGATTGTATATGATGAGTTCTTAACACTCATATCTATGAGTATCTAGCATGACTTTATCATAACCTTCAGGTTCTCCCATGTTAGTCAATAGAATATACTCATCATAAGAATAACGTGTTGATCTTTGCTTCTCTCTAGTAGATCTTCTACAAGAGGCTTCTGGAGCATCTAAAGTGATCATCTCTCCATGAGTTGGTTGATTATACCCCACAACATCATTAATAGAAACAATTATATGTTCTACACTCTGATCATTATCTGGATTATTACCTTGGGTTCCCTCATGTGCATAAGATATATTAATAATTGGAATTGGATAAACATCAACTAAGCTCTGATCAGCATGAAAATCTAGTTGCTCAGTCTTGTCAATATCTTCAATAGTTTGATCTTCAAAGAGCACAACATCACGACTTCTAATGAGCTTCTTATAAATTGGATTATAAAAGTGATATCCTAATTCATTTTGACCATAACCAATGAAGATGCAGTGCTTAGTTTTAACATCCAATTTCGACCTCTCATCTTTTGGAACATGCACACAAGCTTTACACCCAAACACTTTCAAGTGATCATAAGAGACATCCTTATCAAACCAAACTTTGTTTGGAACATCACCACCCAAAGAAACAACAGGAGACAAATTGATAACCTAAGCAACAATGTTAAGTACTTCAGCCCAAAATTAATTTGGAAGTTCATCCTATGAAAGCACACATTTAACTCTCTCAACTAATGTTTTGTTCATCCTCTTGGCCAAAACATTTAATTGAGGAGTCTTTGGACGAGTATTCTGATGACGAATTCCTTGCGATTTGCAGTAGTTATCAAAGGGACCAACATACTCACCACCATTATCACTGCGAATACATTTTAATTTCTTTTTCCCGTTTGTCTCTCAGATAAGACTTGAAACTATTTAAACACATCAAGCACTTGATCTTTGGATTTTAAAGGATATACCCAAATCATGCGAGAATGATCATTAATGAAAGTAGCAAAGTAAAGTGCAAAACCTTTTGACTTCACTTTAAAAAGACCACACAAATCAGAGTGTACTAGCTCCAATAGCTCAGACTTTCTTGAAGGTGGATGACTGTGAAAAGAAACTCTTCTATATTTCCCTGCTATGCAATGAACACATCTTTTCACCTTTGCTTGTTTCATACCAGCAAGAAAATTCTTCTTAGCCAAATAGGTATTCCCCCATTCGCTCATATGACTAAGCCTCTTGTGCCACAATCATGATAAAGCCTCGCTCTCCACCAAATTTATAGAGTCACCAAGAATCGATTCTTCTATCACGTATAAATTTTAATGTTTTCTTCCTTGAGCTCAAATCAATGAGCCTTTGGTGAGCTTCCATTGGCCATTGAATAAGTCATTATGGTAGCTATCATCATCTAGTTTTCCTACAGAGATCAAATTTAAGGGAATGTATGGAGCATGCTTGACATTCTGAAGGACCAACGTTGAACCAATATTGATTTTAAAACAAACAGTGCCAATAACGAACACCTTTACCTCACGAGCATTACTCATCTTTAACACCTTAGAGTTCACAGAAGTATACCTTGAAAATCATTTATATGATAAAGAATAGAACTGCTCTCCTTGTACTTTAAGGTCATCAATTTCTTTAACAAGATAACTTGTTATTACTAGATTTTAAAGCGTAAAGTGTCTCCAAATTTTCCCACAATGTTCTAGCATGTGTCTAATTCACAATATGGTTACGAACATTATCTTCAACCCATTGTCTTATATATCAACATATTTGGTAGTGCTAAAATTCTCAATTTTCATCGGTAACATTCTCGGGTTTATGAGCAAAAAAACCGGAACATGCATCTTCTTCACGAACAATAGATCTTTCATCTTACTTTTCCATATGTTGTAGTTTCTACCGTTTAGACATACCGTCTTGCTCATATTCTCCTCAATATAGATAACCTTAGCTCTGATACCAATTGTTGTGACGAAAAGATGAAACCAAAAATCTAACAATAAAGAACAGCAAGTTTAACGTAGAAAAACCCTTCAAACCAAAGGTAACTACCACGGGATCGACAACATCTAAATTGATTCTTCATACGAATAAGATGGTTAAAAATATTCTTCTAATGGTTACACAACAATTTCCAAAAAAGAACAAACAATAGTTACACCAACAAAAGATAAATAGAAAGAAACATCACTCAAACTCAGCTTCTGTTATAGATCTAAAATAGGATCTTGATGACTTCCGAATAAAATCTCCACCATTTAAATCAACCACTATGATGTCAGGAACACTCAGTCCAAATTGTAGCACGATCCAACGGTTGGTTAATCGGGAAACACGATTTGAATATTGCTGGTCGGAGAAAACGACTACAACAAAATAACCCTTTTCATTCTCTCTTTTCTCTTGTTCAAAGCCCTCTCAAAAACCTCTGTTATGGTCTAATGACTTTCAAAGACAATATCAATGAGCAATTGAATTATTCTCTTAAGACCATCCTCTATTTATAGAGTTGTGCTTTTTCTTACAAAGCCAAAACCAACTACAAATAGGATTATAATTCCAATCATTTTCCTAATAGAATTGGAAACCAAATAAAGAGAATAATTCCAATCCTTTTTCAATTAGGATAGGCCATGGGACTTTGGCTCGAAGATGGTCAATAGCCCAACAGTTATGTGCTTCACACAACTTGTAGAGGAGGTTTTATATAGTGTAATCTCTTATGAGAAACCCAAAGGTATTTGAATAAAGGATCTTTGATCTTATCCTTGAGTAATTTGTAATTGATCTGTTGAATCATGTCCATATTAGATATGTGCATGATAGATCAATTCTTTCCTTGCGTGAGGATTTTGAGTCCAGGCTTGCTAGTCGGGTGTGATTTGATCCTTTCCTTAAGTTTATTTATCTTGTACTCTATGTAAATATTGGTATGATGATGTTTCCTTAACATTTTCTCTTTATTTTATCTTCAATATCCTTGATTGATTTTCCTTGAATGCGGCTTTCATTTCACATGTTATGAGATTTGATCTGATTGAACAAATATTTACATTCCATTCTTAAATGGTGCACCTATCGTTAGTGTCATCACTGAGAGCATGCCGATTGTAGCCTTGTACTTGTGTTGTATCTTGTTTACTTCCTGCATCAAGAACCTGATCAGTATTGTCATTATTAAAATGTTTGAATATGAGGTTAACAAAACATTGTCAATTTTGTAAATATTTATTTATTTATTTATTTTTGAAAAAAAGCATAAGTACTCCGTTGAACTATGGTCGAAATTTTTAGAATACACATTTTCTTTATATGTCCAAATACCTCCTAGAACTATTTTGAAATGTAATAAATACACATTTTTTGGTGTTAAGGTGGCTTAGAGAGTGTTGAAAGTAAATCACAAGTAAAAAATATGAAGAAAGAAAAAAATGAATCAATATTCAACATATGTCCTTTCTTAATTGAACATTTTAGCATTAGTTAGTAAACATAATTGATAAGTAAGCTCAGTCACGGCTAAAGCTAATTAGTGGTCTCGATTCAAAAATAAGTTGGAAGCCTAAATTTTAATTACTTTTTTTTTTTTAATGTGAAATTCAAGTACTATGATAATGGGTGTATCTAAATTCATTGTGTAATGGTGGTGGTAGAAACAAAATTAAGTTATTTCAAACTTGTTTCCCTTAGGATTGTAGTTTTTTCAAATAATTACACTATTAAGAAAAAGTAAAATATTTGTGAAATTCTAATTATCTTATCTTGAGTAAACATAGATTAAAGGCATATGGACTTATGTCTTAGTTTTGAATAATGAATATCACCTTATTCAACTATCAATATTTTTTTTAATTTGTAGGAATATGATTTATCATTCAAGTCTTGATGGTTTTAGGTTTTATTATGGGGTTGGATATGAATATTTGAATTAACAAAATAATACCATTTCTCATCATTTTGGTGTTCTTATTAATAGCTTATACATAAATTAAAATTTCAGGATGTACTTTTTTATTATGTTTCACCCAAATATTGAACTTAGGTGTGTAGTTCACTAAATTAATATTTTATGCTTCTTGTAGAACAAATGTTTGGGGTCATATATCCCAAAAGAGGTTAATTGTAATACTAGTATTAGTTGTACAAGAGTTAAATTTACGGTCAAACATTGTACTAAAATTTCATACAAACTATTTTTATATGTAGTAACAAATGACACCTTTTGTGCTAAAGGGAGTATTAAATATTATCTATTAATTTATTATGTTTAAATAAACACATGTCATTCCTATAAAATTTTTATGTAAGCACTCAATACTATAAATTTCTAGTTTAACAAGTATAACATCACTAATTTAAACGTCTAAGTTTTTTTCAAATTCTATACAAAAACACTTTATATGTGTTTGATTTAATCTAAGCCAAACAAATTTACATCAAGAGTTGCAGATTAAAAAAATCAATGCATATGTCAGCTATAAATAATTTCTTTAGCATTTTTTAAACATGAAAAAAGGTTACATTTGCCTCCTATTATGCACCTTTTCTTTTTATCTTAGAGTTGTGACATGGTTGTTTGTTGTTCATGTAGTCTGTACTTTTACCTTACCTATCGTACTTTTGTTTACTTTCTACAGATTGTCATGCCTCCGGATGAACAAGGACTTAGTTTACCTTCTCCTGATTGAATTAGCAACCTTAACATTCATTTCATCGATGACATTCTAAGAAGGTTGTCTTTTCGAGATGCTGTTAGAGTTAGTACACTTTCGAAGGACTGACAAAATATTTGTTGGAGAATTTGAAAGTGAAGTTTGATCAAACAGTGTGGAAAACACCCGAGGACTTAATGTCCCTTACCATTGGATTTATTCCAATTATTGATAGTTTCCTCAGGTTTCATAGAGTAATAATATTGAAGGTCACTCTCAATATGAATAGTCTAATAGTGTGTCCTGATGTTGATCGTTTGATTTTTTCCGTCGACACTGATCATCTTCTATATTTTGTCCTTAAACTTCCATTTACTTATCCTCCATACAGGTTGCCTAACTTCTTTTTTAATTGTTCAACATTGAGGCATTTGTATCTCAAGGAATGTGAAATACAACTTTCAAGTTTCTTTAAGGGATTTAATAAGTTGATTAGGCTAATATTGAAATATGTCACGTTATCTTCTGATACGTTTGACAGTTTGATCTCTAATTTCCCGTTGCTTGAGGATTTTGGGCTAAAAGACATAGACAATTTGTACTTTATGAGTATTAATGCTCCGAAGCTAAGGTCATTTATCTTTCGTTGCAATATACAACTGATACATCTTAAAAATGTCCCTGTTCTTTCCAATATTCTTTATGCACCTAGAGAATTAGTTCTAGAGGAGGAAGATGATTTTGTTAATATTTTTTCGTCTATTCCTGCTCTCAAGTGATTCAGCTGGGATCCTTTTGAGGTAATATTCTTTAATTTTACTTAATGGTAATGAATTTTAATGTGTGTTTTTTTTTTGAATTTCAGTCATCTTGATTTTTGGCATTTTATTCATTAGTCAATAATGGATCAACTAATGTTATACTAACAAGGATTCCATCAGTTCTTAACTGTCTGAAATGCCTATTCATGTCTTGGATTATTCTTGGAGTAGTTTTTGAGCTTTTGTTTGCTCTTTGCATAATACGGAGCTCTCCAAATTTGGAATAAACATAAATTAAGGTTGTCACTTATGTTTATTTTTCTCTCTATCTTTTCCATGTTTTTATATTCGTATGTAATGACTTGATGGTTTTTTTCTTGATTTTTCTTAGGAATGTATCCTTAGTAATGGAGATTATTTCGAATGTGTGCCCAGGAGGTTGTTGATGAGATTCCTGCAAGCTTTTCAGATATCACATTTAATCATCTGAGGACCGTTAAGTTTTATGATGTACTATTAGCAGAGGTTGAAATGCAGCTTATCAAGGTTTTATTGGCAAAGTCTCCAGCACTGGTGAAAATGGTAATCAAGCATCGTCAAATGGAAACTAACAAATCTCTCAACTTACTCGCGGAGATTACAAAGTTTCAACGGCCATCATATAAAGCAGATGTCGTGTATCCTGTTGATTAGTATCGTTTATCACTATTCTTCTTAAAATTTTGCTAAAATATTTTGGAAGTACAAATAGAAACGAAACGTTTGGTTGATGGAGTAGCAAGGCTGTTTTTTGCCTTTGCTTTAATGTACTATAAAGATTTTATCTGCTTGGAAACATAGAATTGTGAACCTGGATGAATGTTTTGAATACTCTGTTTGGGAACAGAGATGGTTTTACAATTCATGCTTGTTATTGATTTAAGACTTTGGTCGTTTATTTTGAAATTATGTTGTGTGTTGCAGAACTAACAAAGATTTTGCATGACATTCTTGTTATTGATTCATCTCTGAAACAGACATGGCTTTGTAAGTTGGAACGGTGACGCGCTAATTTGATTTAATTTTTAATTAGAAAAAACCTAAACTAACTATTTCATTTTATTAGTTCTAAAAATTATATCAAATCATATAAAGTTTGATTTTTCATTTTCGACTTTAGTTTTTTTTTTTTTTGATTTATTTTATTTTTTTATAATTACAAGGTGATTGAAAAAGAGATTAAATATATTTTCAAAACTTTCAAAAAACGATAAAATTCACATACATAAAAAATACTTTCAACATTCGTTACAAAATAAATTGTTAACTTCAAAACTATAATAGTATAATTTAACTTTCATCCTAATACAAAATAAAATAATTTTAACAGCTTGTCTCTTCCATTTCTTCCAACACCTCCATTTGAGAAGACAAAGACAGCATAGTGCTTCACATTCATCCTCTCTCATGTTCTTCTTCTTCTCTGTTAACACAAACTCTCTGCTTTTATGGTTCTTGTTCTATAGCATTTTGATATCAAAATTGCATTTTTATTTTTTGGGTATGCTTTAATATGATGAAATTGAAGTAGGGTTTGCTTAAAACTTGATGGAGTTAATGTTATTCAAGGACATGGTGTGTTTGTAGGTGTAGGTCTATCATGGATGTGTTTCAGTAGTGGCGAAATTAGTATTTTCACTAGGTTAAAATAGGAATAATAAGTTTCTAAGTTTTGGATATCTAAAACAACACGTATTTTACTTGGATTTGATAGACTTGAGCTGCTGGTCTTTCGAAAAACAATCTCTTTTTCAGTACACAAGTAAACTAGGTAGTGTGTACTCTAACCAGACAGTTTCGAGATTCCTTACATATTGTGTTCTTGTTTATTTTCTGCAGATTCTTGTTGTAGTAGTCATTTGATGTTATGCTTCTAAATTGGAAAAAAACAAATTTTACCTCCGCGATGTACTCAGAAACCTTCATGATAAATCAGTCTTTTTCCTATACATTAATAACATATCCCATTCTTTTATGCAGTTTCTATATAATCATATATATACAAGCTCAATGGAACACTACCGCAGACAAAAAGTCTTGTATATTAGTGGAGAAGAGTAAAGGGGCGGGTCTATCATACACTGAGTTATGAACCGTGCACTATTGACCCTCGAGGACTTCTTGGTTACAAAAAAAGAACAAAAAAACAAGCTCAATAACATACAACAATATTACTTGAGCATTCTATCTTAGATGCCCCTTTTTTTGTTTCATCTAACTGACTATCTTTTATAAAGTAAGTACAAACAGAAACGAGACATTTGGTTGATGGAGTAGTAAGGTTGTGTTTTCCTTTTCTTTAAGGTATTAAAAAGATTATATCTGCTCGGAAACATAGGATTGTGAATGTTTTGAATACTCTGTTTGGTAACAGAGATGGTTTTTAAATTCATGCTTGTTCTTAAATTATGTATGATTTGAGATTTTAGTTGTTAATTTCAAAGTAATGTTGTGTGTTGATTTCTCTTATGAAGCTTCAAACATTGAGTGGGAACTTACTTTTTGGCTAGTAGAAATTTCTTTCCTATTACGGATTAGTCCAAGTTAGATCGAGCAGTATTTAGGTCGGACATGATTCGTCCTCATTTGTGAAGAAGAAACTCGAAGAAGCATCATTCAATTTGGGGTTCTTGTGTTGATGTTTATTTTGAATCATCATAATAGAAATATTAGATATTAATGTGATTTTAAATTATATTATTAAAATTTAGGGTGAAAATATGTCTTTTTTATTTTATATTAGTAATTTGTTTTTCTCATTACAAAAAATCATAAATAAAAATGATAAATTTCATTAATTTGGACTTTAAGAATCTTTTTCTCAAGGTTTACAAACTTGATAACATTCACAAAAATAAAAAAGGAATAATTTTAAGGATAAATGTGATCAAAATGATTGGAAAATCATCTGTAACAAAGTGAACAATTAATATAGGACCATATAGTAATTGTTTTTAGCATTCACTACAAATATTACTAATATGATAATTAAATATCATAAATAAGTTGTACCATAAGTTTCATCGTATTTTAATAAATAAATAGATTCACCATTTCATTAGATTACATGTTGCACACAAAAATAATAATATTTTCCCTGAAATCCTATAAACTGGTCATTTTATGATCATTTGGGTTACTACCTCCACTCTATTCAATCACAAAAGTTACAATAGCATAAGATAGGGCAAAGGGACATTGATTTCGTTTTCTTCCTCAAATATGCTCATTCAAAATCCTGGTATGTATATATATTAGATTCGTTATTAGCACAAATGTTTATGCTTTTACATGCCGTATCAACGCCTTTAACTTTAACTAATGATTATTACTCAAGAAGTAACTTTATCTTGTTATCACAGGCGAACCCACATTCATATCTGTGGGTGCATCTACATCTATATGTAATTCTGAAAAAAAAAACTAACAGCGCACTCTTAATGGGTGTATAGCTGTAACGACCTGTTTAGTCGTTTTGAGCAGCAGACTTTATTTCTGGAAAAACTGTCTGGATCGACGGATCCCACGACGGACCGTCATGGGCACGACGGACCGTCGAGGGGGTTTCGTTCCAAAACACTTAGAATTCTGAAATTAGGGTACTGAAATTGTCTCTCTGAACTTCGTGACGGAATGGCAGGACGGACCATCGCAGGCACGACGGACAGTCACAAATCTTTCCATGGAATTAACTCTCTGAACTTTGTGACGGGCCTGCAGGACGGACTTTCAAAGCCATGACGGACCGTCACAGGTTGCGTAACCCAGACTGGGTCGGATTTCCGTTAAAGTTTTTAAAGGGGCGTTTTGGACTATTCATGCTTATAATTATAAAGTTAGTGGATTAATGTTAATAATTCAATTACTTGGGGGTTAAAGGAGATAACCTTGAAATAATTAGTGGGTTATTTTTATCATCTTATATACTTAATTATATGACAATTAGGGTAAAAGAAAAAGGGTTTTGAATAAGAAAAATATAAAGAACAAAGAGAGGGAGAAACGAACGAGAAAAAGGGAGAACGAAGAGGAAAACAAAAGGCTTGGGAAGTAGCTGTTTGATCGGGATTCTTCGGTAGAGGTAGGTTATGGTTAATGCTATTCGTAGTACACTCTTAATAGCGAATGATATGTATTGGGTATTATTATAAAGTCTTATATATGCTTAATTATGTGCTTGCATGATGTGATTATATAATTGTGATGAATTAGCATGATGAGGCTATTGAATCTTGAATCCTAAATTTACTTTGTTAATGATGATGCCTTGGTATAAAAGAAGGCTTGATGAACTAAAGTAATGATATTGATGATGCCTTGGTATAAAAGAAGGCTTGATGAACTAAAGTAATGAGATTAGGGGATCGGGTGTCACGTTCCGACACCAGGATAGTAATAGAGGATCAGGTGTCACGTTCCGACACCAGGATAGTATATGGATCGGAGTGTCACGTTCCGGCACAAGGATAGTATATGGATCGGAGTGTCACATTCCGACACCAGGATAGTATAAGGATCGGGTGTCACGTGGCGGCACCAGGATAGTATATGGATCGGGTGGCACGTTCCGGTACCAGGATAGTATATGGATCGGAGTGTCACGTTCCGACACCAGGATAGTATATGGATCGGAGTGTCACGTTCCAGCACCAGGATAGTATATGGATCGGGTGTCACGTTCCGGTACCAGGATAGTATATGGATCGGAGTGTCACGTTCCGACACCAGGATAGTAGAAGTGGAGCGGAGTGTCACGTAATGACACAAGAGGAATAAAGATAATGAATCTTGAATTATGATAACATACTAAATTGTAAAGAACTAATTCCCAAATGAGTATGATGGGGAGGCTTGAGTCCTCATTGATGTGCTTGGTGTTTTGACCAAGGGTTATGGTAATTGTTAATGTCGCCTGTTAAGAATATTAGTTGATTTTATGTTATTATCTTATATATTTTGCTTTCTATTTTGAGTTGGACGATGATACCTACTCAGTAATTGTGCCTTGTACTGACCCCTATTTTTCTTTGTTTTTCTTTGTTAATTGTGGGGTGCAACAAACGTGCCATCGTCTTCAACTCAACCGCAATTCTAGCCAGTCTTCATCAAGCCAGATTTCAGGGTGAGCTATTGCTTCTAGCTTGGACTGGATCTTCCTCTTTATGTCTTGATGCCTTGAAATTCCGGCATGGACTAGCTTTTTACTATTTTAATTAGCTTCTTAGATACTCTTAGATTTAGTAATTTGAGGATAGATGTTCTTGTGGTGATGACTTCCAGATTTTGGTGATAATAGTTAATAAGTATTGAGTTTTAGAAGTTATTTATTGGTTATATTAATGAGTTTTAAAGTCTTCCGCATTGTATTTTTTTCATTATGGTTCAATTATTGGTAAATGATTTGGGGTTTAGATTAGTTGGTTCGCTCACTTAGGAGAATAAGTGTGAGTGCCACTCGCGGCTCGATTTGGGTCGTGACAAACCTGGTATCAGAGCATTAGGTTCATTGGTCTCATCACACAAGAACGAGTCTAGTAGAGTCTTAAGGAACGGTAGGGGGACGCCTTTACTTTTCTTTGAGAGGCTATAAGACTTTAGGAAAATGCCATTCTTTCTTTCTTTCTTTCATGCTATTACTTGGATCCAATTGGTATCTAGGTGATACAAATTTGTATCTGACCATCTTCACTCTATTTCACATATGGTTAGAACTAGATCAACAGCGGCGCCAACACCAATACCAGCAAGACAAGATGTAACTGAGCCAGCCACTGGGGCTGTAGCTCGAAGATGAGTAGTGGCGAGAGGCCGTGGTAGAGGTCGCGGGAGGACGTGCTCTAGAGGAAGAGGACAAGCACCTGGCCCATCTAGTACTAGGGCGGTGACTCCTCCACCGATTGAGGAAGTAGTAAGATAGGGTGAGGAAGGGGAAAGTGAGCAAGTGCAGAATGAGAAATTGCCTCCACAACCTACCCCGGAGATGATTAATCAGGTTCTTGCTTATCTTACTGGGTTATCTGATCAAGGCCAGACACCTCCAGTGTTTTCTGCACCAGCACCTCAGGTTCCGGAAGTATGACAGGCCGCTGCTGAGGCTCCCCGCATGGATGCCTCATTGGAAATAGGCACGTTTCCTCATTTGACCACAGGGCCTATAATGACAAGTGATCAGCATGAACTTTTCAGTAAGTTCTTGAAATTGAAACCTCCAGTCTTCAAGGGTGCTGAATCTGAGGATGCCTACGATTTTCTGGTTGATTGTCATGAGTTACTACATAAAATGGGCATAGTGGAACGATTCGGCGTTGAGTTTGTAACCTATCAGTTTCAGGGAAATGCGAAAATGTGGTGGCGTTCACATATTGAGTGTCAACCCGCACAGGCACCACCTATGACTTGGGCGTCATTCTCTAGCTTATTTATGGAGAAGTATATCCCCCAGACCTTGAGGGATAGGAGGAGAGATGAGTTCTTGAGCCTAGAGCAAGGCAAGATGTCGATTACTGCGTATGAGGCTAAGTTTCGTGCATTATCCAGGTATGCCACCCAGCTTTCTTTCAGTCCACAAGAGCGGATTCGCCGTTTTATGAAGGGGTTGAGGTCAGATTTGCGGATTTCAGCCTTACAGGTAGCGGCTACAGCAAAATCCTTTCAAGAAGTGGTAGACTTCGTGATAAAGATGGAGGGAGTGAAGCCAGATGACTTCACCATGGCATCGAACTCTAAAAGGTTTCGTAAGGGAGGTGAGTTTGATGGTTCTTACTCCTGAGGGCAGGGTTCAGGAGGTTATCCAGCCTGACCTATTCAGTCTTCACTGTAGACTGTAGTTGGGGGTCCACCGCAGACCGGTCAACACTTCTCTTAGTTTGGAGGTTATCCCCAGACTTCGTCATTCTCACAGAGACCTATGCTCGAATCCAGAGAGTGTTATGGATGTGGGGAGACTGGACACATTAAGAGGTATTGTCCAAAACAGAATTACAGACCCCCCAATGGTCAGAGGTAGAGGTGGTCATGGAAGAGGCCGTCATTCTGGAGGAAGTGGTTCACGGGCAAACTGGAGCCACTACAGCACAAAATGGTAGTGGCAACGGGCAGACAGGTGATGGGCCCATTGTTACGCTTTCCCCGGGCGGTCTGAAGCAGAGACATCTGATGCGGTTATCACAGGTAATATTTTGGTTTGTGATTGCATGGCTTCTGTAGTATTTGATCCTGGCTCCACATTTTCATATGTATCTTCCTCATTCGCTACTGGTCTTAATTTACATTGTGAATTGCTTGACATGCCTATTCGTGTTTCTACTTCGGTGGGTGAGTCTGTGATAGTCGAAAAGGTATATAGGTCTTGTCTGGTGACTTTTGTGGGGAGCAATACTCATGTAGACTTGGTTATCTTAGAAATGGTTGATTTCGATGTAATTCTGGGTATGACTTGGCTTTCTCCAAATTTTGCAATCTTAGATTGTAATGCTAAAACTGTAACGTTGGCCAAGCCTGGGACAGATCCATTAGTGTGGGAGGGTGACTACACTTCCACTCCAGTTCGTATCATCTCCTTTCTTCGTGCTACGAGAATGGTTAGTAAAGGGTGTTTAGCGTTCTTGGCACACCTCAGGGATGATACTACCCAAGTACCTTCAATTGAGTCGGTTTCGATAGTCCGTGAGTTTCTGGATGTGTTCCCTGCAGACCTTCCTGGTATGCCACCGGATAAGGATATTGACTTTTGCATTGATCTGGATCCGGATACTCTCCCCATTTCCATACCCCCTTATAGGATGGCCCCAGCAGAGTTAAGGGAGTTAAAGGCCCAACTTCAAGAGTTGTTAAGTAAAGGTTTCATTAGACCAAGTGCATCATCTTGGGGTGCTCCGGTGTTATTTGTGAAGAAGAAGGATGGGAGTTTTCGGATGTGCATAGACTACCGGCAGTTGAACAAGGTAACTATTAAGAACAAGTATCCCATTCCTCGCATTGATGACTTGTTCGATCAGTTACAAGGTGCTTGTGTCTTCTCTAAGATTGACTTGAGATCCGGTTATCATCAATTGAAAATACGGGCAACGGATGTGCCAAAGACTGCTTTTCGAACCAGGTATGGGCATTACGAATTTGTAGAAATGTCTTTTAGTCTTACGAATGCCCCTGCTGCTTTCATGAGCTTGATGAATGGGATTTTTAAGCCTTATCTGGATCTCTTTGTGATCGTATTTATTGATGATATACTGATATACTCTAAGAGTAAGAAGGAACATGAGGATCATTTGAGAATGGTGTTGGAAGTATTAAGGGAGAAAAGGCTTTATGCCAAATTCTCCAAGTGTGAGTTTTGGCTAGATTCATTGTCCTTCTTGGGGCACGTGGTTTCTAAGGATGGAGTGATGGTGGATCCTTCTAAGATTGAGACAGTGAAGAATTAGGTAAGACCGACTAATGTGTCAGAAGTAAGAAGCTTTGTTGGTTTAGCTAGCTATTACCGTCGATTTGTCAAAGGATTCTCTTCTATCGCTTCCCAATTGACAAACATGACCAAGCAGAATGTTCCATTTGTATGGTCGGATGAATGTGAGAAAAGCTTTCAGAAACTCAAAACCTTGCTGACTACGGCACCTATCCTTACTTTGCCAGTAGAGGGTAAGAATTTCATTGTTTATTGCGATGCATCTTATTCTGGGTTGGGTGCAGTGCTAATGCAAGAGAAGAATGTAATTGCTTATGCTTCGACGCAATTAAAGGTGAACGAACGTAATTATCCGACCCATGATTTGGAGTTGGCTGCGGTAGTGTTTGCATTAAAGCAATGGAGACACTATCTATATGGGGTCAAGTGTGAAGTCTATACGGATCATCGTAGCCTACAGTATGTCTTTACTCAGAGGGATTTGAATTTGAGACAGAGGAGATGGATGGAACTACTGAAGGACTATGATGTTACCATCTTGTACCACCCAGGAAGGGCAAATGTTGTGGCAGACGCCTTAAGTGGAAAAGCAGGGAGCATGGGTAGTTTAGCTCACTTACAGGTTTCTAGACGCCCGTTGGCTAGAGAAATCCAAAACTTTGCTAATGACTCTATGAGTCTAGAGGTAAATGAGAAGGGAGGATTTTTGGCCTGTGTGGAGGCAAGATCTTCTTTTCTTGACAAGATCAAGGGAAAACAGTTTGATGATGAGAAACTAAGCCAAATTCGGGATATGGTGTTGTGAGGAGAGGCTAAAGAGGCAATAATTGATGAGGAAGGTGTTTTGAGAATTAAGGGAAGGGTATGTGTGCCCAGTGTTGATGATTTGATCCATACTATTCTTACAGAGGCTCTTAGTTCCGGATATTCTATACATCCTGGTGCAACCAAGATGTACCGTGACCTAAAGCAACACTTTTGGTGGAGTACAATGAAGCGCGACATTGTTGATTTTGTTGCCAAGTGTCCAAATTGTCAGTAAGTAAAGTACGAACACCAGAGGCCCGGAGGAACACTTCAGATAATGCCCATTCCTAAATGGAAGTGGGAGAGAATTGCAATGGACTTCGTGGTTGGTCTTCCAAAGACATTGTGTAAGTTTGATTCTATTTGGGTAATTGTGGACAGATTAACTAAGTCTGCTCACTTCATTCCGGTCAACGTGACTTACAATGCAGAGAAGTTAGCCAAACTCTATATCTCAGAAATTGTTCGATTGCATGGAGTTCCACTTTCCATCATATCAGATAGAGGTACGCAGTTTACTTCTAAGTTTTGGAGAACATTGCATGCGGAATTAGGTACTAGGTTGGACCTTAGTACTGCATTTCACCCTCAGACCGATGGTTAGTCTGAGCGAACGATTCAGGTATTGGAAGATATGCTTCGTGCATGTGTGATAGAATTTGGTGGTCATTGGGATAACTTCTTACCCTTAGCGGAGTTTTCATACAATAATAGCTATCACTCAAGTATTGAAATGGCCCCATTTGAAGCATTGTATGGGAGGAGATGTAGGTCTCCCATTGGTTGGTTTGATGCATTTGAGGTTAGACCTTGGGGTACCGACCTTTTGAGGGATTCATTAGAGAAGGTGAAATTTATCCAAGAAAAGCTTTTAGCGGCTCAAAGCAGGCAAAAGGAATATGCAGATCGAAAGGTTAGAGACTTGGAGTTCATTGAGGGTGAACAAGTCTTGTTGAAGGTTTCACCCATGAAAGGGGTGATGCGGTTTGGTAAAAGGGGTAAGCTAACCCTAAGGTATATTGGACCATTTGAAGTACATAAGCAAGTAGAAGAGGTGGCTTATGAATTAGCCTTGCCTCCAGGACTGCCAGGAGTGCATCCGGTATTTCATGTGTCTATGTTGAAAAGATACCATGGGGATGGAAACTACATCATTCGTTGGGATTCTGTTCTGCTTGATGAGAATTTGACTTATGAGGAGGAGCCTGTTGCCATTCTAGATAGAGAAATCCGCAAGTTGAGGTCAAGGGATATTGCATCCGTCAAGGTTCAATGGAAGAATCGGCCGGTTGAAGAGTCCACCTGGGAGAAGGAGACTGATATGCAAGAAAGATACCCACACTTGTTTACAGATTCAGGTACTCCTTTTCGCCCTTGTTTTTCTTCTTGTGATCGTTCGAGGACGAGCGATGGGTAAATTGGTATCTATTGTAACGACCTGTTTAGTCGTTTTGAGCAGCAGACTTTATTTCTGAAAAAACTGTCTGGGTCGACGTATCCCACGACGGACCGTCATGGGTACGACGGACCGTCGAGGGGGTTTCGTTCCAAAACACTTAGAATTCTGAAATTTGGGTACTGAAATTGACTCTCTGAACTTCGTGACGGAATGGCAGGACGAACCGTCGCAGGCACGACAGACCGTCACAAATCTTTCCAAAGAATTAACTCTCTGAACTTTGTGACGAACCTGCAGGACGGACAGTCACAGCCATGACGGACCGTCACAGGTTGCGTAACCCAGACTGGGTTGGATCTCTGTTAAAGTTTTTAAAGGGGCGTTTTGGACTATTTATGCTTATAATTATAAAGCTAGTGTATTAATGTTAATAATTCAATTACTTGGGGGTTAAAGGAGATAACCTTGAAATAATTAGTGGATTATTTTTATCATCTTTTATACTTAATTATATGACAATTAGGGTAAAAGAAAAAGGGTTTTGAATAAGAAAAATAGAAAGAACAAAGACAGGGAGAAACGAACGAGAAAAAGGGAGAACGAAGAGGAAAACAAAAGGCTTGGGAAGTAGCTGTTTGATCGCGATTCTTCGGTGGAGGTAGGTTATGGTTTATGCTATTCGTAGTAAACTCTTAATAGCGAATGATATGTATTGGGTAGTATTATAAAGTCTTCTATATGCTTAATTGTGTGCTTGCATGATGTGATTATATAATTGTGATGAATTAGCATGACGAGGCTTTTGAATCTTGAATCCTAAATTTACTTTGTTAATGATGATGCCTTGGTATAAAAGAAGGCTTGATGAACTAAAGTAATTAGATTGATGATGCCTTGGTATAAAAGAAGGCTTGATGAACTAAAGTAATGAGATTAGAGGATCGGGTGTCACGTTCCGACACCAGGATAGTAATAGAGGATCGGGTGGCACGTTCCGACACCAGGATAGTATATGGATCGGAGTGTCACGTTCCGGCACAAGGATAGTATATGGATCGGATTGTCACGTTCCGACACCAGGATAGTATATGGATCGGGTGTCACGTTCTAGCACCAGGATAGTATATGGATCGGGTGTCACATTCCGGCACCAGGATAGTATATGGATCGGAGTGTCACGTTCCGACACCAGGATAGTTTATGGATCGGAGTGTCACGTTCTGGCACCAGGATAGTATATGGATCGGGTGTCACGTTCCGGCACCAGGATAGTATATGGATCTGAGTGTCATGTTCTGACACCAGGATAGTAGAAGTAGAGCGGAGTGTCACGTACCAACACAAGAGGAATAAAGATAATGAATCTTGAATTATGATAACGTACTAAATTGTAAAGAACTAATTCCCAAATGAGTATGATGGGGAGGCTTGAGTCCTCATTGATGTGCTTGGTGTTGTGACCAAGGGTTATGGTAATTGTTAATGTCGCTTGTTAAGAATATTAGTTGATTTTATGTTATTTTCTGACATATATTGCTTTCTATTTTGAGTTGGCCGATGATACCTACTCAGTACTTGTGCCTTGTATTGACCCCTACTTGTATTTGTTTTTCTTTGTTAATTGTGGGGTGCAGCAAACGTGCCATCATCTTCAACTCAACCGCAACTCTAGCCAGTCTTCATCAAGCCAGATTTCAGGGTGAGCTATTGCTTCTAGCTTGGACTGGATCTTCCTTTTCATGTCTTGATTCCTTGAAATTCCGGCATGGAGTAGTTTTTTACTTATTTTAGCTTCTTAGATACTCTTAGATTTAGTAATTTGAGGATAGATGTTCTTGTGGTGATGACTTCCAGATTTAGGGGATAATAGTTAATAAGTATTGAGTTTTAGAAGTTATTTATTGGTTATATTAATGAGTTTTAAAGTCTTCCGTATTGTATTTTGTTCATTATGGTTCAATTATTTGTAAATGATTTGGGGTTTAGATTGGTTGGTTCGCTCACTTAGGAGGATAAGTGTGAGTGCCACTCGCGGCTCGATTTGGGTCGTGACAATATCTATTCTTGTGCTAGAGATATTACCCACAAAACTAGGCTTTGAATATCGCTAAAGCCCTTATTTATTTTTAATTTTATTGGTCCACATAAAGTCTTCATTTTTTAAGCCCATTTTTGCTTGTTATACACATATATTTTTATATTCTATTTATGACCATGATTTTAGACAACCACTATTAAGATTGAAGTAAAAAACTGTGTTAGAATGGGCATTTAAAAAACTACAACCATATTTTTTTAATAGATTTAATACATCATGTTAGCAATCTAACTAAAAGAAAGAGAATGATTCTTATTTTAGTCCTAGAACCCACGAATTCCAAAAACACATAGTTATGGAAAAACATAATCAAGTTTTTAAGTATTAAATCTTTTTCAGGTGGCGTAGAGAGTGTTGAAAGCAAATGACAAGTAAAAAATATGAAGGAAAGAAAATTAATCAGTATTCAACATATGTCCTTTCGTAATTGATCATTTTAACATTAGTTAGTATAGAAATCTCACAAAAGTATGTATAAATCAAGGATGTATTTATGATTATAATGTTGAGTTACAAACTTCTTACATAGGAGAAGAGTCCTATTCTAGTTATACTAGGAGTCATTCTACGATACAAATAATTACACGAGTAGTAATTCATGACAAGTGAAATACCTTATCCTAATCAACTCCTACAATATTCAGTTTCATAATCGTACAAAACAAAGGATTTAGTAGTCTAATCCTAGTATGAATCTAACTCTAACTCGTCAGCCTGCTTCAATGGACTTGTTCCTTCGACGTGTTCCATCAGTTGTCAAGCTTCCTTCAACACTTCCCCTCAAGCTAGTGAGTAGAGAAATTGTGACTCCTAGCTTGCTGCAAAAACCAGAAAAAAAACCTATTTTGTTAAGGCTTTGGTATGAATATCATCTAGCTGATCCTTAGACTTAACAAATTAAGTAAGATGTTTTCCCCTGCCCCTTTCTCACGAAAAAAATGATAGTCCAGTTCAATATGTTTGGTTCTAGCATGCATAACTGGATCAATCGTCATGTACAACACTCTCATATTATATTAATAAAATGTAGGAACATATCGAAGGAACACTCCAAGGTCATGAAAATGATATAAAATCCAAGTCATTTCTGCGGCAGTGGAGGCTAGTGCTCTATAATCAGCTTCAGCGCTCGATCGAGCTACTGTGCTCTGTTTCTTCGAGGTCTAAGAATACAATTTGCACCTATGTAGATGCTAAAACCTGTAGTTGATCTCCTAGTTTTTCTAAAACCTCCCCTATAAGCATTTGAGTAGTCATACAACCTACATGGTGATTGTGAAATAATTCTGAGTCCAAAGTATAGAGTACCTTCGATGTACATGAGTATCATTTTTAATCCTTGAAAATGTTCAACGTTTGGGCTTTGCATAAATTGGCTTGATAAATTCACAGCATGAGTGATATCGGTCTTGTGAGGGTCAAATATTAAAGACTCCCTACTATCATTCTTTAAAATGATGAATATACAAAACATCCCACAGCTTCATACAAACGATGTTTTCTAGCCAAAGGAGTGGCTACAGCCTTTGGCAAAGTCATCTCTGTCTTTGCCAACATCTCAGCACCATACTTGCTTTGAATTAAGTGAATTCCACCTTCCAAATAGTTCACCTCAATTCCTAAGAAGAAGTGTAAAGGGCCAAGATCTTTCATAGAAAAAATCTTACCAAGTTGTAGAACAAACTCTAAAACATTAGATGAATACTTCCTGTTGCAATAATATCATCCACATATAACAAAGAGAAAAAAATTTCCTTTGTGAGTTTGCAGAGTAAATAGGGAAGGGTCAGTCTTACTACAAATAAAACCAAGGTGTAAGAGATGCATGTTAAACCGATAAAACCAGACTCTTGTGGCTTGTTTAAGACCATACAATGTCTTTTTAAGTAGACATACATGCTGAGGATACTAGGGATCCTTAAAACTAGGGGGTTGACTCATGTACACCTCCTTTTATAGGAAGCCTTGTAGAAATACATTTTTGACTTCTACTTGTCTAAATTTCTACTTTGAATTGAAAACAATGGATAGAACCACCTTAATAGTTTTAGCTTTAACCACAAAACTAAATATTTCTTCAAAATTTAGCCCTTCAAGCTGCGAGAATTCCTTTGCCACAAGTCTGGACTTATACCTATCTATTGTCCCATCAACTTTTAATTTTGTCTTCAACATCCATTTTGATCCAACCAAGTTCATATCAGGAGATTTAGGCACAAAAATTTATGTATTATTAGTATGTAAAAGACAAATTTCTTCTTGCATTTCTAACAGCCAATAAGGTGATTTTAGTGCTTTCTCAGTATTATTTGGTTCTCTCATAATTTATGTGTTGCTGCTAGCAACAAGTAACAAGTGTCGTTCCTTCACCTTGTTCGTGGTGATCATATGATGCCCTTGTGGTGCAGGAAGTACCTCAACTGTAAATTAACCAAGACAGTGGACTGGAGTGTAGCATTGTCAAGTTGAAGGTCAACTGATAAATAAACTAAAGTTGTTGTTTGATGATGATCATTGGTTAGACCTTTAAGAGCAACTTGTTCCTCACTGCTGCTATTGCGTATTCAAAATTTGCAGCTTGAGTTTTAATGTTAATGTATGGATAATCAAATTCAACTTGTTCTTCAACATCTGATATTGTGCTTGAGATTTCAATAATACTCTTATCATCAATGAGTACATGAGGTGTAGCAGCATTATCAATAGTAATGGGCGGGCTAGCAACCTGTACTTCTCCTGAATCATAATTATCGGGTGTCTACGGTGTAGAGAAAGATTCAACAAAACTAGCAAGGTGAGGTGAGACATCAATGTTAGTTTCATATTTCTTTGGAGACACATACGGTATTGTGTTTTCATCAAACAACATGTCTGGAAATGTAAACCCTCCTTGAAGCCTCTTTGTCTTTAATTGAAGTTATTATTTCCTATTTTTTGTGAGTACTTTCCTCTTCCCCTGCCTCTTTGGGATGAGAATGCCATGTTATTATTTTGTTAAGGCACTTCTTCTTCCTCCTCCCTCATATAAAAACCCCTGAGAGCATTAACAAACTGATTAAAAGTAGGATATGGTGTCTTAACTAGCATGACAGTCTTGAAGGTCTTGTAATTATGACCTAGACCTCTAGGAAAATTAATAATTTTTTCTATATTCATCTACAAACATGTGAATGGTTGCAAAACCATCCCATATGCCTTTGAATTGCTTAATGTATTGGTCAATTGTTTGTGTTCCTAGCCTCACACTTTGCAGTTGTTACTTTATTTGGAACTTCTTATCTTTAGTTGCTTGAAAATATGTTTCTCCCAAGCATTTCCACATCTCTTTGCCAGTTGAGCAGCCTACAATCAGGTACATGCTTTCTTCTGTCAAGGTGCCTGAAATCCAAGTCCTTCATAACATATCCTTATCCTCCCAATCATCAACAACGTTGTTGTCTTCTGCACCCTTTCGCCTGTTACACTTTTCTTAGTAGTATGTCCATTCAAACAAGTCGCTCAACGTGGTTCTGTGATGATTTCGGTTAATCGCATCACTTGAATCAACAAAGTCATTGTGTCCTCCATATAAGATAGTTCATTGTCTTAAGTTTAATGATGCAGGACAAAATAAGATGATGATGTGAAGAGGTCGGAAGAGTGTTTGTAAAATGGGCCATTGCAGTTAGATAATTTGGTTGTTTTTTATTTTGATCTAATACGTTAAAGAGCGGAAAAACATTATTGGTCAGATACCACTTATTAATCTCACGAACGTATGTAGAAATCAAGGATGTATTGATTATTATAATGTTGAGTTATAATATCCTTATAAAGGAGAAGAGTCCTATTCTAGTTATACTAGGAATCCTACTACAACACAAATAATTACATGAGTAGTATAGTATTACAAGTCAAATACATTATCATAGTTGACTCCTATAATATTCAATAGATTAGTCGTACGTAACTTAAGATTTAGTAGTCTAATCCTAGTACGAGTCTAACTCTAACTCGCCAGTGTGTCCTAAAGCTAAAAATAAGTTGGAGGACGAATTTGATATTTTTTATTTTAATGTGAGATTCGAGTTATTTCATTCTTTTTCATAAAAATAGTTTTATTTTTATGACATTAAACTAAAGATATATTTATACCAATTTTTTTTAATCGTGTGGTCTTAAACATATCAAGTGGAAGTTACATTTAAAATTGATCTATATAAAAGAGTTCCATACAAATTAAATTATTCTTTTTTTTTGCTACAAAAATCTTACGATAATTTTATTGTTACTACAACATTAGGCCTTTAAATTTTTGGTAGCCTTAGGAATATGCCTCATCTTTAAAGGCATAGAGACACCCTATGAATACACCTAAGTAAAACAATAATAACAAAAGTAATTATTTTTTAAAAAAAAAGAACAATAGTATACTCTGATGATGGGTGTACCTAAATTCATTGTGTAATGGTACCAACAAAATAAAGTTATTTCTTGTTTCCTCCTAAGATTTGTAGTTTTAAAAAAAATTAAACTATTAAGAAAAAGTAAAATATTTGTGTATTTCTTATTATGTGTTCTTGAGAAAACATAGGTTAAAGGCATATGGACTTATGGCTTAGTCTTGAATAATGAATATCACTTTGTTCAACTATCAATATTTTTTTTTAAATTTATAGGAATCTGATTTATCATTCAAGTCTTGATGGTTATAGGTTTAATTATGGGTTTGGATATGAACATTTGAATTAAAAAAATAATACCATTTCTCATGATTTTGGTGTTCTTATTAATAGTTTATACATAAATTAAAATTTCTGGATGTATTTTTTTATTATGTTTCACCAAAATATTGAAATTAAGTGTGTAGTTAACTAAATTAATATTTTATGCTTCTTGTAGAACAAATTTTTGGGGTCATATATCCCAAAAGAGGTTAATTATAATACTAGTATTAGTTGTACCAGAGTTAAATTTACGGTCAAAACATTCTACTAAAATTTCATACAAACTATTTTTATATATACTACCAAATTACACCTTTAGTGCTAAAGGAAGTGTCAAGTATTATCTATTCATTTATAATGTTACAACAACCACATGGCATTCCTATTGTATTTTGATGTAAGCACTCAATACTATAAATTTCTAGTACAACAAGTATAACATAATTAATTTAAACGTCTATGTTTTTTTCAAATTCTATACAAAAATACTTTATATGTGTTTAATTTAACCTAAACAAAAGAAATTTACATCAAGAGTTGCAGATTAAAGAAATCAATGCAAATGTCATCTAAAAATAATTTCTTTTGCATTTTTTAATCATGGAAAAATGTTACATAAGCCTCCTATAATGCACCTTCTCTTTTAATCTTTGATTTATGACATGTTTGTTTGTTGTTCGTGTAGCGTGTACATTGACCTTATCTATCGTACTTTTGTTTATTTTCTACAGATTATCATGCCTCCGGATGAACAAAGTCTTAGTTTACCTTCTCCTGATCGACTTACCAACCTTAACACTCATTTATTCGATGACATTCTAAGTAGGTTGTCTTTTTTAGATGTTGTAAGAGTTAGTACACTTTTGAAGGACTGAAATATTTTTGCTGGAGAATGCCACATGTCAAGTTTGATCAAACAGTGTGGAAAACACCCGAGGACTTGACATCCCCTACAGTTGGATTTATTCCGATTCTTGATAGTTTCCTCAGGTTCCAAAGAGGAATAATATTGAAGGTGACCCTCAATATTATTAGTCTAATAGTGTTTCCTGATGTTGATCGTTTGATTTTTTCCCTCGACTCTGATCATCTTCAACATTTTGTCCTTAAACTTTGATTTACTTATCCTCCATACATGTTGCCCAACTTCTTTTTTTATTGTTAAGTATTGAGGCATTTGAATTTCATTGAATTTGAAATACAACTTCCATGTTTCTTTATTGGATTTAATAAGTTGATTAGGCTAAAATTGAAATATGTCACATTATCTTTGAAAGTTTGATCTCTAATAACCCGTTGCTTGAGGATTTGGTGCTAAAAGACATAGACAATTTATACCTCATGAGTATTAATTCTCCTAATCTAAGGTCATTTGTCTTTCGTGGCAATATACAATTGACATATCTTGAAAATGTTCCTGTTCTTTCCAATGTTCTGTATGCGCCTAGAGAATTGGTTCTAGAGGATGAAGATGATTTTTTCAGTATTTTTTCGTCTATTGCTGCTCTTGAGTGTTTCAGCTAGGATCTTTTTGAGGTAATGTTCCTTCATTTAACATATTGGTAATGCATTTTCATGTGTACTTTTTTTTTTGACTTTAAGTCATCCTTATTTTGTCTTTTTATTTGTAGTTCGATAATGTATGCATTGAAGTTATACCAACAAGGCTTCCATCAACTCTTAATTGTCTGAAATACCTTTTCATAACTTGGACTACTCTTGAAGAGTTTTTTTTAGCTTTGTTTTATTATTTTCATTATACGAAGTTCCCCAAATTTGAAAGAAATTGAAATTAAGGTCGTCACTAATGTTTATTTTTCTCTCTATCATTTCCATGTTTATATATGTGTGTAATGACTTGGTGGGTTTTTTCTTGATTTTTCTGAGGAATGTATCCTTAGTGATGGAGATTATTTCGAATGGGCGCTCCAGGAGGTTGTTGATGAGATTCCTGCAAGCTTTCCGGATATCACATTTAATCATCTGAGAATAGTTAAGTTTTATGATGTACTATAAGAAGAGCTTGAAATGCAGCTTATCAAGGTTTTATTGGCAAAGTCTCCAGCACTGGTGAAAATGGTAATCAAGCCTTGTCAAATGGAAACTAACAAATCTCTCAATGCATTCATGGAGATAACAAATTCTCAACGGGCATCATCTAAAGCAGAAGTTGTGTATCTTTTTAATTAGTGTCGTTATCACAATCCTTCTTAATCTTTGGCTTAAATGTTTTGAAAGTGTAAACAGAAACAAGATGCTTTGTCTATGAGTAGTAAGGCTGTGTTTTGCCTTAGCTATAAGGTACTATAAAGATTTTATCTGCTTGGAAACATACAATTGTAAATGTTTTGAATACTCTGTTTGGGAACAGAGATGGTTTTTACATTTCATGGATGCTCTTAAATGATATATGATTTCAGTCTTTGGTTGTTTATTGCAAAGTTATATTATTTGTTGAATTCTATAAGGGAAACTTACTTTTTGGTTAGTAGGAATTTCTTTCCTGGTAAGGAATAAGTCCAAGTTAGATCAAGAATTTTTATTTAGGAGATACTTTTAGACTAGTAAAGTCTAGGATAACTTTCAATGTTATTCCTATATGAAACTAGAGGAAACAATCAAGAATAGGAATAAATCCAATGGTAGGGGATGTCAAGTCCTCTTGTGCTTCACAGACCTTTTGATCAAATTTAACCTGTGTAATTTTTGGGCAAGTATATTGCAAATCCATAGAAAGTGTACTAGTGCTTATAAATCTTGAAAAGACAACCTATTTAAAATGTCATCAATTAAATGAATAGCAAGATTGCTAATTCGACCAAGAGAAGGTAAACATAGTCTTTGTTCATCTAGAGGCATGATAATTTATAGACATTAAAAAAGATTACGACTTGTAAGGACAGAATATATGCTACACGAACAACAAACAAACATGTCACAACTTTAACAATAAAACAAAATATGTATAATTCTAGATGACACTTGCATTGATTTCTTTAGTTTGCAACTTTTCATGTAAAATTGTTTGGATTGTGTTAAAGTAAACACATATAAAGTATTTTTTTATAGAATTTGAAGAGAACCTAGAAATTCAAATTAGAGATGCGATACTTATTGTACTACAAATTTATAGTAGTGAGTGTTTGCATCAAACCACTATATGAATGACATGTGTTTATGCAACATTAAAAATCAATAGATAATACTTGACACTTCTTTCAAAACTAAAGGAGTCTTTTTGTAGTACATATAAAAATAGTATTTGTATTAATTTTAATACAAATGTTTGACTATAAATTTAACACTGGTACAACAAATACTACTATTTCACTTAACCTTTTTAGGATATATGACCCCAAAAATTTATGCTACAAGAAGAATGATTATGTATCCTTAGTGATGGGGATTATTTTTAACTTGTGCCCTATGATTTTATTGATGAGATTCATGCAAGATTCTCGAATATTACATTTAATCACCTGAGGACAGTTAAGTTTTATGATGTACTATTAGAAGAGAGTGAAATGCAAATTACTTTTAGGATTTTCTTGCTTATTAAAGAATAACTCCAAGATATACCGAGATGTATGATGGACATACTCATTCCTTATCTATGAAGACGAAACTCGAAGAATCATCACCCAATTTGGGATTCTTGAATGATGTTTATTTAGAAGTTATGTTGTGTGTTAAATTTCCTTGGGTGAGCTTGACGCATTGAGGGGAAACTTACTTTCTGTCTAGCTAGTAGAAATTTCTTGTATGCTAAGGAATTAGTCCAACTTAGACCGACAAGTATATATGTTAGACATGATGCTTCCTTATTTGTAAAGAAGAAACTCGAGAAGAATCACCCAATTTGGGATTCGTGAGTTGATGTTTATCTCGAAGTTATGTGGTGTGTTGAATTCTCTTGGCGAGCTTAAAGTATTGAATGGAAACTTACTTTTTGTACAATTAGTAGGAATTTTTGTTTGCTTAAGGGATTAGTCTTAGTTAAATTGACAAGTATATAAGTTGTACATTATCCCTCCTCATCTGTGAAGAAGAAACTCGAAGATCATGTCCAACATATATATACTTGTCGGTCTAACTTAGAAAAATCCCTCAGAAAATAAGAAATTCCTACTAACCATACAAAAAGTAAGTTTCCATTCAATACTTCAAGCTCGCTTAGGAGAATTTAACACACAACATAACTTCAAAATTTACATCAACTCAATAATCCCAAATTGGATGATGCATCTTCTTAAGAAAGGAACATGTCCAACATACTTCTCGTTCTTACATGGACTAATCTCTTAACAACCAACAAATCTCTACTTACCAGACAGAAAGTAAGTTTTCACTCAATGTTTCAACCTCTCCTAAGGAAATTCAACATATAACATAACTTTGAAATAAATATCAACTCACGAATCCCAAATAGGGTGATTCTTCACGCGTTTCTTCTTCATTGGTGGGGAAGGATCATGTCCAATATATATACATATTGGTATAACTTGGAATAGTTCCTTAGACAGACAGAAAGTTAAGTTTCCAAAGTTGTAGAAAGGACAGTATGTACACAACAGTTTACTCCTAACTTTGTTTGTGGTGTTTCAGAGTTGATTTTCTATAGCCCCTCGACTTAAAAAAATGTTATGCAAGAAAACCAACATCTAAAAAACAAAAATAAATAAATAAAGGAAAATAGGGTTCTTTCTACGTTCCAAAATCCCAAGAAAACTAACATCTACCACAAAAAAAGTACAAAGTGGAAGATAGAGCTTCTATTTCACAAAATTAACAACACCCAAATGAGAAAGATTTGATTTTTAAACAAAAAGAGAAAGCAAATTTTAAGCTTATCAACAACTAAAATTACTACTGTAAACATCCAAAAAAAGTTAGAAAAGAAGCAAATACCATTTCGCGCAAAAGTTATCCTTCTACTCCTGTACACAAATTTGTATGATTTTGAAGTCTTCAATTTCATCAACGCGGAGTGAAAAGACGGAACTAAAGAAGGCTAGGGGGAGATACGTTTTCTTCTTAAATTAAATTTTACAAAATTGTAATATGCAGTGGGGTGACTGGGGTGGGTGGTGGGGGCAATTAATTATGTTGGTTCCTTAGTTGGATTGTCTTGTCCGTATCAATTTACGTGATACTATTTAATTCGACATAAAAAATATTAAAAATAAACAGAAAATTGGAATTTGACATATAATAGAAATCTTATAGATTAATGTGATTATAAATTTACTAAAAATGTAGAGATAAATTATGTATTTTTTATTTTAATTTAGTTATTTAATTTCTCATTATAAAAATGATAAATTTCATTTTTTTGCACTTAAAGATTTTTTTTCTTATGGTTTACAAACTTGATTAATTTACAAAATTAAAAAAGTAATAATTTTAAGAATAAATGAGATCGAAATGATTGAAATAATTATCTATAATAAAGTGGACATTTAATATAGGACTATGAAAAGACTTTCTTTTTTAAATAACTTTAAAAAAGAAGCAAATATCACATTAATTAATGGGAAAAAGATTAAAATTGATGTGATATGTCTACTTCAGTCCACTTAATATTTTTTGCATGTGACGTTTAACACCTCAAAATAGTTAAACTTCAAATATAGGTCAGTTAAAAATTCAATTTTCGGATTTTGTGATCCTTTTTTTAAAAAAATCGTCATTTTTATGTATAAGAGATATAGAAAAATACCAAGAGATATCATTTGATCAGTATTATTGAAACAAAATTCATGCCTTTTAGCAACTTTTATGCAAGGGAGAATCTTGAAGGGGCGAAGGTATATTCATTTGAATTTTCTTGACAAAAAATTTATATGATATGTATAAATGTTGTTTGTTTGTTTATATATAAATTTTAAATTTCTCAACATAAATAGTTTTGTACATTGTAAGGCGTTTATATTAACTTATTTGATTACCACTGTGTTAGGACGACCACGGAAAATAAGAATTGTAATAAGGAGAACCGGATGCGGGCATGATAGGTTTAAGGGTATGTGAGGTGGGGCGGGCTTAAGGTTATGTGGGGCGGGTCTGAAGCGGGGTAGGTTGAAGTGGATTTCTTTATAATTAATGTGGGTCAAGGTGGGCTGCGGGATATGTGATTTTATGTGGGTTCAAACTTAATTTTAACTTTTACATGTCATAGAATGACATAACATTATTTATTAAGATAAATTCATTAAAGCTACTAAAATATTCGATATTATAAATGAAAATGGTTCATAAAAAATAATACAATTTCTTGCATGATTCTCAATTGACCTCTACAAAATAAAATTTAAAGTCACCATCCTATAAACTTAATACAACTTAAGGAAAAAATGAATTTTTTTTATGAATTTTACTTTTAGTATCAAACATAACTACGAAAAAAAATATTATGAAAATTATGCTGGGCGAGTTCATGCGGGACAGGTCTATGTGGGGTAGGGTGAATCAGGGCGGGTTGAAAATGAAAATTTTTGCAATGCGGGGCGGAGCGGATAAAAAAGTTTGTGGGTTAAGCTCAACCCGCACCGCCCCGGCCCTACACCGCCCCATTGTCATCCCTAATGAAAAAATAGGAGCTTGTGTAGTATAATTCTTTACATATATCCTTAAAATAATTTTATCCTAATGTTATTGTGTACTAAAATATTTTAAAAGAACAAATAAATTAATTAAACTGGGTGAAAATTGAGTTGAGTTGGGTGTTGACTCATTATCTGCTCCTTTTTGGCTCAATTCATATTGATCCATTTAATTTAGTTTGAATTGAATCTTGAAACGTTTGTTATCTTGACACAATTTGATTGACTAAGATTGATCTATGAAATAAAAATATTAGCTATAAATAGTAATTATTTTAAGCATTCACTACTAATATTACTAATTGATAGTTGCATATCATAAATTAGTTGTACCATATCATTTTTATTTTTTTTTAATAATTAAATAGAATACATCATTTCATTAGATTACATGTTGGGCAACAAAAATAATAACATTTTCAGTGGAATCCTTTAAATTGGTCATTTTCTATTCATTAGGGTTAAAACCTCCACTCAATTCAATCACGAAAGTTACAGTAGCGTAAGATAAGGCAAAGGGAGATTGATTTTGTTTGATGCCTCAGATACGCTCGTTCAAATTTGTGATATGTAAATAGATTAATTTTTTATTAACAAAAAATTTATATGTTTTTACATGCCGTATGAGAGTTTGAAACTTGCACTAATGATTTTCACTACTTGAAGTAACTTTATCTTGTTGTGAGAGGTGGACCCATATTCTTATGTGTGGGTGCATATACATGTATATCTATCTCTGGCAAAAAAAAAGGTATAATTTACAGTGTACTTTTAACGAGTGTAGAGCTATCCTTGTGCTAAAGGAATCACCCACAAAACTAGGGTTTGAATCTAGCTAAAGCCCTTATTATTTTAAGGTTTATTGTTATATTGGGGGCAGGGGGTTATATTTAAATTCACCTAGTAAACTATGAATAGTCGATAGTCGACTTACCTGCAAGTTGCTAGGAAAATAAACAATAATAGAAAGTTGCAGTAAATAATTGACACAAAAGATTTCATCCTGGTTTGGATAACCAACGCGGTGTCTATTCCAGTCCCCTTGGGATTTAAGGGTTTCCCATAAGAGATTTGAAGAGATCTTCGTGTTACAGAAATTTGAAACTTTTTCATGTATCATATGCAAATCATATTTCTACCATGACGCTGCCTCAACTTGTATACCTACACTCATATTCTTTCTTTTCTCTTTTCTTTTCAATCATATCACTTATGTGTTTACGAAGTTTTATGAAAGAGAAAAGAAAACTATTGTCTAAGCTCAAGTAATGTTGCATAGTTTACAGTACAAATCTAGGTCGGTTTATGTAGATGATTATATGTGCTCTTGTAAGGAAAACCCCAAGGTATTTATCTCAATCAAAGATCAATTTAGGGAGTCCTTGATTGAGGCGATTTAGTTGATATGTATCCATGGAGTAAATTGCTTCTTCTTCTTTCATTTTGCTGGTTTGATATTTTTCTTGTACGATCAACATACTTTTTATCTTGTGGCTTGATTTATCTCTCTTTCCTTTCTTGATGATTCGGTTGTGATCTCTATAAAGCTTGCAAGTATTCTACTTCACTTAGACTTTCATTTATATGTTGTTCAACCATATATTCCTTTCCTTCTTTTGTCTCTTAGAATTGAGGCTTGCCTTTTCAATGCTACTTTGCATCTTCAAGAAAATATTTTCCTTCTTGAAGTCGTTTGCGCTGGTGATTTCCTTTTTGAATTTGTGACCTACGAAAATTGAGATCAACGCGTTAAGTGTCTATTTTAAAAATCAACTAACTCTAAGGAGTTAACAATCTTCCCCTTTTTCTAATGATAAGATTCATCACAATTTTAATTGTAATCTTGATAATTAATTTTACTGAGAAAGTTAGTTGTACTTCCTTGAGGTTTCATGTCTTAGTTCATTGATGTATGCAACTGTCTGTCTTATCTTCCCCATCTCACGAAGCGGTAAGAAAGATAGATTTGTTTTCTCCCCCTTTTAATAGTATAAAAGAATTGTGAAAAGCATACTAGATTAAAACAAATACAACAAATTCCACAGTAGTCTAAGAGTCAGTGAGACAAAAAACCAGTAGTCCAAGAGATAGAGAGGTACATGCCCCTATTCAAAGTTAGTGCAAAAAGTAAAGGTTCAACCAGTAGAGTTAATGACCAACCCAAAAGTAATTGAGGGATTTATTCACTTACTCACACAAGGTGTTGTACGAACATTCCACATTCCACGGAATATTGGAGTATGAGGTCTGACTTGTAACACCAAGGACATTGTTTGAGGAGTTGACTCCACTCTTCAGAGAGTCAACTTGTTGGATCAAGCGATTTACCATTTAGATAACTTTCTGCTTAATCATTTTCATGGCAATGCGCAACTTACCGTTATCAGTGCTACAGTCTTTCTATAAATGAAATACATTTCCACAGCATCATGAAAGGTCTCCAAGTTTCGTTCTATAGGTAAATGTCTATTTTTGACCTCCTCATTGTCCAGCAATAAAAGAGCGGCGAAATTCACCGAGATTTTTTAGGGTTCAGGAGAATCCACCCGAGCTTTGACTGAGACCTTTTTTAATCAATTTTCACCAACATGCACATACCCCAAACTTAAAAATGTATGAATATAATAAGTTGCATTTATAAGATAAGGGGTAAACATAGAAGGATCAACAATATTGTTCACAATAATCCTCGAGATAAGCAAGCCATAAGGCAGAATTGCCGAGACATTCAAGTCTTCAACACTTCAGCACATATACGCCTTGAACCATTCTGCCAAGTTAATGTGGTATTTTTTAAGAAGGAAGTAGAGAACAAATACATCACGAGTAGAGATATTACTCAAGGAGACCTTCTTGGGAATAAGCGTTGCGGCCAGGATATGTGCGAGAATATGATTCTCAAAACATCGATATAAGGGCCCAAAGTCAGAAATGTTAGTGTCGGGTTAAACCACGACTCTTTTTTCACCATCCAGAGAAACTTCAAAGTCATCAGTCCTTGTTCCGCTCATGAATTGAATTACCCCAGAAACTTAGTACCAAACACATCTTCGAATAACTTCTCATTGATGATAAAGCGTTTATCGAGCACCAGCGATTCTAACTCACCAGTGTTAGGTGAGATGCTGAGATTTGCATCGAACAGGCAAACCGCTTCATCAAAAAGCTCAAGACCACACAAAGTAAAAAAGAGAGACAGTTTCTAAGATATGAGATAGGAGTTTACCGGGTAGTGCTACTCCTTTAATCATTTCTTCTCTTTTTGATTTAAAAATGTTAAGTCTTTGTGTACAAAGATTTATCAAAGATGAAACAAGATTACAAATAAGTTCAAGTGATGTTGTTATTTTGACGAAAAGATGAAACCAAAAATCTAACAATAAGGAACACCAAATTTAACGTGAAAAAACCCTTCCAACCGAAGGTAACCACCACAGGATCGACAAGATCTGAATTGCTTCATTATATCAATAAGAGGGTTACAAATATTCTTCTAATGGATACATAACAAGTGCCAAAAAATAACAAACAATAGCCACACCAACAAACGATAACTATAAAGAAACACCACCCAAACCCAGCCTCTAGTCGGGACCTAAAAAAGGATCTTGGTGACCTCCAAATCCAGTGTCCACCATTCAAATCAACCAACAAGATGTCAGGAACACTCAGTCCAAATTGCAGCACGATCCAACAGTTAGTTAATGTGAAAACATGATTTGAATGTTGCTCGTCGGAGAAAAAAACTGCAGCAAAAGAACCTTTTTCCTTCTCACATTTCTCTTGTTGACAACACCCTCAAAAACCTCTCTTATGTTCGAAAGTCTTTCAAAGAAAATATAAATGAGCAATTGAATTATTCTCTCAATACCATCCTTTATTTATAGAGTTTTGCTTTTCCTTACAAAGTCAAAACCAACTACAAATAGAATTACAATTCCAATCCTTTTCCTAATAAAATTGAAAACCAAATAACTAGAATAATTGCAATACTTTATCAAGTAGTATTAGGCCATGGGACTTTGGCTAGAACATGGCAATAACCCAACAAACTCCCCCTCCAGCCAGGGTGCCAAATGGACTTAAAGTGAGGTAACTTTTGATAGGCTTCCTGCCTGCCACACTTCTATAAAACTCATGATTATCCACGATGAGTTCTTTAAACTTATATCTATGAGTATCTAACATGACTTCATCATAACCTTCAGGTTCTCCCATATTAGTCAATAAAATATACTCATCATGAGAATAATGTGTTTAGCTTCGCTTCTGTGTAGTAGATCTTCTACCTGAGGTTTCTGGAGCATCTGAAGAGATCATCTCACCATGAGTTGGTTGATTACCAACCACAACATCATCAGTAGAAACAATTTTATGTTCTACACTCTGATCATTAGCCAGATTATTACCTTGGGTTTCCTCATTTGCATAAGATGTGAGATATATTAATAATAGGAATTGGATAAACATAAACTAAGCTCTGATCAGCAAGAGAATCTAGTTGCTCAGTCTTGTCAGTATCTTCAATAGTTTGATCTTCAAAGAGCGCAACATCACAACTTCTAATGAGCTTCTTATCAATTGGATTATAAAAGTGATATCCAAACTAATCTTGACCCTAACCAATGAAGATGCACTGCTTAGTTTTAACATCCAATTACGACCTCTCATCTTTTGGAACATGCACACAAGCTATACACCTGAACCTTTTCAAGTGATCATAAGACACATCCTTATCAAACCAAACTTTGTTTGGAACATCATCACCCAAAGCAACAACAGGAGACAAATATATAACATAAGCAACAGTGTTAAGTGCTTCAACCCAAAATGAATTTGGAAGTTTAGCCTATAAAAGCACACATTTAACTCTCTCAACTAAAGTTTTGTTCATCCTATCTGCCAAACCACTTAATTGAGGAGTCTTTGGAGGAGTCTACTGATGATGAATTCCTTGCGATTTGCAGTAGTTATCAAAGGGATCAATATACTCACCACCATTACCAATGCGAATAAATTTTAATTTATTTTCCCCGTTTGTCTCTCAGATAAGGCTTGAAACTGTTTAAACACATCAAGCACTTGATCTGTGGATTTTAAAGGATATACCCAATTTTTGCGAGAACAATCATTAATGAAAGTAGCAAAGTAAAGTGCACAACCTTTTGACTTCACATTAAAAGGACTACACAAATCTGACTGTACTAGCTCAAATAGCTCAGACTTTCTTGAAGGTAGATGAATGAGAAAAGAAACTCTTCTCTTTTTCCCTTCTAAGCAATGAACACATCTTTTCACCTTTGCTTGTTTTATACCAGCAAGAAATTCTTCTTAGCCAAATAGGTATTCCCCCTTTCGCTCATATGACTAAGCCTCTTGTGCCACAATTCCGATAAAGCCTCGCTCTCCACCAAATTTATAGAGTCACCAAGAATCGATCCTTGTGTCACGTATAAATTTGGATGTTTTCTTCCTTTAGCGAAAATCAATGAGCCTTTGGTGAGATTCCATTGGCCATTGAATAAGTCATTATGATAGCTATCATCATCTAGTTGTCCTACAGAGATCAAATTTAAGGTAATGTTTGGAGCATGCTTGACTTTCTGAAGGAACAACGTTGAATTAGCATTGATTTTCAAACAAACAGTGCCAATAACGAATACGTTAACCTCACGAGCATTACTCATTTTTAACACCTCAGAGTAAACAGAAGTATAAGATGAAAAGAAGTCTTTTCTTGGTGTGACATGTGATGTTGCTCCAGAATCTACTATCCAACTTGTATCTTGAGATACAAAATTGATGATGTCTTTATCACAAGCGAAGAGAAGGTCATCTTGGACAACAGGAAAACATTATTTTCATTATTTTCTTCCTTTTTCCTTGTTTAAGATCTTGCTTCAATTGTTTGCAAAATATTTTATAATGTCCTTCTTTCCAAAATGGTAACATATACTATTTGGATTCTTGAATTTTGATTTGCTTCTGCTTTTACCTCTACTCCTCGGGTCTCTTACCTTATGTATCCCTTGATCTTCTGTATATAGAATATCTTAATGTGAAGATATGTCTTGAAATATTCTTCTAATCTCTTCATTCAACACACCACTTTTTGCATATTCCATATTCACCTTTCCACTAGTGGTAGAATTTGTTAAAGAAACACGAACAGTTTCCAAGAATCCGGTAGAGTATTATGAAGCCAAAGTCCTTGTATTTCATCATAAAAATTAACACCCATTCCTGATAGCTGATCAAGAATACCCTGAAAAATCATTTATATGATAAAGAATAAAACTGCTCTCCTTGTACTTAAAGGTCATCAATTTCATTAACAAGAAAAACTTGTTAATGCAAGTTTTTGAAGCATAAAGTCTCTCCAACTTTTCCCACAATTTTCTAGCATGTGTCTCATTAACAATATATTTACGAACATTATATTCAATTCATTTTCTGATATATCCACATACTTTTTAGTGGTACATTCCCAATTTTTATTGGTCACGTTCTCGGGTTTATAAGCAAAAAAAAATCGGAAGATGCATCTTCTTCATGAACAATAGATCTTTCATCTTGCTTTTCCACATGTTATAATTTCTTCAATTTAGACATACCGTATTGCTCATATTCCCCTCCATATCGATAACCTTAGCTCTGATACCACTTGTTGTGACGAAAAGATGTAACAAAAAATCTAACAATAAAGAACACCAAGTTTAACGTGGAAAAACTCTTCAAACCGAAGGTAACCACCACAGGATCGACAAGATCCAAATAGCTTCACTATAAGAATAAAAGGGTTTAAAATATTCTTCTAACGGCTAAACAACAAGTTCCAAAAAGAACAAACAATAGCTACACCAACAAAATATAAATAAAAAGAAACATCACTCAAACTCAGCTTCTGTTCTAGATCTAAAACAGGATCTTGCTGACCTCTGAATTCAATCTCCTCCATTTAAATCAACCACCAAGATGTAAGTAACACTCGGTCCAAATTTCAGTACGATCCAAAAGTTAGATAATCGGGAAACACAATTTGAATATTGCTGGTCGGAGAAAAATACTACAACAAAATAACCCTTTTCCTTCTCTCTTTTCTCTTGTTAAAAGCTCTCTCAAAAACCTCTGTTATGTTCTAACGACTTTCAAAGACAACATCAATGAGCAATTGAATTATCCTCTCAAGACCATCCTCTATTTGTAGAGTTGTGCTTTTCCTTACAAAGCCAAAAGCAACTACAAATAGGATTACAATTCCAATTCTTTTCCTAATAGAATTGGAAACCAAATAAAGAGAGTAATCCAATCGTTTCTCAATTAGGATTAGGCAATGGGACTTTGGCTTGAAGATGGTCAATAGCCCAACAATTATGTGCTTCACACAACTGGCAGAGGAGGTTTTATATACTGTAAGATCTTATGAGAAACCCAAGAGTATTTGAATCAAGGATCTTTGATCTTATACTTTAGTCATTTGAATTGATCTGTTGAATCATGTACATATTAGATATGTGCATGATAGATCAATTCTTTCCTTGTGTGAGGATTTTGAGTCTTGTCTTGCTAGTCGTGTGTAAATTGATCCTTTCCTAAAGTTGATTTATCTTG
Source organism: Solanum peruvianum (assembly GCA_027705065.1). NCBI lineage: Eukaryota > Viridiplantae > Streptophyta > Magnoliopsida > Solanales > Solanaceae > Solanum > Solanum peruvianum. Next base: position 43,402,765 of record JAKWJD010001758.1, on the reverse strand, counting down.
TACTCTTTGTAAAAATTGGTATGATGATGTTTCCTTAACATTTTCCCTTGATTTTATCTTCAATATCCTTGATTGATTTTCCTTGAATGCAGCTTTGATTTCACATGTTGTGAGATTTGAACTGATTGAACAAATATTTACTTTCCATTCTTAACTGGTGCGCCTAACCTTATTGTGATCACTGAGAGTATCCCTATTGTAGCCTTGTACTTATGTTGTATCTTGTTTACTTCCTGCATCAAGAACCTGGTCAGTGTTTTCATTATTAAAATATTTGAATATGAGGTTAACAAAACATTGTCAAGTTTGTAAAAATTTATTTTATTTTATTTTCTTTAAAAAAAGCATAAGTACACTCTTGAACTGTGGTCGAAATTTTAAGAATACACATTTTCTTTATATGTCCTAATACCTCATAGAACTATTTTGAAATGTAATAAATACACATTTTTTGGTGTGAAGGTGGCTTAGAGATTTTTGAAAGTAAATATCAAGTAAAAAATATGAGAAAGAAAAAAATAAATCAGTATTCAACATATGTCATTTCTTAATAGAACATTTTAGAATTAGTTAGTTAACATAATTGATAAGTAAGCTCAGTGATGGCTCAAGTTAATTAGTGGTCTAAAGTCAAAAATTAGTTGGAAGCCTAAATTTTAGTTACTTTTTTTGAATGTGAGATTCAAGTTATTTCTTTCTTTTTTATAAAAAAGGTTTTATTTTTTATGATCTTAATAATAATAATATAAACATATATATATATATATATATATATATATAGATATATATATATATATATATATATATACATATATATATATACATATATATATATATATATATATATATACATATATATATATATACATATATATATATATATATATATATATATATATATATATATATGTATATGTATATGTATATATATATGTATGTATTGATCTTGTGGTCTTAAATATACCATGTGATAGTTAAATTTAAAAAATTGTCCATAAAAAAGAATCTTAAACAAGTTAAAACATTCTTTCTTTTTTTTCCTAAAAATCTTAAGATAATTTTATTATTACTAAAAAATTAGACCCTTCAAAATTTTGGGGTTTAAGGCATATGCCTCATCTTTAAAGGCATTAAGTCATCCTGGGAAGAAACCCTAATTAAAACAACAATAACAAGAAATATACTCTTATTTGGGTGTATCTAAATTCATTGTGTAATGGTGGTGGTAGCAACAAAATTAATTTATTTCAAACTTGTTTCCCTTCAGATTGTAGTTTTTCAAATAATTACACTATTAAGAAAAAGTAAAATATTTGTGAAATTCTAATCATCTTATCTTGAGAAAACATAGATTAAAGGCATATGGACTTATGTCTTAGTCTTGAATAATGAATATCACCTTATTCAACTATCAATATTTTTTTAAATTAATAGGAATCTGATTTATCATTCAAGTCTTGATGGTTTTAGGTTTGATTATGGGGTTGGATATGAATGTTTGAATTAACAAAATAATACCATTTCTCATGATATTGGTGATCTTATTAATAGCTTATACATAAATTAATATTTCCGGATGTATTTTTTTATTATGTTTCACCAAAATATTGAACTTAAGTGTGTAGTTCACTAAATCAATATTTTATGCTTCTTGTAGAACAAATGTTTGGGGTCATATATGCCGAAAGAGGTTAATTGTAATACTAGTATTAGTTGTACAAGAGTTAAATTTACGGGCAATCATTGTACTAAAATTTCATACAAACTATTTTTATATATATTACCAAATGACACCTTTAGTTCTAAAGGAAGCGTTAAGTATTATCTATTAATTTATAATGTTACAACAAACACATGTCATTCCTATAGTATTTTGATGTAAGCACTCAATACTATAAATTTCTAGTATAACAAGTATAACATCACTAATTTAAATGTCTATGTTTTTTTAAAATTCAATACAAAAATACTTTATATGTGTTTGAATTAACCTAAGCCAAACAAATTTACATCAAGAGTTGCAGATTAAAGAAATAAATGCAAATATCAGCTACAAATATATTTCTGTAGAATTTTTTAAACATGGAAAAAGGTTACTTTTGCCTCCTATTATGCACCTTTTCTTTTAATCTTAGAGTTGTGACATGTTTGTTTGTTGTTCATGTAGTCTGTAATATGACCTTACCTATCGTACTTTTGTTTACTTTCTACAGATTTTCATGCCTCCGAATTAACAAAGACTTAGTTTACCTTCTCCAGAATTACTTATTAACCTTAACATTCATTTAGTCGATGACATTCTAAGTAGGTTGTTTTTGCGAGATGTTGTTACATTTAGTACACTTTCGAAGGACTGGCAATATATTTGTTGGAGAATTCCACAAGTGAAGTTTGATCAAACAGTGTGGAAAACACCCGAGGACTTGATGTCCCCTACCATTGGATTTATTCAAATTATTGATAGTTTCCTCAGGTTTCATAGAGGAATAATATTGAAGGTGACCCTCAATATTATTAGTCTAATAGTGTGTCCTGATGTTGATCGTTTGATTTTTTCCCTCGACTCTGATCATCTTCAATATTTTGTCCTTAAACTTCCATTTACTTATCCTCCATACATTTTGCCTAACTTCTTTTTAATTGTTCAACATTGAGGCATTTGTATCTCAAGGAATGTGAAATACAGCTTTCATGTTTCTTTAAGGGATTTAATAAGTTGATTAGGCTAATATTGAAATCTTTCACGTTATCTTTTGATACGTTTGAAAGTTTGATCTCTAATTGCCCGTTGCTTTAGAATTTGGTGCTAAAAGACATAGACAATCCGTACTTCATTAGTATTAATGCTCTGAAGCTAAGGTCATTTGTCTTTCGTGGCAATATACAATTGATACATCTTGAAAATGTCCCTGTTCTTTCCAATGTGTTGTATGCGCCTAGAGAATTAGTTCTAGAGGACCAAGATGATTTTGTCAATATTTTTTTGTCTATTCCTACTCTCGACTGTTTCAGCTGGGATAATTTTGAGGTAATGTTCCTTAATTTTACTTAATGGTAATGAATTTTCATGTGTGCTTTTTTTTTGGAATTTCAGTCATCCTGATTTTTGGCATTTTATTGGTAGTTCGATAATGGATCAACTAAAGTTATACCAACAAGGCTTCCATCAGTTCTTAACTGTCTGAAACGCCTATTCATGTCTTGGATTACTCTTATAGAGTTTTTCAGCTTTCGTTTGCTCTTTTCATAATACGGAGCTCTCCAAATATGGAAGAAATTGAAATTAAGGTTGCCACTAATAGTTATTTTTCTCTTTATCTTTTCCATGCTTTTATATTCGTATGTAATGACTTGATGGTTTTTTTTCTTTATTTTTCTTAGGAATATATCCTTAGTGATGGAGATTATTTAGAATGTGTGCCCCAGGAGGTTGTTGATGAGATTCCTGCAATCTTTTCGGATATCATATTTAATCATCTGAGGACAGTTAAGTTTTATGATGTACTATTAGAAGAGGTTTAAATGAATCTTATGAAGGTTTTATTGGCAATATCTCCAGCACTAGTGAAAATGGTAATCAAGGCTCGTCAAATGGAAACTGACAAATCGCTCAACGCACTCGCGGAGATAACAAAGTTTCAACGGGCATCATCTAAAGCAGAAGTCATGTATCTTGTTTGTTAGTATCGTTATCACAATCCTTCTTAATCTTTTGCTAAAATATTTTGAAGTACAAATAGAAACGAGACGTTTGGTTGATGGAGAAGCAAGGCTGTGTTTTGCCTTTGCTTTAAAGTACTATAAAGATTTTATCTGCTTGGAAACATAGAATTGTGAACCTGGATGAATGTTTTGAATACTCAGTTTGGGAATAGAGATGGTTTTACATTTCATGCTTGTTATTGATTAAAGACTTTGGTTGTTTATTTTTAAAGTATGTTGTGTGTTGCAGAACTAACAAAGATTTTGCATGACATTCTTGTTATTGATTCATTTCTGAAATAAGACATGGCTTTGGAAGTTCGAACATTCACGGGCAAATTTGATTTAATTTTTAATTAGCAAAAACCTAAACTAACTATTTCATTTTATTAGTTCTAAAAACTATATCAAATTATATAAAGTTGGATTTTTCAGTTTTGACTTTAGTTTATTTTTTTGATTTATTTTTTTATAATTACATGGTGATTGAAAAAGTATTAAATATATTTTCAAAATTTTCAAAAAACGATAAAATTCACATAAATAAAAAATCTTTCAACATTTGTTACTAAATAAATTGTTAACTTCAAAACTGAAACTATAATAGTATAATTTAACTTTCATCCTAATACAAAATAAAATAATTTCAAAAGCTTGTCTCTTCAGTTTCTTCCAACACCTCCATTTGAGAAGACAAAGAGAGCAGAGTGCTTCACATTTATCCTCTCTCAAGTTCTTCTTCTTCTCTGTTAACACAAACTCTCTGCTTTTATGGTTCTTGTTCTATAGTATTTTGATATCAAGATTGCATTTTTATTTTTATATATGCTTTAATATGATGAAATTGAAGTGGGGTTTGCTTAAAACTTGATGGGGTTAATGTTTTTTAAAGGACATGGTGTGTTGGTAGGTGTAGGTCTATCATTGATGTGTTTCACTAGTGGCGGAATTAGGATTTTTACTAGGTTGAAATAGGAATATTATGTTTCTAAGTTTTGGATAGCTAAAAAAACACTTATTTTATTTGGATTTGATACAGTTGAGGTGTTGGTCTTTCGAAAACAATTTGATACACTTCAGGTGTTGGTCTTTCAAAAACAATCTCTTTTTCAGTACACAAGTAAACTAGGTAGTGTGTACTCTAACCAGACAGTTTCGGGATTCCTTAAATATTGTGTTCTTGTCTATTTTCTGCAGATTTTTGTTGTAGTAGTCATTTGATGTTATGCTTCCAAATGGGAAAAAACAAATTTTACCTCCGCAATGTACTTAGAAACCTTCCTTTACAGTCAGAACATATCTCATTCCATTATGCAGCTTCCATATAGTCATACATATACAAGCTCAATCGAACCCTACCGCAGACAAAAAGTCTGGTATATAAGTGGATAAGAGTAAAGGGGCGGGTCTATCATCCACTAAGTTATGAACCGTCCACTATTGACCCTCGAGGACTTATTGGTTATAATAAAAATAACAAAAAAACAAGCTAAATAACATATAACAATATTACTTGAGAATTCTATCTTAAATTCACTTTTTTTGTTTCATCTAAATGACTATATTTTATAATGTAAGTACAAACAGAAACAAGATCTTTGGTCGATGGAGTAGTAAGGCTGTGTTTTGCCTTTTCTTTAAGGTACAAAAAAGATTTTATCTGATTGGAAGCATAGAATTGTGAATATTTTGAATACTATGTATGGTAACAGAGATGATTTTTACATTCTTGCTTATTCTTAAATGATGTATGATTTGAGACTTTGATTGTTTATTTAAAAGTGATGTTGTGTGTTGAATTCTCTTAGGGAGCTTGAAACATTGAGTGAAAACTTACTTTTTGGCTAGTAGGAATTTCTTTCCTGTTAAGGGATTAGTCCAAGTTAGATCGAGAAGTATTTATGTCGGACATGATTCGTCCTCATCTATCAAGAAGAAACTCGAAGAAGCATCATTTAATTTGGGGTTCTTGTGTTGATGTTTATTTTGGAGAATCATAATAGAAATCTTAGATATTAATGTGATTATAAATTATTTTATTAAAATTTAGAGTGAAAATATGCCTTTTTTTTATATTAGTTATTTGTTTTTCTCATTAAAAAAAGCATAAATCAAAATGATAAATATCATTAATTTGGACTTTAAGAATCTTTTTCTGAAGGTTTACAAACTTGATTACATTTACAAAAATAAAAAAGGAATAATATTAAGGATAAATGAGATCGAAATGATTGGAAGAATTATCTATAACAAAGTGAACAATTAATATAGGACTATGAAAAGACATTCTTTTCGAAACCACCTAAAAAAAGAGTAAATATCACATAAATTAAGGTAAAAAGAAAGTAAAAATTAATGTGATTATTTCTTTAGAGAAATTGGCACGTATATTTAGTTACTGAATATTTACTTTGATCTGTCCAATTTAATCCACTTAATTTTTTTGCATCTGACATTTAATACCTCAAAATAGTTAAATTTGATTGTGTAGGCCAGTTACAAATTCAATTTTCTGATGTTAAGACTTTTTTTCTTAGAGGAAATCATCATTTTTATGTATAAGACATACAGAAAATACCAAGAGATATCATTTGTTCAGTATTATAGACACGAAATTTGTACATTTTAACTATTTTTATTTAAGGGCGAATCTAGAAGGAGTAAAGGTATATTCATTTGAATATTCTTGACAACAAATTTATATGATATATATAGGATTTTTTTTTTGTGTTTATATATAAATTATAAATTCCTTAGTATTAATGTCTTTGTACATTGTAAGGCGTTTAAATTTAACTATTTAATTACGATTTTTTAGCAGACCATGAAAAAGTTAGAGGATTGTAGTAGTATGAATTTTTTTATACATATTTATAAAATATTTTTATCAATAACGTTATTGTGTACTAAAATATTTTAAAGAACTAATAAAATAATTAAATTTAGCAAAAATTGAGTTGAGTTGTGTCTTGACACATTATCTGCCCAGTTTTGGCTCAATTCATATTGATCCAATCTAATTCAGTTCGGATTGGATCTTGACCCGTTTGTTGCCTTGACCCATTATGATTGACCTAAAATTTATCGAATTTGCTCAATTACCGTCCCTAACAATGCCAAAGTTTAAAATAGAAGAAAAATCAATGAAACAAATGCACTTAAACAAGAAAAACTAATTAAAGACAACCAATTAGTTATCCTCTTTTGGATGATTCGCGATTTAATAGAGCCAATGAAGATTAGCCAAGAAATCCCTAATGTTACAACCAAATTGTAGATAGTCATGCGTATTTACCATTTTTCTATGAAATAAAAAGTAGCATTCACTACAAATATTACTAATATGATAATTACATATCATAAATAAGTTGTACCATATAAGTTATATTTTATTTAAATAATTAAATAGATTCACCATTTCATTAAATTACATGTTGCGCAACAAAAATAATAGCATTTTCCGTGAAATCCTATAAATTGGTCCTTTTATGATCATTAGGGTTACTACCTCCACTCGATTCAATCACAAAAGTTACAGTAGCGTAAGATAGGGCAAAGGGACATTGATTTTGTTTTCTGCCTCAAATATGCTCGTTCGAAATCCTGGTATTTATATGTATTAATTTCTTTATTAGCATAATTTTTATGCTTTTACATGTCGTATCAAAGCTTGGAACTTGTACTAATGATTTTCACTCAAGAAGTAACTTTATCTTGTTATCAGTGGAGAACCCACATTCATATGTGTGGGCGCATATACATCTATATCTATCTCTGACAAAAAAAAATAACTAATAGGGCACTCTTAATGAGTTTAGAGCTATTTTTGTGCTAAAGAAATTACCCACAAAACTAGGGTTTGAATCTCGCTAAAGCCCTTATTTCTTTTTAAGTTTATTGGTGGACATGAAGTCTTCAATTTTTAAGCCCATTTATGCTTGTTATACACACAAATTTTTATATTCTATTACGACATAAGATTTTAGACAACCACTATTAAGATTGAAGAAAGAAAAATGTGTTAGAATGGGCATTTATTAAACTACAACAATGTTTTTTTGATAGATTAATACATCATGTTAGGAATCTAGCTAAAAGAAATAGAATGATTCTTATTTAGTCCTAGAACCCACGAATTCCAAAAACCACAAAAAACCTATTTTGTTAAGGCTTTGATATGAATATCAGCTAGCTGATCCTTAGACTTTAAAAATTGAGTAAGAAATTGTCCCCTGCCCCTTTCTCACGAACAAAATGATAGTCCAGTTCAACATGTTTGGTTCTAGCATGCATAACTGGATAAATCGTCATGTACAACACACTCATACTATATTAATACAATGTACGAACATATAGAAGGAACACTCAAAGGTCATGAATATTATACAAAATCCAAGTCATTTTTGCGGCAATGGTGGCTAGTGCTCTATAATCAGCTTCAACGCTCGATCGAGCTACTCTGCTCTGTTTCTCGAGGTCTAAGAATACAATTTGCACCTATGTAGATACCAAAATCTGTAGTTGATCTCCTATTTTTCTACAACCTCCCCAATCAGCATTTGACAAGTCATACAACCTACATGATGATTGTGAAATAATTCTGAGTCCAAAGTGTAGAGTACCTTTAATGTACCTGAGTATCATTTTTACTCCTTGAAAATGTACAACGTTTGGGCTTTGCATAAATTGGCTTGCTAAATTCACAGCATGAGTGATATTAGGTCTTGTGAGGGTCAAATATTGAAGACTCCCTATTATCATTCTTTAAAATGATGCATATACAAAACTTCCCGCAACATTATGCAAACCATGTTTTCTAGCCAAAAGAGTGGCTACAACCTTTGCCAAATTCATCTCTGTCTTTTCCAACATCTCAACACCATACTTGCTTTGGTTTAAGTGAATTCCTTCTTCAAAATAAATCACCTGAATTCCTAAGAAGAAGTGTAAAGGGCCAAGATCTTTCATAGAAAACCTCTTTCCAAGTTGTAGAACCAACTCTAAAACATGAGATGAATACTTCCTGTGACAATAATAACATCCACATATAACAAAGAGAAATATGTTTCCTTTGTGAGTTTGAAAATTAAATTAGGGAAGGGTCAGTCTTACGAAAAATAAAACCAAGGTGTAAGAGATGCATGTTAAACCTATAAAACCAAACTCTTGTGGCTTGTTTAAGACCATACAATGCCTTTTTAAGTAGACATACATGACGAGGATACTAGGAATCAAGAAAACTAGGGGGTTGAATCATGTACACCTCCTCATGTAAGAATCCTTGTAGAAACACATTTTTGACTTCTACTTGTCTAAATTTCCACTTTGAACTTACAACAATGGATAGAACCACCTCAATAGTTGTAGTTTTAACCACATAACTAAATATTTCTTCAAAATCTAGCCCTTCAAGCTGCAAGAATCCCATTGCCACAAGTCTGGAAATACACCTCTCTATTGTCCCATAAACTTTAAATATTGTCTTGAACACCCATTTTGATCCAACCAAGTTCATATCAGGAGATTTAGGCACAAAAATTTATGTCTTGTTAGAATGTAAAACACCAATTTCTTCTTGCATTGCTGCAAGCCAATAAGGTTATTTTAGTGCTTCCGTAGTAGTATTTGGTTCTCTCAAAATTTATATGTTGCTGCTAGCAACAAGTAACAAGTGTCGTTCCTTCGTCTTGTTCCAACTAATCATATGATGCCCTTGTGGTGCAGGAAGTACCTCAACTGTACATTAACAAAGATAGTGGACTGTTGTGTAGCATTCTCAAGTTGAAGGTCAACAGGTACATAAACTAAAGTGTTGTTTGATGATGATCATTGGTTGGACCTTAAAGAGAAACTTGTTCCTCACTGCTGCTGGCATATTCAAAATTTGCAGCTGGAAGTTCAATGTTAATGTATGGATCATCAAATTCAACCTGTTCTTCAACATTTGATATTGTGCTTGAGAGGTCAATAATACTCTTATCATCAACGAGTACATGAGGTGTAGCAACATTATCACTAGTAATGGGCGAGCTAGCAACCTGTACTTCCCCTGAATCATAATTATCAGGTGTCTGCAGTTTAGAGAAAGATTCAACAAAAGTAGCAAGGTGAGGTGAGACATCAATGTTAGTTTCATATTTCTTTGGATACACATAAGGTAATGTGTTTTTATCAAACACAACATGTCTGGATATGTAAACCCTCCTTGTAAAAGGATAATAACATCTATATCCTTTGTGTAAGTTTTGTACCCTACGAAAACACAAGGATATGTTTTTGGACTGCAGTTATTGTTACCCTTATTATATGAAAAACATCTACACCGAAACACTTTAGGTTGTTGTAATCAGGTTGTTCCCCAAACAACTTAACAAAGAGAGTCACCATCTTTATGACTGATGAAGGCAATCTATTGATGAAAACTACTGCAATGAGGAAAGCTTCAACACATAGAAACAGAGGTAGGTTAGCATGAAGTAGTAAAGTTAAGCAAGTCTCCAAACTATTCATATGTTTTCTCTGTGCAACTCCATTTTGTTAAGGTGTGTTAGGACATTAAATATATCCCACAATGCAATGATCTTCCAAATGCTTAATGAAGTTTATTTGGATAAAGTCAACACCTTCATCATACTGAAAAACCTTGATCTGTTTAGAAAATTATTTTTCCACCATTTTTTAAAATTTTACAAAGACCTCAAAGAATTCACAATTCTTTTTCCATGGATTAATCCATTTATATTTGGTGTAATCATCAATAAAAATGACATAATATTTCATATGTTGGGAAGATTCCACAGGAGTAGGTCCCAATAAGTCACGATGAATTTTCAATAAGGGTTCTTTCTCAATTTTATTTCTCAAAGAAAAAGGAAGTTTCCAGCTCTTTCTCAACTGACAACTAGAACAAACAGTTGGCATTTTATTCTAAGTACTAATATTAATGCATAAATTACTACTCAAAACTTTTAAATACTTCAAATTAGGGTGTCCTAATCTAGTATGACACATGTTGTTTGACGTGTTCTAGTCCTGTGTAGCAGTCAAGGCATATAGATGGTTATCTTTCAAAGCATAAATTCCATTCCTTTTAGATCATTTTTCCAGTAGTGTCCTTGTCCTCTTGTCCTAAACAACAAAGTTTGTTTCATCAAATTCAAGAGTACAACAAATATCCTTTGCAATCTTACAAACTTAGAGTAAATTTTTGTTGATCTTAGGGACTGCCAGAACTTTCTTTAACTTTAGACCTGCTCCAAATATTTTTCCAAAATGTGTAATGTCCATCATTTATCCATTTCCAACAATTATTTTATTTGGTTCATTGTAGTGTTTAAGACAGTTAGGATACCTGAGTTATGTGTCATTTGGCTACTTGATCCTGAGTCCATATACAAGGTGTCATCAGTAGAGTGTTGTAGTAGCTCATCTTTGGCTTGGTAAGAGTAGTCTCACCTGTAAAAATACTTAAGAGTATAATGGTTATTTCTACAACAAATTTGACACACGTCATAATTGTCCATTTCATGACATTCACCTGAAGGACTGTTCTGAGGACCTGGTCAATTTTTGTTGTTATAACGACATGTTTCTTGTCATGCAGGCTTGAAGCCTCTTTCTCTTGAATTGAAGTTATTATTTCCTCTTCTTTTGTGAGTAGTTTCTTCTTCCCCTGCCTCTTTGGGCAGAGAATGCCATGTTATTGTTTTGTTAAGGCACTTCTTCTTCCTCCTCCCTCATATCAAACCCCCTGAGAGTATTGACAAACTGATTAAAAGTAGGATATGGTGTCTTAACTAGCATGACAGTCTTGAAGGTTTTGTAATTATGACCTAGACCTCTAGCAAAATTAATCATTTTTTCTATCTTTATCTATACACTTGTGAAGTGTTGCAAAACTATCACATATCCCTTGGAATGTAACGACATGTTTAGTCATTTTGAGCAGCATATTTTTTTTATGGAAAAACTGGCTTATACGACGGATCCCACGACGGACCGTCATGGGCACGACGGACCGTCGAGGGTGTCGTACTGAAATCGACTCTCTGAACTTCGTGACGGAATAGCAGGACGGACCGTCACAGGCACGACGGACTGTCACAGATTCTTCAAGGAAATTGAGTCTCTGAACTCTATGACGGACCTGCAGGACGGACCGTCGCAGGCACGACAGGACGTCACAGGTTGCGTAAACCCAGACTGGGTCGGATTTCTGTTACATATTTAAGGGGCGTTTTGGACTATTCCTGCTTATAATTAAAAAGTTAGTGGGTAATTATTAATAACTCAATTACTTGGGGGTTAAAGGAGATAACCTTGAGTTAATTAGTGGGTTACTTTTGCCATCTTTTATACTTAATTATATGCTAATTAGGGTAAAAGAAAGAGGGTTTGAATAAGAAAAATAGAAAGAACAAGGAGAGGGAAAGAAGAACGATCGAGAGAGAGGAGAAACGAAGAGGATAGCAAAGCTTGGGGAATTTGCTTGCTTGATCACGAATCTTCGGTGGAGGTAGGTTATGGTTTTTATGCTATTCGTAGTAAACTCTTAATAGCGAATGATATGTATTGGGTAGTATTGTATACCCTTCTATATGTTTAATTGTATGCTTGCATGATTGTGATTATATGATTGTGATAAAATAAGCATGATGAAGCTATTGAATCCTAAATCTTGAAAAAAAACCCTAATCTATTTTGTTAATGATGATGCCTTGGTATAAAAGAAGGCTTGATGAACTAAAGTAATGAGATTGATGATGCCTTGGTATAAGAGAAGGCTTGATGAACTAAAGTAATAAGATTGATGATGCCTTGGTATAAAAGAAGGATTGATGAATTTATAGAATGAGATTAGTAGAGCGGGTGTCACGAACCGACACGTAGAATTAGGGGATCGGAGTGTCACATTCCGACACATAGTATTAGGGGATCGGGTGTCACGAACCGACACGTAGAATTAGGGGATCGGAGTGTCACGTTCCGACACATAGTACTAGGGTATCAGCTGTCACGAATCGACACGTATAATTAGGGGATAGGAGTGTCACGTTTCGACACATAGTATTAGGGGATCGGGTGTCACGAACCGACAAGTAGAATTAGGGGATAGGAGTGTCACGTTCCGATACATAGTAGTAGGGGAGCAGAGTGTCACGTACCGACACAAGAGGAATAAAGATAATGAATCTTGAAATATGTTAATATACTCAATCTAATGAACCTAATTCCCAAATGAGTATGGTATTGAGGCTTGAGTCCTCATGGGTGAACTTGGCGGTACTTATTAATGATTATGGTACTTGTTGTTGCTACATGTTGAGTATTGTAGTTGATTTATGATATTATATTATATATATTGTTTTCTATTTTGAGTTGGCCGATGATACCTACTCAATACTTGTGTTTGTACTGACCCCTACTTGTATGTTTCTTTCTTTGTTATTTGTGGAGTGCAGCAAACGTGCCGTCGTCTTCAACTCAACAGCAACTCTAGCCAGTCTTCACTACACCCGAATTGAGGGTGAGCTAATGCTTCTAGCTTGGACTGGATCTTCTTCTTCAAGTCTTGATGCCTCGAGATTCCGGCATGGACTAGCTTTTTACTTATTTTAGCTTTCTTAGATACTCTTAGTTATAGTAATTGAGGATAGATGTTCTTGTGATGATGACTTCCACATTTTGGGGAATAATAGATGTTGAGTTTAGAAGTTATTGAATTGATTTTTCATTAATGAGTTTAAGTCTTCCGCATTACTTTCTGTTGATATTATATTGAAATGTTGGGGTTTAGATTGGTTGGTTCGCTCACATAGTAGGATAATGTGTGTGCCACTTACGGCTCGGTTTTGGGTTGTGACAAACTTGGTATCAGAAAATTAGGTTCGTTGGTCTCATCACACAAGATCGAGTCTAGTAGAGTCTTAAGGAACGGTAGGGTGACGCCTTTAATTTTCTTTGACAGGCTATAAGACTTTAGGAAAATTCCATTCTTCTTTCTTTCTTTCGTGCTATTACTTGGACCCAATGGGTATCTAGGTGATACAAATTGGTATCTGACCATCTTCACTCTATTTCGCAGATGGTTAGAACTAGAGCAACGACTGCACCAACACAAACACCGGCAAGACAAGAAATGTCTGAGCCAGCCACTGGGGCTGTAGCTCGAAGAGGAGTAGTGGCGAGAGGCCGTGGAAGAGGTCGTGGGAGGACATCCTCTAGAAGAAGAGGACAAGCACCTATCCCATCTGGTACTAGAGCGGTGACTCCTCCACCAACTGAGGAAGTGGTAGGAGAGGGTGAGGAATGGGAGAATGAACAAGTACAGAATGAGGGATTGCCACCCCAACCTACCCAGAGATGATCAATCAGGTTCTTGCTTATCTTAGCGGGTTATCTGATCAGAGCCAGACACCTCCAGTGTTTTCTGCACCAGCACCTCAGGTTCCGGAGGTACAACATGCGGCCACTGTGGCTCCCCGCATGGATGCCTCATTGGAAATAGGCACGTTTCCTCGTCTGACTACAGGGCCTATACTAACAAATGATCAGCATGAACTTTTGAGTAAGTTCTTGAAATTGAAACCTCCAGTCTTCAAGGGTGCTGAATCTGAGGATGCCTACGATTTTGTTGTTGACTGTCATGAGCTTCTACACAAGATGGGTATAGTCAAACGGTTTGGTGTTGAGTTTGTGACTTATCAGTTTCAAGGGAACGCCAAAATGTGGTGGCGGTCACATGTTGAGTGTCAACCTACAGAGGCACCACCTATGACTTGAATATCATTCTCTAGCTTGTTCATGGAGAATTATATCCCCCGGACTTTGAGGGATAGGAAAAGAGATGAGTTCTTGAGCCTAGAGCAAGGTAGGATGTCGGTTACTGCATATGAGGCTAAGTTTCGTGCATTATCCAGGTATGCCACCCAACTTTGTTTTAGTCCACAAGAGCGGATTCGCCGTTTTGTGAAGGGGTTGAGGTCAGAATTGCGGATTTCAGCCTTACAGGTAGCGGCTACGGCAAAATCCTTTCAAGAAGTGGTAGACTTCGTGATAGAGGTGGAAGGAGTGAAGCTAGATGACTTCACCATGGCATCAACATCAAAAAGGTTTCGAAAGGGAGGTGAGTTTAATGGTTCTTACTCTAGAGGACAGGGTTCAAGAGGTTACTCAGTCCGACCAATTCAGTCTTCACTACAGACTGTAGTTGGGGGTCCACCTCAGACTGGTCAACACTTCTCTGAGAGACCTATGCTTGACTCCAGAGAGTGTTATGGATGTGGGGAGACTGGACATATTAGGAGGAATTGTCCAAAACAGAGTTATAGACCCCCAATAGCTAGAGGTAGAGGTGGTCATGGTAGAGGCCGTTATTCTGGAGGACGTGGTGGCCGAGGTAATGGTGGTCACCAAAACGGCCGGGGTGATGGACAAGCTGGAGCCACTATAGCACAACATGGTAGGGGCAACGGGCAGAAAGGCGATAGGGCCCATTGTTACGCTTTCCCTATGAGATCTGAAGCGGAGACATCTGATGCTGTTATCACAGGTAATCTTTTGGTTTGTGATTGCATGGCTTCTTTATTATTTGATCCTGGCTCCACATTTTCATATGTATCTTCCTCATTTGCTATTGGTCTTAATTTACATTGTGAATTGCTTGACATGCCTATTCGTGTTTTTACTCCGGTGGGTGAGTCTGTGATAGTTGAAAAAGTATATAGGTCTTGTTTGGTGACTTTTGTGGGGAGCAATACTTATGTAGACTTGGTTATCTTAGAAATGGTTGACTTTGATGTAATTCTAGGTATGACTTGGCTTTCTCCGAATTTTGCGATCTTGGATTGTAATTCTAAAACTGTGACGTTAGCCATGCCTGGACAGATCCGTTAGTTTGGGAGGGCGACTACACTTCCACTCCGGTTCGTATCATCTCCTTTTTTCGTTCTAAGAGAATGGTTAGTAAAGGGTGTTTAGCTTTCTTGGCACATCTCTGGGACGACACTACCCAAGAACCTTCAATTGAGTCGGTTTCGGTAGTCCGGGAGTTTCTGGATGTGTTCCCTGCAGATGTTCCTGGTATGCCACCGGATAGAGATATTGATTTTTGCATTGATCTGGAACCGGGTACTCGCCCCATTATTATACCCCCTTATAGAATGGCTCCCGCGGAGTTAAGAGAGTTAAAGGCCCAACTTGAAGAGTTGTTGAGCAAGGGCTTCATTAGACCAAGTGCATCTCCTTGGGGTGCTCCTGTTTTGTTTGTGAAGAAGAGGGATTGGAGTTTTCGGATGTGCATAGACTACCGGCAGTTGAACAAGGTAACTATTAAGAACAAGTATCCCATTCCTCGCATTGATGACTTGTTCGATCAGTTACAAGGTGCTTTTGTCTTCTCTAAAATTGACTTGAGATCCGGTTATCATCAATTGAAAATACGGGCAACGAATGTGCCAAAGACTGGTTTGCGAACCAGGTATGGGCATTACGAATTTGTAGTGATGTCTTTTGGTCGTACTAATGCCCCTGCTGCGTTCATGAGCTTGATGAACGGGATTTTTAAGCCATATCTGGATCTCTTTGTGATCGTATTTATTGATGATATACTGATTTTAATTTAAAAAAAAACCTAAACTAACTATTTCATTTTATTAGTTCTAAAAACTAAATCAAATCATATAATGTTGGATTTTTTTGTTTCAATTTTAGTTTATTTTTTTGATTTATTTTATTTTTTTAGAATTACACGATGATTGAAAAAGAGATTAAATATATTTTCAAAATTTTCAAAAACGATAAAATTCACAAAAATAGCAAATGCTTTCAACATTCGTTACAAAATAAATTGTTAACTTAAAAACTAAAACTATAATAGTATAATTTAACTTTCATCCTAATACAAAATAAAATAATTTCAAAAGCTTGTCTCTTCAGTTTCTTCCAACACCTCCATTTGAGAAGACAAAGAGAGCAGAGTGCTTCACATTCATCCTCTTTCAAGTTCTTCTTCTTCTTTGTTAACACAAACTCTCTGCTTTAATGGTTCTTGTTCTATAGAATTTTGATATCAAGATTGCATTTTTATTTTTTGGGTATGCTTTAATATGATGAAATTGAAGTGGGGTTTGCTTTAAACATGACGGGGTTAATGTTTTTTCAAGGACGTGGTGTGTTGGTAGGTGTAGGTCTATCATGGATGTGTTTCAATAGTGGCGGAATTAGGATTTTTACTAGGTTGAAATAGGAATAATAAGTTTCTATGTTTTGGATAACTAAAACAACACTTATTTTACTTGGATTTGATACACTTGAGTTGTTAGTCTTTCAAAAAAAATCTCTTTTTCAGTACACAAGTAAACTAGGTAGTGTGTACTCTAACTGGACAGTTTCGAGATTCCTTACATATTGTGTTCTTGTTTATTTTCTACAGATTCTTGTTGTAGTAGTCATTTGATGTTATGCTTCCAAATGGGAAAACAACAACTTTTCCCTCCGCGATGTACTTAGAAACCTTCCTCATAATGTAATTGATGACATTCTAATGGGGTTGCCTTTACGAAATGTTGTGAGGACAAGTATCATATCAAAGAAATGGAATATAACTTGCATAGACTTCTACAGCTGAAATTTGATCAAACACGTTGGAAAACAACAGATGACTTGATATCACTTGATATATTTCCTCTCTAGGATTGGTATTCAACCTCTTGTCCTTAAACCTCCGTTAAGGAGTAAGTCATATGAATTGCCTTCTGCATATTTTACACGTTCACAATTGAGGTATCTATTTCTCAAGGACTGCCAAATATGTCCTCATCCGGTCTTTGAGGGATTTGATTAAGTAATTAGCTTAGCACTAATTGAAGTCAATATTTCTTCTGAATTTCTTGGAAGTATAATCTCACATTGCCCGTTGGTTGAGCTTTTGGTGCTGCAACACGACGCTATTACAAATCACATTGAAATTAGTGCTCCCAAGCTGAGGACAATTATCTTCACTGTCAATATAAAGTTTTTACATTTAAAGAATTTCCCTCTTCTTTCTAAAGTTTCATATGAGCCTACAAAATTTTCGGTAGAGGTAGAAGATGATGTTGACAAGATTTTTGAGTCTATTCCTGCCCTTGAGAATCAATGCTGGAATCACGAGTATTTTCAGGTAATATAGCTTCATAACATTGAGTCATCCTGATTTTCGACATTTTCTTCCTAGGACGTGTATATTGGACCGGCTCCCTTATGCCCTTTTCTATCTTAGACGCCTTTACATATGTTGCATTAATCTAGGAGTATTCTTTGATCTTTCGTTTTCTCTTTGCTTGATAAGAAGATCTCTAAATTTAGAAGAAATTGAAATCGAGGTTGTTAATGATGTTTACTTTTCTCTCTTTTTCTCGTACGTATTTAACTTTCTTATGATCTTCAATTTTCAATGAAGGCTGGTGGTTTTTCTTAATCTTTCTTAGAACTATTTTGAACATGCACGTCGGGTGCTGTTGATGATATTCCTGAAAGTTCCTCAGATATGACATTTAATCACCTGAGGACAGTAATGATTTATGATGTAAAAGGAGTAGCTGCTGAAATGAAGGTAATCAAGGTTCTATTGGCCAAGTCTCCAACACTGGTCAGAATGATAACCAAGCCCTGTGAAACGGAAGATCATAATATTTTTCTAAAATGTTTGAAAGCGTACAAAGAATGTTGATACAGCAGTAAGTCTATTATTTTGCATTTGCCACTGTGAAGGCCATCAGTTTGTGAACATAGGTGAATCTGGATGGATGTTTTTGATTAATCTATTTCAATGTCTGTTCTTTGAATGATCTATGGGATGACGCTTTGGTTGGTTATTGATCTTTTTAACATATTTATTGTGGTCCTCATGGTCATTGTGCATTGTTTTTTATTTGATATGATCATGACATGAGTTGAGAGTCTACGACGTTGTTCACACATTGTTCTGAATAGTGAGAAATAATGAAATTCGATCAAATCCCTTGATCTTAATTGTTAGTAAACAATACCCCTTTTGAATGGAAAAGATAATCCCTTTCAACAACATTTTTCAATGAGAGTTACGATACAATATACATTATAAGCTGAAACTGAATTTCAACAATATTATTCTTACAAGCTCAATGTTACAATTCCACATCCCTGGAAAATTATCACTAAAAACAGGAAAAGGGGAAAACAAGAGGGGTGGGGTGGGGGTGGGGTCAGTTGTTCATAAATCAGTGTTTTTCCTATAGAGTCAGAACATATCCCATTCCTTTATGCAACTTCCATATAATCATATATATACAAGCTCAATCGAACCCTACCGCAGACAAAAAGTCTGGTATATAAGTGGAGAAGATTAAAGGGGCGAGTCTATCATCCATTGAGTTATGAACCGTCCACTATTGACCCTTGAGGACTTCTTGGTTATAAAAAAAGAACAAAAAAAACAAGCTCAATAACATACATCAATATTAATTGATCATTCTATCTTAGATCCCCTTTTATTTCATCTAATTGACTATATTTTATAATCTAAAGCAGAAGTTGTGTATCTTGTTGATTAGTATCGTTATCACAATCCTTCTTAATCTTTACTTAAAATGTTTTGGAAGTACAAACAGAAACGAGACCTTTGGTTGATGGAGTAGTAAGGCTTTGTTTTGCCTTTTCTTTAAGGTACTAAAAAGATTTTATCTGCTCGGAAACATAGACGTGTGAATGTTTTGAATACTTTATTTGGTAACAGAGATGGTTTTTACATTCATGCTTGTTCTTAAATGATGTGTGATTTGACACTTTGGTTGTTTATTTCAAGTTATGTTGTGTGTTGATTTCTCTTAGGGAGCTTGAAACATTGAGTGGAAACTTACTTTTTGGCTAGTAGGAATTTCTTTCCTGTTAAGGGATCAGTCAAAATTAGATCGAGAAGTATTTATGTCGGACATGATTCGTCCTCATCTGTGAAGAAGAGACTCGAAGAAGCATCATTCAATTTGGGGTTCTTGTGTTGATGTTTATTTTGGAGAATCATACTAGAAATGTTAGATATTAATGTGGTTATTTGTTTTTCTCATTAAAAAAAATTATAAATAAAAATGATAAATTTCATTAATTTGGACTTTAAGAATCTTTTTCTCAAGGTTTACACACTTGATTACATTTAAAAAAATTAAAAAAAAGAATAATTTTAAGGATAAATGAGATCAAAATGATTGGAAGAATTATCTATAACAAAGTGAACAATTAATATATGATTATGAAAAGACTTTCTTTTCGAAACAACCTAAAAAAACAGTAAATATCACATAAATTAAGGGAAAAAGAAAGTAAAAATTAATGTGATTACTTATTTAGAGAAATTGGCATGCATATTTAGTTACTGAAAATTTACTTTGATTTGTCCAATTTAATCCACTTAATATTTTTTGCATGTGACATTTAATACCTCAAAATAGTTAAATTTGATTGTGTATGCCAGTTACAAATTCAATTTTCTGATGTTATAGTTTTTTTAAATATAGGAAATCGTCATTTTTATGTATAAGAGATACAGAAGATACCAAGAGATATCATTTGTTCAGTATTATAGACACAAAATTTGTACATTTTAACTAATTTTATGTAAGGGCATTCTAGAAGGAGCAAAAGTATATTCATTTGAATTTTCTTGACAACAAACTTATATGATATATATAAGATTTTTTTTGGTGTGTATATATAAATTTTAAATTCCTCAGTATAAATGTCTTTGTACATTGTAAGACGTTTAAATTTCACTTGTTTAATTACCTTTTTTTAGCAGACCATGAAAATGTTAAAGGTTTTGTAGTAGTATGAATTTTTCATACATATTCATAAAATATTTTTATCAATAACGTTATTGTGTACTAAAATATTTTAAAGAACTAATAAAATAATTAAACTTAGCAAAAATTGAGTTGAGTTGTGTCTTGACTCATTATCTGTCCAGTCTTGGCTCAATTCATATTGATCCAATCAAAGGCAGTTCGGATTGGATCTTGACCCGTTTTTTGTCTTGACCCATTATGATTGACCTAAAATTGATCCAATTTGCTCAATTACCTTCCCTAACAATGCCTAAGATTAAAATAGACGAAAAATCAATGAAAAAAATGCACATAAATAAGAAAAACTAATTGAAATCTACCAAATAGTTATACTCTTTTGGATGAGTCGCGATTTAACAGATTAGCCAAGAAATCCCTAATGTTACAACCAAATTGTATATAGTCATGTGTATTTACCATTTTTCTATGAGATAAAAAAATTAGCTATAAATAGTAATTACTTTTAGCATTCACTACAAATAATACTAATATGATAATTACATATCATAAATAAGTTGTACCATATAAGTGTTATTTTATTTTAATAATTCAATAGATTCACCATTTCATTAGATTACATGTTACACAACAAAAGTAATAACATTTTCCATGAAATCCTATAAATTGGTCTTTTTATGATAATTAGGGTTACTACCTCCACTCAATTAAATCACAAAAGTTACAGTAGCGTAAGATAGGGCAAAGGGACATTAATTTCGTTTTCTGCCTCAAATATGCTCGTTCAAAATCCTTGTATGTATATATATTAATTTCTTTATTAGCGTAAATTTTTATTCTATAACATACCGTATCACAGCCTGGAACTTGAACTAATGATTTTCACTCAAGAAGTAACTTTATCTTGTTATCAAAGGCGAACCCACATTCATATGTGTGGGCGCATATACATATATATCTATCTCAGACACAAAAAAAGATATAACTAACAACGCACTCTTAGTGAGTGTAGAGCTATCCTTATGCTAGAGAAATTACCCACAAAACTAGGGTTTGAATCTCTCTAAAGCCCTTATTTCTTTTTAAGTTTATTGGTGTACATGAAGTCTTCAATTTTTAAGACCATTTTTGCTTGTTATAGACACAGATTTTTATATTCTATTATGTCATAAGATTTTAGACAACCACTATTAAGATTGAAGAAAGAAAAATGTGTTAGACTGGGCATTCAATAAACTACAACAATATTTTTTTGATAGATTTAATACATCATGTTAGGAATCTAACTAAAAGAAAGAGAATGATTCTTCTTTAGTCCTAGAACCCACGAATTCCAAAAATAAATAGTTACGGAAAAACATAATCATGTTTTTAAGTATTAAATCTTTTTCAGGTAGCGTAGAGAGTGTTAAAAGCAAATGACAAGTAAAAAATATGAAGGAAAGAAAATTAATCAATATTCAACATATGTCCTTTCTTAATTGATCATTTTAACATTAGTTAGTGTAGAAATCTCACAAAAGTATATATAAATCAAGGATGTATTATTGATTATAATGTTGAGTTACAAACTTCTTACATAGGAGAAGAGTCCTATTATAGTTATACTAGGAGTCCTACTACAATACAAATAATTACACGAGTAGTAAGTTATTACAAGTGAAATACCTTATCCTAATCAACTCCTCCAATGTTCAGTTTCTTAATCGTACAAAACTTACGATTTAGTAGTCTAATCCTAGTATGAATCTAACTCTAACTCGTCATCCTGCTTCAATGGACTTGTTCCTTCGACGTGTTCCATCAGTCGTCAAGCTTCCTTCAACACTTCCCCTCAAGCTAGTGAGTAGAGAAATTGTAACTCCTAGCTTGCTGCAAAAACCAAAAAAAAAAACCTATTTTGTTAAGGCTGTGGTATGAATATCAACTAGGGGGTTGAATGATGTACACCTCCTCTTGTAAGAAGCCTTGTAGAAACACATTTTTGAATTCTACTAGTCTAAATTTCTACTTTGAACTGACAAAAATAGATAGAACCACCTTAATAGTTGTAGCTTTAACCACAAAACTAAATATTTCTTTAAAATCTAGCCCTTGAAGCTGCGAGAATCCCATTTCCACAAGTCTGGACTTATACCTATCTATTGTCCCATCAACTTTTAATTTTTTCTTGAAAACCCATTTTGATCAAACCAAGTTCATATCAGGAGATTTAAGCACAAAAATTTATGTCTTATTAGTTTGTAAAACACCAATTTCTTGTTGCATTGCTGCAAGCCAATAAGGTTATTTTAGTGCTTCCTTAGTAGTATTTGGTTCTCTCACAATTTATGTCTTGCTTCTAGCAACAAGTAACAAGTGTCGTTCCTTCGCCTTGTTCCTGGTGATCATATGATGCCCTTGTGGTGCAGGAAGTACCTCAACTGTACATTAACCAAAATAGTGCACTGGAGTGTAGCATTGTCAAGTTGAAGGTCAACTGGTACATAAACTAAAGTAGTTGTTTGATGATGATCTTTGGTTGGACCTTTAAGAGCAACTTGTTCCTCACTGCTGCTGACGTATTCAAAATTGCAGCTGGAGTTTCAATGTTAATGTATGGATCATCCAAATCAACTTGTTCTTCAACATCTGATATTGTGCTTGAGAGGTCAATAATACTCTTATCATCAATTAGTACATGAGGTATAGCAACATTATCAATAGTAATGGGCGGGCTAGCAACCTGTACTTCCCCTAATCATAATTATCGGGTGTCTGCAATTTAGAGAAATATTCAACAAAAGTAGAAAGGTGAGGTGAGACATCATTGTTAGTTTGATATTGCTTTGGAGACACATAAGGTAATGTGTTTTCATCAAACACAACATGTCTGGATGTGTAAACCCTCCTTAAAGCCTCTTTCTCTTGAATTGAAGTTATTATTTCCTCTTTTTTGTGAGTTGTTTCCTCTTCCCCTGCCTCATTGGGCAGAGAATGCCATGTTATTGTTTTGTTAAGGAAATTCTTCTTCCTCCTCCCTCATATGAAAACTCTTGAGAGCATTAACAATCTGATTAACAGTAGGATATGGTGTCTTAACTAGCATGATAGTCCTTAAGGTCTTTTAATTATTACCTAGACCTCTAGGAAAATAAATCATTTTTTCTATCTTCATCTACAGACTTGTGAATGATTGCAAAACCATCATATATGCCTTTGAATTCCTTAATGTATTCGTCAATTGTTTGTGTTCCTAGCCTCACACTATGCACTTGTTACTTTATTTGGAACTTCTTATCTTTAGTTTCTTGAAAATATGTTTCTCCCAAGCATTCCCACAT
Source organism: Solanum peruvianum (assembly GCA_027705065.1). NCBI lineage: Eukaryota > Viridiplantae > Streptophyta > Magnoliopsida > Solanales > Solanaceae > Solanum > Solanum peruvianum. The sequence continues at coordinate 43,378,926 of JAKWJD010001758.1, read as the reverse complement.
GTCCTTGGCAGTTGAGCATCCTACAATCATGTACATGCTTTCTTCTGTCAAGGTGCCTAAAATTCAACTCCTTCGTAACATATCCTTATCCTCCCAATCATCAACAATGTTGTTGTCTTCTGCACCCTTTCGCCTGTTACAGTTTTCTTAGTAGTCTGTCCATTGAAATAGATCGCTCAATGTGGTTCTGTGATGATTTAGGTTAATCTCATCACTTGAATCAACTATGTCATTTGTGTCCTCCATATAAGATCGTTCATTGTCTTAAGTTTAATGGAGCATGACAAAATAAGATGATCAAGTGAAGAGGTCGAAAGAGTGTTTGTAAACTAGGCCATTGCAATTTGATAATTTGGTTGTTTTTTATTTTGATCTACTACATTAAAGAGCGGAAAAACTTCAACTGTAAGATACCACTTATAAATCTCACAAAAGTATGTAGAAATCAAGGATGTATTGATTATTCTAATGTTGAGTTACAATCTCTTTATATAGGAGAAGAGTCCTATTCTTGTTATACTAGGAATCCTACTACAATACAAATAATTACATGAGTAGTATTGTATTACAAGTCAAATACATTATCCTAATTGACTCCTATAATATTCAATAGCTTAATCATACGTAACTAAAGATTTAGTAGTCTAATCCTAGTACGAGTCTAACTCAAACTCGTCAGTCTTCTTCGATGGACCTGTTCCTTCGACGTGTCCCATCAGTCGTCAAGCTTCTTTCAACAGTTAGTACACGATTAAAAAAATCAGTGACGGCTCAATTTATTTTTATTTGAGATTCATGTTATTTCTTTCGTTTTCATAAAAATAGTTTTATTTTTATGATATTAAACTAAAGATATATTTATACAATTTTTTTTTATCTTGTGGTCTTAAACCTATCATGTTGAAGTTAAATTTAAAATTGATCCATATAAACGAGTTACATACAAATTAAAACATTCTTTTTTTGCTACAAAAAGCTTACGATAATTTTATTATTACTAAAACATTAGGACTTTCAATTCTTTGTAGCCTAAGGCATATGCCTCATCTTTAAAAGCATAGAGCCACCCTCTGAAGAAGCCTAATTAAAACAATAATAAGTAAAGTAATTTTTTTTTTAAATAAGAACAATAGTATATCCTGATGATGGTTGTACCTAAATTCATTGTGTAATGGTACCAACAAAATTAAGTTATTTCTTGTTTCCTCCTAAGATTTGAAGTTTTTTTAATAAAATTAAACTATTAATAAAAAATAAAATATTCTTGTAATTCTAATTATGTTTTCTTTAAAAGAAATAGGTTAAAGGCGGATGGACTTATGGCTTAGTCTTGAATAATGAATATCACTTTTTTCAACTATCAATATTTTTTTTTAATTTATAGTAATCTGATTTATCATTCATGTGTTGATGGTTTTAGATTTGAGTATGGGTTTGGATATGAATATTTGAATTAACAAAATAATACCATTTCTCATGGCTATGGTGTTCTTATTAATAGCATATACATTGATTAAAATTTCAGGATGTATTTTTCTATTATGTTTCACCAAAATATTGAAATTAAGTGCGTAGTTCACTAAATAAATATTTTATGCTTCTTGTAGAACAAATGTTTGGAGTGATATATCCCAAAAGAGGTTAATTTTAATACTAGTAGTAGTTATACCAAAGTTAAATTTACGGTCAAACATTGTACTAAAATTTCATACAAACTATTTTTATATATACTACCAAATGACTCCTTTAGTGCTAAAGGAAGTGTCAAGTATTATCTATTCATTTATAATGTTACAACAAACACATGCCATTCCTATAGTATTTTGATTTAAACACTCAATACTATAAATTTCTAGTACAATAAGTATAACATCACTAATTTAAACGTCTATGTTATTTTCAAATTCTCTACAAAAATACTTTATATGTGTTTTATTTAACTTAAGCCAAACAAATTTACATCAAGATTTGCAGATTAAAGAAATCAAAGCAATTGTCAGCTACTAATAATTTCTTTTGCATTTTTTAAACATAAAAAGGTTACATTTGCCTCCTATTATACACCTTTTCTTTTAATCTTAGAGTTATGACATGTTTGTTTGTTGTTCGTGTAGCGTGTACATTGACCTTACCTATCGTACGTTTGTTTATTTTCTATAGATTATCATGCCTCTGGGAGAACAAAGTCTTGGTTTACCTTCTCCTGATTGACTTAACTCCATTTAATCGATGACATTCTAAGTTGGTTGTATTTTCGAGTTGTTGTAAGAGTTAGTACGCTTTCAAAGGACTGACAATATATTTGCCGGAGAATTCCACATGTGAAGTTTGATAAAATAGTGTGGAAATCACCCGAGGACTTGACATCCCCTACCATTGGATTTATTCCGATTCTTGATAGTTTCCTAAGTTTCATAGAGGAATAATATTTAAGGCCACCCTCAATATTATTAGTCTAATAGTATGTCCTAATGTTGATCCTTTGATTTTTTCTGATCACATTCAACATTTTCTCCTTAAACTTCAATTTATTTATTATCCATACAGGTTGCCCAACTTTTTGTTTTAATTGTTCAGCATTGAGGCATTTGTATTTCATGGAATTTTAAATACAACTTCCATGTTTCTTTCAGGGATTTAATAAGGTGATTAGGCTAAAATTGAAATAAGTCACACTGTCTACTAATACGTTTGATAGTTTGTTCTCCAATAATCCGTTGCTTTAGGATTTGGTGCTAAAAGACGTAGACAATATGTACCTCATGAGTATTAATGCTCCTTACATAAGGTCATTTGTCTTTCGTGGCGATATACAATTGATATATCTTGAAAATGTTCCTGTTCTTTCCAATGTTCTTTATGCGCCTAGAGAATTGGTTCTAGAGGATGAAGATGATTTTGTCAGTATTTTTTCATCTATTCCTACTCTTGAGTGTTTCAGCTAGGATCTTTTTGATGTAATGTTCCTTCATTTAACTTTACGGTAATTCATTTTCATGTGTATTTTTTTTTACTTTGAGTCATCCTGATTTTGTAATTTTATTTCTAGTTTGATAATGGATAAACTGAAGTTATACCAACAAGGCTTCCATCAACTCTTAACTGTCTGAAATACCTTTTCATATCTTGGACTACTCTTGGAGAGTTTTTTTAGGTTTCGTTTATTCTTTGCATTATACGAACATCCCCAAATTTGGAAGAAATTGAAATTAAGGTCGTCACTAATGTTTATTTTTCTCTCTATCTTTTCCATGGTTTTATATTGTGTGTAATGAGTTAATGTTTTTTTCTTGATTTTTCTTGAGGGAGTATCATTAGTGATGGAGATTATTTTCGAATCTGTGCCCCAGGAGGTTTTTGATGAGATTCCTGCAGGCTTTTTGGATATCACATTTAATCATCTGAGGACAGTTAAATTTGATGATGTACTATTCGAAGAGGGTGAAATGCACCTTATCAAGGTTTTATTGGCAAAGTCTCCAGCACCAGTGAAAATTGTAATCAAGCCTCGTCGAATGGAAACTAACGAATCTCTCAATGTATTCATGGAGATAACAAAGTCTCAACGGGCATCATCTAAAGTAGAAGTTGTGTATCTTGTTGATTAGTATCGTTATCACAATCCTTCTTAATCTTTGGCTAAAATGTTTTGAAAGTGCAAACAGAAACAAGATGTTTTGTTGATGAGTAGTAAGGCTGTGTTTTGCCTTTGCTTTGATTTACTATAAAGATTTTATCTGCTTGGAAACATAGAATTGTAAATGTTTTGAATACTCTGTTTGGGAACAAAGATGGTTTTGATATTTCATGGATGCTCCTAAATGATATATGATTTGAGTCTTTGGTTGTTTATTGCAAAGTTATGTTATTTGTTGAATTCTCTCAGGGAAACTTACTTTTTGGTAGTAGGAACTTCTTTCATGTTAAGGGTTTAATAGAAGTTAGATCATGAATTTTTATTAAGGACATACTTTTAGACTAGTAAAGTCTAGGATAACTGTCAATGTTATTCCAATATGAAACCAGAGGAAAAAATCAAGAATAGGAATAAATCCAATGGTAGGGGATGCCACGTCCTCTGATGTTTCCCAGACATTTTGATCAAATTTAACATGTGTAATTTTTGGGCAAGTATATTGCCAATCCTTAGAAAGTGTACTAGTTCTTACAAATCTTGAAAAGACAACCTATTTAAAATGTCATCAATTAAATAAATGGCAAGATTGCTAAGTTGATCAAGAGAAGGTAAACTTAGTCTTTTTTCATCTAGAGGTATGATAATTTGTAGAGATTAAAAAAGAATACGATTTGTAAGGAAAGAGTATATGCTACACGAACAACAAACAAACATGTCACAACTTTAACAATAAAAGAAAAGGTGTATAATTCGTAGATGACACTTGCATTGATTTCGTTAATTTGCAACTTTTTGTAACGACCTGTTTAGTCGTTTTGAACAGCAGATTTTAATTCTGGAAAAACTTGCTGAGACGACGGATCCCACGACGGTTCGTCATGGGCACGACGGACCGTCGAGGGGGTCTCGTTCCAAAACACTTAGAATTCTGAAATTTGGGTACTGAAATGGACTCTTTGAACTTCGTGACGACATGGCAGGACGGACCCTCGTAGGCACGACGGACCGTCACAGACTCTTCAAGGAAATTGAGTCTCTGAACTTTGCGACGGACCTGCAGGACGGACCGTCACAGCAATGATGGACCATCACAGGTTGCGTAATCCCAGGCTTGGTCGGATTTCAGTAAATATTTTAAGGGGTGTTTTGGACTATTCATGCTTATAATTATAAAGTTAGTGGTTTAATATGAATAACTAAACTACTTGGGGGTTAAAAGAGATAACCTTGAGTTAATTATTGGTTTAATTCCTCATCTTTTCTACTTAATTATATGCTTATTAGGGTAAAAGAAAGAGGGTTTGAATAACAAAAATAGAAAGAACAAGGAGAGGGAAAGAGAAACAATCGAGAGAGATACGAACGAAGAGGAAACCCAAAGCTTTGGGAAATTGCTTGCTTGATCACGAATCTTCAGTGGAGGTAGGTTATGGTTTTTAAGCTATTCGTAGTAAACTCTTAATAGCGAATTATATGTATTGGGTAGTTTAGTAAATCCTTCTATATGCTTAATTGTATGCTTGCTTGAATGTGATTATATAATTGTGATAAAATAAGCATGATGAAGCTATTGAATCCTAAATCTTGAAAGAAACCCTAATCTACTTTGTTAATGATGATGCCTTGGTATAAAAGAAGGCTTGATGAACTAAAGTAATGAGATTGATGATGCCTTGGTATAACAGAAGGCTTGATGAACTAAAGTAATGAGATTGATGATGCCTTGGAATAAGAGAAGGCTTGATGAATTGATAGAATGAGATTAGTGGATCGGAGTGTCACGTTCCGACACATAGTATTAGGGGATCGGGTGTCACGAACTGACACGTAGAATTAGGGGATCGAAGTGTCACGTTCCGACACATAGTATTAGGGGATCGGGTGTCACTAACCGACACATAGAATTAGGGGATCGGAGTGTCACATTCCGACACATAGTATTAGGGGATCGGGTGTCACGAACTGACAAGTAGAATTAGGGGATCGGAGTGTCACGTTCCGACACATAGTATTAGGGGATCAGGTGTCACGAACCGACACGTAGAATTAGGGGATCGGAGTGTCACGTTCCGACACATGGTAGTAGAGGAGCGGAGTGTCACGTACCGACACAAGAGGAATAAGGATGATGAATCTTGAAATATGATAATATACTCAATCTAATGAACCTAATTCCCAAATGAGTATGGTATTGAGGCTTGAGTCCTCATGGGTGAACTTGGCGGTACTTATTAATGATTATAGTACTTGTTGTTGCTACATGTTGAGTATTGTAGTTGATTTATGATATTATCCGATATATATTGATTTCTATTTTGAGTTGGCCGATGATTCCTACTCAGTACTTGTGTTTTGTACTGACCCCTACTTGTATGTTTCTTTCTTTGTTAGTTGTGGAGTGCAGCAAACGTGCCGTCGTCTTCAACTAAACCGCAACTCTAGCCAGTCTTCGCTACACCAGATTTCAGGGTGAGCTATTGCTTCTAGCTTGGACTTGATCTTCCTCTTCATGTCTTGATGCCTTGAACTTCCGGCATGGACTAGCTTTTTATTTATTTTAGCTTCTTAGATACTCTTAGATTTAGTAATTTGAGGATAGATGTTCTTGTGATGATGACTTCCATATTTTGGGGATAATGATTGATGAATTTTAGAAGTTATTTTGTTGATTTTGTTAATGAGTTTTAAGTCTTCCGCATTCTATTTTATCCATTATGTATTGAAATTTTGGGGTTATATTGGTTGGTTCGCTCACATAGTAGGATAAGTATGGGTGCCACTCGCGGCTCGGTTTTGGGTCGTGACACTTTTAATGTAAAATTGTTTGGATTAGGTTAAAGTAAACACATATAAAGTAGTTTTGCATAGAATTTGAAGAGAACCTAGAAGTTCAAATTAGTGATGCGATACTTATTGTACTATAAATTTATAGTAATGAGTGTTTACATCGAAACATTATATGAATGACTCGTTTTTATGCAACATTATAAAACAATAGATAATACTTGACACTTCTTTCAACACTATAGGAGTCGTTTGGTAGTATAGATACAAATAGTACTTGTATTAATTTTAGTACGAATGTTTGACTATAAATTTAACACTGGTACAACAAATACTACTATTTCAGTGAACCGTTTTGGTATATATGACCCCAAACATTTGTGCTGCAAGAAGAATTATTATGTATCCTTAGTGATGGGGATTATTTCGAACTTGTGCCCTATGAGTTTATTGATGAGATTCATGCAAGATTCTCGAATATCACATTTAATCACCTGAGGACAGTTAAGTTTTATTATGTACTATTAGAGGAGAGTGAAATGCAACTTACTTTTAGGAATTTCTTTCTTATTGAAGAATAAATCCAAGTTATACCGAGAAGTATGATGGACATACTCATTCCTTATCTATGAAGAAGAAACTCGAAGAATCATCACCCAATTTGGGATCTTGATTGATGTTTATTTCAAAGTTATGTTGGTGTTAAATATCCTTAGGTGAGCTTGACGCATTGAGTGGAAACTTACTTTCTGTCTAGCTAGTAGAAATTTGTTGTCTGCTAAGGAATTAGTCCATGTTAAACCGAGAAGTATATATGTTAGACATGATGCTTCCTCATTTGAGAAGAAGAAACTTGAGAAGAATCACCCAATCTGGGATTCGTGAGTTGACGTTTATCTCGAAGTTAGGTGGTGTGTTGAATTCTCTTGGCGAACTTAAAGTATTGAATGGAAACTTACTTTTTGTACAGTTAGTAGGAACTTTTGTTTGCTTAAGGGATTAGTCTTAGTTAAACGGACAAGTATATATGTTGGACATTATCCTTCCTCATCTGTGAAGAAGAAACTCGAAGACCATGTCCAACATATATATACTTGTCGGTCTAACTTAGACAAATCCCTTAGAAAACAAGAAATTCCTACTAACCATACAAAATGTAAGTTTCCATTCAATACTCCAAGCTCGCCTAGGAGAATTTAACACACGACATATCTTCGAAATATACATCAACTCAAGAATCCCAAATTGGATGATGCATCTTCTTAAGAAAGGAACATGTCCAACATACTTCTCGTTCTTACTTGGACTAATCTCTTAACAAGCAAGAAATCTCTACTAACCAGACAGAAAGTAAGTTTCCACTCAAAGTTTCAACCTCTCCTAAGGAAATTCAACACATAACATAATTTTGAAATAAATATCAACTCACGAATTTCAAATTGGGTAATGCTTCTCGAGTTTCTTCTTCATAGATGAGGAAGGTTCATGTCCAATATATATAAATATTTGTATAACATGGACTAGTTCCTTAGCCAGAAAAAAAGTTAAGTTTCCAATGTTCTAGAAAGGATAGCATTTACACAACAATTTACTCCTAACTTCGTTTGTGGTGTTTCATAGTTAATTTTCGATAGCCCCTCGACTTAAAATAAATGTTATACAGTAAAACCAACATCTAAAAAACAAAAATAAATAAATAAAGGAAAATAGGATTCTTTCTACGTTCCAAAATCCCAAGAAAACTAACATCGACCTCAAAAAAAAGTAGAAAGTGGAAGATAGGACTTCTATTTCACAAAATTAACAACACCCAAATGAGAAAGATTTGATTTTTAAACAAAAAGAGAAAGAAAATTTCAAGCTTATCAACCACTAAAATTGATACTGTAAACATCCAAAAAAAGTAAGAAAAGTATCAAATACCATTTTGCGCACACGTTTTCCTTCAACTGGTGAACATAAATTTGTATGATTTTTAAGTCTTCAATTTCATCAACGCGGAGTGAAAGAGGGAACTAAAGAAGGAAAGGGGGAGATAGATTTTCTTCTCAAATTACATTAAACAGAATTGTAATATGGAGTGAGGTGAGTGGGGTGGGTTGTGGGGGCAATTAATTATGTTGGTTCCTTAGTTGTATTGTCTTGTCCGTATCAATTTACGTGATACAATTTAATTCGACTTAAAAAAAAACAAAAAAAAAAATTAATGTGACATATAATAGAAATCTTATAGATTAATGAGATTATAAATTTACTAAAAATGTAGAGATAAATTATGTATTTTTTATTTTTAATTTAGTTATTTATTTTCTCATTATAAAAATGATAAATAAAAATCATAAATTTCATTAATTTGCACATAAAGAATTTTCTTCCGAAGGTTTACAAACTTGATTAATTTAAAAAAATAAAAAAGTAATAATTTTAAGAATAAATGAGATCCAAATGATTGAAATATTTATCTATAATAAAGTGGACATTTAATATAGGACTATGAAAAGACTTTCTTGTGGAAATAACTTAAAAAAGAAGCAAATATCACATAAATTAATGGGAAAAGAGATTAAAATTGATGTGATATGTCTAATTTAGTCCACTTAATACTTTTTGCATGTGACGTTTAACACCTCAAAATAGTTAAATTTCATTTTATAGGTCATTTACAGATTCTTTTTTCAGATTTTTTGATCTTTTCTAATAAAAAAATCATCATTTTTATATATAAGAGATATACAAAATACCAAGAGATATCATTTGTTCAGTAATATTGACACAAAATTCATGCATTTTAGCCACTTTTATGCAAGGGCGAATCTAGAAGGGGCGAAGCTATATTCATTTGAATTTTCTTGACAAATTTTTTATATGATATGTATAAGAATGTTTTTTGTTTGTTAATATATAAATTTTAAAGTTCACAACGTAAATGGTTTTGTACATTGTAAGGCGTTTATATTCACTAATTTAATTACCATTGTTTTTAGACGACCATGAAAAATAAGAATGGCAATAAGGCGAACCGGATGCGGGGCAGTATAGGTTTAGGGGTATGTGAGGTGGGGCGGGCTTAAGGTTATGTGGGGGGGGGGTTTGAAGCGGGTGGGTTGAAGTGGATTTCTTTTTAATTAATGTGGGACAAGGTGGGCTTCGAGTATATGTGATTTTATGTGGGTTCAAACGTAATTTAACTTCTTACATGTCATAGAATGACAGAACATTATTTATTAAGATAAATTCATTAAAGCGACTATAATATTCAATATTATAAATGAAGGTGGTTCTTAAAAAATAATACAATTTCTTGCATGATTCTCAATTGACCTCTAAAAATAAAATTTAAAGTCACTATCCTATTAAATTAATACAACTTAAGGAAAAAATAAATTTTTTTTATGAATTTTATTTGTAGTATCAAACATAACTAAGAAAAAAGAAAATATTATAAAAATTATGCAGGGCGAGTTCATGCGGGACAGATCTATGTGGGGTAGGGTGGAGCAGGGCGGGTTGAAAATGAAATTTTTTGCTATGCGGGGCGGGGCGGATTAAATAGTTTGTGGGTTAAGCTCAACCATCACCTCCCCCGCCCTACACCGCCCCATTTTCATCCCTAATGAAAAAGTAGGAGGTTGTGTAGTATAATTCTTTACATATATCCATAAAAAAAATTTATCCTAATGTTATTGTGTACTAAAAAAATTTAAAAGAACAAATAAATTAATTAAACTTGGTGAAAATTGAGTTGAGTTGGGTCTTGACTCATTATCTGCTCCTTTTTGGCTCATTTCATTTTGATCCAATTCATTCAGTTTGAATTGGATCTTGAACCGTTTGTTATATTGACACAATATGATTGACTAAAATTGATCTAATTTGCTCAATTACCATCTCTAACAATGCTTGAGATTAAATAGAAGAAAATGAATGAAACAAATACATTTATACATGAAAAACTAATCAAAAACTATCAAATAGTTATCCTCTTTTGGATAAGTCGCGATTTATATGAGCAAATAAAGATTAGCCTAGAAACGCCTAATATTAATGTAATGACCCAGAAGATAATTTTTGGAAATTTCAAATATTCGTATAACTTGAGTTAATTTATTTATGGTTAAGCGTAAATAATGGAATTAATAGAGAGTTTGTGGGTTAAAGTGATCATGATTTAATACCTTACACTATTAGGGTCATGTAAAAAATAAATAAAAAATAAAAAAATAATAAATTAGTGGGTTTGGTCAGTTAAATAAACAATTAAATTAAGAAAAGAGAAGGAGAGGAAATATTTCTTACTAGGGTTTATTTTAGAAAAGAGGAGGGGAAATACTCCTGGCGTCGTTCGTGCGGAAAGAAACCATTAAGGTAAACACTTTCGATTCGGTATGTGTCATGGATGATTAGATATATATAGATGCATATATATATTTTTGTTTTACTTAATGGAGAGTCACATTATTATTATATTATTATCATTACGGGAGGTGTAAAGTGTAGCCATAAATGTTCTGGGTTAAAGAAAAAAAAATGATTTTTGTTGGTTGGGTTACAAGTGATTGAGCAGTAGTTATTTAGTAATTTTATATAATTGTTGGAGATATGTTATTGGTTATATTTGTTTATGTTATTTGATTGTTGAATGGAAATAACTTATTGTTATTAGTATTAAATAATTTTTTTGATAGGCATGAATATCACTGCAATATAAAATGGCAAGTGGAGTATATTTGTTACATTGTACACAAATCACGAGTAAATTTATCATGGAGCATTAATGGTTCTATGGGAATAATGTATTATTATATTGGGTGGTTGAAAATAATTGAAAGGGAAAATATATGTAAACATTAACCTGACAATTACTAATTATGCCATTGACTACCTATTCAAGTTTTTGCTAACTAAGATATGAAATTAATTATTGGTATATTATATCATACATAATTAATAGAGTTGGTATTGAAAAAAAATGGGACTTAACCTTAGACTTGAAACTTGGGAAATATGATAGTTGAAATGTTAGTTGGCATCAAGAATTATGAACTTGATTATAAATCTAGGAGAATTTTTTTTGTCAAGGTTAAACACATAGTAATGTGGGTGTTGTTAATTCCGAAACCTTATTGTAAATATATACTTGAATAGATTCCATTGGTTCGGAAGCTCAACGGAAAGGGAAGGCTCAAGTCCAAGAGTAATTATTCGATTGACTAAGGCAAGTGGATTTCTAAACTCTTGTTAAGCGTACGAAATTCGTGTATTTCCTTGTGTGATTTTGAGAATGATTTGGAGACTTGTTGCTTAATTGTTGGTGTTGTATTTCTTGTTGCAAATTGTGCTTTGTTATCAAATGGTTATCTCCTCCTTTTCATTTGAGCATGTCATTTGCATTGTATCTGAGACATGGTTGTGGTAAAAGGATGTACTATTTTCGAGGGTCGTATCGCGCGCCGCGATGGATATTATATTTCGAGGGACGTATCACGCGCCGCGAAGGTTACTATTATCGAGGGTCGTGTCGTGCGCCGCGACAGATGCATGGACAGATATGTCCCCCATGGGTCCCGGACTGAGAGACAGCGGGTGTGTATCGTTAGGGAAGACATGCATCACTATACTTGACATTGCATCTCATGGCGTTACACATTTTATTATTGACTTCAGCTCCTGTGTTGACTCTACCTGAGGAGGGTGTAGACTTTACAGTGTATTGTGATGCTTCAGGAGTTGGATTGGGTGGTGTGTTGATGCAGAAGGGGTAAGTGATTGCTTATGCTTCTAGGCAATTGAAGTCACATGAAAAGAACTACCCTACTCATGATCTAGAGTTGGCGGCCGTGGTATTTGTACTTAAGTTATGGCGTCATTATTTGTATGGAGTGCATTGTGAGATCTTCACTGATCATCGGAGTCTTCAGTATATCTTTAGCCAGAGGGATTTGAACTTGAGGCAACGGAGATGGCTTGAGTTGCTGAAGGACTATGATGTGACCATTCTGTATCATCCAGGAAAGGGCAATGTTGTGGCCGATGCTCTGAGTAGGAAGACTCCTAGCATGGGGAGTCTTGCAGCAGTTAGTATTGAGGAGAGACCATTGGCTAGAGATGTGCAGATATTAGCTAACAGTCTTGTCCGCTTGCAGATTTCAGAAGAGAGTGATGGGATGATTGCTTTTATTGAGGCTCGGTCTTCTTTAGTAGAGCAAATTCGTGCACACCAGTTTGATGATGAAAAATTATGTCTTATTCGAGACAAAGTATTGAGAGGGGAAGCTAAGGAGGTTGTCCTTGATTCTGATGGTGTCTTGCGGATCGGAGGCAGAATTTCTGTGCCCAGGACAGGCGATTTGATTAGATTGATTCTTGAGGAGGCCCATTGTTCTCTGTATTCCATCCATCCGGGAGCGGCAAAGATGTATCATGATCTGAGTCAGTATTACTGGTGGTGTGGGATGAAGAGAGATATTTCAGACTTTGTTTCGAGGTGTTTGACTTGCCAGCAGGTCAAGTGTGAGCACCAGCGGCCCGGGGGTGTATCTCAGAGGATGCCTTTTCCTACTTGGAAGTTGGAGAGGATTACTATGGACTTTGTTGTGGGTTTTCCTACCACAGTGGGTGGTTATGACTCTATTTGGGTTGTTGTTGATAGGTTGACCAAGTCTGCCCACTTTATTCCGGTTCGGCTGAAGTATACGGCAGAGAAGTTAGCCGAACTATATATCAGTCAGATTGTGCGACTACATGGAGTTCCTGTTTCTATCATATCAGATCGAGGTTCACTATTTACTTCTCACTTTTGGAAGGCATTACAACATGGTCTGGGTACTTAGTTAGATATGAGTACGGCATTTCACCCTCAGACAGATGGTAAATCTAAGCGGACCATTCAGGTATTGGAAGATATGCTTCGAGCGTGTGTGATCGATTTTGGTGCAAGATGGGATCGACACTTACCCTTAGCGGAGTTTGCCTATAATAACAGTTATCACTCTAGTATCCAAATGGACCCATTTGAGGCATTGTATGGAAGACGGTGTAGGTCTCCGATAGGTTGGTTTGATTCGGCGGAGATGGACTCTTTGGATACAGACTTGCTTAGAGACGCTATGGAGCAAGTCCGTATGATTCAGTATAGACTGTTGACAGCCCAAAGTCGACAGAAGAGTTATGCAGACCGGAGAGTTAGAGCTTTAGTGTTTATGGAGGGTGATCATGTTTGGCTCCGAGTATCACCCATGAAGGGTGTGATGAGGTTTGGAAAGAAGGACAAGCTTAGCCCTAGGTTCATTGGACCTTTTGAGTTTTTGAGCCGAGTTAGAGAGGTGGCTTATAAGTTGGCCTTGCCACCTAGTTTGTCGGCAGTTCATCCTGTTTTCCATGTCTCTATGCTTCGGAAGTATATTCCGGATGAATCTCATGTGCTTGCACTTGACTCCGTGGAGTTGGGTCCAGACTTGACATTTGAGGAGGATCCTATAACTATTTTGGATAGGCAGGTTCGAAAGCTTAGGACCAAGGAGATTGCTTCAGTGAAGGTCCAATGGAAGCACCGATCAGTGGGAGAGGCAACTTGGGAGACTGAGTCTGATATGCGTGCCAGATAGCCTCAACTTTTTGAAGCTTCAGGTACTTTCTTTTACTTTATGTTCGAGGACGAACATGATTTTTAGTGGTGGATAATGTAATGACCCAGAAGATAATTTTTGGAAATTTCAAATATTCGTATAACTTGAGTTAATTTATTTATGGTTAAGCGTAAATAATGGAATTAATAGAGAGTTAGTGGGTTAAAGTGATCATTATTTAATACCTTACACTATTAGGGTCATGTAAAAAAAATTAAATAAATTAGTGGGTTTGGTCAGTTAAATAAACAATTAAATTAAGAAAAGAGAAGGAGAGGAAATATTTCTTACTAGGGTTTATTTTAGAAAAGAGGAGGAGGGGAAATACTCCTGGCGTCGTTCGTGCGGAAAGAAACCATTAAGGTAAACACTTTCGATTTGGTATGTGTCATGGATGATTAGATATATATCGATGCATATATATATTTTTGTTTTACTTAATGGAGAGTCATATTATTATTATATTATTATCATTACGGGAGGTGTAAAGTGTAGCCATAAATGTTCTGGGTTAAAGAAAAAAAAAGATTTTTGTTTGTTGGGTTACAAGTGATTGAGCAGTAGTTATTTAGTAATTTTATATAATTGTTGGAGATATGTTATTGGTTATATTTGTTTATGTTATTTGATTGTTGAATGGAAATAACTTATTGTTATTAGTATTAAATAATTTTTTGATAGGCATGAATATCACTGCTATATAAAATGGCAAGTGGAGTATATTTGTTACATTGTACACAAATCACGAGTAAATTTATCATGGAGCATTAATGGTTCTATGGGAATAATGTATTATTATATTGGGTGGTTGAAAATAATTGAAAGGGAAAATATATGTTAACATTAACCTGACAATTACTAATTATGCCATTGACTACCTATTCAAGTTTTTGCTAACTAAGATATGAAATTAATTATTGGTATATTATATCATACATAATTAATAGAGTTGGTATGGAAAAAAAATGGGACTTAACCTTAGACTTGAAACTTGGAAAATATGATAGTGGAAATGTTAGTTGGCATTAAGAATTATGAACTTGATTATAAATCTGGGAGAATTTTTTTTGGTCAAGGTTAAACACATAGTAATGTGGGTGTTATTAATTCCGAAACCTTATTGTAAATATATACTTGAATCGATTCCATTGGTTCGGAAGCTCAACGGAAAGGGAAGGCTCAAGTCCAAGAGTAATTATTCGATTGACTAAGGCAAGTGGATTTCTAAATTCTTGTTAAGCGTACGAAATTCGTGTATTTCCTTGTGTGATGTGGAGAATGATTTGGAGACTTGTTGCTAAATTGTTGGTGTTGTATTTCTTGTTGCAAATTGTGCTTTGTTATCAAATGGTTATCTCCTCCTTTTCATTTGAGCATGTCATTTGCATTGTATCTGAGACATGGTTGTGGTAAAAGGATGTACTATTTTCGAGGGTCGTATCGCGCGCCACGATGGATATTATATTTCGAAGGACGTATCGCGCGCCGCGAAGGTTACTACTATCGAGGGTCGTATCGTACGCCGCGACAGATGCATGGACAGATATGTCCCCCATGGGTCCCGGACTGAGAGACAACGGGTGTGTATCGTTATGGAAGACATGCATCACTATACTTGACATTGCATCTCATGGCATTACACATTTTATTATTGATGAACTTGAACACGTGTTTTGTTGATCTTGTGAGTGTTTCTCTGTGAAGCTTGTGACTGTTGAATATTGAGAATGTGTAAACTGATAGAGTGTGGTTATTGAGTTGTGTGTTTGGTAAACTGTAAACTATTAGACTGTAGCGTGGAGGTTTAGATATGGTGTAAGAAGTGCCCGTATTTTGTTCACTTAACTTGTGTTTAGAGGTTCGCTTGTTGGGTACCGCGTGGTTTGGTACTCACCCCTTGCTTCTACAATTTTTTGTAGGATACGAGCCTGGATCTTCGTGATACCTGTCATTCTTTTCGTTTCCGAGGCATCTTGTGGAGGATTGTGAGGTAGATGCTTGTCATCTCAGCGAACTTTCCTACTCCAGTTTATGACTTTGTTTTTACTTGAAAGACAACTTCATGTTAGACTTCTATTTTATTTCAATTCTAATATTTACATTAGAGGCTTGTGCACGTGACAACCTGATTTTGGGGATTGGATTAATATGACTTGGTTTCATAATAGGAATTGTAGTTGGATTGTCATTTACTTCCGCACTTTGTTAGATATTTGGTTTTAGGCTGACTTGTCTTGGTGGGATAAGACGAGTGCCATCACACCCATTTTTGGGTCGTGACAATTAAAACCAAATAGTAGATAGTTGTGTGTGTTTACTATTTTCTATGAAATAAAAATATTAGCTACAAATAGTAATTATTTTAAGCATTCACTACTAATATTAATAATATGATAGTTACATATCATAAATTAGTTGTACCATATAATTTTTATTTTATTTTAATAATTAAATAGATTGCATCATTTAATTAAATTATATGTTGGGCAACAAAAATAATAACATTTTGCAGTAGAATCCTTTAAATGTGTCATTTTCTATACAGTAGGGTTAAAACCTCAACTCAATTCAATCACGAAAGTTACAGTAGCGTAAGATAAGGCAAAGGGAGATTGATTTCGTTTGCTGCCTCAGATACGCTTGTTGAAATTCCTGGTATGTAAATATATTAATTTCTTTATAAGCATAAATGTTTATGTTTTTACATGCCGTATTAGAGCATGAAACTTGCACTAATGATTTTCACTACGTGAAGTAACTTTATCTTGTTGTGAGAGGCGGACCCACATTCATATGTATGGGTGCATATTCATGTATATCTATATCTGGCAAAAAGAAGATATAATTTACAGCGCACTTTTAATGAGTGTAGAGCTATCTTTGTGCAAAAGGAATCACCCACAAAACTAGGGTTTGAATCTAGCTAAATCCCTTATTCTTTTTAAGTTTATTGTGATATTGCGGGCGGGGGGTTATATTTAAACTTCACTTAGTAAACTACCAGTACTCAATAGTCAACTTACCTGCTAGTTGCTAAGAAGATAAACAATAACAGAAAGTTGCAGTAATTTATTGACACAAAAGGTTTTATCCTTGTTTGGATCACCAACGCGGTGTCTAGTCCAATCCCCTTGGGATTTAAGGGTTTTCCTTAAGAGATTTGAAGAGAACTTTGTGTTACTGAAATTTAAAACTCATATTCTTTCTTTTATTTTCTTTTTTCAATTGTATCACTCACGTGTTTACGAATCTTTATGAAAGAGAAAAGAAAACTATTGGCTAAGCTCATGTAAAGATGCACAGTTTACAGTACAAATCAAAGTAATTTTATGTAGATGATGATATGTGCTTATGTAAGGAAAACCCCAAGGGATTTATCTCAATCAAGGATCAATTTACGGAGTCCTTGATTGAGGCGATTTAGTTGATCTGTATACATGAAGTAAATCGCTTCTTCTGCTTTCATTTTGCTGGTTTGATATTTTTCTTGTATGATCAACATCCTTTTTATCTAGTGGTTTTATTTATCTCTCTTTCCTTTCTTGATGATTCTGTTGTGATCTCTGCAAAGTCTGCAAGTATTCTACTTTATTAAGACTTTCATTTATATGTTGATCAACCATATATTCCTTTCATTCTTTTGTCCCTTCGAATTGAGGCTTGCCTTTGCAATGCTACTTTGCAACTTCAAGCAAATATTTTCCTTCTTGAAGTCGTTTGTGCTGATGATTTCCTTTTTGAATTTGTGATCTAAGGAGTTAACAATCTTCTCGTTTTTCTAAGGATAAGATTGATCAAAATTTTTATTGTAATCTTGACAATAAAATTTACAGACAAGGTTAGTTGTACTTCCATGAGGTTTCATGACTTAGTTCATTGATGTATGCATCTCTCTTTGTCTTATCTCCCCCATCTCACGGAGCGGTAAGAAAGATGTATTTGTTTTCTCCCCCTTTTAATAGTTTAAAAGAATTGCGAAAAGCATACTATATTAAAACAAAGACAGCAGATACTAGAGTAGTCTAAGAGTCAGAGAGACAAAAAACTAGTAGTCCAAGAGATAGAGAGGTACATGCCCCTATTGAAAGTTAGTGCAAAAAGTAAAGGTTCAGCCATTAAACTTAATGACCAACCCAAAAGTACTTGAGGGAGTTATTCACTTAGTCACAGAAGGTGTTGTACGAACGTTCCACATTCCACGGAAGATTGGAGTATGAGGTCACAACTGTAACAGCAAGCAGATTGTTGGAGGAGATGACTCCACTATTCAGAGAGTCAACTTGTTGGATTAAGAAATTTACCATTGAGATACCATTCTGCTTAATCATTTCATGGCAATGCACAACTTACCGATATCAGTGTTAGAGTCTTTCTGTAAATGAAATACCTTTCCACAGCATCATGAAAGGTCTCCAAGTTTCGTTCTATAGCTAAATGTTGTCTATTTTTTACCTCGCATTGTCCAGCAATGAAAGAGCGGTGAAATCCACCGAGATCTATTAGGGTTCAGGAGAATCCGCCCGAACTTTAACTGAGTCCTTTTTTATTCACTTTTCACCAACCTGCACATACCCAATACTAGAAAAAGTATGAGAATAATAAGTTGCATTTTTAAGATAAGGGGTAAACATAGAAGGATCCACAAGACTGATAACAATAATCCTCGAGATAAGCAAGCCATAGGACAGACTTGCAGAGACATTCAAGTCTTCAACACTTTACCACATATACACCTTGAACCATTCTGCCCAGTTGATGCGGTATTTTTTAAGCAGGAAATAGAGAACAAATACATCATGAGTAGAGATATTACTCAAGGATCACTTCTTGGGAATAAGCATTGTGGCTCTCAAAATATAGATATAAGGGCTGAAAGTCAGAAATGTGAGTGTCGGGTTCAACCACGACTCACTTTTCACCATCTAGAGAAACTTTAAAGTCATCAGTCCATGTTCCGTTCATGTATGGAATTACCCCAGAAACATAGTAACAAACACATCTTCGAATAACTTCTTATTGATGATAAAGAGTTTACCGAGAACCAACGATTCTAACTCACTACTATTAAGGGAGATGCACAGATTTGCATAGAACATGAGAAGCGCTTCATCAAAAAGCTCAAGACTACACAATGTAAAAAAGAGAGACAGTTTCTAAGATTTGAGATAGGAGGTTACCGGGCAGTGCTACTCCTTTAATATTTCCTTCTCTTTTTGTTTTAAAAAATTTTAACTCTTTGTGTTCAAAGCGTTATCAAATATGAAAGAAGATTACAAATAAGTTCAAGTGAGGTTGTTATTGTGACGAAAAGATGAAACCAAAAATCTAACAATAAAGAACACCGTTTTTAATGTGAAAAAACCCGTCCAACCGAAGGTAACCACCACGGGATCGGCAAGATCCGAATTGCTTCACTATACGAATTAGAGGATTACAAATATTATTCTAATGGATACAAAACACGTGTCAAAAAATAACAAATAATAGCTACACCAACAAAAGATAAAGAGAAAGAAACACCAACCAATCCCAACCTCTATTCGGGACCTAAAACAGGATCTTGATGACCTCCGAATCCAATCTCCACCATTAAAATTAGCCAAAAATATGTCAGGAACACTCAGTCAAAATTGCAGAATGATCCAACGGTTAGTCAATCAGAAAACATGATTTGAATGTTGCTCGTTGGTGAAAAAAACTGCAGCAAAAGCACCCTTTTCCTTCTCTCTTTTCTCTTGTTGAAAGCTCTCTCAAAAAACTCTCTTATGTTCTAATGTCTTTCAAAAACATTAAGAATGAGCAATTGAATTATTCTTTCACTACCATCCTCTATTTATAGAGTTTTGTTTTTCCTTACAATGAAAAAACCAACTACACATAGAATTAAAGTTCTAATCCGTTTCCTAATAGAATTGGAAACCAAATAAAGAGAATAATTTCAGTCCCTTTTCAAGTAGGATTAGGCCATGGGACTTTGGCTGGAACATGGGTAATAACTCAAAAAACTCCCCTCCAGCCAAGGGGCCAAATGGACTTAAAGTGAAGTAACTTTTGACAGGCTTCTTGCCTGCCACACTTCTTAAAAACTCATGATTTTCTATGATGAGTTCTTTCCACTTATATTTATGAGTATCTAACATGAATTCATCATAAACTTCAGGTTCTCCCATGTTAGTCAATAGAATATACTCATCATGAGAATAACGTGTTGAGCTTCGCTTCTCTCTAGTAGATCTTCTACAAGAGGTTTCTGGAGCATCTGAAGTGATCATCTCACCATAAGTTGGCTGATTATCAACCACAACATCATCAATACAAACAATTATATGTTCTACACTCTGATCATTATCTGGATTATTACCCTGGTCTCCCTCATGGGCATAAGATATATTAATAATAGGAATTGGATCAACATGAACTAAGCTCTGATAAGCATGAGAATCTAGTTGCTCAGTCTTGTCAATATCTTCAATAGTTTGATCTTCAAAGAGCGCAACATCACAACTTCTATTGAGCTTCTTATAAATTGGATTATTAAAGTGATATCCAAACTCATCTTGACCATAACCAATGAAGATCCATTTCTTAGTTTTAACATCTAATTTTCACCTCTCATCTTTTGGAACATGCACACAAGCTTTAAACCCGAACACTTTCAAGTGATCATAAGAGACATCCTTATCAAACCAAAATTTGATTGGAACAGCACCACCCAAAGCAACAATAGGAGACAAATTGATAACATAAGCAACAGTGTTAAGTGCTTCAGCCCAAAATGAATTTGGAAGTTTAGCCTATGAAAGCACACATTTAACTCTCTCAACTAAAGTTTTGTTCATCTTATATGCCAAACAATTTAATTGAGGAGTCTTTGGAGGAGTCTTCTGATGACGAATTCCTTGCGATTTGCAGTAGTTATCAAAAGGGACCAATATACTCACCACAATTATCAGTGCAAAATCATTTTAATTTCATTTTCCCGTTTGTCTCTCAGATAAGGCTTGAAACTGTTTAAACACATCAAGAACTTGATCTGTGGATTTAAAGGATATACCCAAATCTTGCGAGAACGATCATTAATGAAAGTAGCAAAGTAAAGTACATAACCTTTTGACTTCACTGTAAAAGGACGACACAAATCTGAGTGTACTAGCTCCAATAGCTCAGACTTTCTTGAAGGTGGATGAATGTGAAAAGAAACTCTTCTCTATTTCCCTGCTAAGCAATGAACACATCTTTTCACCTTTGATTGTTTCATACCAGCAAGAAAATTCTTCTTAGCGAAATAGGTATTCCTCCTTTCGCTCATATGACTAAGCCTCTTGTGCCACAATTCTGATAAAGCCTCGCTCTCCACCAAATTTATAGTCACAAAGAATCGATCCTTGTGTCACGTATAAATTTGAATGTTTTGTTCCTCAAGCTAAAATTAATGAGCCTATGGTGAGCTTCCATTGGACATTGAATAAGTAATTATGATAGCTATCATCATCTAGTTGTCCTACAGAGATAAAATTTAAGGGAATTTCTAGAGCATGCTTGACATTCTGAAGGACCAACGTTGAACCAGTATTGATTTTCAAACAAATAGTGCCAATAACGAACACCTTAACCTCACGAGCATTACTCATCTTTAACATCTCAGATTTAGCAGAAGTATAAGAAGAAAAGAAGTCTTTTCTTGGTGTGACATGTGATGTGGCTCCAGAATCTACTATACAACTTGTATGTTGAGATACAAAATTGATGACGTCTTTATCACAAGCAAAGAGAAGGTCATCTTGGACAACAAGAACAACATTATTTTCATTATTTTGTTCCTTTTACGTTCTTTAAGATCTTGCTTCAATTGTTTGCAAAATATTTTAAAATATCCTTTCTTTCAACAATGATAACATATAATATTTGGATTCTTGAATTTCAGTTTGCTTTTGCTTTTACCTCTACTCCTCGGGTCTCTTGCCTTATGTCTCCCTCGATCTTCCGAATATCTGAATGTTAAGATATTTCTTCAAATTTTCTTCTAACCTCGTCATTCAACACACCATTTTTTGGATATTCCATAGTCACCATTCAAATAGTGGTAGAGTTTGTTAAAGAAACACGAAGAGCTTCCAAGAATCCGGTAGAGTATTAAGAAGCCAAAGTCCTTGTATTTTACCATCAAAATTAACAACCATTATTGATAGCTTATCAAGAATACCATGAAAATTATATATATGATAAAGAATAGAACTTCTCTCCTTGTACTTAAAGGTCATCAATTTCTTTAAGAAGAAAAACTTGTTTTTGCCAGTTTTTGAAGCGTAAATTGTCTCAAACTTTCCCACAATGTTCCATCATGTGTCTCATTCACAATATGGTTACGAACATTATCTTTAACCCATTGTCTTATGTATCCACATACTTGTTAGTGCTCAAATTCCCAATTTTCATTGGTCACATTCTCAGGTTTATGAGCAAAAAAACCCGAAGATGCATCTTCTTCACGAACAATAGATTTTTCATCTTGCTATTCCATATGTTGTAGTTTCTTCCATTTAGACATATCATATTTCTCATATTCCCCTCCATATAGATAAACTTAGCTCTGATATTAGTTGTTGTGCCGAAAAGATGAAACAAAAAATCTAGCAATAAAGAACACCAAGTTTAACGTGGAAACCGAAGGTAACCACCACGGGATCGACAAGATCAAAATTGCTTCACTGTACGAATAAGAGGGTTAAAAATATTCTTCTAATGTCTACACAACAAGTGCAAAAAAACAACTAACAATAGCTACACCAACAAATGATAAATAGAAAGAAACATCACTCAAACTCAGCTTCTGTTCGAGATATATAACAGGATCTTGATGACCTCCAAATTAGATCTCCACAACTTAAATCAACCACCAAGATGTTATAAAAACTCTATACAAATTTCAGCACGATCCAACGGTTAATTAATCTGGAAACACGATTTTAATATTGCTGGTCGGAGAAAAAAACTACAACAAAATAACCCTTTTCCTTCTATCTTTTCTGTTGTTGTAAGCTTTCTCAAAGACCTTTGTTATGTTCTAATGAATTTCAAAGAAAATATCAATGAGCAATTGAATTATTCTCTCAAGACCATCCTCTATTTATAGAGTTGTGCTTTTCCTTACAAAGCCAAAACCAACTACAAATAGGATTACAATTCCAATCCTTTTCCTAATAGAATTGGAAACCAAATAAAGAGAATAATTCCAATCCTTTTTCAAGTAGGATTAGGCCATGGGACTTTTGCTGGAAGATGGTCAGTAGCCCAAAAGTTATGTGCTTCACACAACTAGCAGAGGAGGTTTAATATAGTGTAAGCTCTTATGAGAAACCCAAGGGTATTTGAATCAAGCTTTTTTGATATTATCCTTGAGTCATTTGTAATTGAGTCATATTTCCATATTAGGTATGTGCATGATAGATCAATTCTTTCCTTGCGTGAGGATTTTGAGTCTTGGCTTTCTAGTCGTGTGTGATTTTATCCTTTCCTTAAGTTGATTTATCTTGTACTCTTTCTAAATATTGGTATGATGATGTTTCCTTAACATTTTGCCTTGATTTTATCTTCGATATCCTTGATTGGTTTTCCTTGAATGCGGCTTTGATTTCACATGTTGTGAGATTTGATCTAATTGAACAAATATTTACATTCCATTCTTAACAGGTGCGCCTATCCTTAGTGTGATCACCGAGAGCATCCCGATTGTAGCCTTGTACTTGTGTTGTATCTTGTTTTCTTCCTGCATCAAGAACCTGGTCAGTATTGTCATGATTAAAATGTTTTAATATGAGGTTAACAAAACATTGTCAAGGTTGTAAATATTTAATTTATTTTATTTATTTTAAAAAAAAGCATAAGTACTCCCTTGAACTATGGTCGATATTTTAAGAATACACATTTTTTATATGTCCGAATACCTCCTAGAACTATTTTCAAATGTAATAAATACACATTTTTTGGTGTTAAGGTGGCTTAGAGAGTGTTGAAAGTAAATAAAAAGTAAAAAATCTGAAGAAAGAAAAAATTAATCAGTATTCAACATATGTCCTTTCTTAATTGAACATTTTAGCATTAGTTAGTAAACATAATCGATAAGTAAGCTCAGTGACGGCTCAAGCTAATGAGTGGTCTAAAGTCAAAAATAAGTTGGAAGCCTAAATTTTAGTTACTTTTTTTCAATGTGAGATTCAAGTTATTTATTTCGTTTTGATAAAAAAGGTTTTATTTTTTATGATTTTAATATATATATATATATATATATATATATATATATATATATATATATATATATATATATGATCTTGTGTTCTTAAACATACCATGTGATAATTTAAAACATTCTTTATTTTTTTTGGCTAAAAAGCTTAAGATAATTTTATTATTACTAAAAAATTAGGCCCTTCAATTTTGGGGTTTAAGGCATATGTCTCATCTTTAAAGGCATTAACTCACCCTCGGAAGAAACCCTACATAAAACAACAATAACAAGAAATATACTCTGATGATGGGTGTGTCTAAATTCATTGTGTAATGGTGGTGGTAGCAACAAAATTTAGTTATTTCAAACTTGTTTCCCTTAATATCGTAGTTTTTCAAATAATTACACTACTAAGAAAAAGTAAAATATTTGTGAAATTCTAATTATCTATCTTGAGAAAACATAGATTAAAGGCATATGGACTTATGTCTTAGTCTTGAATAATGAATATCACCTTATTCAACTATCAATATTTTTTTTAATTTATAAGAATCTGATTTATCGTTCAAGTCTTGATGGTTTTATGTTTGATTATGGGGTTTGATATGAATATTTGAATTAACAAAATAATACTATTTCTCATGATTTTGGTGTTCTTATTAATAGCTTATACATAAGTTAAAATTTCAAGATATATTTTTTTATTATGTTTCACAAAAATATTGAATTTAAGTGTGTAGTTCACTAAATTAATATTTTATGCTTCTTGTAGAACAAATGATTGGGGTCATATATGCAAAAAGAGGTTAGTTGTAATGCCAGTATTAGTTGTACAAGAGTTAAATTTACGGGTAAACATTGTACTAAAATTTCATACAAACTATTTTTATATGTACTACCAAATGACAACTTTAGTGCTAAAGGAAGTGTTAAGTATTATCTATTAATTTATAATGTTACAACGAACACATGTAATTCCTATAGTATTTTGATGTAAGCACTCAATACTATAAATTTTTAGTACACCAAGTATAATATCACTAGTTTAAACGTCTAAGTCTTTTTCAAATTTAATACAAAAAACTTTATATGTGTTTGACTTAACCTAAGCCAAACAAATTTACATCAAGAGTTGCATCTTAAAGAAATCAATGCAAATGTCAGCTACAAATAATTTATTTAGCATTTTTTAAACATGGAAAAAGGTTACATTTGCCTCCTATTATGCACCTTTTCTTTTAATCTTAGAGTTGTGACATGTTTTTTTGTTGTTCATGTAGTCTTTACTTTGACCTTACCTATCGTACTTATGTTTACTTTCTACAGATTGTCATGTCTCTAGATGAACAAGGACTTAGTTTACCTTCTCCTGATTGGCTTAGCAACCTTAACATTCATTTAATCGATGACATTCTAAGTAGGTTGTCTTTTCGAGATGTTGTTAGAGTTAGTACACTTTCGAAGGACTAGCAATATATATGTTGGAGAATTCCACAAGTGAAGTTTGATCAAATAGTGTGGAAAACACCCGAGGACTTGAGGTCCCCTACCATTGGATTTATTTCAATTATTGATAGTTTCCTCAGGTTTCATAGAGGAATAATATTGAAGGTCACACTCAATATTAATAGTCTTATAGTGTGTCCTGATGTGGATAGTTTGATTTTTTCCCTCGACACTGATCATCTTCAATATTTTCTCCTTAAACTTCCATTTACTTATCCTCCATACAGGTTGCCTAACTTCTTTTTTAATTGTTCAACATTGAGGCATTTGTATCTCAAGGAATGTGAAATACAATTTTCATGTTTCTTTAAGGGATTTAATAAGTTGATTGGTATATGTCACATTATCTTCTGATACATTTTAAAGTTTGATCTCTAATTGCCCGTTTCTTGAGGATTTGGTGCTAAAAGACATAGTCAATCCGTACTTCATGAGTATTAATGCTTCGAAGCTAAGGTCATTTGTCTTTCGTGGCAATATTCAATTGATACACCTTAAAAATGCCCCTGTTCTTTCCAATGTTCTGTATGCGCCTAGAGAATTAGTTCTAGAGGACCAAGATGATTTTCTCAATATTTTTTCGTCTATTCCTGCTCTCAAGTGTTTCAGCTGAGATCTTTTTGAGGTAATGTTCCTTAATTTTACTAAATGGTGATGAATTTTCATGTGTTTTTTTTTTTTGGAATTTCAGTCATCCTGATTTTTGGAATTTTATTCGTAGGTCGATAATGGATCATTTAAAGTTATACCAACAAGGCTTCCATCAGCTCTTAACTGTCTGAAACGCCTATTCATGTCTTGGATTACTCTTGTAGAGTTTTTTGAGCTTTCGTTTGCTCTTTGCATAATACGGAGTTCTCCAAATTTTGAAGAAATTGAAATTAAGATTGTCACTAATGTTTATTTTTCTCTCTATCTTTTCCATGTTTTTATATTCGTATGTAATTACTTGATGGTTTTTTTCTTGATTATTCTTAGGAATGTATCCTTAGTGATAGAGATTATTTGGAATGTGTGCCCCAGGAGGTTGTTGATGAGATTCCTGCAAGCTTTTAGGATATCACATTTAATCATCTAAGGAAAGTTAAGTTTTATGATGTACTAGTAGATGAGGTTGAAATTCAGCTTATCAAGATTTTTATTCGCAAAGTCTCCAGCATTGGTTAAAATGGTAATCAAGCCTCGTCAAATGGAAACTAACAAATCTCTCAACGTACTCGCGGAGATAACAAAGTTTCAACGGGAATCATCTTAAGCAGAAGTCGTGTATCTTGTTGATTAGTATCGTTATCACAATCCTTCTTAATCTTTTGCTAAAATATTTTGGAAGTAGAAACAGAAACGAGACGTTTGGTTGATGGAGTAGCAAGGCTGTGTTTTATCTTTGCTGTAAGGTACTATAAAGATTTTATCTGCTTGGAAACATAGAATTGTGAACCTGGATGAATGTTTTGAATACTCAGTCTGGGAACATAGATGCTTTTACATTTCATGCTTGTTATTGATTTAAGACTTTGGTTGTTTATTTTGAAATTATGCTCTCTGTTGCAGAACTAACAATGATTTTGCATGGCATTCTTGTTATTGATTTATCTCTGAAATAAGACATGGCTTTGGAAGTCGGAACTATCACGGGCTAATTTGATTTATTTTTTAATTAGAAAAAATCTAAACTAATTATTACATTTTATTAGTTCTAATAACTATATCAAATCATATAAAGTTCGATTTTTCAGTTTCGACTTTATTTTATTTTTTTAATTATTTTTTTTATAATTACACGGTAATTGAAAAAGAGATTAAATATATTTTCAAAATTTTCAAAAATGATAAAATTGACATAAAGAAAAAATACTTCCAACATTCCTTACAAAATAAATTGTTAACTTCTAAACTGAAACTATAATAGTATAATTTAACTTTCATCCTAATACAAAATAATTTTTTTAAAAAATCTTGTCTCTTCTGTTTCTTCCAACACCTCCATTTGAGAAGACAAAGAGAGCAAAGTTCTTCACATTCATCCTCTCTCAAGTTCTTCTTCTTCTCTGTTAACACAAACTCTCTTCTTTTATCGTTCTTGTTCTATAGAATTTTGTTATCAAGATTGCATTTTTATTTATTGGGTATGCTTAAATATAATGAAATTGAAGTGGGGTTTGCTTAAAACTTGATGCGGTTAATGTTATTCAAGGACATGGTGTGTTAGTAGGTGTAGGTCTATCATGGATGTGTTTCAGTAGTGGCAGAATTAGGATTTTCACTAGGTTGAAATAGGAATAATAAGTTTCTATGTTTTGGATAGCTAAAACAACACTAAATTTACTTGGCTTTTGATAGACTGTAGATGTTGGTCTTTCGAAAACAATCTCTTTTTTAGTACACAAGTAAACTAGGTAGTGTGAACTCTAACCAGACAGTTTCGAGATTCCTTACATATTGTGTTTTTGTTTATTTTCTGTAGATTATTGTTGTAGTAGTCATTTGATGTTATGCTTCCAAATGGGAAAAAACAACTTTTACCTCCGCGATGTACTTAGAAACCTTCGTGATAAATCAGTCTTTTTTCCTATACACTCAGAACGTATCCCATTCCTTTATGCAACTTCCATATAATCATATATATACAAGCTAAATAGAACCCTACTGCAGACAAAAAGTCTAGTATATAAGTGGAGAAGAGTAAAGGGGCGGGTCTATCATCCACTGAATTATGAATCTTGAACTATTCACCCTCGAGGACTTCTTGGTTATGTTAAAAAGAACAAAAAAAACAAGCTCAATAACATACAACAATATTAATTGAGCATTCTATCTTAGATGCCTTTTTTTTTGTTTCATCTAATTGACTATTTCTTTTATAGCGTAAGTACAAACAGAAACGAGACCTTTGGTTGATGGAGTAGTAAGGCTGTGTTTTGCCTTTTCTTTAAGGTGCTCAAAAGATTTTAATCTGCTTGGAAACATAGAATTGTGAATGTTTTGAATACTCTGTTTGGTAACAGAGATGATTTTTAAACATGCTTATTCTTAAATGATGTATGATTTAAGACATTGGTTGTTTATTTCAAAGTTATGTTGTGTGTTGAATTCTCTTAGGAAGCTTGAAACATTGAGTGGAAACTTACTTTTTGGCTAGTAGGAATTTCTTTCCTGTGAAGGGATTAGTCCAAGTTAGATCGAGAAGTACTTATGTCGGACATTGTTCGTCCTCATCTGTGAAGAAGAAACTCGAAGAAGCATCATTCAATTTGGGGTTCGTGTGTTGATGTTTATTTTGGAGCATCATAATAGAAATCTTAGATATCAATGTGATTATAAATTATTTTATTAAAATTTAGAGTGAAAATATGTCTTTTTTATTTTATATTAGTTATTTGTTTCTCTCATTACAAAAAAAACATAAATAAAAATGATAAATTTCATTAATTTGGACTTTAAGAATCTTTTTCTGAAGGTTTACAAACTTGATTACATAAAAAAAAAGGAATAATTATAAGGATAAATGAGATCAAATTATTGGAAGAATTATCTATAACAAAGTGAACAATTAATATAGGACTATGAAAAGACATTCTTTTCGAAACAACCTAAAAATGAGTAAATATCACATAAATTAAGGGAAAAAGAAAGTAAATATTAATTTGATTATTTATTTAGAGAAATTGGAAGGTATATTTAGTTAATGAAAATTTACTTTGATCTGTCCAATTTAATCCACTTAATTTTTTTTGCATGTGACATTTAATACTTTAAAATAGTTAAATTTGATTGTGTAGGCCAGTTACAAATTCAATTTTCTGATATTATGACTTTTTTAATTATAGAAAATCGTCATTTTTATGTATAAGAGATACAGAAAATACCAAGAGATATCATTTGTTCAGTATTATAGACACAGAATTTTTACATTTTAACTATTTTATGTAAGTGCGAATCTAGAAGGAGCAAAGGTATATTTATTTGAATTTTATTGACATAAAATTTATATGATATATATAAGATTTTTTGGTGTTTATAAATAAATTTTAAATTCCTCAATATAAATGTCTTTGTACATTGTAAGGCGTTTAAATTTCACTTATTTAATTTCAATTTTTTTAGGAGACCATGAAAAAGTTAGATGTTTTGTAGTAGTATGAATTTTTTATACATACTCATAAAATATTTTTATCAATAACGTTATTGTGTACTAAAGTATTTTAAGGAACTAATAGAATAATTAAACTTAGCAAAAATTGAGTTGAGTTGTGTCTTGACTAATTATCTGCCCAGTTTGGCTCAATTCATATTGATCCAATCAAATTCAGTTCGGGATTGGATAAGATTAAAATAGAAGAAAAATTAATGAAACTAATGCACTTATACAAGAAAAACTAATTAAAAACTAACAAATATTTATCCTCTTTAGATGAGTCGCGATTTAAAAGAGCAAATGAAGATTAGCCAAGAAATCCCTAATGTTACTACCAAATTGTAGATAGTCATGTGTATTTACCATTTTTCTTTGAAATAAAAAGATTAGCTATAAATAGTAATTATTTTTAGCATTCACTACAAATATTACTAATATGATAATTACATATCATAAATAAGTTTAATTTTATTTTAATAATTAAATAGATTAACCATTTCATTAAATTACATGTTGCGCAACAAAAATAATCATACGGAGCTCTCCACATTTGGAGGAAATTGAAATTAAGGTTGTCCCTAATGTTTATTTTTCTCTCTATCTTTTCCATGTTTTTACATTCGTGTGTAATGACTTGACTGTTTTTCCTTGATTTTTCTTAGGAATGTATCCTTAGTGATGGAGATTATTTCGAATGTGTACTTCAGGAGGTTGTTGATGAGATTCCTGCAAGCTTTTCGGATATCACATTTAATCATCTAAGGACAGTAAAGTTTTATGATGAACTATTAGAAGAGGTTGAAATGCAGCTTATCAAGCCTCGTCAAATGGAAACTAACAAATCTCTCAACATACTCGCGGAGATAACAAAGTTTCAATGAGCATCATCCTAAGCAGAAGTCATGTATCTTGTTGATTAGTATCGTTATCTCAATCCTTCTTAATATTTTGCTTAAATATTTTGGAAGTACAAACAGAAACGAGACGTTTGGTTGATGGAGTAGCAATGCTGTGTTTTGCCTTTGCTTTAAGGTACTATAAAGATTTTATTTGCTTGGAAACATAGAATTGTGAACCAAGCTGAATGTTTTGAATACTCTGTTTGGGAATAGAGATGGTTTTACATTTCATGCTTCTATTGATTTAAGACATTGGTTGTTTATTTTGAAATTATAATGTGTATTGCAGAACTAACAAAGATTTTGCATGACATTCTTGTGATTGATTCATCTCTGAAATAAGACATGGCGTTGGAAGTTGGAACTGTCACGGGCTAACTCAGGTAGAAAATGAAAAACACATGATGATTTATATATAAAACTCGCAAAAGGAAAAAGAAAATGAAACTTTAAATGTGTCTTAATTATCTTTTCCTTAATTTTTTCTTCTACTATAGATATATTCTGTCTATTTTAATATTTGTGATGCATCTTAAATAAGATATATTACATACTTTAACATGTAAAATGACCGTATTATATACAAAATATTTAAACGAGAAAATGTACATTACTTGGGAGTTAATATTTATACTCTTAGAACCAGTAAGAAAAACAAAAAAGGAAGTTTTAGTTGTTAAATACGAAATCAAATTTTCTCTTTATTTCAGATGGGGCACAAAGTTCGATTTGATTTAATTTTTAATCAGAAAAAACCTAAACTATCTATTTCATTTTATTAGTTCTAAAAACTAAATTAAATCATATAAAATTGGATTTTTCAGTTTCGACTTTAGTTTATTTTTTTGATTTACTTTTTTTTTATATAATTACACGGTGATTGAAAAAGAGATGAAATATATTTTCAAAATTATCAAAAAATGATAAAATTAACATATATAAAAAATACTTTCAACATTCGTTACAAAATAAATTGTTAACTTCAAAACTGAAACTATAATAGTATAATTTAACTTTCATCCTAATACAAAATAAAATAATTTCAAAAGCTTGTCTCTTCGGTTTCTTCCACACCTCCTTTTGAGAAGACAAAGTGAGCAGAGTGCTTCACATTCATCCTCTCTCAAGTTTTTCTTCTTCTCTGTTAACACAAACTCTCTGCTTTTATAATTCTTGTTCAATAGAATTTTGATATCAAGATTGCATTTTTATTTTTTGGGTATGCTTAAATATGATGAAATTGAAGTGGTTTTGCTTAAAACTTGATGGGGTTAATGTTTTTCAAGGACATGGTGTGTTGGTAGGTGTAGGTCTATCATGGATATGTTTCAATAGTGGCGGAATTAGGATTTTTTACTAGGTTGAAATACGAATAATAAGTTTCTAAGTTTTGGATAACTAAAACAACACTTATTTACTTGGATTTGATACACTTAAGCTTTTGGTCTTTCGGAAACAATCTCTTTTTCTGTACACAAGTAAACTAGATAGTGTGTACTCTAACCGGATAGTTTCGAGATTCCTCACATATTGTGTTCTTATTTATTTTCTTCAGATTCTTGTTGTAGTAGTCATTTGATGTTATGCTTCCAAATGGGAAAACAACAACTTTTACCTCCGCGATGTATTTAGAAACCTTCGTGATAATGTAATTGATGACATTCTAACGAGGTTGCCTTTACGAAATGTTGTGCAGACAAACATCTTATCACTGAAAAGGAATATAATTGGCATACACTTCCACAACTGAAATTTGGTCAAACACTTCGGAAAAAAAATAGAGGACTTGATATCACTTGATATATTTCCTCTCTAGGAATGGCATTCAACTTCTTGTCCTTAAACCTCCATTTAGGAGTAAGTCATATGAATTGCCTTCTGCATATTTTACATGTTCACAATTGAGGTATCTATTTCTCAAGGACTGTCAAATACGTCCTCATCCGGTCTTTGAGGGATTTGATTAGTTAATTAGCTTAACACTAATTGAAGTCAATATTTCTTCTGAACTTCTTGGAGGTATAATCTCACATTGCCCTTTGCTTGAGCATTTGGTGCTACAACACGACGCTATTACAAATCACATTGAAATTAGTGCTCCCAAGCTGAGGTCAATTATCTTCACTGGCAATATAAAGTATTTACATTTAAAGAATGTCCCGCTTCTTTTTATAGTTTCATATGAGCCTACAAAATTTTCGGTAGAGGTAGAACATGATGTTGACAAGATTTTTAGTCTATTCCTGCTCTCGAGAATCTCGTATGGAATCAAGAGTATGTTCAGGTAATATAGCTTCATAACTTGCATTTTCATAACTTTGAGTCATCCGGATTTTTGACATTTTCTTCCTAGGACGTTTACATTGGACTGACTGCCTTATGTTTTTTTCTATCTTAAACGCCTTCACAAATCTTACATTAATCTAGGAGAATTCTTTGATATTTTGTTTGCTCTTTGCTTGAAAAGAAGCTCTCCAAATTTAGAAGAAATTGTAATTGAGGTTGTTAATGATGTTTACATTTCTCTCTCTTTTTCGTATGTATTTGAATTTCTTATGATCTTCAATTTTAAATCAAGGCTGATTGCTTTTCTTAATCTTTCTAAGAACTATTTTGAACATGCGCGCCGGGTGGCTGTTGTTGATATTCCTGAATCTTTCTAAGAACTATTGTAATCGAGCTATTGTGCATGTTTCTTCGAGGTCTAAGAATACAATTTGCACCTATGCAGATACTAAAACATCTAGTTGATCTCCTAGTTTTTCTACAACCTCCCCAATCAGCATTTGAGTACTCATACAACCTATATGGTGATTGTGAAATAATTCTGACTCCAAAGTGTAGATTACCTTTGATGTACTTGAGTATCATTTTTAATCCTTGAAAATGTTCAACGTTTGGGATTTGCATAAATTGGATTGCTAAATTCACAGCATGAGTGATATCAGTTCTTGTGAGGGTCAAATATTGAAGACTCCCTACTATCATTCTTTAAGATGATGCATATACAAAACTTCCCACAGCTTCAAGAAAACCATGTTTTCTAGCCAAATGAGTGGCTACAGCCTCTGCCAAAGTCATCTCTGTCTTTGCCAACATCTCAGCATCATACTTGCTTTGGTTTAAGTGAATTCCACCTTCGGAATAGTTCACAACAATTCCTAACAAGAAGTGTAAAGGGCCAAGATCTTTCATAGAAAACTTCTTTCCAAGTTGTAGAACCAACTCTAGAACATGAGATGAATAATTCTTGTGACAATAATATCATCCACATATAACAAAGAGAAATATTTTTCCTTTTGAGTTTGCAAAGTAATTAGGGAAGTGTCAATCTTACTAGAAATAAATCCAAGGTGTAAGAGATGCATGTTAAACCAATAAAACCAGACTCTTGTATCTTGCTTAAGACCATACATGTCTTTTTTAAGTAGACATACATGCTGAGGATACTAGGGATCAATAAAACTACACCTCCTTTTGTAAGAAGCCTTGTAGAAACACATTTTTGACTTTTACTTGTCTAAATTTCTACTTTGAACTCACAACAATGGATACAACCACCTTAATAGTTGTAGATTTAACCTCAAAACTAAATATTTCTTCAAAATCTAGCCCTTCAAGCTGCGACAATCCCATTGCCACAAGTTTGGACTTATACCTATCTATTATCCCATAAACTTTTAATTTTGTCTTGAACACCCATTTTGATCCAACCAAGTTCATATCAGGATATTTAGGCACAAAAATTTATGTCTTTTTAGTATGTAAAACACCAATATCTTCTTGCATTGCTGCAAGCCAATAATGTGATTTTAGTGCTTCTTTAGTAGCATTTGGTTCTCTCACAATTTATGTGTTGCTGCTAGAAACAAGTAACAAGTGTCGTTCGTACGCCTTGTTCCTGGTGATCATATGATGCCCTTGTGGTGCAGGAAGTACCTAAACTTTACATTAACCAAGATAGTGGACTATAGTGTAGCATTGTCAAGTTGAAGGTCAACTGGTACATAAACTAAAGTGGTTGTTTGATGATGATCATTGGTTGGACCTTTAAGAGCAACTTGTTCCTCACTGCTTCTGGCATATTCAAAATTTGCAACTGGAGTTTCAATGTTAATGTATGGATCATCAAATTCAACATGTTATTCAACATCTCATCTTGTTCTTGAAAGATCAATAATACTCTAATCATCAACGAGTACATGAGGTGTAGAAGCATTATCACTATTAATGGTTGGGCTAGCAACTTGTACTTCCCGTGAATCATAATTATCGGGTGTCTGCACTTTAGATAAAGATTCAACAAAAGTAGCAAGGTGAGGTGAGACATCATTGTTAGTTTGATATTGCTTTAGAGACACATAAGGTAATGTTTTTACATCAAACACAACATGTCTGGATATGTAAACCCTCTTTGAAGCATCTTTCTCTTGAATTGAAGTTATTATTTCCTCTTTTTTGTGAGTAGTTTCCTTTTCCCCTGCCTCTTTGGGCAGAGTATGTCATGTTATTGTTTTGTTAAGGCACTTCTTCTTCCTCCTCCCTCATATGAAAACCCCTGAGAGCATTAACAAACTGATTAAAAGTAGGATATGGTGTCTTAACTAGCATTACAGTCCTGAAGGTCTTGTAATTAAGACCTAGACCTCTAGGAAAATTAATCATTTTTTTTATCATCATCTACAGACTTGTGAATGGTTGCAAAACCATCACATATGCCTTTGAATTCCTTAATGTATTCGTCAATTGTTTGTGTTACTAGCCTCACACTTTGCAGTTGTTACTTTATTTGGAACTTCTTATCTTTAGTTGTTTGAAACTATGTTTCTCCCAAGTATTCCCACATTTCCTTGGCAGTTGAGTAGCCTACAATCAGGTACATGCTTTCTTCTATCAAGGTTCCTGAAATCCAACTCCTTCGTAACATATCCTTATCCTCCCAATCATCAAAAATGTTGTTGTCTTCTGCACCCTTTCACCTGTTACACTTTTCTCAGTAGTCTGTCCATTGAAACAGGTCGCTCAACATGGTTCTATGATGATTTTTGTTAATCTCATCACTTGAATCAACTAAGTCATTTGTATCCTCCATATAAGATAGTTCATTGTCTTAAGTTTAATGGAGCAGGACAAAAATAAGATGATGAAGTGAAGAGGTCGAAAGAGTGTTGGTAAAATGGGCCATTGCAGTTAGATAATTTGGTTGTTTTTTATTTTGATCTAATACGTTAAAGAGCGGAAAAACTTTATTGGTCATGTAGCACTTATAAATCTCACGAAAGTATGTAGAAATCAAGGATGTATTCATTATTATTATGTTGAGTTACAGTCTCCTTATATAGGAGAAGAGTCCTATTCTAGTTATACAAGAAATCCTACTACAATACAAATAATTACATGAGTAGTATTGTATTACAAGTCAAATACATTATCCTAGTTTACTCCTATAATATTCAATATCTTAGTCGTACGTAACTTAAGATTTAGTAGTCTAATCCTAGTACGAGTATAACTCTAACTAGTCAGCCTGCTTCGATGGACCTGTTCCTTCGATGTGTCCCATCAGTCGTCAAGCTTCCTTTAACAGTAAGTACACATAATGGATAAAAAACACAAAAAACTTAGTGACGGCTCAAGATAGATAGTTTCCTAAAGCTAAAAATAAGTTGGAGGACGAATTTTAATAATTTTATATTTTTATATGAGATTCAAGTTATTTCTTTGTTTTTAGTAAAAATAGTTTTATTTTTATGATATTAAACTAAAGATATATTTATACAAAAAAAATTTAGTCTTGTGGTCTTAAACATATCATGTGGAAGTTAAATTTAAAATTGATCCATATAAAAGAGTTCCATAAAAATTGAAACATTCTTTTTTTCGCTACAAAAAGCTTGCGATAATTTTATTGTTACTAAAACATTAGGCCTTTCAATTTTGGTAGCCTAAGGAATATGCCTCATCTTGAAAAGGCGTAGAGCCACCCTCTGAAGAAACCTAATTAAAACAATAATAACAAAAGTAATTTTTTTTCAAAAAAGAAAAATAGTATACTCTGATGATTGGTGTACCTAAATTCATTGTATAATGGTAGCAACAAAATTAAGTTATTTCTTGTTTCCTCCTAAGATTTTTCGTTTTTTAAAAAATTACACTTTTAAGAAAAAGTAAAATATTTGTGTAATTCTAATTATGTTTTCTTGAGAAAACATAGGTTAAAGGCATATGGACTTATGGCTTTGTCTTAAATAATGAATATCACCTTGTTCAACTATCAATATTTTTTTAATTTATAGGAATCTAATTTATCATTCAAGTCTTCATGGTTTTAGGTTTAATTATGGGTTTGGATATGAATATTTGAATAAACAAATAATACCATTTCTCATGATTTTGGTGTTCTTATTAATAGCTTATACATAAATTAAAATTTAGGGATGTATTTTTTGATTATGTTTCACCAATATATTGAAATTAAGTGTGTAGTTCACTAAATTAATATTTTATGCTTCTTGTAGAATAAATGTTTGGGGTCATAAATCCCAAAGGAGGTTAATTGTAATAATAGTATTAGTTGTACCAGAGTTAAATTTACGGTCAAACATCGTACTAAAATTTCATAAAACTAATTTTATATATACTAACAAATGACACCTTTAGTGTTAAAGGATGTGTCAAGTATTATCTATTCATTTATAATGTTACAACAAGCACATGCCATTCCTATAGAATTTTGGTGTAAGCACTCAATACTATAAATTTCTAGAACAATATGTATAACATCATTAATTGGAACGTCTACGTTTTTTTAAAATTCTATACAAAAATACATTATATGTGTTTTATTTAACCTAAGCCAAACAAATTTACATCAAGAGTTGCAGAAAAAGAAATCAATGCAAATGTCAGCTAGAAATAATTTCTTTTGCATTTTTTAATCATGGAAAAAGGTGACATTTGCCTCCTATTATGGACCTTTTCTTTTAATCTTTGAGTTATGACATGTTAGTTGGTTGTTCGTGTAGCATGTACATTGACCTTACTTATCGTACTTTTTTTTTTTTTTCTACAGATTATCATGCCTCCTGATGAACAAAGTCTTAATTTACCTTTTCCCGATCGACTTAACAACCTTAACATTCATTTAATCGATGACATTCTAAGCAGGTTGTCTTTTCGAGATGTTGTAACACTTCGTACACTTTCGAAGGACTGGCAATATATTTGCTGGAGAATTCCACATGTGAAGTGTGATCAAATAGTGTGGAAAAAACCTGAGGACTTGACATCTCCTACCATTGGATTTATTAAGATTCTTGATAGTTTCCTCAGGTTCCATAGAGGAATAATATTGAAGGTCACCCTCAATATTATTAGTCTAATAGTGTGTGCTAATGTTGATCGTCTGATATTTTCCCTCGACACTAATCACATTCAACATTTTGTCCTTAAACTTCCATTTATTTATCCTTCATACAGGTTGCCCAACTTCTTTTTTTATTGTTCAGCATTGAGGCATTTGTATTTAATGGAATGTGAAATACAACTTCCATGTTTCTTTCAGGGATTTAATAATTTGATTAGGCTAAAATTGAAATATGTCACATTATCTACTAATACATTTGAAAGTTTGATCTCTAATAACCCGTTGCTTGGGGATTTTGTGCTAAAAGACATAGAAAATCTGTACCTCATGAGTATTAATGCTCCTAATCTAAGTTCATTTGTCTTTTGTGGCAATATACAATTGATATATGTTGAAAATGTTCCTGTTCTTTCCAATGTTCTGTATGCGCCTAGAGAATTGGTTCTAGACGGTGAAGATGATTTTGTCTGTATTTTTCGTCTATTCCTGCTCTTGAGTGTTTCATCTGGGATCTTTTATTTGTAGTTCGATAATATATCAACTGAAGTTATACCAGCAAGGCTTCCATCAGCTCTTAACTGTCTGAAATACCTTTTCATATCTTGGACTACTCTTGGAGTGTTTTTTTATCTTTCGTTTACTATTTGTATTATACGAAGTTCCCCAAATTTAAAAGAAATTGAAATTAAGGTCGTCACTAATGTTTATTTTTTTCTCTATCTTTTCCATGTTTTTATATTCGTGTGTAATGAGTTGATGTTTTTTTCTTGATTTTTCTTAGGAATGTATCCTTAGTGATGGAGATTATTTCGAATGTGTGCCCCAGGAGGTTGTTGATGAGATTCCTGCGAGCTTTTCGGATATCACATTTAATCATCTGAGAACAGATAAGTTTTATGATATACTATTAGAAGAGGTTGAAATGAAGCTTATCAAGCATTTATTGGCAAAGTCTCCAGCACTGGTGAAAATGGTAATAAAGTCGTGCCAATTGGAAACTAACTAATCTCACAATGTATTCATGGAGATAACAAAGTCTCAACGAGCATCATCTAAAGAAGAAGTTGTGTATCTTTATGATTAGTATCGTTATAACAATCCTTCTTAATCTTTGGGTAAAATGTTTTTAAAGTGCAAACAGAAACAAGATGTTTTGTTGATGAATAGTAAGGCTGTGTTTTGCCTTTGTAAGGTACTATAAAGATTTTATCTGCTTGAAAACATAGAATTGTAAATGTTTTGAATACTCCGTTTGGGAACAGAGATGGTTTTTACATTTCATGGATGATCTTAAATGATATATGATTTGAGTCTTTGGTTGATTATTGCAAAGTTATAGTATTTGTTGAATTCTCTTAGGGAAACTTACTTTTTGGTTAGTAGGAACTTCAATCCTGTTAAGGGATTAGTTTAAGTTAGATTAGGATTTTTTATTAGGAAATACTTTTAGACTAGAAAAGTCTAGGATAACTTTCAATGTTATTTCAGTGTGAAACCAGAGGAAACAATCAAGAATAGGAATTAATCCAACGGTAGTGGATGTCAAGTCCTCTGGTGTTTTTGCCAGACCTTCTGATCATATTTAACCTGTGTAAATTTTGGGCAAGTATATGCCAATCCTTAGAAAGTGTACTAGTTCTTATAAATCTTGAAAAGACAACCTATTTAAAATGTCATGAATTAAATGAATGGCAAGAATGCTAAGTTGCCAAGAGAAGGTAAACATAGTCTTTGTTCATCTAGAGGCATGATATTTGTAGAAATTAAAAAAGAATAAGATTTGTAAGGACATAGTATATGCTACACGAACAACTAACAAACATGTCTGATACTTACTGTACTACAATTTATTGTAGTGAGTGTTTACATCAAAACACTATATGAATGACTTATATTTATGCAACATTATAAATCAATAGATAATACTTGACACTTCTTTGAACACTAAAGGAGTCATTTGGTAGTATATATAAAAATAGTACTTGTATTAATTTTAGTACAAATGTTTGACTATAAATTTAACACGGGTACAACAAATACTACTATTTCAGTTAACCTTTCTGGGATATATAACCCCAAACATTTATGCTACAAGAAGAAGATTATGTATCCTTACTGATGGGAGGATTATTTCGAACTTGTGCCCTATGAGTTTATTGATGAGATTCATATAAGATTCTCGAATATCACATTTAATCACCTGAGGACAGTTAAGTTTTATGATGTCCAATATATATACATATTGGTATAACTTGGACTAGTTCCTTAGCCAGACAGAAAGTTACGTTTCCAAAGTTCTAGAAAGGATAGCATGTACACAACAGTTTACTTTTAACCTTGTTTGTGGTGTTTCAGAGTTGATTGTCGATAGCCCCTCGACTTAAAAGAAATGTTATACAGTAAAACCAATATGTAAAAAACAAAAATAAATAAATAAAGGAAAATAGGGTTCTTTCTACGTTCCAAAATTTCAAGAAAACTAACATCTACCATAAAAAAAAGTACAAGTGGAAGATAGGGCTTCTCTTTCACAAAATTCACAACACCCAAATGAGAAAGAATTGATTTTTAAACAAAAAAAGAAAGAAAATTTTAAGCTAATGAACAACTAAAATTACTACTGTAAACATCAAAAAAAAGTTAGAAAAGTATCAAATACCATTTTGCGCACACGTTATTCTTCAACTGCTGAACACAAATTTGTATGATTTGAAGTATTAAATTTCATCACTGTGGAGTGAAAGAGGGAAATAAAGAAGGAAAGGGGGAGATAGGTCTTCTTCTTAACTTAAATTTTACAGAATTGTAATATGGAGTGGGGTGAGTGGGGTGGGTGTTGGGGGCAATTAATTATGTTGATTCCTTAGTTGTATTGTCTTGTCCGTAACAATTTACGTGATTCAATTTAATTCGACATTAAAAAAATTTAAAATAAACAGAAAATTGGAATGTGACATGTATTAAAAATCTTATAGATTAATGTGATGACAAATTTACTAAAAATTTAGAGATAAATTATGTATTTTTTATTTTAATTTAGTTAATTATTTTCTCATTATAAAAATGTTAAATTTCATTAATTTGAACATAAAGAATTTTTTTCTTAAGGTTTACAAAATTAATAAAATTAACAAAATGAAAAAAGTAATAATTTTAAGAATAAAAGAGATCCAAATGATTGAAATAATTATCTATAATAAAGTGGACACT
Source organism: Solanum peruvianum (assembly GCA_027705065.1). Lineage (NCBI taxonomy): Eukaryota > Viridiplantae > Streptophyta > Magnoliopsida > Solanales > Solanaceae > Solanum > Solanum peruvianum. The sequence goes on along the minus strand of JAKWJD010001758.1, from coordinate 43,337,539 downwards.
TAATATAGCACTATGAAAAGACTTTCTTTTGGAAATAACTTAAAAAATGTAGCAAATATCATATAAATTAATGTGAAAAGAGATTTAAATTGATGTGATATGTCCAATTCAGTCCACTTAATATTTTTTGCATGTGACGTTTAACACCTCAAAATCGTTAAACTTCATTTTATAGTTCAGTTACAAATTCAATTTTCGGATTTTGTGATCTTTTTTAATAAAACAATCGTCATTTAATATATAAGAGATATAGAAAATACCAAGAGATATCATTTGTTCAGTATTATTGACATAAAATTCCTGCATTTTAGCCACTTTTATGCAAGGGCGAATCTAGAAGGGGCGAAGGTATATTCACTTGAATTTTCTTGACAAAAATTTTTATGATATATATAAGAGTGTTTTTTGTTTGTTTATATAAAAATTTTAAAATTCTCAACATAAATGGTTTTGTACATTGTAAGGCGTTTATATTCACTAATTTGATTACCATTGTTTTTAGACGACCATGAAAAATAACAATGGCAATAAGGTGAACCGGATGCGGGGCAGGATAGGTTTAAGGGTATGTGTGGCGGGGAGGGTTTAAGGTTATGTGGGGCGGGTCTAAAGCGGGGTGGGTTGAAGTAGATTTCTTTTAAATTAATGTGGGTCAAGGTGGGCTGCGGGTATATGTGATTTTGTGTGGGTTCAAACTTAATTTTAACTTCTTACATGTCATAGAATGACAGAACAATATTTATTAATATAAATTCATTAAAGTTACTAAAATATTCAATATTATGAATGAAGATGGTTCATAAAAAATAATACAATTTATTGCATGATTCTCAATTAACCTCTAAAAAATAAAATTTAATGTCACTTTCCTATTATATTAATACAACTTAAGCGAAAAAATGAATTTTTTTTATGAATTTTATTTTTAGTATCAAAAATAAATAAAAAAAAAGAAAATACTATAACAACAATGCAGGGCGAGTTCATGCGGGACAGGTCTATGTGAGGTAGGGTGGGGCAGGGAGGGTTGTAAATGAAAACTTTTGCTATGAGGGGCGGGGCGGATTAAAAAGTTTGTGGGTTAAGATCAACCCGCACCACCCCCGCCCTACACCGCCCCATTGTCATCAATAATGAAAAAGTAGGAGGTTGTGTAGTATAATTCTTTACATCTATCCATCAAATAATTTTATCCTAATGTTATTGTGTACTAAAATATTTTAAAAGAACAAATAAATTAATTAAACTGGATGAAAATTGAGTTGAGTTGGGTCTTGACTTATTATCTGCTCCTTTTTAGCTCAATTCATATTGATCCAATTAATTCAGTTTGAATTGGATCTTGAACCGTTTGTTATCTTGACACAATATTATTTACTAAAATTGATCTAATTCGCTCAATTACCATCCGTAACATTGCTTGAGATTAAATAGAAGAAAATCAATGAAACAAATACACTTATACATGAAAAACTAATCAAAAACTATCAAATAATTTTCCCTTTTTTGGATAAGTCGCGATTATTTGAGCAAATGAAGATTAGCCTAGAAATGCCTAATATTAAAACCAAATAGTAGATAGTCGTGTGTATTTACTTTTTCTATGAAATAAAAGTATTATCTATAAATAGTAATTTTTTAAGCATTCACTACTAATATTACTAATATGATAGTTGCATATCATAAATTAGTTGTACCATATAATTTTTATTTTATTTAAATAATTTAATAGATTACATTATTTCATTGGATTATATGTTGGGAAACAAAAACAATAACATTTTCAGTAGAATCGTTTAAATTGGTCATATTCATTAGGGTTAAAACCTCCACTCAATTCAATCACGAAAGTTACAGTAGCGCAAGATAGGTCAAAGGGAGATTGATTTCGTTTGCTGCCTCAGATACGCTCGTTCAAATTCCTGGTATGTAAATATATTAATTTCTTTATAAGAATAAATGTTTATGTTTTTACATGCCGTATCAGAGCCTGAAACTTGCACTAACGATTTTCACTAGTGAAGAAACTTTATCTTGTTGTGAGAGGCGGACCCACATTCATATGTGTGGGTGCATATACATGTATATCTATATCTGGCAAAAAAAAGATATAATTTACAGCGCACTTTTAATGAGTGTAGAGCTATCCTTGTGCTAAAGGAATCACCCACAAAACTAGGGTTTGAATCTAGCTAAAGCCTTTATTTCTTTTTAAGTTTATTGTGATATGGGGCGGGGGGTTATATTTAAAATTCACTTAGAAAACTTCCTGTAGTCGATAGTCGACTTACCTGCAAGTTTCTAGGAAGATAAACAATAACAGATAGTTGCAGTAAATAATTGACACAAAAAGTGTTATCCTGGTTCGGATCACCAACGCGGTGTCTAGTCCAATACCCTTGGGATTTAAGGGTTTTCCTTAAGAGATTTGAAGAGATCTTCGTGTTACAGAAATTTTAAACTTTATCATGTCTCATATGCAAATCAGATTTCTACCTTGACATTGCCTCAACTTGTATACCTACACTCATATTCTTTCATTTCTATTTTCTTTTCAATTGTATCACTCACGTGTTTACGAAGCGTTATTAAAGAGAAAAGAAAACTATTGGCTAAGCTCAAGTAAAGTTGCATAGTTTACAGAACAAATCTAGGTCGGTTTATGTAGATGATGATATGCGCTCTTGTAAGGAACACCCCAAGAGATTTATCTCAGACAAGGATCAATTTAGGGAGTCCTTGATTAAGGTGATTTAGTTGATCTGTATCCATGAAGTAAATCGTTTCTTCTGCTTTCATTAAAGGTGATTATGTTGTGGCTTGATTTATCTCTCTTTCCTTTCTTGATGATTCGGTTGTGATCTCTGCAAAGTGTGCAAGTATTCTACTTCATTTAGACTTTCATTTATATGTTGATCAATCATATATTCCTTTCTTTGCTTTGTACCTTAGATTTGAGGCTTGCCTTTTCAATGCTACTTTGCAACTTCAAGCAAATATTTTCCTTCTTGAAGTCATTTGCGCTGATGATTTCCTTTTTGAATTTGTGACCTACGAAAATTAAGATCAACGTGTTAAGTGTCTATTTTAAAATTCAACTAAATCTAAGTAGTTAACAATCTTCCCCTTTTTATAATGATAAGATTGATCACAATTTTAGTTGTACTCTTGACAATCAATTTTACTGAGAAAGTTAGTTGTACTTCCATGAGGTTTCATGTCCTAGTTCATTGATGTATGGAGCTCTCTCGGTCTTATCTCCCTATCTCACGGAGCGGTAAGAAAGATAGATTTGTTTTCTCCCTCTTTTAACAGTATAAAAGAATTGCGAAGAGCATACGAGAATAAAACAAAGACAGCAGATAACAGAGTAGTCTAAGAATCAGAGAGACAAATAACCAGTAGTCCAAGAGATAGAGATGTACATGCCCCTATTGAAAGTTTGTGCAAAAAGTAAAGGTTCAGCCAGTAGAGTTAATGAGCAACCAAAAAGTACTTGAGGGAGTTATTCACTTACTCACAGAAGGTGTTGTACGAACATTCCACATTCCACAGAAGATTGGAGTATGAGGTCTGAACTGTAACAACAAGAACATTGTTTGAGGAGTTGACTCCACTCTTCAGAGAGTCAACTTGTTCGATCAAGCGATTTACCATTGAGATACCTTTCTGCTTAATCATTTTCATGGCAATGCGCAACTTACCGATATAAGTGCTAGATTCTTTCTTTAAATTAAATACCTTTCCACAGCATCATGAAAGGTCTCAATGTTTCGTTCTACATCTAAATGTCTATTTTTGACCTCCTCGTTGTCCAGCAATAAAAGAGCGGCGAAATCCACAAAGATTTTTTACGGTTCAGGAGAATTCGCCCGAGCTTTGACTGAGTCCTTTTTTACTCACTTCTCACCAACCTGCACATACCCCATACTAGGAAAAGTATGAGAATAATAAGTTGCATTTATAAGATAAGGGGTAAACATAGAAGGATCCACAAAACTGATCACAATAATCCTCGAGATATGAAAGACATAGGGAAGACTTGGTGAGAGATTCATGTCTTCAAAACTTTACCACATATACGACTTGAGCCATTCTGCCCAGTTGATGCGGTACTTTTAAGCAAGAAGTAGAGAACATATACATAATGAATAGAGATATTATTGAAGAAGCCCTTCTTGGGAATAAGCGTTGTGTCCTGGATATGTGCGAGAATATGATTCTCCAAACATAGATGTAAGGGCCAAAGTCAGAAATGTGAGTGTCGGGTTCAACCACGACTAGCTTTTCACCATTAAGAGAAAATTCAAAGTCATCAGTCCATGTTCCGTTCATGTATGTAATAACCCCAGAAACATAGTACCAAAAACATCTTCGAATAACTTCTCATTGATGATAAAGCGTTACCAAGCACCAACGATTCTAACTCACCATTATTAGGTGAGATGCAGAGATTTTCATAGAACAGGTGAACCGCTTCATCAAAAATCTCAAGACTACCCAAAGTAAAAAAGAGAGACAGTTTCTGGGATTTGAGATAGGAGCTTACCGGGCAGTGCTACTCCCTTAACATTAACTCTTTGTGTACAAAGCTTTATCAAAGATGAAAGAAGATTACAAATTAGTTCAAGTGAAGTTGATATTGTGACGAAAAGATGAAACCAAAAATCAAACAATAATGAACACCAAGTTTAACGTGAAAAAACCCTTCTAAGCGAAGGTAACCACCACGGCATCGACAATATCGAATTTATTCACTATACAATAAGAGGGTTACAAATATTCTTCTAATTGATTCATAACAAGAGACAAAAAAATAACAAACAATAGCTACACCAACAAAGGATAAATAGAAAGAAACACCACCAAAACCCAGCCTCTGTTCGGGATCTAAAACACGATCTTTATGACTTCGAATATAATCTCCACCATTCAAATCAACCAACAAGATGTCAGGAACAATCAGTCCAAATTGCAGCACGATCCAATGGTTAGTTAATCAGAAAACATGATTTGAATGTTGCTCATCGGAGAAAAAAACTGCAGCAAAAGAACCCTTTTCCTTCTCTCTTTTCTCTTGTTGAAAGCTCTCTCAAAAACCTCTCTTATGTTCTAATGCATTTCAAAGACAATATCAATGAGCAATTGAATTATTCTATCAATACCATCCTCTATTTATAGAGTTTTGCTTTTCCTGACAAAGCCAAAACCAACTACAAATAGAATTACAATTCCAATCCTTTTCCTAATAGAATTGGAAACAAAATAAAGAGAATAATTACAATCCTTTTTCAAGTAGGATTAGGACATGGCCTTTGGCTGAAACATGGGCAATATCCCAACAAACTCCCCCTCCAGCCAAGGGGCCAAATGGAGTTAAAGTGAAGTAACTTTTGACAGGCTTCCTGCCTGCCACACTTCTAAAAAACTCACGACTGTCTACAATGAGTTCTTTCCACTTATATCTATGAGTATCTAACATGAAATCATCATAACCTTCAGGTTCTCCCATGTTAGTCAACAGAATATACTCATCATAAGAATAACGTGTTGAGTTTCGCTTCTCTATATTAGATCTTCTGCAAGAGGTTTGTGGAGCATCTGAAGTAATTATCTCACCATGAGTTGGTTGATTATCAACCATAACATCATCAATAGAAACAATTATATGTTCTATACTCTGATCATTATCTACATTATTACCTTTGGTTCCCTCATATGCATAAGATATATTAATAATAGGAATTGGATCAACATCAACTAAGCTCTCATCAGCATGAGAATCTAGTTTCTCAGTCTTGTCAATATCTTCAATAGTTTGATCTTCAAGGAGCGCAACATCACGACTTTTAATGAGCTTCTTGTCAATTGGATTATAAAAGTGATATCCAAACTCATCTTGACCATAACCAATGAAGATGCACTGCTTAGTTTTAACTTCCAATTTCGACCTTTCATCTTTTGGAACATGCACACAAGATTTACACCCGAACACTTTCAAGTGATCATAAGAGACATCCTAATCAAACCAAACTTTGTTTGGAACAGCACCACCTAAAGCAATAAGAGGAGACAAATTGAAAACATAAGCTACAGTGTTAAGTGCTTCAGCCCAAAATGAATTTGGAAGTTTAGCCTATGAAAGCAGACATTTAACTCTCTCAACTAAAGTTATGTTCATCATCTCTGCCAAGCCCTTTAATTGAGGAGTCTTTGGAGGATTCTTCTGATGACAAATTCCTTGCGATTTGCAGTAGTTATCAAAGGGAACAATGTACTCACCACCATTATTAGTGCGAAGACATTTTAATTTCTTTTTACCATTTGCCTCTCAGATAAGGCTTGAAACTGTTTAAACATATCAAGCACTTGATCTGTGGATTTTAAAGGATATAACCAAATCTTGCGAGAACGATCATTAATGAAAGTGGCAAAGTAAAGTGTATAACCTTTTGACTGCACTTTTAAAGGACCACACAAATGTGAGTGTAATAGCTCCAATAGCTCATACTTTCTTGAAGGTGGATGAATGTGAAAAGAAACTCTTCTCTATTTCCCTGCTAAGCAATGAACACATCTTTTCACCTTTGCTTGTTTCATACAAGCAAGAAAATTCTTCTTAGCAAAATAGGTATTCCCCCTTTCGCTAATATGACTAAGCCTCTTGTGCCACAATTCTATAAAAGCCTCGCTCTCCACCAAGTTTATAGAGTCACCAAGAATCAATCCTTGTGCCACATACTAATTTGAATGATTTATTCCTCGAGCTAAAATCAATGAGCCTTTGGTGAGCATCCATTGTCCATTGAATAACTCATTATGATAGCTATCATCATCTAGTTGTCCTACAAAGATAAAATTTAAGGGAGTGTCCGGAGCATGCTTGACATTCTGAATGTAACGACCTGTTTGGTCGTTTTGAGAAGTAGAGTTTATTCTGGTAATAACTGTCTGAGTCGACGGATCCCATGACGGACCGTCATTGGCACGACGGACCGTCGAGGGGGTCTCGTTCCAAAACACTTAGAATTCTAAAATTTGGGTACTGAGATCGACTCTCTGAACTTCGTGACAGAATGGCAGGACGGACCATCGTTGGCACGACGGACCGTCACAAATCTTTCCACAGAATTAACTCTCTAAACTTGATGACGGACCTGCAGGACGGACCGTCTCATTCATGACGGACCGTCACAGGTTGCGTAACCCTAACTGTGTCAGATTTCTATTAAAAGTTTTAAGGGGCGTTTTGGACTATTCATGCTTATAATTATAAAGTTAGTGGATTAATGTTAATCATTCAATTTCTTGGGGGTTAAAGGAGATAACCTTGAAATAAAAAGTGGGTTATATTTATCATCTTTGATACATAATTATATGACAATTACGGTAAAAGAAAAAGGGTTTGAAGAAGAATAACAGAAAGAACAGAGAGAGAAGGGAGAAACGAGCGAGAGAAAGAGAATATTGCAGAGGAAAGCAAAGGTTTTGGAAGATAGCTTGTTTGATTGCGATTCTTCGGTGGAGGTAGGTTATGGTTTATGCTACTTCATAGTAAGCTCTTAATAGCTAATGATATGTATTGGGTAGTATTGTAAAGTCTTCTATATGCTTAATTGTGTGCTTGTATGATGTGATTATGTAATTGTAATGGGTTGGGAAGATGAGGCTGTGAATCTTAAATCTTAAATTCACTTTGTTAATGATGATGTCTTGGTATAAAAGAAAGCTTGATGAACTAAAGTAATGAGATTAGAGGATTGCGTGTTACGTTCCGACACCAGGATAGTATTAGAGGATCGGGTGTCACATTCCGACACCAGGATAGTATTAGAGGATCGGGTGTCACGTTCCAACACCAGGATAGTATTAGAGGATCGGGTGTCACGTTCCGACACCAGGATAGTATTAGAGGATCGGGTGTCATGTTCCGACACCAGGATAGTAGAGGATCGGAGTGTCACGTTCCGACACCAGGATAGTAGGGGATCGGAGTGTCACGTTCCAACACCAGGATAGTAGTAGTGGAGCGGAGTGTCACGTACCGAGACAAGAGGAATAAAGAGAATGAAAACTTGAATTATGCTAATATACTCAATTTAAAGAACTAATTCCCAAATGAGTAAGATGGGGAGGCTTGAGTCCTCATAGATACGCTGGGTGTTGTGGCCAATGGTTATGGTATTTGTGGTTATCACCTGTTGAGTATGTAGTTGATTTTATATTATTATTTGATATATACTATTTTCTATTTTGAGTTTGCCGATGATACCTACTCAGTACTTGTGCCTTGTACTGACCCCTACTTGTATTTGTTTTTCTTTGATTATTTGTGGAATGCAGCGAACGTACCATCGTCTTCAACTCGTCCTCAACTCTAGCCAGTCTTCATCACGCCAGATTTCAGGGTGATCTATTGCTTCTAGCTTGGACTGGATCTTCCTCTTCATGTCTTGATGCCTTGAAATTCCGGCATGGACTAGCTGTTTATTTATTTTAGCTTCTTAGACACTCTTAGATTTAGTAATTTGAGGATAGATGTTCTTGTGGTGATGACTTCCAGATTTTGGGAATAATAAGTATTGAGTTTTTAGAAGTTATTTAATCGATTTTCATTAATGATTTTTAAGTCTTCCGCATTATATTCTGTTTATTATGGTTGAAATGTTGTGGTTTAGATTGGTTGGTTCGCTCACATAGTAGGATAAGTGTGGGTGCCACCCGCGGCTTGTTTTGGGTCGTGACAAACTTGGTATCAGAGCATTAGGTTCGTTGGTCTCATCACACAAGAACGAGTCTAGTAGAGTCTTAAGGAACGGTAGGGGGACTTCTTTACTTTTCTTTGAGAGGCTATAGGACTTTAGGAAAATTCCATTCTTTCTTTCTTTCGTTCTATTACTTGGATCAAATTGGTATCTAGGCGATACAAATTGGTATATGACCATATTCACTCTATTTCGCAGATGGTTAGAACTAGAGCAACAACTGCGCCAATACCAACACCGGCAAGACAAGATGCATCTGAGCCAGCCACTGGGGCTGTAGCTCGAAGAGGTGGTCATGGAAGAGGCCGTCATTCTGGAGGACGTGGTGGCCGAGGAAATGGTGGTCACCAAAACGGCCGGGGTGACGGGCAAACAGGAGCTACTACAGCACAACATAGTAGAGGAAACGGGCAGACAGGTGATAGGGCCCATTGTTACGCTTTCCCCGGGTGGTCTGAAGCGGAGACATCTAATGCTGTTATCACAGGTAATCTTTTGGTTTGTGATTGCATGGCTTCTGTATTATTTGATCCTAGCTCCACATTTTCATATGTATCTTCCTCATTTGCTACTGGCCTTAATTTACATTGTGAAATGCTTGACATGCCTATTCGTGTTTCTACCCCGGTGGGTGAGTCTGTGATAGTTGAAAAGGTATATAGGTCTTGTCTGGTGACTTTTGTGGGGAGCAATACTCATGTAGACTTGGTTATCTTAGAAATGGTTGATTTCGATGTAATTCTGGGTATGACTTGGCTTTCTCCGAATTTTGCAATCTTAGATTGTAATGCTAAAACTGTAACACTGGCCAAGCCTGGGACGGATCCGTTAGTGTGGGAGGGTGACTACACTTCCACTCCAGTTCGTATCATCTCCTTTCTTCGTGCTAAGAGAATGGTTAGTAAAGGGTGTGTAGCGTTCTTGGCACACCTCAGGGATGATAATACCCAAGTACCTTCAATTGAGTCGGTTTCGATAGTCCGTGAGTTTCTGGATGTGTTCCCTGCAGACCTTCCTGGTATGCCACCAGATAGGGATATTGACTTTTGCATTGATCTGGAGTCAGGTACTCTCCCCATTTCCATACCCCCTTATAGGATGGCCCCAGCAGAGTTAAGGGAATTAAAGTCCCAACTTCAAGAGTTGTTAGGTAAAGGCTTCATTAGACCAAGCGCTTCCCCTTGGGGTGCTCCGGTGTTATTTGTGAAGAAGAAGGATGGGAGTTTTCAGATGTGCATAGACTACCGATAGTTGAACAAGGTAACTATTAAGAACAAGTACCCCATTCCTCGCATTGATGACTTGTTCGATCAGTTACTTGGCGCTTGTGTCTTCTCTAAGATTGACTTGAGATCCGGTTATCATCAATTGAAAATATGGGCAACAGATGTGCCAAAGACTTCTTTTCGAATCAGGTATGGGCATTACGAATTCGTAGTAATGTCTTTTGGTGTTACAAATGCCCATGCTGCTTTCATGAGCTTGATGAACGGGATTTTTACGCAATATCTGGATCTCTTTGTGATCGTATTTATTGATGATATACTGATATACTCCAAGAGTAAGAAGGAACATGAGGAGCATTTGAGAATTGTGTTGGAAGTATTAAGGGAGAAAAGGCTTTATGCCAAATTCTCCAAGTGTGAGTTTTGGCTAGATTCACTGTCCTTCTTGGGGCACGTGGTTTCTAAGGATGGAGTGATGGTGGATCCTTCTAAGATTGAAACAGTGAAGAATTGGTTAAGACCTACTAATGTGTCAAAAGTAAGGAGCTTTGTTGGATTAGCCAGCTACTACCGTCGATTTGTCATTGCTTCCCAATTGACAAACTTAACTAAGCAGATTGTTCCATTTATATGGTCAGATGAATGTGAGGAAAGCTTTCAGAAACTCAAGACCTTGCTGACTACGGCACCTATCCTTACCTTGCCAGTAGAGGGTAATAATTTCATTGTTTATTGCGATGCATCTTATTCTGGGTTGGGTGCAGTGCTAATGCAAGAGAGGAATGTAATCGCTTATGCTTCAAGGCAACTAAAGGTGCACGAACGTAACTATCCGACCAATGATTTGTAATTGGCTGCAGTTGTGTTTGCATTAAAGCAATGGAGACATTATCTAGATGGGTTCAAGTGTAAAGTCTACACAGATCATCGTAGTCTACAGTATGTCTTTACCCAAAAAGACTTGAATTTGAGACAGAGGAGGTGGATGGAACTGTTGAAGGACTATGATATTACTATTCTATATCACCCAGGAAAAGCAAATGTGGTGGATGATGCTTTAACTAGAAAAGCAGGGAGCATGGGTAGTTTAGCCCACTTACAAGTTTCTAGACGCCCATTGGCTAGAGAAGTCCAAAACTTGGCTAACGACTTTATGAGACTGGAAATACTAGAGAAAGGAGGATTTTTGGCCTGTGTGGAGGCAAGATCTTCTTTTCTTGACAAGATCAAGGGGAAACAGTTTGATGATGAGAAACTAAGCCAAATTCGGGATATCGTGTTGCGAGGAGAGGCTAAAGAAGCAATAATTGATGAGGAAGGTGTTTTGAGAATTAAGGGAAGGGTATGTGTGCCCCGTGTTGATGATTCGATCCACACTATTCTTACAGAGGCACATAGTTCAGGATATTCTATACATCCTGGTGCAACCAAGATGTACCGTGACCTAAAGCAACACTTTTGGTGCAGTAGAATGAAGCGTGACATTGTTGATTTTGTTGCCAAATTTCCAAATTGTCAGCAAGTAAAGTATGAACACCAGAGGCCCAGAGGAACACTTCAGAGAATGCCCATTCCTAAATGGAAGTGGGAGAGAATTGCAATGGACTTCATGGTTGGTCTTCCAAAGACATTGGGTAAGTTTGATTCTATTTGGGTAATTGTGGACAGACTAACTAAGTCTGCTCACTTCATTCCGGTCAAGGTGACTTAGAATGCAGAGAAGTTAGCCAAACTCTATATCTCAGAAATTGTTTGATTGCATGGACTTCCACTTTCCATCATATCAGATAGAGGTACGCAATTTACTTCTATGTTTTGGAGAACATTGCATGCTGAATTAGGTACTAAGTTTGATCTTTGTACTACATTTCACCCTCAGACCGATGGTCAGTCTGAGATTCAAGTGTTGGAGGATATGCTTCGTGCATGTGTGATAGAATTTGGTGGCCATTCGGACAACTTCTTACCCTTAGCAGAGTTCTCCTACAACAATAGCTATCACTCAAGTATTGATATGGCCCCATTTGAGGCACTGTATGGAAGGAGATGTAGGTCTCCCATTGGGTGGTTTGATGCATTTGAGGTTAGACCTTGGGGTACTGACCTTCTGAGGGAATCATTAGATAAAGTGAAATGCATTCAAGAAAAGCTTTTAGCGGCTTAAAGTAGGCAGAAAGAATATGCAGATCGAAAGGTTAGAGAGTTGGAGTTTATGGAGGGTGAGCAAGTCTTGATGAAGGTTTCGCCCATGAAAGGGGTGATGCGGTTTTCTAAAAGGGGTAAGCTAAGCCTAAGGTATATTGGACCATTTGAAGTACTTAAGCGAGTAGGGGAGGTGGCTTATGAAATAGCCTTGCCTCCAGGACTCTCAGGAGTGCACCCGGTATTTCATGTGTCTATGCTGAAAAGATAGCATGGGGATGGAAACTACATTATTCGTTGGGATTCAGTTCTTCTTGATGAGAATTTGTCGTATGAGGAGGAGTCTGTTGCCATTCTAGATAGAGAAATTCGCAAGTTGTTGAAGAGTCCACTTGGGAGAAGTAGGCTTATATGCAAGAAAGATACCCACACCTTTTAACAGATTCAGGTACTCCTTTTCGCCCTTGTTTTTCTTCTTGTGATCGTTCGAGGACGAACGATGGGTAAATTGGTATCTATTGTAACGACATGTTTGGTCGTTTTGAGCAGTAGAGTTTATTCTGGTAATAACTGTCTGAGTCAACGGATCCCACGACAGACCGTCATGGGCACGACGGACCGTCGAGAGGGTCTCGTTCCAAAACACTTAGAATTCTGAAATTTGGATACTGAGATCGACTCTCTGAACTTCGTGACTGAATGGCAGGACAGACCGTCGTTGGCACGACGGACCGTCACAAATTTTTCCACAGAATTAACTCTCTGAACTTGGTGACGGACTTGCAGGACGGACCGTCACAGTCATGACGGACCGTCACAGGCTGCGTAACCCTGACTGGGTCGGTTTTCTATTAAAAGTTTTAAGGGGCGTTTTGGACTATTCATGCTTATAATTATAAAGTTAGTGGATTAATGTTAATAATTCAATTACTTGGGGGTTAAAGGAGATAACCTTGAATAAAAAGTGGGTTATTTTTATCATCTTTCATACTTAATTATATGACAATTAGGGTAAAAGAAAAAGGGTTTGAATAAGAAAAATAGAAAGAACAGAGAGAGAAGGGAGAAACGAGCGAGAGAAAGAGAATAACGCAGAGGAAAGCAAAGGTTTTGGGAGATAGCTTGTTTGATCGCGATTCTTCGGTATAGGTAGGTTATGGTTTATGCTACTTCATAGTAATCTCTTAATAGCGAATGATATGTATTGGGTAGTATTGTAAAGTCTTCTATATGCTTAATTATGTGCTTGTATGATGTGATTATTTAATTGTAATGGGTTGGGAAGATGAGGCTGTGAATCTTAAATCTTAAATTCACTTTATTAATGATGATGCCTTGGTATAAAAGAAGGCTTGATGAACTAAAGTAATGAGATTAGAGGATCGGCTGTCACGTTCCGACACCACGATAGTATTAGAGGATCAGGTGTCACGTTCCGACACCAGGATAGTATTAGAGTATCGGGTGTCACGTTTCGACACCAGGATAGTATTAGAGGATCGGGTGTCACGTTCCGACACCAGGATAGTAGAGGATCGGAGTGTCAAGTTCCGACACCAGGATAGTAGGGGATCGGAATGTCACGTTCCGACACCAAGATAGTAGTAGTGGAGCGGAGTGTCACGTACCAACACAAGAGGAATAAAGAGAATGAAAACTTGAATTATACTAATATACTCAATTTAAAGAACTAATTACCAAATGAGTAAGATGGGGAGGCTTGAGTCCTCATAGATATGCTAGGTGTTGTGGCCAATGGTTATGGTATTTGTTGTTATCACATGTTAAGTATGTAGTTGATTTTATATTATTATTTTATATATACTGTTTGTTATTTTTAGTTGGCCGATGATACCTACTTAGTACTTGTGCCTTGTACTGACCCCTACTTGTATTTGTTTTTCTTTGATTATTTGTGGAATGCAGCGAACGTACCATCGTCTTCAACTCGTCCTCAACTCTAGCCAGTCTTCATCACGCCAGATTTCAGGGTGACCTATTGCTTCTAGCTTGGACTGGATCTTCCTATTCATGTCTTGATGCCTTGAAATTCCGGCATCGACTAGCTGTTTATTTATTTTAGCTTCTTAGACACTCTTAGATTTAGTAATTTGAGGATAGATGTTCTTGTGGTGATGACTTCCAGATTTTGGGAATAATAAGTATTGAGTTTTTAGAAGTTATTTAATCGATTTTCATTAATGAGTTTTAAGTCTTCCGCATTATATTCTGTTTATTATGGTTGAAATGTTGGGGTTTAGATTGGTTGGTTCGCTCACATAGTAGGATAAGTGTGGGTGCCACCCGCGGCTCGTTTTGGGTCATGACACTGAAGGACCAACGTTGAACCAGTATTGATTTTCAAACAAACAGTGCCAATAACGAACACCTTAAACTCACGAGCATTACTCATTTTTAACACCTCAGATTTAACATAAGTATAAGATGAATAGAAGTCTTTTCTTGGTGTGACATGTGATGTGGCTCTAGAGTCTACTATACAACTTGTATCTTGATTTACAAAATTGATGACATCTTTATCACAAGCGAAGAGAAGGTCATCTTGGACAACCAGAACAACATTATTTTCATTATCTTCTTCCTTTTTCCCTTCTTTAAGATCTTGCTTCAATTAATTGCAAAATACTTAAAAATGTTCTTTATTTCCACAATGATAACATATATTATTTGGATTCTTGAATTTTGATTTGCTTATGCTTTTAGCTCTACTCCTCGGGTCTCTAGTCTTATGTCTCCCTCGATCTTCTTTATATAGAATATCTGAATGTGAACATATTTCTTGAGATTTTCTTCTAACCACTTCATTCAACACACCACTTTTTGCATATTCCATTGTCACCTTTCCGCCAGAGGTAGAATTTGTTAAAGAAACACGAAGAGTTTCCAAGAATCCGGTTGACTATTAAGAAGCCAAAGTCCTTGTATTTCAGTATCAAAATTAACAACCATTACTTATAGCTGATCAAGAATACCCTTAAAATCATTTATATGATAAAAAATAGAACTGCTCTCCTTGTACTTAAAAGTCATCAATTTCTTTGACAAGAACAACTTGTTATTACCAGTTTTTGAAGCGTAAAGCATCTCCAACTTTCCCCACAATGTTCTAGCATGTATATCATTCACAAAATGTTTATGAACATTATCTTCAACCCGTTGTATTATATATCCACATACTTGTTAGTGCTCAAATTCCCAATTTATATTGGTCACATTCTCGTGTTTATGAGCAAAAAACCCGGAAGATGAAGCTTCTTCACGAACAATACATATTTCATCTTGCTTTTCCATATGTTGTAGTTTCTTTCGTTTAGACATACCATATTGCTCATATTCCCCTCCATATAGATAACCTTAGCTCTGATACCAGTTGTTGGGCAGAAACGATGAAACCAAAAATCTAACAATAAAGAACACCAAGTTTAACGTGGAAAAACCCTTCAAACCGAAGGTAGGTACCACGGGATCAACAAGATCAAAATTGCTTCACTATATGAATAAGATAATTAAAAATATTATTCTAATGTCTACACAACAAGTGCTAAAAAAAGAACAAGCAATAGCTACAACAAACAAAAGAATAGAATGAAACATCACCCAAACTAAGCTTCTTTTCGAGATCTAAAACAGGATCTTGCTGACCTCAGAATTAGATCTCTACCATTTAAATCAACCACCAAGATGTCAGGAACACTCAGTCCAAATTTCAGCACGATCCAACGGTTCGTTAATCAGGAAACACGATTTGAATATTGCTGGTCAGAGAAAAAACTACAACAAAATAACTCTTTTCCTTCTCTTTTTTCTCTTGTTAAATCTCTCTCAAAAACCTCTGTTATGTTCTAATGACTTTCAAATACAATATTAATGACTAATTCAATTATTCTCTCAAGACCATCCTCTATTTATAGAGTTGTGTTTTTCCTTACAAAGCCAAAACCAACTACAAATAGGATTAAAATTCCAATCATTTTCCTGATAGAATTGTAAACCAAATAAAGAGAAAAATTCCAATCCTTTTTCAAGTAGGATTAGGCCATGGGACTTTGGCTGGAACATGGTCAGTAGACCAACAGTTATGTGTTTCAGAAAACTGGCAAAGGAGGTTTTATATAGTGTAAGCTCTTATGGGAAACCCAAGGGTATTTGAATCAAGGATCGTTGATCTTATACTTGAGTCATTTGTAATTGATCTGTTGAATCATGTCCATATTAGATATGTGCCTGATAGATCAATTCTTTCATTGCGTGAGGATTTTCAGTTTTGGCTTGATAGTCGGGTGTGATTTGATCCTTTCCTTAAGTTGATTTATCTTGTACTCTTTGTAAATATTGGTTTGATGATGTCTCCTTAACATTTTCCCTTGATTTTATCTTCGATATCCTTGATTGATTTTCCTCGAATGCGGCTTTGATTTCACATATTGTGATATTTTATCTAATTGTACAAATATTTATATTCCAATCTTAACTGGTGTGCCTATGCTTAATGTGATCACTGAGAGCATCCCGATTGTAGCCTTGTACTTGTGTTGTATCTTGTTTACTTCCTGCATCAAGAACCTGGTAAGTATTGTCATTGTTAAAATGTTTGAAGATGAGGTTAACAAAACATTGTCAAGTTTTTTAATTAATTTTTTTTTAAAAAAAAGCATAAGTACTCCCTTGAACTATTGTCGAAATTTTAAGAATAAACATTTTCTTTATATGTCCTTATAACTCCTAGAACTATTTTGAAATGTAATAAATACACATTTTTTGGTGTTAAGGTTGCTTAGAGAGTGTTGAAAGTAAATAACAAGTAAAAAATATGAAGAAAGAAAAAAATTAATCAGTATTTAAAATATGTCCTCTCTTAATTGAACATTTTAGCAATAGTTAGTAAACATAATTGATAATTAAGCTTAATAACGGCTCAAGCTAATTTGTGGTCTAAAGTAAAAAATAAGTAGGAAGCCTGAATTTTAATTACATTTTTTTCAATGTGAGATTCAAGTTATTTCATTCTTTTTTATAAAAAACATTTTACTTTTTATGATCTTAAAAATATATATATATATATATTTATATATATATATATATATATATATATATATATATATATATATATATATATATATATATACACATACATACATACATATATGTATGTATATACATGTATCCCATTCCTTTATGCTGCTTCCTTTAATATACAAGCTCTATCGAACCCTACCGCAGACAAAAACTTTTGTAAATAAGTGGAGAAGAGTAATGGGGCGGGTCTATCATCCACTGAGTTATGAAATGTGCACTACTGACCCTCGAGGACTTCTTGGTTATAAAAAAAAGAATAAAAAAGACAAGCTCAATAACATAAAACAATATTACTTGAGCATTCCATGTTAGATGCCTTTTTTTTGTTTTATCTAATTGACTATCTTTAATAATCTAAAGCAGAAGTTGTGTATCTTGTTGATAAGTATCGTTATCACAATCCTTCTTAATCTTTAGTTTAAATGTTTTGGAAGTACAAACAGAAACGAGAAATTTGGTTGATGGAGTAGTAAGGCTGTGTTTTGCCTTTTCTTTAAGGTACAAAGAAGATTTTATCTGTTTGGAAACATAGAATTGTGAATGTTTTGAATACTGTGTTTGGTAACAGAAATGGTCTTTACAGTCATGCTTGTTCTTAAATGATGTATGATTTGAGAGTTTGGTTGTTTATTTCAAAGTTATGTTGTGGGTTGAATTCTCTTAGGGAGCTTGAAACATTGAGTGGATACTTACTTTTTGGCTAGTAGGAATTTCTTTCCTGTTAAGGGATTAGTCCACGTTAGATCGAGAAGTATGTATGTCGGACATGATTCGTCCTCATCTGTGAAGAAGAAACTCGAAGAAGAATTATCTATAACAAAGTGAACAATTAATATAGGACTATGAAAAGACTTTCTTTTTGAAACAACCTAAAAAAGGAGTAAATATCACATAAATTAAGGGAAAAAGAAAGTAAAAATTAATGTGATTATTTATTTAGAGAAATTGGCACGTATATTTAGTTACTGAAAATTTACTTTGATCTGTCCAATTTAATCCACTTAATTTTTTTTGCATGTGACATTTAATACCTCAAAATAGTTAAATTTGATTGTGTAGGCCTGTTACAAATTCAATTTTCTGATTTTATGACTTTTTTAATTATAGAAAATCGTCATTTTTATGCATAAGAGATACAGAAAATACCAAGAGATATCATTTGTTCGGTATTATAGACAAAAAATTTATACATTTTAAGAATTTTTTATGTAAGGGCGAATCTAGAAGTAGCAAAGGTATATTCATTTGATTTTTTTTGACAACAAACTTATATGATATATAGAAGATTTTTTTTGGTGTTTATATATAAATTATAAATTCCACAGTATAATTGTCTTTGTACATTGTAAGGCGTTTAAATTTAACTTGTATAATTATCATTTTTAGCAGACCATGAAAAAGTTAGAGGTTTGTAGTAGTATGAATTTTTTATACATATTCATAAAATATTTTTTATCAATAACGTTATTGTGTACTAATATTTTAAAGAACTAATAAAATAATTAAACTTAGCAAAAATTGAGTTGAGTTGTGTCCTTACTCATTATCTGCCCAGCTTTGGCTCAATTTATACTGATCCAATCAAATTCAGTTCGGATTGGATCTTGACCCATTTGTTGTCTTGACCCATTATGATTGACCTAAAAGTAATCCAATTTGCTCAATTCCCGTCCCTAAAAATGCCTCAGATTAAAATAGAAGAAAAATCAATGAAACAAATGCAATTAAACAAGAAAAACTAATTAAAAACTACCAAATAGTTATACTCTTTTGGCTGAGTCGCGATTTAACAGAGCAAATGAAGATTAGCCAAGAAATCCCTAATGTTACAACCAAATTGTAGATAGTCATGTGTATTTACCTCTTTTCTATGAAATAAAAAGTAGCATTCACTACAAATATTACTAATATGATAATTACATATCATATATAAGTTGTACCATATAAGCTTTATTTTATTTTAATAATTAAATAGATTCACCATTTCATTAGATTACATGTTGCGCAACAAAAATAATAACATTTTTCGTGAAATCCTATAAATTGGTCCTTTTATGATTATAAGGGTTACTACCTCCACACGATTCAATCACAGAAGTTACAGTGGCGTAAGATAGGGAAAACAGACATAGATTTCGTTTTCTGCCTTAAATATGCTCATTCAAAATCCTGATATGTATGTATATATATATGTATATATATATATATATATATATATATATATATATATATATTACTTTCTTTATTATCATAAATGTTTATGCTTTTATATACCGTATCAAAGCCTGGAACTTGAACTAACGATTTTCACTCAAGAAGTAACTTTATCTTGTTATTACAGGCGAGCCCACATTCATATGTTGGGGCGCATATATATCTATATCTATCTCTGACAAAAAAAAAGATATTTCTAACAGCGCACTCTTAATAAGTGTAGAGCTATCCTTGTACTAGAGAAATTACCCACAAAATTAGGGTTTGAATCTCGCTAAAGCCCTTATTTCTTTTTAAGTTTATTGGAGCACATGAAGAGATATTACCCAAGGTCATGAAGATGATACAAAATCCAAGTCATTTCTGCGGCAGTGAAGGCTAGTGCTCTTTAATCAGCTTTAGCGCTCGATCGATCTATTGTGCTCTATTTCATCGAGGTCTAAGAATGCACCTATGTAGATACTTAAACCTACAGTTGATCTCCTAGTTTTTCTACAACCTCCACAATCAGCATTTGAGTAGTCATACAACCTACATGGTGATTGTGAAATAATTCTGAGTCCAAAGTGTAGAGTACCTTTGATGTACTTGAATATTATTTTTACTCCTTGAAAATGTTCAACGTTTGGGCTTTGGATAAATTGTCTTGCTAAATTCAAAACATGAGTGATATCACATCTTGTGACGGTCAAATATTGAAGTCTCCCTACTATCATTCTTTAAAATGATGCATATACAAAACTTCCCCCACAGCCTCATGAAAACCATGTTTTCTAGACAAAGGAGTGGCTACAGCATTTGCCAAAGTCATCTCTGTCTCTGCCAACATCTCAGCACCATACTTGCTTTGGTTTAGAATTCCACCTTTGAAATAGTTCACCTCAATTCCTAAGAAGAAGTGTGAAGGGCCAAGATCTTTCATAGAAAACTTCTTTCCAAGTTGTAGAACCAACTCTAACACATGATATGAATACTTCCTGTGACAATAATATCATCAGCATATAACAAAGAGAAATATTTTTCCTTTGTGAGTTTGCAAAGTAAATAGGGAAGGGTCAGTCTTACTACAAATAAAACCAAGGTGTAAGAGATGCATGTTAAAAAGTATAAAACCAGACTCTTATGGCTTGTTTAAGACCATATAATGCCCTTTTAAGTAGACATACATGCTGAGGATACTAGGGATACAATAACACTAGGGGGTTGACTCATGTACACCTCTTGTAAGAAGACTTGTAGAAACACATTTTTGACTTCTACTTGTCTAAATTTCTACTTTGAAATGACAACAATGGATATAACCACCTTAATAGTTGTAGCTTTAACAAAAAAAAATAAATATTTCTTCAAAATCTAGCCCTTCAAAGTGCGAGAATCCCATTGCCACAAGTCTGGACTTATACCTATCTATTGTCCCATCAACTTTTAATTTTGTCTTGAACACGCATTTTGATACAACCAAGTTCATATCAGGAGATTTAGGCACAAAAATTTATGTCTTGTTAGTCTGTAAAACAGGAATTTCTTCTTGCATTGTACAAGCCAATAAGGTGATTTTAGTGCTTCCTTAGTAGTATTTGGTTCTCTCACAATTTATGTGTTGCTGCTAGCAACAAGTAGCAAGTGTCGTTCCTTCGTCTTGTTCCTGGTTATCATATGATGCCCTTGTGGTGCAGGAAGTACCTCAACTGTACATCAACCAAGACAGTGGACAAGAATGTAGCATTGTCAAATTTAAGGTCAATTGGTTCATAAGCTAAAGTGGGTTTTTGATGATGATCATTGGTTGGACCTTTCAGAGCAACTTGTTCCTCACTGCTGCTATTGCATATTCAAAATTTGCAGCTTGAGTTTCAATGTTAATGTATGGATCATCAAATTCAACCTGTTCTTCAACATCTGATATTGTTCTTTAGAGTTCAGTAATACTCTTATAATCAATGAGTACATGAGGTGTAGCATCATTATCAATAGTAATGGGCGGGCTAGACACCTGTACTTCCCCTGAATCATAATTATCGGGTGTCTACAGTTTAGAGAAAGATTCAACAAAAGTAGCAAGGTAAGGTGAGAACATCAATGTTAGTTTAATATTTCTTTGGAGACACATAAAGTAATGTGTTCTCATCAAACACAACATGTCTGGATATGTAAACCCTCCTTGAAGCCTCTTTCTCTTTAATTGAAGTTATTATTTTCTCTTTTTTGTGAGTAGGTTCCTCTTCCCCTGCCTCTTTGGGCAGAGAATGACATATTAGTGTTGTGTTAAGGCACTTCTTCTTCCTCCTGCCTCATATCAAAACCCCTGAGAGCATTAAAAAACTAATTAAAAGTAGGATATGGTGTCTTAACTAGCATGACAGTCTTGAAGGTCTTGTAATTATGACCTAGACCTCTAGGAAAATTATTCATTTAAAAAAACTTCATCTACAGACTTGTGAATGGTCCTATTCTAGTTATACTAGGAATCCTACTACAATACAAATAATTACATGAGTAGTATTGTATTACAAGACAAATACATTATCCTAGTTGACTCCTATAATATTCAATAGCTTAGTCTTACGTAACTTAAGATTTAGTAGTCTAATCCGAGTACGAGTCTAACTCAAACTTGTCTGTCTGCTTCGATGGACCTATTCCTTCGATGTGTCCCATCAGTCGTCAAGCTTCCTTCAACAGTTAGTAAACATAATTGATAAAAAAAAATCAGTGACGGCTCAAGCTAGATAGTGACCTAAAGCTAAAAGTAAGTTGGAGGACGAATTTTAATTATTTTTTATTTTTATGTGAGATTCAAGTTATTTCTTTGTTTTTCATAAAAATAGTTTTATTTTTATGATATTAAACTAAAGATATATTTATACCTGTCACGACCCAAATCGGGGACGCGACTGGCACCCACATTTACCCTCCTATGTGAGCGAACCAACCCATCTAAACCTTAACATTTCAAATATATCGACAGAAAATAATGCGGAAGACTTAAGCTCATTAATAAAATCAAATCAAAACTATTATTATTATCCCCAAAATCTGGAAGTCATCATCACAAGAACATCTATCCTCAAATTACTAAACTAAGAATATCTAAGAAAACAAAATAATAGAAAGCTAGTCCATGCCGGAAGTCAAGGCATCAAGACTTGAAGAAGAAGATCCAGTCCAAGCTAGACGCAGTAGCTCACCCTAAATTTCTAAAAGTAGTGAAGACTGGCTAGATCTACTGTTGAGTTGAAGTTGACGGAACGTTCGCTGCATTCCACAAATAACAAAGAAGAAAACATAAAAGTAGGGGGTCAGTACAACCACAAGTACCGAGTAGATATCATCGGCCAACTCAAAATAGAAAACAATATGCATCAAATAATATCATAAATCAACTATAATACTCAACATGTAGCAACAACAAGTACTAAAATCATCAATAAGTACTAACAAGTTCATCCATGAGGACTCAAGCCTCAATATCATACTCATTTGGGAAATAGATTCATTAGATTGAATTCATTAACATATTTCAAGATTCATTATATTCATTCCCCTCGTGTCGGTACGTGACACTCCGCTCCATCTACTATCCTGGTGTCGGAACGTGACACTCCGATCCTCATATACTATCCTGGTACCGGAACGCGGCACCCGATCCATATACTATCCTGGTGTTGGAACGTGACACTCCGATCCTCATTCTATCCTGGTACCGGAACGTGGCACCCGATCCATATACTATCCTGGTGTCGGAACGTGACACTCCGATCCTAATTCTATCCTGGTACCGGAACGTGGCACCCGATCCCCTAATCTCACCACTTTCGTTCATCAAGCCTTCTTTTATACCCAGGCATCATCATTAACAAAGTAGATTAGGGTTTCTTTTCAAGATTTGGAATTCAATAGCTTCATCATGCTTAATTATTCACAATTTCATATTCATATTCATGCAAGCATACAATTAAGCATATAGAAGGGTTTACAATATTAATAACACATATCATTCGCTATTAAGAGTTTACTACGAATAGTGTGAAAACCATAACCTACCTCCACCGAAGAATTGGA
This sequence comes from Solanum peruvianum, assembly GCA_027705065.1. Classification (NCBI taxonomy): domain Eukaryota; kingdom Viridiplantae; phylum Streptophyta; class Magnoliopsida; order Solanales; family Solanaceae; genus Solanum; species Solanum peruvianum. The sequence continues at coordinate 43,314,033 of JAKWJD010001758.1, read as the reverse complement.
ATCAACAAGCAATTTCCCAAGCTTTGCTATCTTCTTCGTTTTCTCTCTTTCTCGTTCAATTCCCTCTCTCTCTTGTTCTTTCTATTTTCTTATTCCAACCCTCTTTCTTTTACCCTAATTAACATATAATTAAGTGTAAAAGATGGCAAGAATACCCCACTAATTAACCCAAAGTTACCTCTTTTATCCCTCAAGAATTTGAGTTATTAATATAAACCCACGAAATCTATAATTAAGGAAAGAATAGTCCAAAACGTCCCTTAAAACTTAACCAGAAATCCGACTCCAACTGGGATTACGCAACCTGTGACGGGCCTTCGTGCCTACGACGGTCCGTCACACCGGTCGTCGTAACGATCAGAATTCAATTTTTCACCAAGGATACTGTGACGGTCCGTCACATATGTGACGGTCCGTCCTGCACATTACGTCACGAAGTTCAGAGAGTCGATTTTCAGTACCCAATTTCGGAATTACTAAGTATATTGAAACGAGACCCTGTGACGGTCCGTCACACCCGTGACGGTCCATCGTGGGGTCCGTCGCCTCAGCGTGTTTTTCCAGAAATAAAATCTGCTGCTCAAAACGACTAGACAGGTCGTTACAATAGATACCAATTGACCCATCGTTCGTCCCCGAACGATCAAAAGAAGAAAAACAATGGCGAAAAGGAGTACCTGAATCTGTAAACAGATGTGGGTATTTTTCTTGCATATCTGCCTCCTTCTCCCAAGTAGCCTCTTCAACCGGTCGATTTTTCCATTGAACTTTGATGGATGCAATCTCTCTCGACCTCAATTTGCGAACTTCTCTATCTAATATAGCAACCGGTTCCTCCTCATAAGTCAGATTCTCATCAAGCAAAACTGAATCCCAACGGATAATGTAGTTTCCATCTCCATGGTATCTTTTCAACATGGACACATGAAATACCGGATGCACTCCAGACAGCCCTGGGGGCAAGGCTAATTCATAAGCCACCTCCCCTATTCGCTTTAGTACCTCAAATGGTCCAATATACCTTGGACTTAGATTACCTCTTTTGCCAAACCGCATCACTCCTTTCATGGGTGAAACCTTCAACAAGACTTGTTCACCCTCCATGAACTCCAAGTCTCTAACCTTTCGATCTGCATACTCCTTTTGTCTACTTTGCGCCGCTAGAAGCTTTTCTTGAATAGACTTCACTTTCTCTAATGAATCCCTCAAAAGATCAGTACCCCAAGGTCTAACCTCAAATGCATCAAACCACCCAATGGGAGATCTACACCTCCTCCCATACAATGCTTCAAATGGGGCCATATCAATACTGGAGTGATAGCTATTATTGTATGAACACTCTGCCAAAGGTAAGAAGCTATCCCAATGGCCACCAAACTCTATCACACATGCACGAAGCATATCCTCCAACACTTGAATCGTTCGCTCAGACTGACCATCACTCTGAGGGTGGAACGCAGTACTAAGGTCTAACCTAGTACCCAATTCAGCATGCAAGGTTTTCCAAAATATAGAAGTAAACTGCGTACCTCTATCTGATATGATGGAGAGTGGGACTCCATGCAACCGAACCACCTCCGAGATATAGATTTTTGCTAACTTCTCTGCATTGTAAGTCACCTTGACCGGGATGAAATGAGCAGACTTAGTTAACCTATCAACAATTACCCAAATCGAGTCATATTTACCCATTGTCCTTGGAAGACCAACCACAAAGTCCATTGCGATTCTCTCCCACTTCCATTCAGGAATGGGCATTCTCTGAAGTGTTCCTCCGGGCCTCTGGTGTTCATACTTTACTTGTTGACAGTTTGGACATTTGGCGATAAAGTCAACAATATCACGCTTCATTCTACTCCACCAAAAGTGTTGCTTTAGGTCGCGATACATCTTGGTTGCACCCGGATGTATAGAATACCTTGAACTATGAGCCTCTGTAAGAATAGTGGTGATCAAATCATCGATGAGGGGTACACATACCCTTCCCTTAATCCTCAAAACACCTTCCTCATCGATTGTTGCTTCTTTAGCCTCTCCTTGTAACACTTTATCTCGGATTCTACTTAGCTTCTCATCCTCAAACTGTTTTCCCTTGATCTTGTCAAGAAAAGAAGATCTCGCCTCTACACAAGCTAACAATCCTCCCTTCTCATTTATTTCTAACCTCATAAGGTCATTAGCCAGAATCTGCACCTCTCTAGCCAATGGGCGTCTAGAAACTTGCAAATGAGCTAGACTTCCCATGCTTCCCGCCTTTCTACTCAAAGCATCTGCCACAACATTCGCCTTCCCCGGATGATACAAGATAGTGATGTCGTAGTCCTTCAGTAGTTCCATCCATCTCCTTTGTCTCAAGTTCCAATCTTTCTGAGTAAAGACATACTGTAGACTACGATGATCCGTATAGACTTCACACTTAACCCCATATAAATAGTGCCTCCATTGCTTTAATGCAAACACTACCGCGGCCAATTCCAAATCATGGGTCGGATAATTACGTTCATGCACCTTTAATTGCCTCGAAGCATAAGCAATCACATTCTTCTCTTGCATTAGCACTGCACCCAACCCAGAGTAGGATGCATCACAATAAACAATGAAGTATTTACCCTCTACTGGCAAGGTAAGAATTGGTGCGGTAGTCAACAAAGTCTTAAGCTTATGAAAGCTCTCCTCACATTCATCTGACCATACAAATGGAACATTCTGCTTAGTCAAGTTCGTCAATTGAGAAGCAATAGAAGTGAATCCCTTGACGAATCGGCGGTAGTAACTAGCTAACCCCACAAAACTCCTTATTTCTGACACATTAGTGGGTCTTACCCAATTCCTCACTGTCTCAATCTTAGAAGGATCCACCATCACTCCATCCTTAGAAACCACGTGCCCCAAGAAGGACACTGAATCTAGCCAAAACTCACACTTAGAGAACTTGGCATAAAGCTTTTTCTCCCTCAACATTTCCAATACCATTCTCAAATGCTCCTCATGTTCCTTCTTGCTTTTATAGTAAATCAGTATATCATTAATAAACACGATCACAAAGAGATCCAAATACGGCTTAAATATCCCGTTCATCAAGCTCATGAAAGCAGCGGGGGCATTTGTAAGACCAAAAGACATCACTACGAATTCATAATGCCCATACCTAGTTCGGAAAGCAGTCTTTGGCACATCCGCTGCCCGTATTTTCAATTGATGATAACCGGATCTCAAGTCGATCTTCGAGAAGACACAAGCACCTTGTAGTTGATCGAATAAGTCATCAATGCGAGGAAGAGGATATTTGTTCTTAATAGTTACCTTGTTCAACTGCCGGTAATCTATGCACATTCGAAAACTCCCATCCTTCTTCTTCACAAACAAAACTGGAGCACCCCAAGGAGATGCACTTGGTCTAATGAAGCCTTTGCTCAACAACTCTTGAAGTTGTGCCTTTAACTCTCTTAACTCCGCGGGAGCCATTCTATAAGGGGGTATAGAAATGGGGCGAGTGCCCGGTTCAAGATCGATACAGAAGTCAATATCCATATCTGGTGGCATACCAGGAAGATCTGCAGGGAACACATCCAAAAACTCACGGACTACCGAAACCGACTCAATCGAGAGTACTTGGGTAGTGTCATCCTTGAGATGTGCCAAGAAAGCTAAACGCCCCTTACTAACCATTTTCTTAGCACGAAGAACGGAGATGATACGCACCGGATTGGAAGTGTAGTCACCCTCCCACACTAACGGATCTGTCCCAGGCTTGGCTAACGTCACAGTTTTGGCATTACAATCCAAGATCGCAAATTGCGGAGAAAGCCAAGTCATACCCAGAATTACATCAAAATCAACCATTTCTAGGATAACCAAATCTACATAAGTGTTGCTCCCCACAAAGTTCACCAAACAAGACCTATATACCTTTTCAACTACCACAGACTCACCCACCGGAGTAGAAACACGAATAGGCATGTCAAGTAATTCACAATGCAAGTTTACACCATTAGCAAATGATGAAGATACTTAAGAGAATGTGGATCCGGGATGAAACAATACAGAAGCCATGCAATCACAAACCAGAAGATTACCTGTGATGACAGCATCTGATGTCTCCGCTTCAGATCTCCCAGGGAAAGCATAACAATGGGCCCTTTCATTAGTTTGTCCGTTGCCTCTACCATGTTGTGATGTAGTGGCTCCGTTTTGCCCATCACCTCGGCCGTTTTGGTGACCACCATTACCTCGACCACCGCGTCCTCCAGAATGACGGCCTCTTCCATAACCACCTCTACCTCTAGCTATTGGGGGCCGATAACTCTGTTTTGGACAATATCTCTTAATATGTCCAATCTCCCCACACCCATAGCACTCTCTGCGTTCATGCATAGGTCTCTCAGAGAAGTGTTGACCGTTCTGAGGTGGACCCCCAACTACAGTCTGTAGTGAAGACTGAATTGGTCGACTTGAGTAGGCTCCGAAGCTCTGTCCTCTAGAGTAAGAACCATTAAACTCACCTCCCCTTCGAAACCTTTTTGATGTCGATGTCGTGGTGAAGTCATCTGGCTTCACTCCTTCCACTTCTATCACAAAGTCTACCACCTCTTGGAAGGATGTTGCCGTAGCCGCTACCTGTAAGGCTGAAATCCGCAATTCTGACCTCAACCCCTTCACAAAACGGCGAATCCGCTCTTGTGGACTGAAACAAAGTTGGGTGGCATACCTTGATGAAGCACGAAACTTAGCCTCATATGCGTTAACCGTCATCCTACCTTGCTCGAGACTCAAGAACTCATCCCTTTTTCTATCTCTCAAAGTCCTTGGGATATACTTCTCCATAAACAGGGTAGAGAAGGATGCCCAAGTCATAGGTGTGGCCTCTATCGGTTGACACTCGACATGTGATCGCCACCACATTTTGGCGTTCCCTTGAAACTGATAGCTTACGAACTCAACGCCAAACCGTTCTACTATCCCCATCTTGTGTAGTAGCTCATGACAATCAACCAGAAAATCATAAGCATCTTCAGATTCTGCACCCTTGAAGACTGGAGGTTTCAATTTCAAGAACTTACTGAAAAGTTCGTGCTGATCGTTTCTCATTATCGGTCCAGTAGTCAGACGTGGAAATGTGCCTATCTCCAATGAGGCATCCATGCGGGGAGCCATAGTAGCCGCATGTCGTACCTCTGAAACCGGAGGTGTTTGTGCAGAAACCACTGGAGGTGCCTGACCGTGATCAGATAACCCGCTAAGATAAGCAAGAACCTGATTGATCATCTCTGGGGTAGGTTGGGGTGGCAATTCCTCATTCTGCTCTTGTTCAGTTTCCCCTTCCTTACCCTCTCTTACTACCTCCTCTGTCGGTGGATGAGTCACCGCCCTAGCATCAGATGGACTAGGTGCTCGTCCTCTTCCTCTAGAGGACGTCCTCCCACGACCTCTACCACGGCCTCTTGCCACTGTTCTTCCTCGAGCCACAGCCCCAGTGGCTGGCTCAGATGTTTCTTGTCTTGCCGTTGTTGCTGCTGGTGCGGTCGTTGCTCTAGTTCTAACCATCTGCGAAATAGAGTGAAGATGGTCAGATACCAATTTGTATCACCTAGATACCAATTGGACTCAAGTAGTAGCACGAAAGAAAGAATGAAAGAATGGAATTTTCTAAAGTCTTATAGCCTCTCAAAGAAAAGTAAAGGCGTCCCCCTACCGTTCCTTAAGACTCTACTAGACTCGTTCTTGTGTGATGAGACCAATGAACCTAAGGCTCTGATACCAAGTTTGTCACGACCCAAATCGGGGACGCGACTGGCACCCACATTTACCCTCCTATGTGAGCGAACCAACCCATCTAAACCTTAACATTTCAAATATATCGACAGAAAATAATGCGGAAGACTTAATCTCATTAATATAATCAAATCAAAACTATTATTATTATCCCCAAAATATGGAAGTCATCATCACAAGAACATCTATCCTCAAATTACTAAACTAAGAATATCTAAGAAAACAAAATAATAGAAAGCTAGTCCATGCCGGAAGTCAAGGCATCAAGACTTGAAGAAGAAGATCCAGTCCAAGCTAGACGCAGTAGCTCACCCTGAATTTCCGAAAGTAGTGAAGACTGGCTAGATCTACTGTTGAGTTGAAGTTGACGGAACGTTCGCTGCATTCCACAAATAACAAAGAAGAAAACATAAAAGTAGGGGTTCAGTACAACCACAAGTACTAAGTAGTTATCATCGGCCAACTCAAAATAGAAAACAATATACATAAAATAATATCATAAATCAACTATAATACTCAACATGTAGCAACAACAATTACTAAAATCATCAATAAGTACTAACAAGTTCATCCATAAGGACTCAAGCCTCAATATCATACTCATTTGGGAAATAGATTCATTAGATTGAATTCATTAACATATTTCAAGATTCATTATATTCATTCCCCTCGTGTCGGTACGTGACACTCCGCTCCATCTACTATCCTGGTGTCGGAACGTGACACTCCGATCCTCATATACTATCCTGGTACCGGAACGTGGCACCCGATCCATATACTATCCTGGTGTCGGAACGTGACACTCCGATCCTCATTCTATCCTGGTACCGGAACGTGGCACCCGATCCATATACTATCCTTGTGTCGGAACGTGACACTCCGATCCTCATTCTATCCTGGTACCGGAACGTGGCACCCGATCCATATACTATCCTGGTGTTAGAACGTAACACTCCGATCCTCATTCTATCCTGGTACCGGAACGTGGCACCCGATCCCCTAATCTCACCACTTTCGTTCATCAAGCCTTCTTTTATACCCAGGCATCATCATTAACAAAGTAGATTACGGTTTCTTTTCAAGATTTGGAATTCAATAGCTTCATCATGCTTAATTATTCACAATTTCATATTCATATTCATGCAAGCATACAATTAAGCATATAGAAGGGTTTACAATATTACTAACACATATCATTCGCTATTAAGAGTTTACTACGAATAGTGTGAAAACCATAACCTACCTCCACCGAAGAATTGGAATCAACAAGCAATTTCCCAAGCTTTGCTATCTTCTTCGTTTTCTCTCTTTCTCGTTCAATTCCCTCTCTCTCTTGTTCTTTCATTTTTCTTATTCCAACCCTCTTTCTTTTACCCTAATTAACATATAATTAAGTGTAAAAGAAGGCAAGAATACCCCACTAATTAACCCAAAGTTACCTCTTTTATCCCTCAAGAATTTGAGTTATTAATATAAACCCACGAAATCTATAATTAAGGAAAGAATAGTCCAAAACGTCCCTTAAAACTTAACCAGAAATCCGACTCCAACTGGGATTACGCAAGCTGTGACGGACCGTCGTGCCTGCGACGGTCCGTCACACCGGTCGTCGTAACAATCAGAGTTCAATTTTTCACCAAGGATACTGTGACGGTCCGTCACATATGTGACGGTCCGTCCTGCACATTACGTCACGAAGTTCAGAGAGTCGATTTTCAGTACCCAATTTCAGAATTACTAAGTATATTGAAACGAGACCCTGTGACGGTCCGTCACACCCGTGACGGTCCATCGTGGGGTCCGTCGCCTCAGCCTATTTTTCCAGAAATAAAATCTGTTGCTCAAAACGACTAGACAGGTCGTTACCATACCAAATTTTTTTTAATCTTGTGGTCTTAAACATATCATGTGGAAGTTAAACTTAAAATTGATCCATATAAAAGAGTTCCATACAAATTAAAACATTTTTTTTCTAGAAAAAGCTTACGATAATTTTATTGTTACTAAAACATTAGGCCTTTCAATTTTTGGTAGCCTAAGGCATATGCCTCATCTTTAAAGGCATAGTGCCACCCTCTGAAGAAACCTAATTAAAACAATAATAACAAAAGTAATTTTTTTTCAAAAAAGAACAATAGTATACCCTGATGATGGGTGTACCTAAACTCATTGTGTAATGGTAGCAACACAATTAAGTTATTTCTTGTTTCCTCCTAAGATTTGTATTTTTTTAAAAAAAAATTAAACTATTAAGAAAAAGTAAAATATTTGTGTAATTCTAATTATGTTTTCTTGAGAAAACATAGGTTAAAGGCATATGGACTTATATCTTAGTCTTGAATAATGAATATCACTTTGTTCAACTACCAATATTTTTTTTAATTTATAGGAATCTGATTTATCAGTCAAGTCTTGATGGTTTTAGGTTTAATTATGGGTTTGGATATGAATATTTGAATTAACAAAATAATATCATTTCTCATGATTTCAGGATGTTCTATTTTTTTTTTATTATGTTTCACCAAAATATTGAAATTAAGTGTGTACTTCACTAAATTTATATTTTTTATGCTTATTGTAGAACAAATGTTTGGGGTCATATATCCCAAAAGAGATTAATTGTAATACTAGAGTTAGTTGTACCAGAGTTCAATTTACGGTCAAACATTGTACTAAAATTTCATAAGAACTATTTTTATATATACTACCAAATGACACCTTTAGTGCTAAAGGAAGTGTCAAGTATTATCTATTCATTTATAATGTTACAACAAACACATGCCATTCCTATAGTATTTTTATTTAAGCACTCAATACTATATATTTCTAGTACAATAAGTATAACATCACTAATTTAAACATCTAAGTTTTTTCAAATTCTATACAAAAATACTTTATATGTGTTAGATTTAACCTAAGCTAAAAAAATTTACACCAAGATTGCAGATTAAAAAAATCATTGCAAATGTCAGCTTCAAATAATTTCTTATTTTGTAAACATAGAAAAAGGTTACATTTGCCTCCTATTATGCACCTTTTCTTTTAATCTTAGAGTTCTGACATGTTTGTTTGTTGTTCGTGTAGCGTGTACATTGACCTTACGTATCGTACTAATGTGTATTTTCTACAAATTATCATGCCTCCTGATGAACAAAGTCTTAGTTTACCTTCTCCTGATCGACTTAAAAACCTTAACATTCATTTAATCGATGACATTCTAAGTAGGTTGACTTTTCGAGATGTTGTAAGAGTTAGTACACTTTCGAAGGACTGACAATATATTTGCTGGAGAATTCCACATGTGAAGTTTGATCATACAGTGTGGAAAACACCCGACCACTTGACATCCCCTACCATTGGATTTATTCAGATTCTTGATAGTTTCCTCAGGTTTCATAGAATTAGAATATTGAAGGTCACCCTCAACATTATTAGTCTAATAGTGTGTCCTAATGTTAATCGTCTGATTTTTTCCCTCGACACTGATAACATTCAACATTTTGTCCTTAAACTTCCATTTATTTATCCTCCATACAGGTTGCCCAACTTCTTTTTTTATTGTTCAGCATCGAGGCATTTGTATTTCATGGAATGTGAAATACAACTTCCATGTTTCTTTCAAGGATTTAATAAGGTGATTAGGCTAAAATTGAAATATGTCACATTATCTACTAATACGTTTGAAAGTTTGATTTCTAATAACCCATTGCTTGAAGATTTGGTGCTAAAAGACAGACAATTTGTACTTCATGAGTATTAATGCTCCTAATCTAAGGTCATTTGTCTTTCGTGCGATATACAATTGATATATCTTGAAAATGTTCCTGTTCTTTTCAATGTTCAGTATGCGCATAGAGAATTGGTTCTAGAGGATGAAGATGATTTTGTTAGTATTTTTTCGTCTATTCCTGCTCTTGAGTGTTTCAGCTTGGATCTTTTTGAGGTAATATTCCTTCATTTCACTTATTGGTAATGCATTTTCATGTGTACTTTTTTTTTTTACTTTGAGTTACCTGATTTTGTCATTTTATTTGTAGTTCGATAATGGATCAACTGAAGTTATACCAACAAGGCTTCCATCAGCTCTTAACTGTCTGAAATACCTTTTCATATCTTGTACTAATCTTTGAGAGTTTTTTTTTAGCTCTCGTTTATTATTTGCATTATACGAAGTTCCCCAAATTCTGAAGAAATTGAAATTAAGGTCGTCACTAATGTTTATTTTTCTCTCTATCTTTTCCATGTTTTTATATTCGTGTATATTGACATTATGTTTTTTTCTTGATTTTTCTTGAGGGCGTATCATTAGTGATGGAGATTATGACCCCAAATATTTATGCTACTAGAAGAATGATTATGTATCCTTAGTGATGGGAATAATATCGAACTTGTGCCTTATGATTTTATTGATGAGATTCACGCATGATTCTCGAATATCACAAATAATCACCTGAGGACAGTTAATTTTTATGATGTACTATTAGAAGAGAGTGAAATGCAATTTATTTTTAGGAATTTCTTGCTTATTAATGAATAACCCCAAGTTATACCGAGAAGTATGATGGACATACTCATTCCTTATCTATGAAGACGAATCTCGAAGAATCATCACCCAATTTGGGATTCAGGATTGATGTTTATTTCAAAGTTATGTTGTTTGTTAAATTTCCTTGGGTGAGCATGACGCATTGAGTGGAAACTTACTTTATATCTAGCTAGTAGAAATTGCTTGTTTGCTAAGGAATTTGTCCAAGTTAGACCGAGAAGTATATATGTTAGACATGATGCTTCCTCATTTGTGAAGAAGAAACTCGAGAAGAATCACCCAATTTGGGATTCGTGAGTTGATGTTTATCTGAAAGTTATGTTGTATGTTGAATTCTCTAGGTGAGTTTAAAGTATTGAATGGAAACTTACTTTTTGAACAATTAGTAGGAATTTTTGTTTGCTTAAGGGATTAGTCTTAGTTAAACGGACAAGTATATATGTTGGACATTATCCTTCCTCATCTGTGAAGAAGGAACTCGAAGATCATGTCCAACATACATATACTTGTTGGTCTAACTTACACAAATCCCTTATAAAACAAGAAATTCCTACTAACCATACAAAAAGTATGTTTCCATTCAATACTTCAAGCTCGCCTAGGAGAATTTAACACACAACATAACTTCGAAATTTACATCAACTCAAGAATCTCAAATTGGATGATGCATCTTCTTAAGAAAGGAACATATCCAACATACTTCTCGTTCTTACTTGGACTAATATCTTAACAAGCAAGAAATCTCTACTTACCAGACAGAAAGTAAGTTTCCACTCCATTTTTCAACCTCTCCTAAGGAAATTAAACACATAACATAACTTTGAAATAAATATCAACTCACGAATCCCGAATTGGGTGATGCTTCTCATGTTTCTTCTTCATAAGTGAGAAAGTATGATGTCCAATATATAGACAAATTTGTATAACTTGGACTAGTTCCTTAGCCAGGCTGAAAGTTAAGTTTCGAATGTTCTAGAAAGGATAACATGTACACAACAGTTTACTCCTAACTTTGTTTGTGGTGTTCCAGAGTTGATTTTCGATAGCCCCTCGACTTAAAAAAATGTTATGCAGGAAAACCAACATCTAAAAAACAAAAATAAATAAATAAAGGAAAATAGGGTTCTTTCTACGTTCAAAATCCCAAGAAAACTATCATCTACCAAAAAAAAAGTACAAAGAGGAAGATAGGGCTTCTATTTCACAAAATTAACAACACCCAAATGAGAAAGATTAGATTTTTAAACAAAAAGAGAAAGAAAAATTTAAGCTTATAAAAAACTAAAATTACTACTGTAAACATACAAAAAAAAGTTAGAAAAGTATCAAATACCATTTTGCGCAAATGTTATCCTTCAACTGCTGAACACAAATTTGTATGATTTTGAAGTATTCAATTTCATCAACGCTGAGTGAAAAGAGGGAACTAAAGAAGGAAAGGGGGAGATCGGTTTTCTTCTTAAATTAAATTTTACAGAATTGTAATATGGAGTGGGGTTACTAGGGTGGGTGGTGGGCGCAATTAATTATGTTGGTTCCTTAGTTGAATTGTCTTGTCCGTATCAATTTACGTGATACTATTTAATTTGACATAAAAAAATTTAAAAATAAACAGAAAATTTGAATGTGACATATAATAGAAATCTTATAGAGTAATGTGATTATAAATGTACTAAAAATGTAGAGATAAATTATGTATTTTTTATTTTAATAGTTATTTAATTTCTCATTATAAAAATGATAAATTTCATTATTTTGCACTTAAAGAATTTTTTTCTTAAGGTTTACAAACTTGATTAATTTACAAAATTAAAAAAGTAATAATTTTAAGAATAAATGAGATCAAAATGATTGAAATAATTAATGGAAAAAGAGATTAAAATTTATGTGATATGTCTAATTTAGTCCACTTAATATTTTTTGCATGTGACGTTTAACACCTCAAAATAGTTAAACTTCAATTATAGGTCAGTTACAAATTCAATTTTCGGATTTTGTGATCTTTTTTAATAAAAAATTGTCATTTTTATGTATAAGAGATATAGAAAATACCAAGAGATATCATTTGTTCAGTATTATTGACACAAAATTCATGCATTTTAGCCACTTTTATGCAATGGAGAATCTAGAAGGGGCGAAGGTATATTCATTTGAATTTTCTTGACAAAAATTTTATATGATATGCATAAGAATTTTTTTTTTGTTTGTTTATATATAAATTTTTTGAATTTCTCAACATAAATAGTTTTGTACATTGAAAGGCGTTTATATTCACTTTTTTTTTTTACCATTGTTTTAGGACGACCACGGAAAATAAGAACAGTAATAAGGAGAACCGGATGCGGGGCAGGATCGGTTTAAGGGTATGTGAGGTGGGGCGGGCTTAAGGTTATGTGGGGCGGGTGTGAAGCGGGGTGGGTTGAAGTGGATTTCTTTTTAATTAATGTGGGTCAAGGTGGGTTGCGGGTATATGCTATTTTGTGTGGGTTCAAACTTAATTTTAACTCCTTACATTTCATAGAATGACAGAACATTATTTATTAAGATAAATTCATTAAAGCTACTAAAATATTCGATATTATAAATGAAGATGGTTCATAAAAAATAATACAATTTCTTGCATGATTCTCAATTGACCTCTTAAAAATAAAATTTAAAGTCACTATCCTATTAAATTAATACAACTTAAGGAAAAAATGAATTTTTTTGATGAATTTTATTTTTAGTATCAAACATAACTAAGAAAAAAAAATTTTTATAAAAATAATGCAGGGCGAATTCATGTGGGACGGGTCTATGTGGGGTAGGGTGGGGCAGGGAGGGTTGAAAATTAAAAAAATTTCTAAGAGGGGTCGATTAAAAAGTTTGTGGGTTAATCTCAACTCGCACCACCCCCGCCCTACATCGCCCTATTGTCATCCCTAATGAAAAAGTAGGAGGTTGTGTAGTATAATTCTTTACATATATCCATAAAATAATTTTATCCTAATGTTATTGTGTACTAAAATATTTTAAAAGAACAAATAAATTAATTAAACTGGGTGAAAATTGAGTTGAGTAGGGTCTTGACTCATTATCTGCTCCTTTTTGGCTCACATATTGATCCAATTAATTCAGTTTGAATTGGATCTTGAACCGTTCGATATCTTGACACAATATGACTGACTAAAATTAATCTAATTTGCTCAATTACCATCCGTAACAATGGTTGAGATTAAATAGAAGAATATCAATAAAACAAATACACTTATACATGAAAATCAAATTAAAAACTATCAAATAGTTATCCTCTTTTGGATAAGTAGCGATTTATATGAGAAAATCAAGATTAGCCTAGAAATGCCTAATATTAAAACCAAATAGTAGATAGTTGTGTGTATTTACTATTTTCTATGAAATAAAAATATTAGCTATAAATTGTAATTATTTTAAGCATTCGCTACTAATATTACTTATATGATAGTTGCATATCATAAATTAGTTGTACCATATAATTTTTATTTTATTTTAATAATTAAATAGATTGCATCATTTCATTAAATTATACGTTGGGCAACAACAATAATAACATTTTCAATAGAAACCTTAAAATTGGTCTTTTTCTATTCATTAGGGTTAAAACCTCCACTCAATTCAATCACGAAAGTTACAGTTGTGTAAGATAGGGCAAAGGGAGATTGATTTCGTTTTGCTTCCTTAGATACGCTCGTTCAAATTCCTGGTATGTAAATATATTAATTTCTTTATTAGCATAAATGCTTATATTTTTACATGCCGTATCTGAGCCTGAAACTTGCACTAATGATTTTCACTACGTGAAGTAACTTTATCTTGTTGTGAGAGGCGGACCCACATACATATGTGTGGGAGCATATACATGTATATCTATCTCTTGAAAAAAAAAGACATAAGTTACAGGGAACTTTTAATTAGGGTAGAGCTATCCTTGTGCTAAAGGAATCACCCACAAACCTAGGGTTTGAATCTAGCTAAACTACTTATTTTTTTAAGTTTATAGTGATATTGGGGGGCGGGGGTTATATTTAAACTTCACTTAGTAAACTACCAGTATTCGATAGTCGACTTACTTGCAAGTTGCTAGGAAGATAAAATATAACAGAAAGTTGCAGTAAATAATTGACACAAAAGGTTTTATCCTGGTTCGAATCACCAACGTAGTGTCTAGTCCAGTCCCATTGGAATTAAAGGGTTTTCCTTAAGAGATTTATAGAGATCTTCGTGTTACAGAAATTTGAAACTTTATCATGTCTCATATGCAAATAAGATTTCTACCTTGACATTGCCTCAACTTGTATACCTACACACATATCCATGAAGTAAATCTCTTCTTCTGCTTTCATTTTGCTGGTTTGATATTTTTCTTGTATGATCGACATACTTTTTATCTAGTGGCTTGATTTATCTCTCTTTCCTTTCTTGATGATTCGGTTGTGATCTCTGCAAAGGGTGCAAGTATTCTATTTCATTTGGACTTTCATTTATATGATCATCAACCATATATTCGTTTCCTTCTTTTGTCCCTTAGAATTGAGGCTTGCCTTTTCAATGCTACTTTGTAACTTCAAGCAAATATTTTCCTTCTTGAAGTCTTTTGCACTGATGATTTCCTTTTTGAATTTGTGACCTACGAAAATTGAGATCAACGCGTTAAGTGTCTATTTTCCAAATCAACTAACTCTAAGGAGTTAAGAATCTTCCCCTTTTTCTATGGATAAGATTGACAATAATTTTAATTGTAATCTTGACAATCAATTTTACTGAGAAAGTTAGTTGTACTTCCAAAAGGTTTCATCTCTTAGTTCATTGATGTATGCAGCTCTCTCTGTCTTATCTCCCCCATCTCACGGAGCGATAAGAAAGATATATTTGTTTTCTCCCCCTTTTAATAGTTTAAAAGAATTGCGAAAAGCATACTAGATTTAAACAAAGACGCCAGATACTAGAGTAGTCTAAGAGTCAGAAAGACAAAAAACCAGTAGTCCAAGAGATAGAGAGGTACATGCACCTATTGAAAGTTAGTGCAAAAAGTAAAAGTTCATCCAGTAAAGTTAATGACCAACCCAAAACTACTTGAAGAAGTTATTCACTTACTCATAAAAGGTGTTGTATGAACTTTTCACATTTCACAGAAGATTGGAGTATGAGGTCTAAATTGTAACTGCAAGCACATGGTTGGAGGAGTTGACTCCACTCTTAAGAAAGTCAACTTGTTGGATCAAGCGATTTACCATAGAGATACAATTTTGCTTAATCATTTCATGGCAATGCACAACTTACTGATATCAGTGTTAGGTTCTTTCTGTAAACGAAATACCTTTCCACGACATCATGAAAGGTCTCCAAGTTTTGTTCTATCGCTAAATGTCTATTTTTGACCTCCCCATTGTCCAGCAATGAAAGAGCGGCGAAATCCACCGAGATTTTTTAGGGTTCAGGAGAATTTGCCCGAGCTTTGACTGAGTCCTTTTTTACTCACGGTTCACCAACCTGCACATACCCCATACTAGATAAAGTATGAGAATAATAAGTTGCATTTATAAGATAAAGGGGTAAACATAGAAGGATCGACAAAATTGTTCACAATAATCCTCGAGATAAGCAAGACATAGGACAGACTTGCCGAGACATTCAAGTCTTCAAAACTTTACCAAATATACGCCTTGAACCATTCAGCCCAGTTGATGAGGTATTTTTTTAGCAGGAAGTAGAGAACAAATACATCACACGTAAAGATATTACTCAAGGAGCTCTTCTTGGGAATAAACGTTGTGGCAAGGATATGTGCGAGAATATGATTTCCAAAACATAAATATAAGGGCCGAAAGTCAGAAATGTGAGTGTCGGGTTCAACCACGACTCGCTTTTCACCATATAGAGAAACTTCAAAGTCATCAGTCCATGTTCCGTTCATGTATGGAATTACGCCAGAAACATATTACCAAACACATCTTCGAATTACTTCTCACTAATGATAAAGTGTTTACCGAGCACCAATGATTCTAACTCACTACTGTTAGGTGAGATGCAGAGATTTGCATAGAACAGGCGAACCGCTTCATCAAAAAGCTCAAGACCACACAAAGTAAAAAAGAGAGACAGTTTATGAGATTTTTGATAGGAGCTTACCGGGCAGTGCTACTCCCTTGATCTTTCCTTCTCTTTTTGTTTTAAAAAATGTAACTCTTTGTGTACAAAGCTTTATCAAAGATAAAAGAAGATTACAAATAAGTTCAAGTGAAGTAGTTATTGTGACGAAAAGATGAAACCAAAAATCTAATAATAAAGAACACCAAGTTTAACGTGAAACAACCCTTCAAACCGAAGGTAACCACCACGGGATCAACAAGATCCGAATTGATTGACTATACCAATAAGAGGGTTACAAATATTCTTCTAGTGGATACACAAAAAGAGCCAAAAAATAACAAACAATAGCTACACCAACAAAAGATATATAGAAAGAAACACCACCCAAACCCAGCCTCTGTTCGGGACCTAAAACAGGATTTTGATGACATCCAAATCCAATCTCTACCATTCAAATCAACCAAAAAGATGTCAAGAACACTCACTCCAAATTTCAGCATGATCCAACGGTTAGTTAATCAGAAAACATGATTTGAATGTTGCTCGTCGGAGAAAAAAATTGCAGCAAAAGAACCCTTTTTTTTTCTCTCTTTTCTCTTGTTGAAAGCTCTCTCAAAAACCTCTCTTATGTTCTAATGTCTTTCAAAGACAATATCAATGAGCAATTGAATTATTCTCTCAATACCATCCTCTATTTATTGAGTTTTGCCTTTCCTTACAAAGCCAAAACCCACTACAAATAAAATTACAATTCTAATCCTTTTCCTAATAGAATTGGAAACCAAATAAAGAGAATAATTCCAGTCCTTTTTCAAGTAGGATTAGGCCATTGGCCTTTGGCTTGAACATGGGCAATAACTCAGAAAACTCCCCCTCCAGCAACGGGGCTAAATGGACTTAATGTGAAGTAACTTTTGACAGGCTTCCTGCCTGCCACACTTCTTAAAAAACTCATGATTGTCTACGATGAGTTCTTTCCCCTTATATCTATGAGTATCTAAAATGACTTCATCATTATCTTCAGGTTCTGCCATGTTGGTCAATAGAATATACTCATCATGAGAATAACGTGTTGAGCTTCGCTTCTCTCTAGTAGATCGTCTACAAGAGGTTTCTAGAGAATCTGAAGTAATCATCTCACCGTGATTTGGTTGATTATCAACCACAACATCATCAATAGAAACAATTATATGTTCTACACTCTGATCATTATCTGGATTATTACCTTGGGTTCCCTCATGTGCATAAGATATATTAATAATCGGAATTGGATCAACATCAACTATGCTCTGATCAGCATGAGAATCTAGTTGCTCAGTCTTGTCAATATCTTCAATAGTTTGATCTTCAAAGAGCGCAACATCACGACTTCTAATGAGATTTTTATAAATTGGATTATAAAAGTGATATTTAAACTCATCTTGACCATAACCAATGAAGATGCACTGATTAGTTTTAACATCCAATTTCAACCTCTCATCTTTTGGAACATGCACACAAGCTTTACACATGAACACTTTCAAGTGATCATAAGAGACATCCTTATCAAACCAAACTTAGTTTGGAACATCACTACCCAAAGCAACAATAGGAGACAATTTATAACATATGCAACTGTGTTAAGTGCTTCAACCCAAAATGAATTTTGAAGTTTAGCCTATGGAAGCCCACATTTAACTCTCTCAACTAAAGTTTTGTTCATCCTCTCTGCCAAACCATTTAATTGAGGAGTCTTTGGAGGAGGAGTCTGATGACGAATTCTTTGCGATTTGCAGTAGTTATCAAAGGGACCAATATACTTACAACCATTATAAGTGCGAATACATTTTAATTTCTTTTTCCCGTTTGTCACTCAGATAAGGATTGAAACTGTTTAAACACATGAAGCACTTTATCTGTGGATTTTAAAGGATATACCCATATCTTGCGAGAATGATCATTAATGAAAGTAGCAAAGTAAAGTGCACCACCTTTTGACTTCACTTTAAAAGGACCACACAAATTTGAGTGTACTAGCTCCAATAGCTCAGACTTCCTTGAAGGTGGATGAATGTGAAAAGAAACTCTTCTCTATTTCCCTGCTAAGCAATGAACACATCTTTTCACATTCGCCTGTTTCATACCAGCAAGAAAATTCTTCTTAGCCAAATGGGTATTCCCCCTTTCGCTCATATGACTAAGCCTCTTATGCCAGAAATCTGATAAAGCCTCGCTCTCCACCAAATTAATAGATTCACCAAGAATCGATCCTTGTGTCACGTATAAATTTGAATGTTTTCTTCCTCTACCTAAAATCAATAAGCCTTTGGTGAGCTTCCATTGGCCATTGAATAAGTCATTATGATAGCTATCATCATCTAGTTGTCCTATAGAGATCAAAATTAAGGGAATGTCTGTAGCACGATTGATATTCTGAAGGACCAACGTCGAACCAGTATTGATTTTCAAACAAACAGTTCCAATAACGAACACCTTAACCTCACGAGCATTACTTATCTTTAACATCTCAGAGTTAACATATGTAAAAGATGAAAATAAGTCTTTTCTTGGTGTGACATGTGATGTGGCTCCAGAATCTACTATCCAACTTGTATCTTGAGATACAAAATTGATGACGTCTTTATCACAAGCAAAGAGAAGGTCATCTTGGCCACCAGAAACAACATTATTTTCATTGTTTTCTTCCTTTTTCCCTTATTTAAGATATTGCTTCAATTGTTTGCAAAATATTTTAAAATGTCTTTTCTTTCCACAATGATAACATATAATATTTGGATTCTTGAATATTGATTTTCTTCTGCTTTTACCTCTAATCGTCGGGTCTCTTTTCTTCTAACCTCTTCATACAACACACCACTTTTTGCATATTCCATAGTCACCTTTCAACCAGTGGTAGAATTTGTTAAAGAAACACAAAGAGTTTCCAAGAATCCGGTAGAGTAGTAAGAAGTCAAATTCCTTGTATTTCATCATCAAAATTAACACCCATTCCTGATAGCTGATCAAGAATACCCTGAAAATCATTTGTATGATAAAAAAATAGAACTGCTCTCCTTGTACTTAAAAGTTATAGCATGTGTCTCATTCACAATATAGTTACGAACATTATGTTCAACCCATTGTCTTATATATCCACATACTTGTTAGTGCTCAACTTCCCAATTTTCATTTGTCACATTCTCGGGTTTATTAGCGAAAAAATCGGAAGATGCATCTTCTTCACGAACAATAGATCTTTCATCTTGCCTTTCCATAGTTTGTAGTTTCTTCCATCTAGAAATACCATATTGATCATATTCCCCTCCATATAGATAACCTTAGTTCTGATACCAGTTGTTTTGCCAAAAATATGAAACCAAAAATCAAACTATAAAGAAAATCAAGTTTAACGTGGAAAAACCCTTCAAACCTAAGGTAACTACCACGGGATCGACAAGATCCAAATTGCTTCACTACAAGAATAAGAGAATTAAAAAATTCTTCTAATGTCTACACAACAAGTGCCTAAAAATAACAAACAATAACTATACCAACAAAAGATAAATAGAAAGAAACATCACCCAAACTCAGCTTCTGTTCGAGATCTAAAACAGGATCTTGCTGACCTCCGACTTAGATCCCCACCATTTAAATCAACCAACATAATGTCAAGAACACTGTGTCCAAATTTCAGCACGATCCAACGGTTAGTTAATCAGGAAACACGATTTGAATATTGTTGGTCGGAGAAAAAGACTACAACAAAATAACCCTTTTCCTTCTCTATTTTCTCTTGTTGAAAGCTCTCTCAAAAACCTCTGTTATGTTCTAATGATTTTAAAATACAATATAGATGACCAATTGAATTATTCTCTCAAGACCATCCTCTATTTATAGAGTTGTGTTTTTCCTTACAAAGCCAAAACCAACTACAAATAGGATTACAATTCCAATCCTTTTCCTAATAGAATTGGAAACCAAAAAAAGATAATAATTCCAATCCTTTTTCAAGTAGGATTAGGCCATGGGACTTTTCCTGGAAGATGGTCAATAGACCAACAGTTATGTGCTCCACACAACTGTAAAAGAAGGTTTTATATAGTGTAAGCTCTTATGAGAAACCCAAGGGTATTTGAATCAAGGATCTTTGATCTTATCCTTGAGTGATTTGTATTTGATCTGTTTAATCATTTCCATATTAGATATGTGCATTATAGATCAATTCTTTCCTTGCGTGAGGATTTTGAGTCTTGGCTTGATAGTCGTGTGTGATTTGATCCTTTCCTTAAGTTGATTTATCTCGTACTCTTTGTAAATATTGGTTTGATGATATTTCCTTAACATTTTCCCTTGATTTTATCTTTGATATCCTTGATTTATTTTCCTTGAATGCGGCTTTGGCTTCACATATTGTGAGATTTGATCTGATTGAACAAATATTTACATTCCATTCTTAACTGGTGCGCCTATCCTTAGTGTGATCACCTAGAGCATCCCGATTGTAGCCTTGTACTTGTGTTGAATCTTGTTTACTTCCTGCATTAAGAACATGGTCAATATTTTCATTATTAAAATTTTTGAATATGAGGTTAACAAAACATTGTCAAGTTTGTAATTTTTTTTTAAAAAAAAAGCCTAAGTACTCGCTTGAACTATTGTAGAAATTTTAAGAATACACATTTTCTCTATATGTCCTAATACTTCCTAGAACTATTTTGAAATGTAATAAATACACATTTTTGGTGTTAAAGTGGTTTAGAGAGTGTTTAAAGTAAATAACAAGTAAAAAATATGAAGAAAGAAAAAAAATTAATCAGTATTCAACGTATGTCCTTTCTTTATTGAACATTTTAGCATTAGTTAGTAAACATAATTGATAAGTCAGCTCAGTGATGACTCAAGATAATTAGTTGTCTAAAGTCAAAAATAAGTTGGAAGCCTAAATTTTAATTACTTTTTTTTCATTGTGAGATTCAAGTTATTTCATTCTTTTTGATAAAAAAAAATTTATTTTTTATTATTTTAAAATATATATATATATATATATATGTATGTATGTATATATGTTTGTATGTATGTATGTATGTATGTCTGTAAGTATGTATGTATTTATCTTGTGGTCTTAAACATACCATGTAAAAGTTAAATTTTAAAAATGGTCCATAAAAAATAATCTTAAGCAAATTAAAACATTCTTTCTTTTTTTTTGCAAAAAAGCGTAAGATAATTTTATTATTTTACGAAAAAATTAGGCCCATCAATTTTGGAGTTTAAGGCATATGCCTCATCTTTAAAGGTAATGAGTCACCCTCGAAAGAAACCCTAATTAAATCAACAATAACAAGAAATATACTCTGATTCTTGGTGTATCTAAGTTCATTGTGTAATGGTGGTGGTAGCAACAAAATTAAGTTATTTCAAACTTTTTTCCCTTAAGATTGTAGTTTTTCATATAATTACAGTATTAAGAAAAAGTAAAATATTTGTGGGTTTAAGGCATATGGAATGGCTTAGTCTTGAATAATGAATATCAAACAATAATTTATTTTATAGGAATCTGATTTCTCATTCAGATGGTTTGGTGGGGTTTAATATGAATATTTGACAACCATTTCTCATGACTTAAATTAAAATTTCAGGATGTATTTGTTTATTATGTTTCACCAAAATATTGAAATTAAGTGTGTAGTTCACTAAATTTATATTTTATGCTTCTTGTAGAACAAATGTTTGGGGTCATATATGCCAAAAGAGGTTAATTGTAATACTAGTATTAGTTGTACCAGAGTTAAATTTACGGTCAAACATTATACTAAAATTTCATAGAAACCATTTTTATATATACTACCAAATTACACCTTTAGTGCTAAAGGAAGTGCTAAGTATTATCTTTTCATTTATAATGTTACAACAAACACATGTTATTCCTATTGTATTTTGATGTAATCACTCAATTCTATAAATTTCTATCACAACAAGTATAACATCAAGAGTTGCAGATTAAAGAAATCAATGCAATGTCAGCTACAAATAATTTCTTTATCATTTTTTAAACATGGAAAAAGGTTAAATTTACCTCCTATTATGCACCTTTTTTTTAATCTAAGAGTTGTGACATGTTTGTTTGTTGTTTGTTTAGCCTGTACTTTGACCTTACCTATCGTACATTTGTTTACTTTCTACCGATTGTCATGCCTCCGGATGAACAAAGACTTAGTTTACCTTAACCCAATCGACTTAGCAACCTTAACATTAATTTAATCGATGACATTTTAAGTAGGTTGTCTTTTTGAGATTTTGGTAGAGTTAGTAGACTTTCGAAGGACTTACAATATATTTGTTGGACAATTCCACATGTGAAGTTTGATGAAACAGTATGGAAAACACCCGAGGACTTGGCGTCCCCTACCATTGGATTTATTCCAATTATTCATAGTTTCCTCAGGTTTCATAGAGGAATAATATTAAAGGTCACCCTCAATATTATTAGTCTAATAGTGTGTCCTGATGTTGATCTTTTTTTTTCCCTCGACACTGATCATCTTCAACATTTTTGTCCTTAAACTTCCATTCACTTATCCTCCATACAGGTTGCCTAACTTCTTTTTTAATTGTTCAGCATTGAGGCATTTGTATCTCAAGGAATGTAAAATACAGCTTCCATGTTTCTTTAAGGTACTTAATAAGTTGATTAGGCTAATATTGAAATCTGTCACGTTATCTTCTGATACATTTGGATGTTTGATCTCTAAAAGCATGTTGCTTGAGGATTTGGTGCTGAAAGACATAGGTAATGTCACGACCCAAAACGATCTCATGAGTGGCACCCACCCTTATCCTACTAGGTGAGCGAACCAACAAATCTAAACTCCAATATTTACCAATAGTTCAACTGTGAATAACAAAATAATGCGGAAGACTCAAAATCTGATTTAAGGTAACTAAGTAAATAAGCTTCTAAGTTTACACTTATCATCCCCAAAACCTGGAAGTCATCACATCAAGAACATCTATCCTCAAATTACAAAGTCTAAGAATGTTTGAGAAAACAAAATAAGTAAGAAGATGGTCCATGTCCGAAATTCTGAGACATCAAGACGTGAAGAAGAGAATCAGCACGAGCTAGGAATAATAGCTCACCCCGAACTCTGATATGCTCAAGACTGGCTAGAACTGAGGGCGAGTCGAAGACGATGGCACACTTGCTGCACTCCACAAAATAACAAAGAAGAAAATACAAGTAGGGGGGTCAGTACAAGGAACACGTACTGAGTAGGTATCATCGGCCAACTCAAAATAGAAAACAATATATACCGAATAATAATGTACAGTCAACCACAATACTTAATAGATGGCAAGCAACAAATACATAAGTCATTGACAACAACACCATAATGGATACACCATCAATCACAATATCAAGCACACCTTTGAGGACTCATGCCTCCACATCATACTCATTTGGGAAAATAATTTCTTTGAATTTGAGTAAAATAATATAATTTAAGATTCTTTTCTTTTAAAAATACCGTGTCGGAACGTGACACTCCGATCCAAAAATACCGTGTCGGAACGTGACACTCCGATCCAAAATACCGTGTCGGAACGTGACACACCGATCCAAAAATACCGTGTCGGAACGTGACACTCCGATCCAAAATACCGTGTCGGAACGTGACACTCCGATCCAAAATGTATTTAATTTATTAAAACTGTTTTCAAATCATTTTACTTCCATCAAGCCTTCTTTATTCAAGGCATCATTTCAAAAGAGAGTTTTCAAGAATAAAATTCAATAGTCTCAATATTTTAGGCAAAACACAAACCACACAATCATAATATACAACCACAAAATCAAGTAATAGGAGACTTTAAAATACCATCCATTACATATCAATCTCTATTTAGAGTTTATCTATCACATAGAAATAAACCATAACCTACCTCCACCGAAGAACCGAAATCAAGCAAGCTACCTCTCCAATGCCTTTGTCTTTCTTATTGCCTAAGAACCCTTTCAATCCGAAGTCCAAAATGCTTGTTCTCCTCTCCCTTTCACGTTTTTCCCTCACTGCCTCTCAATTGATTAGTTCTTTCTTCTCTCAACTAAAGACTCCCTTCTTTATTTATAATGCAAGACTATAAATAAAAAAATTGTAAAAGAAATCCTCCACTAGCCTAAAGTTACTTCCTTTAACTCCCACTAACCCCATTATAAAAGTTACTCCACTAAATACATATATAATAACTAAAAACATCCACTAAAATAATTAGTGGAAGCTGACATTGGGTAGGGTCACGCTGCGTGTGACGGTCCGTCGTG
Organism: Solanum peruvianum; assembly: GCA_027705065.1. NCBI lineage: Eukaryota > Viridiplantae > Streptophyta > Magnoliopsida > Solanales > Solanaceae > Solanum > Solanum peruvianum. The sequence continues at coordinate 43,289,305 of JAKWJD010001758.1, read as the reverse complement.
GACCCGTCGACCAAGACCGTTTTTTCCCAGAAATAAAATCTGCTGCTCAAAACGACTAAACAGGTCGTTACAATAGATACCAATTTACCCATCGTTCGTCCTCGAACGATCAAAAGAAGAAAAAAAAGGATGAAAAGGAGTACCTGACTCTGTGAACAGCTGCAGATATTTTTCTTGCATATCAGCCTCCTTCTCCCAAGTGGCCTCTTCAACCGGTCGATTCTTCCATTGAACTTTGATGGATGCAATTTCCCTTGATTTCAACTTGCGGACTTCTCTCTCTAGAATGGCAACAGGCTCCTCTTCATAAGTCAAATTCTCATCGAGCAGAACCGAATCCCAACGAATGATGTAATTTCCATCCCCATGATACCTTTTCAACATGGACACGTGAAATACCGGATGCACTCCGGACAGCCCTGGAGGCAAAGCTAATTCATAAGCCACCTCCCCTACTCGCTTAAGTACCTCAAATGGTCCAATATACCTTGGACTTAGCTTACCCCTTTTTCCAAACCGCATCACCCCTTTCATGGGCGAAACTTTTAACAAGACTTGTTCACCTTCCATGAACTCTAAGTCTCTAACCTTTCGATCCGCATATTCCTTTTGTCTACTTTGAGCCGCTAAAAGCTTTTCTTGAATAGCTTTCACCTTTTCCAATGAATCCCTCAATAGATCCGTACCCGAAGGTCTGACCTCAAACGCATCAAACAAACCAATGGGAGACCTACATCTCCTCCCATACAGTGCTTCAAATGGAGCCATGTCAATGCTGGAGTGATAGCTATTATTGTATGAAAACTCCGCCAAGGGTAAGAAGTTATCCCAATGGCCACCAAATTCTATCACACACGCTCGGAGCATATCCTCTATACACTTGAATCGTTCGCTCAGACTGACCATCGGTCTGAGGATGAAATGCAGTACTAAGGTCCAATCTAGTACCTAATTCAGTATGCAATGTTCTCCAAAACTTAGAAGTAAACTGCGTACCTCTATCTGATATGATGGAGAGTGGAACCCCATGTAATCGAACGATCTCTGAGATGTAGATTTTAGCCAACTTCTCTGCATTGTAGGTCACCTTGACCGGAATGAAGTGAGCAGACTTAGTTAATCTGTCCACAATCTCCCAAATAGAATCAAACTTCCCCAATGTCTTTGGAAGACCAACCACGAAGTCCATTGCAATTCTCTCCCACTTCCATTCAGGAATGGGCATTCTTTGAAGTGTTCCTCCGGGCCTCTGATGTTCATACTTTACTTGTTGGCAATTTGGACATTTGGCTACGAAATCTACAATATAACGCTTCATTCTTTTCCACCAAAAGTGTTGCTTTAAGTCACGGTACATCTTGGTTGCACCAGGATGTATAGAATATCCGGAACTATGAGCCTCTGTAAGAATAGTGTGGATCAAGTCATCAACACTAGGCACACATACTCTTCCCTTGATCCTCAAAACACCTTCCTCATCGATCATTGCTTCTTTGGCCTCTCCTCGCAACACCATATTCCGAATTCGCCTTAGCTTCTCATCATCTAACTGTTTCTCTTTAATCTTGTCAAGAAAAGAAGATCTCGCCTCTACACAAGCCAAAAATCCTCCCTTCTCATTTACTTCTAGCCTCATAAAGTCATTAGCTAAATTTTGGATTTCCCTAGCCAACGGGCGTCTAGAGACTTGCAAATGAGCTAGACTTCCCATGCTTCCCGCCTTTCTACTTAAAGCATCTGCCACAACATTAGCTTTTCCTGGGTGATACAGAATATTAATATCGTAGTCCTTCAACAGTTCCATCCACCTCCTCTGCCTCAAATTCAAATCTTTCTGAGTAAAGACATACTGTAAACTACGATGATCTGTATAAACTTCACACTTTACCCCATATAGATAATGTCGTCATTGCTTTAATGCAAATACTACCGCGGCCAACTCCAAATCATGGGTCGGATAGTTACGTTCATGCACCTTTAGTTGCCTCGAAGCATAGGCAATCACATTTTTCTCTTGCATTAGCACTGCACCTAAACCAGAATAAGATGCATCACAATAAACAATAAAATTCTCACCTTCTACTTGCAAGGTAAGAATTGGTGCAGTAGTAAACAGGGTCTTAAGTTTTTGGAAGCTTTCTTCACATTCATCCGACCATACAAATGGAACATTTTGCTTAGTCAAATTTGTCAGCTGCGAAACAATAGAAGAAAATCCCTTGACAAATCGACGGTAATAGCTAGCTAAACCAACAAAGCTCCTTACCTCTGAAACATTAGTAGGTCTTACCCAACTCTTCACTGCTTCAATCTTAGAAGGATCCACCATCACTCCATCCTTAGAAACCACGTGCCCCAAGAAGGACACTGAATCGAGCCAAAACTCACACTTGGAGAATTTGGCATAAAGCCTTTTCTCCCTTAACAACTCCAATACGATTCTTAGATGCTCCTCATGTTCTTTCCTGCTCTTTGAGTATATCAGTATATCATCAATAAATACAATAACAAAAAGATCCAGATATGGCTTAAAAATCCCGTTCATCAGGCTCATGAAAGCAGCAGGGGCATTCGTAAGCCCAAAAGACATTACTTAGAATTCATAATGTCCATACCTGGTTCGAAATGCAGTCTTTGGCACATCTGCTGCCCGTATTTTCAATTGATGATAACCGGATCTCAAATCAATTTTAGAGAAGACACAAGCACCTTGTAACTGATCGAACAAATCATCAATGCGAGGAATGGGATACTTGTTCTTAATAGTTACCTTATTCAGCTGCCTGTAGTCTATGCACATCCGAAGACTTCCATCTTTCTTCTTCACAAATAAAACAGGAGCACCCCAAGGTGATGCACTTGGTCTAATAAAACCTTTACCTAACAGCTCCTGAAGTTGGGCCTTTAACTCCCTTAACTCAGCTGGAGCCATTCTATAAGGGGGAATGGAAATGGGGCGAGTATCCGGCTCCAGGTCAATACAAAAATCAATATCCCTATCCGGTGGCATACCAGGAAGGTCTGCAGGAAACACATTCAGAAACTCACGGACTATCGAAATAGACTCAATCGAAGGTACTTTGGAAGTATCATCCCTGAGATGGGCCAAGAAAGCTAAACAACCCTTACTAACCATCCTCTTAGCATGAAGAAAAGAGATAATACTAACTGGGGTAGAAATATAGTCACCCTCCCACACTAATGGGTCTGTCCCAGGCTTGGCCAATGTGACGGTTTTTAGCATTACAATCTAAGATTGCAAAATTGGAGAAAGCCAAGTCATACCCAGAATTACATCAAAATCAACCATTTCTAGAATGATCAAATCCACGTAAGTGTTACTCCCCACAAAAGTCACAAGGCAAAACCTATACACCTTCTCAACTATCACAGACTCACCCACAGGAGTAGAGACACGAATAGGCATATCAAGTAAATCACAACTTAACTCAAGACCAGCAGCAAATGAGGAAGATATATATGAAAAAGTGGATCCAGGATCAAATAATACTGAAGCCATGCAATCACAGACCAAAAGAGTACCTGTGATAACAGCATCAGATGCCTCCGCTTCAGACCGCCCGGGGAAAGCGTAACAATGAGCCTTATCACTTGTCTGTCCATTGCCCCTACCAAGATGCGCTGCAGTAGTTCCAACTTGCCCGCCACCCCTACTTATTTGGTGACCACCATTACCTTGGCCACTACGTCCTCCAGAATGGTGGCCTCTACCATGACCACCTCTACCTCTAACTATTGGGGGTCTATAACTTTGTTTTGGACAATTTCTCTTAATATGTCAAATCTCTCCACATCCATAACAATTTCTGGAGTCTAGCCTAGGTCTCTGTGAGAATGACGAAGTCTGAGGATAACCTCCAAACTCTGAAAAATGTTGACATCATGGTGAAGTTGTTTGGCTTCACCCCCTCTACCTCTATCACAAAATCAACCACTTCTTGAAAGGATTTTGCTACAGCAGCTACTTGTAAGGCTGGGATCTGCAATTCTGACCTCAATCCTTTCACAAAGCGGCGAATCCGCTCTTGTGGACTGAAGCAAAGCTGCGTGGCATACCTGGATAGTGCACAAAATTTGGCCTCATAAGCAGCAACGGACATCCGTCCTTGCTATAGGCTCAGGAACTCATCTCTCCTCCTATCCCTTACAGTCCAGGGTATATACTTCTCCATAAACAGGCTAGAAAATGATGCCCAAGTCATGGGTGGTGTCTATGCTGATTGACACTCAACATACGACCGCCACCACATTTTGGCATCCCCCTGAAACTGATAGGTCACAAACTCAACCCCGAATCGTTCTACTATGTCCATCTTATGTAGCAGCTCATGACAATCAACCAAAAAATCATAAGCATCCTCAGATTCAACACCCTTGAAGACTGGAGGTCTCAACTTTAAGAAATTAATGAAAAGTTCATGTTGATCACTTGTCATTATAGACCCTGTGGTCAATCAAGGGAATGTGCCTACTTCCAATGATGTCTCCATGCGGGGAGCCATAGTAGCCGCATGTTGTACCTCCGGAGTCTGAGGTGCTGGTGGAGGAAACACTAGAGGTGTATGGCCCCGATCAGATAACCCGCTAAGATAAGCCAGAACCTGATTGATCATCTCTGGGGTAGGTTGGGGTGGCAGTTCCTCGTTCTGCACTTGTTCATTCTCCCCTTCCCCACCCTCTCTTATCACTTCCTCAGTTGATGGGGGAGTCACCGCCCTAGTACTAGTTGGGCTAGGTGCTTGTCCTCTTCCTTTAGAGGATGTCCTCCCACGACCTCTCCCACGGCCTTTCGCCACCACTTCTCTTTGAGCTACTGCCCCAGTGGCTAGCTCAGACGTTTCTTGTCTTGCCGGTGTTGGTGTTGGTGCAGACGTTGCTCTAGTTCTAACCATCTGCGAAATAGAATGAAGATGGTCAGATACCAATTTGTATCACCTAGATACCAATTGGATCCAAGTAATAGCACGAAAGAAGGAATGAAAGAATGGAATTTTCCTAAAGTCTTATAGCCTCTCAAAGAAAAGTAAAGGCGTCCCCCTACCATTCCTTAAGACTCTACTAGACTCGTTCTTGTGTGATGAGACCAACGAACCTAAGGCTCTGATACCAACTTTGTCACGACCCAAAACGATCTCGTGAGTGGCACCCACCCTTATCCTACTAGGTGAGCGAACCAACAAATCTAAACTCCAATATTTACCAATAGTTCAAAACTGTGAATAACAAAATAATGCGGAAGACTCAAAATCTGATTTAAGGTAACTAAGTAAATAAGCTTCTAAGTTTACACTTATCATCCCCAAAATCTGGAAGTCATCACATCAAGAACATCTATCCTCAAATTACAAAGTCTAAGAATGTTTGAGAAAACAAAATAAGTAAGAAGATGGTCCATGTCCGAAATTCTGAGACATCAAGACGTGAAGAAGAGAATCAGCACGAGCTAGGAATAATAGCTCACCCCGAACTCTGATATGCTGAAAACTGGCTAGAATTGAGGGCGAGTCGAAGACGATGGCACACTTGCTGCACTCCACAAAATAACAAAGAAGAAAATACAAGTAGGGGGGTCAGTACAAGGAACACGTACTGAGTAGGTATCATCGGCCAACTCAAAATAGAAAACAATATATACCGAATAATAATATACAGTCAACCACAATACTTAATAGATGGCAAGCAACAAATACATAAGTCATTGACAACAACACCATAATGGATACACCATCAATCACAATATCAAGCACACCTTTGAGGACTCATGCCTCCACATCATACTCATTTGGGAAAATAATTTCTTTGAATTTGAGTAAAATAATATAATTTAAGATTCTTTTCTTTTAAAAATACCGTGTCGGAACGTGACACTCCGATCCAAAAATACCGTGTCGGAACGTGACACTCCGATCCAAAATACCGTGTCGGAACGTGACACTCTGATCCAAAAATACCGTGTCGGAACGTGACACTCCGATCCAAAATACCGTGTCGGAACGTGACACTCCGATCCAAAATGTATTTAATTTATTAAAACTGTTTTCAAATCATTTTACTTCCATCAAGCCTTCTTTATTCAAGGCATCATTTCAAAAGAGAGTTTTCAAGAATAAAATTCAATAGTCTCAATATTTTAGGCAAAACACAAACCACACAATGATAATATACAACCACAAAATCAAGTAATAGGAGACTTTACAATACCATCCAATACATATCAATCGCTATTTAGAGTTTATCTATCACATAGAAATAAACCATAACCTACCTTCACCGAAGAACCGAAATCAAGCAAGCTACCTCTCCAATGCCTTTGTCTTTCTTATTGCCTAAGAACCCTTTCAATCCGAAGTCCAAAATGCTTGTTATCCTCTCCCTTTCACGTTTTTCCCTCACTGCCTCTCAATTGATTAGTTCTTTCTTCTCTCAACTAAAGACTCCCTTCTTTATTTATAATGCAAGACTATAAATAAAAAAATTGTAAAAGAAATCCTCCACTAGCCTAAAGTTACTTCCATTAACTCCCACTAACCCCATTATAAAAGTTACTCCACTAAATACATATATAATAACTAAAAACATCCACTAAAATAATTAGTGGAAGCTGACATTGGGTAGGGTCACGCTGCGTGTGACGGTCCGTCGTGGGACCCGTCGACCAAGACCGTTTTTTCTCAGAAATAAAATCTGCTGCTCAAAACAACTAAACAGGTCGTTACAGGTAATCCGTACTTCATGAGTATTAATGCTCCGACGCTAAGGTCATTTGTCTTTCGTGGCGATATACAATTGATACATCTTTAAAATGTCCCTGTTCTTTCAATTGTTCTGTATGCGCCTAGAGAAATTAGTTCTAGAGGACGAAGATGATCTTGTTAATATTTTTCGTCTATTCCTGCTCTCGAGTGTTTTAGCTTGGATCTTTTTGAGGTAATTTTCCTTCATTTTACTTAATGGTTATGCATTTTCATTTTTGCTTTTTTTTTTTTTTTAAATTTCAGTCATCCTAATTTTTGTCATTTTATTCATAGGTCGATAATGGATAAACTAAAGGTATACCAACAAGGCTTCCATTAGTTCTTAACTATCTGAAATGCCTATTCATGTTTTGGATTACTCTTGGAGAGTTTTTTGAGCTTTCGTTTGCTCTTTGTATAATACGGAGCTCTCCAAATTTGGAAGAAATTGAAATTAAGGTTGTCACTAATGTTTATTTTTCTCTCCATCTTTTCCATGTTTTTATATTCGTATGTAATGACTTGATGTTTTTTTTGTTGATTTTTCTTAGGAATGTATCCTTAGTGATGGAAATTATTTCGAATGTGTGCCCCAGGAGGTTGTTGATGAGATTCCTGCAAGATTTTTGAATATCACATTTTATCATCTGAGAATAGTTAAGTTTTATGATGTACTATTTGAAGAGGTTGAAATGCAGCTTATCAAGGTTTTATCGGCAAAGTCTCCAGCAGTGGTGAAAATCGTAATCAAGCCTCGTCACATGGACACTAACAAATCTCTCAACGTACTCGCAGAGATAACAAAGTTTCAACGGGTATCATCTAAAGTACAAGTCATGTATCTTGTTGATTAGTATCGTTATCACAATCCTTCTTAATCTTTTGCTAAAATATTTTTGAAGTACAAACAGAAACGAGACGTTTGGTTGATGGAGTAGCAAGGCTGTGTTTTGCGTTTGCATTAAGGTTCTATAAAGATTTTATCTCCTTCGAAACATAGAATTGTGAACTTGGATGAATGTTTTGAATACTCTGTTTTGGAACAGAGATGGTTTTACTTTTCGTTCTTGTTATTGATTTATCTCTGAAATAAGACATGGTTGTGGAGTTCGGAACTGTCACAGGCTAATTCAGGTAGAAAATAAAAAACACATGATGATTTACATATAAAACTCGCAAAAGGAAAAAGAAAATGAAACTTAAAATCTTGATTATCTGTTCCTTAATTTTTTCTTCTTCTATATATATTCTCTCTATTTTAATATTTTTGAAGCATCTTAAATAAGATATATTACATACATTAACATGTAAGATGACAGTATGATATACAAAATATTTAAACGGGAAAATGTATATTACTTGGGAGTTAATATATATACTCTTAGAATAATTAAGAAAAACGAAAAAAGAAGTTTTAGTTGTTAAATGCGAAATCAAATTTTCTCATTATTTCAGATGGGGCACAAAGGTCGATTTGATTTAATTTTTAATTATAATAAACCTAAACTAACTATTTCATTTTATTAGTTCTAAAAACTAAATCAAATCATATAAAGTTGGATTTTTCAGTTTCGACTTTAGTTTGTTTTTTTCATTAATTTTTTTATAATTAGACGGTGATTGCAAAAGAGATAAAATATATTTTCAATATTTTTAAAAAACTATAAAAATTCACATAAATAAAAAATACTTTCAACATTCATTACAAAATAAATTGTTAACTTCAAAACCGAAACTATAATAGTATAATTTAACTTTCATCCAAATACAATATAAAATAATTTCAAAAGCTTGTCTCTTCAATTTCTTCCAACACCTCCATTTGAGAAGAAAGAGAGCATAGTGCTTCACATTCATCCTCTCTCAAGTTCTTCTTCTTCTCTGTTGACACAAACTCTCTGCGTTTATGGTGGTTCTATAGAATTTTGATATCAAGATTGCATTTTTATTATTTTGGGTATGCTTTAATATGATGAAATTGAAGCGGGTTTGCTTAAAACTTGATGGGGTTAATGTTTTTCAAGGACATGGTGTTTTGGGAGGTGTAGGTCTATCATGGATGTGTTTCACTAGTGGCGGAATTAGGATTTTCAGTAGGTTGAAATAGCAATAATAAGTTTCTAAGTTTTGGTTAACTAAAACAACCCTTATTTTACTTGGATTGGATACACTTGAGTTGTTTGTCTTTCGAAAACAATCTCTTTTTCAGTACACAAGTAAACTAGGTAGTGTGTCCTCTAAACGGACAGTTTCGAGATTCCTTACATATTGTGTTCTTGTTTATTTTTTGCAGATTCTTGTTGTAGTAGTTATTATATGTTATGCTTCAACATGGGAAAATTTTTTTTATACCTCCGCGATATACTTAGAAACCTTCCTGAAAATTTAATAGATGACATTCTAACAAGGTTGCCTTTACGAAATGTTGTGAGGACAAGAATCTTATCAAAGAAATGGAATATAATTGGCATAGACTTCCACAGCTTAAATGTTATAAAAAACTTTTGGAAACAACCGAGAATTGATATAACTTGATATATTTCCTCTCTAGGAATGACATTCAACATCTTCTCCTTAAATCTCCGTTTAGGATAAGTCATCTGGATTGCCTTCTACATATTTTACATGTTCACAATTGAGGTATCTGTTTCTCAAGGACTGTAAAATACGTCCTCAACCGGTCTTTGAGAGATTTTATTAGTTAATTAGCTTAGGACTAATTGAAGTCAATATTTCTTCTAAATTTCTTGGAAGTATAATCTCACGTTTCCCGTTGCTTGAGCATTTAGTGCTGCAACACGACGCTATTACAAATCACTTTAAAATAAGTGCTCCCAAGATGAGGTCAATTATCTTCAATGGCAATATAAAGTTTTTACATTTAAAGAATGTCCCTTCTCTTTCCAAAGTTTCATATGAGCCTACAAAATTTTCGGTAGAGGTAGAACATGATGTTGACAAGATTTTTGAGTCAATTCCTACTCTCGAGAATCTTTGCTGGAATCACCAGTATGTTCAGGTAATATAGCTTCATAACTAGCATTTTCATAACTTTGAGTCATCCTGATCTTTGACATTTTCTTCCTAGGACGTGTATATTGGACCGGCTCCCTTATGTTCTTTTCTATCTTTAACGCCTTCACATATCTTGCATTAATCTAGGAGTATTCTTTGATCTTTCGTTTGCTCTTTGCTTGATAAGAATCTCTCCAAATTTGAAGAAATTGAAATAGAGGTTGTTAATGATGTTTACTTTTCTCTTTCTTTTTCATATGTATTTGACTTTCTTATGATCTTCAATTTTAAATCAAGGATGATGGTTTGTCTTAATCTTTCTTAGAACTATTTTGAACGTGCGCGCCGGGAGGCTGTTGATGATATTCCCGAAAGTTTCTCGGATATGACTTTTAATCACCTAATGACAGCAAAGATTTATGATGTAACAGGAGTAGCAGCTGAAATTCCACTTATCAAGGTTTTATTGGCCAAGTCTCCAACACTGGTTAGAATGATAACCAAGCCCTATGAAACGGAAGATAAAAAATCTTTCAAAGTACTCGCTGAGGTAACAAAATTTCAGCGTACATCATCTAAAGCAAAAGTTGTGTAAAGTGTATATTAGAATCTATATTACGACCCTGTTTGAGCATAACTAGTATTTAATCAGATCATAATATTTTGCTAAAATATTTGAAATCGTAAAAAGAATGTTGATACAACAGTAAGCCTGTTATTTTGCATTTACCACTGTGAAGACCATCAGTTTGTAAACATAGGTGACTCTGGATGAATGTTTTTTATTAATCTGTTTCAATGTATGTTTTTTTAATAATCCATGGGATGATTCTTTTGTTGGTTATTGATCATTTTAATATATTCATTGTGGTCCTCATGGTCATTGTGCATTGTTTTTTATTTGATATGATCATGATATGAGTTGAGCGTAAAATGAATAGTGAGGATTCATAGAGTCGATTTCAACTAGTTGTTTTATGATAGTCGATGATGTTGTTCACACATTGTTCTAAATAGTGAGAAATAATGAAATTCGATGAAATCCCTTGATCGTAATGGTTAGTAAACAATACCCCTTTTGAATGGAAAAGATAATCCCTTTCAACAACATTTTTGAATGAGAATTATGATACAATATACATTATAAGTTTAAATTAAGTTTCAACAATATTATTCTTACAAGCTCAATGTCACAATTCCACACCCCAGAAAAATTATCACTAAATACAGGAAAAGGGAAAAAAAGGGGGTGGGGTTAGTTGTTCATAAATCAGTCTTTTTCCTATTCAGTCAGAACATATCCCATTCTTTTATGCAGCTTCCATATAATCACATATTGTAAGACCCGCAAACTACTTGATCTAACTATGTGCAGACATGTCAAGGACTTGGGCATTAGTCTTGACATGGATGATGGCAAAACAGTGCAACACAAGTTCAAGGTTCTTGGGTGTTGGCAAGGCAGCTTGAACGTGAATGGCTTACGTGCTGGCTAAGGGCATTGGCAAGACAGCATGATGACTTGATGAGGCAAGGTTGTGAAGACTTAGCAATGTCAGGAACAAAGGCAGTTCACCCGAAATTGCTGAAATAAAACTAAGTGTTGGAAGACAGCTAAAATAATTAAAGTGTTGGAAGCTGGCAGAAATATTCTAAGTGTTAGAATGAAGTCTGAAATATTCTAAGTGTTAGAATATTAGTATCGTGTAGATAAGAATGTAATTTGAATTAGATTCTATCTGTTAGAAATATAGTTGTTGGAAAGTTAGTTTTGAACCCTGTGTTGACAAGTGTCGGACATGTGTCATTTGTAACCGCCGCATGTAACTGCAATTGTGCAGAATTTTGATTTAAAGGTGGAAATTCGTCTAAGGCATAGACAGAGTGTTTTCTAGCCTTAGACTAATTCGTGAAGCCTTCCTTTGTATTAATTCAAGATTAATAAAGGTTGGGACTGGTTCTTGTAAACTCTGCTGGTTGTTTGACGCTTCTGTTTTAAGTATTTCTATACTTAGTCAAAATTTGTGGGTGCAAGTAGGCTGAGTGTTACAGACATTGTAAGACTTCCTAGAGTGGTGTGCGATAAAAATAAATCGACCCTCTTTCAATTGGAATCAGAGCATGGTTAAACAGTGGTGAAAAACGCAGAATTTGTGGGAATTGGCACGAAAAAATGAATCCTTCGTCGGGTTTACTGATGATATTTTGGGAGACCCTACGTTTTTAGATTTATTCACACAAATCATTGAGTTGATAGTTGACGCTGAGAAAGTTCAGGGGAGATTGGTGGATATCGACAGAATGTTGATAACCACATCACTGAGATCTTGAACTTTCGTACCACAACTACGCAAAAACTGGAGGGACTACAGAAGGAAAATGAGAACCTTCGTGCAAAGCTCGTTATTTTGTGTCGGGTTGTGGCTATGTTGAGTTCAACTCGTGTTGAATCATCTAAGGTTAAGATTCCAGAACCTAAGGCCTTTAGTGGAGCAAGGAGTGCTAAAGAACTGGAAAATTTCATCTGGGACATGAAACAGTATTTTACTACTGCAAGGGTGCCTGACGCTGACAAGTTGAATATTACCACAATGTATTTGCCGGGTGATGCGAAACTTTGGTGGAGGACTCGTAACGCAGATGATGTAAGTGCTGGTCGTCCTAGAACTGATACATGGGATAAGCTAATCAAAGAAATGCGTGATCAATTTCTTTCTAGCAATACATCTTGGCTTGCTAGGGATAAATTGAAAAGGCTAAGGCAGACGGGTTCAGTGAAGGAATACATAAAAGAATTTACCTCCGTGATGTTAGATATACAGAATATGTCTGATGAGGATAAACTTCACAACTTCATTTTGGACATGCAAGGCTGGGCTCAAAACGAACTACGGAGGCAGAATGTTAAATATCTGTCCGGGGCAATTGCTGCTGCCGATTCGTTAATGGATTTCCGGACAACTCGTCCTTCGACAGACGTCCCCTCCAATTCAAAAACTAAGAAAAAGAATGAGAAGAAAGGGAAATGGAGAAAGGTTAGTCGTAAAGACAATACAAATGATAAAGGAAAGGCACAAATGAAGGATGGGAAAGACAGGCCAAACAATAAAGATGGAAATTCGAAGGGCTGTTGGACTTGTGGTGGTCCTCATTTGGCCAAATCTTGTCCAAACCGGGAAAAAGTGAATGCTTTGCTTGCTAGTAATATGAATCAAAGGGAGGAGGATGAAGAAATCATGGCTGCAATGGAAAACCCATTGAAATTGTCCTTCAATCACATTACAGGGATTAATAATGTTGAAAAAATCTCTAGTACTTCGAATCCTCATGCTTCCTTAATTCATATAGAAATGAAAGTAAAAGAACAACGTGTGATGGCAATGATTGATATAGGGGCCACACATACGTTTGTAAATGTGAAGATTGCTACAAAATTGGAGCTGAAGTTGTCTAAAATCCCTTCCTACGTCAAAACAGTCAATGCTAAGGCACAAGCCATTGTGGGCATGGCTTATGGTGTGTCTATGTCGACTGGAAGTTGGGTGGGAAAACATAATTTGATGGTGATACCGCTTGGTTACTTTGAAATCATACTTTGGATTGATTTCCTAAGGAAATTCCAGTTTGTTATGTTTCCTCACTTAGATGGAGTGATGGTCATGAATGGAAGCAATGCTGGCTTTCTCAAAGGTGTTCATCCGTTTGGGAACATTAATAAAGTTGCAAAGAATAAAGACAAGGGAATGTTGTTGTATGCTATGTCAATAGACAAAGGGCTGAAGAAGGGTGAGGACACTATACTTGCTGCCTTGGTCGAAGTAAAACCTGAAGTGAAAATGGAAGAGCCTGATTGTGTTGCTGAATTTCTTAAACAGTATGCTGATGTTATGCCGCCTGAATTACCAAAGATATTACCACCAAGGAGGGATATTGATCATAAGATTGAGTTGCTGCCTGGTATGGTTGCTCCTGCACAGGCTCCTTATCGTATGGCTCCTAATGAATTGGTTGAATTACGCAAACAATTGAATGAATTGCTAGATGCTGGATTGATTCAGCCGTCTAAGGCCCCATATGGTGCTCCTGTTCTATTTCAAAAGAAACAGGACGGAACAATGCGAATGTGTGTAGACTACCGGGCGCTGAACAAGGCAACTATAAAGAACAAGTATCCGGTTCCATTAGTTCAAGATTTGATGGACAGGTTAAGCAAGGCATGCTGGTTGACAAAACTTGATCTGAGGGCAGGTTATTGGCAGGTTAGGATAGCAGAGGGTGATGAACCAAAAACAACATGTGTTACTAGATATGGTTTCTATGCATTCCTTGTAATGCCATTTGGGCTGACTAATGCCCCGGCAATGTTTTGCAACTTAATGAACAATGTACTGTTTGACTATCTTGATGACTTTTTTGTTGTTTATTTAGATGATATTGTCATTTATAGTCGAACATTGGAAGAACATGTTAATCACCTAAAATTGGTTTTGTCTCAATTGAGGAAATACACACTTTTTGTCAAGATGGAAAAGTGTGAATTTGCTGAACAAGTGATAAAGTTCTTGGGGCATCTTGTTAGTAAAAACCAAGATCGAATGGATCCTAAGAAAGTGCAAGCCATTGTTGATTGGCAGGCACCTCATCATGTGAAGGATTTGAGGTTGTTTCTTGGCTTGGCTAACTATTACAGAAAGTTTATTGCTGGTTACTCAAAGAAGGCAATGGCTTTGAATGATTTGTTATAGAAGGATACAAAGTGGGTTTGGTCAGAACGGTGTGATGAAGCATTTCAGAATTTGAAGAATGCAATCACATCTGAACCTATAATAAAATTGCCTGATTTTGAGTTACAAATTTAAGTGCACACTGATGCGTCAGACAAAGCAATTGATGGCGTATAAGGGCAGGAAGGTCATCAAGTGGCCTTTGAAAGTAGAAAATTGAATGATGGTGAACACAGATACTCAACACATGAAAAAGAAATGGTTGCGGTGGTACACTGTTTGCAGGTTTGGAGAGTCTATCTCTTGGGCACTCGATTTGTAGTGAGAACTGATAATGTAGCAAATACATTTTTCAAGACACAGAAAACGTTGAGTCCTAAACAAGCACGGTGGCAAGAATTCCTGGCAGAATACGATTTCATGTGGGAACATAAACTAGGAAAACACAACCAGGTTGCTGATGCGCTGAGTAGAAAAGAAGTGTTTGTTGCAGTATATTCAATTTCAAAACTGGAAACTGATTTCAATGATAGGATCAGGCTGTGTACTGCAAATGATTCTTTGTATGTTAAATAATTTTAAAGGGGGGAGGATCGTTGTACCAAATCAGGGCGGGTTGCGCAAAGTCTTAATGAAAGAGGCGCATGACTCTGCTTGGGCTGGACATCCCGGTGTTTAAAGGATGTTAGCCTTACTGTCTCGTGTTTATTTTTGGCCGAAAATGGAAGACGATATGGAGGCGTACGTCAAGACTTGTCATGTTTGTCAAGTGGACAAGACTGAACGTAAGAAGGAAGCAATTTTACTGCAACCTTTGCCTGTTCGTGAAAGGCCATGGCTATCAGTAAGCATGGATTTCATTTCAAGATTCTCTAAAGTAGATGGCAAAGCATCTATCATGGTGGTAGTTGACATGTTTTCAAAATATTATGTTTTTATTGCTGCTCCTGAATTATGCTCATCTGAAGTTGCTGCTGAGTTGTTCTACAAACATGTGGTTAAGTATTTTGGTGTTCCGGCTGACATTGTGAGTGATAGAGACACAAGGTTCACTGGTAGATTTTGGACAGCATTATTAAATATGATGGGAACGGAATTATAATTTTCTACTGCAAATCACCCACAAACAGATGGACAGACGGAAAGAATTAATCACTTGTTGGAGGAATACTTGAGGCACTATGTGACAACAAGTCAACGAAATTGGGTAGCATTGTTAGACACTGCGCAGTTTTCCTATAATTTGCACAAGTCGTCTGCAACAGAAATGAGCCCTTTTTAAATCGTCTTAGGCAGACAACCTATGACACCACTAGATGTTGCCAAATCTAAAAATCAGGGAAAGTGTCAAGCATCATACAGGGTGGCAAGGGACAGACTTGAAATGTTATTTGAGGCACAAGATAGCTTGCGCAAGGCTCAGCGGCGCATGAAGAAGTATGCTGATCAACATCGTCTCTCAGTTGAGTTCAATGTGGGTGACAAGGTGTTGCTCAAACTTACACCACAAATATGGAAACAGATTGTAAGTAAGCCCAGACATCGGGGTTTGATTCCTAAGTATGATGGTCCATTCGAAGTGGTGAAACGAGTGGGCGAAGTTGCTTATAGGTTGAAGCTCCTAGAAAACTTTAAAATCCATCCCACTTTCCATGTGAGTTTCTTGAAACCATACTTTGCAGATGCGGATGATCCGGACAGAAACATGTCAAAGAGGGCTCCTCCATCAGTAGCTACACAGTATGATGATGAAATTGAGAAGATCCTTGATCACCGGGTTTTGGACACAAGTATGAAGAATACTAAGACTGAATTCTTGGTTCACTAGAAAGGCAAGAGTGTAGCAGATGCTGTTTGGGAGAAAGCAAAAGACCTATGGCAGTTTGATGTTAAAATCGAGGACTATCTCAAAACAGTCTCGATGAGGACATCGAGTTTAAGTGGTGCGGGTGGTCTGTTAGACCCGCAAACTACTTGATCTAACTATGTGCAGACATGTCAAGGACTTGGGCATTGGTCTTGACATGGATGATGGCAAAACAGTGCAACACAAGTTCAAGGTGCTTGGGTGTTTGCAAGGCAGCTTGAACGTGCATGGATTACGTGCGGGCTAAGGGCATTGGCAAGACAGCATGTTGACCTGATTAGGCAAGGTTGTGAAGACTTGGCAATGTAAGGAACAAAGGCAGTTCACCCTAATTTGCTGAAATAAAACTAAGTGTTGGAAGACAACTAAAATATTCTAAGTGTTGGAAGCTGGTAGAAATATTGTATGTGTTGGAATGAAGCCTGAAATATTCTAAGTGTTAGAATATTAGTATTTCGTGTATATAAGAATGTAATTTGAATTAGATTCTATCTGTTAGAAATATAGTTGTTGGAAAGTTAGTTTTGAACCCTGTGATGACAAGTGTCGGACATGTGTCATTTGTAACCGCCGCATCTAACTGCCATTGTGCATAATTTTGATTTAAGGTGGAAATTCGTCTATGGCATAGATAGAGTGTTTTCTAGCCTTAGACTAATTGGTGATGCCGCCTTCCTTTGTATTAATTCAAGATTAATAAAGGTTGGGGCTGGTTCCTGTAAACTCTGCTAGTTGTTTGACGCTGCTGTTTTAAGTATTTCTATACTTAGTCAAAACTCGTGGGTGCAAGTAGGCTGAGTGTTACAGACGTTGTAAGACTGCCTAGAGTGGTGTGCGATAAAAATAAATCGACCCTCTTTCACATATATACAAGCTCCATCGAACCCTACCGCAGACAAAAAGTCTGGTAAATAAGCGGAGAAGAGTAAAGGGGCGTGTCTATCATCCAATGAGTTATGAACCGTGAAATATTGACCCTCGAGGACTTCTTGGTTAAAAAAAAAAAGAACAAAAAAAACAAGCTCAACAACATACAACAATATTACTTGAGCATTCTATCTTAGATGCCCTTTTTTTTTTATTCATCTAAATGACTATCTTTAATAATCTAAATCAAAAGTTGTGTATCTTGTTGATTAGTATTGTTATCATAATCCTTCTTAATTTTTAGTTAAAATGTTTTGGAAGTACAAACAGAAACGAGACCTTTTGTTGATAGAGTAGTAAGGCTGTGTTTTTCCTTTTCTTTAAGGTTCTAAAAAGATTTTATCTTTTTGGGAACATAGAATTGTGAATGTTTTGAATACTCTGTTTGGTAGCAGAGATGGTTTTTACGTTCATGCTTCTTGTTAAATGATGTATGATTTGAGACTTTGGTTGTTTATTTCAAAGTTATGTTGTGTGTTGAATTCTGTTAGTGAGCTTGAAACATTTAGTGGAAACTTACTTTTTTGCTTGTAGGAATTTCTTTCCTGTTATTGGATTAGTCCAAGTTAGATCGAGAAGTATTTATGTCGGACATGATTCGTCCTCATCTGTGAAAAAGAAACTCGTGGAAGCATCATTCAATTTGGGGTTCTTGTGTTGATGTTTATTTTGGGGCATCATAATAGAAATCTTAGATATTAATGTGATTATAAATTATTTTATTCAAATTTAGAGTGAAAATATGTCTTTTTTATTTTATATTAGTGATTTGTTTTTCTCATTACATAAAATCATTAATAAAAATGATAAATTTCTTTAATTTGGACTTTAAGAATCTTTTTCTAAAGGTTTACAAACTTGATTACATTTACAAAAATAAAAAAGGAATAATTTTAAGCATTAATGAGATCAAAATGATTGGAAGAATTATCTATAACAAAGTGAACAATTAATATAAGACTACGAAAAGACTTTCTTTTCGAAACAACCTAAAAAAAGAGTAAATATCACATAAATTAAGGGAAAAAGATAACATAAATTAAGTGAAAAAGATAGTAAAAATTAATGTGATTATTTAGTTAGAGAAATTGACACGTATATTTAGTTACTGAAAAATTTACTTTGATCATTCCAATTTAATCCACTTAATCTTTTTTGCATGTGACATTTAATACCTCAAAATAGTTAAATTTGATTGTGTAGGCCAGTTACAAATTTAATTTTCTGATGTTATGAGTTTTTTAATTATAGGAAATCGTCATTTTTATTTATAAGAGATACAGAAGATACCAAGAGATATCATTTGTTCAGTATTATAGACACAGAATTTGTACATTATAACTTATTTTATGTAAGGGCAATCTAGAAGGAGCAAAGGTATATTCATTTGAATTTTCTTGACAACAAATTTATATGATATATATAAGATTTTTTTTGGTGTTTATATCTAAATTTTAAATTCCACAGTATAAATGTCTTTATACATTGTAAGGCGTTTAAATTTCACTTGTTTAATAACCAATTTTTAGAAGACCTTGAAAAAGTTAGAGTTTTTATAGTAGTATGAATTTTTTATACATATTCATAAAATATTTTTATCAATAACGTTATTGTGTACTTAAATATTTTAATGAACTAATAAAATAATTAAACTTAGCAAAAATTGAGTTGAGTTGTGTCTTGACTCATTATCTGCCCAGGTTTTGCTTAATTCATGTTGATCCAATCAAATTTAGTTTGGATTGGATCTTTACCCGTTTGTTGTCTTGACCCATTATGATTGACCTAAAATTGATCCAATTTTCTAAATTACCGTCCATAACAATGCCTAAGGTTAAAATAGAAGAAAAATCAATGTAACAAATACACTTAAACAAGAAAAACTAATTAAAAACTACCAAATAGCTATCCTCTTTTGGATGAGTCGTGATTTAACTGAGCAACTGAAGATTAGCCAAGAAATCCCCACTGTTACAACCAAATTGTAGATAGTCATGTGTATAAACTATTTTTCTATGAAATAAAAAGATTAGCAATAAATAGTAATTAATTTTAGCATTCACTACAAATATTACTAATATGATAATTACATATCATAAATAACTTGTGCCATATAATTTTTATTTTATTTTAATAATTCAATAGATTCACCATTTCATTAGATTACACGTTGCACAACAAAAATAATAACATTTTCGTTGAAATCCTATAAATTGGTCCTTTTATGATAATTAGTGTCACGACCCGAAACCGAGCCGCGAGTGGACCCCACACTTATCCTACTATGTGTGCGAACCAACCAATCTAAACCCCAACATTTCAATATAATATCAACAGAAAGTAATGCGGAAGACTTAAACTCATTAATGAAAATCAATTCAATAACTTCTAAACTCAACATCTATTATTCCCCAAAATCTGGAAGTCATCATCACAAGAACATCTATCCTCAAATTACTAATCTAAAACTATCTAAGAAGCTAAAATAAATAAAAAGCTAGTCCATGCCGGAAGTTCAAGGCATCAAGACATGAAGAAGAAGATCCAGTCCAAGCTAGAAGCATTAGCTCACCCTGAAATCCAGTGTAATGAAGACTGGCTAGAGTTGCGGTTGAGTTGAAGACGACGGCACGTTTGCTGAACTCCACAAATAACAAAGAAAGAAACATACAAGTAGGGGTCAGTACAAAACACGAGTACTGAGTAGGTATCATAGGCCAACTCAAAATAGAAAACAGTATATATCAGATAACATCATAAAATCAACTACAATACTCAATCTGTAGCAATATCAATTATCATAACCCTTGGTCACAACTCTAAGCACGTCAATGAGGACTCACGCCTCCCATCATACTCATTTGGGAATTAGGTTCATTAGAGTGAGTATATTAACATATTTCAAGATTCATTATCTTTATTCCTCTCGTGTCGTTACGTGACACTCCGCTCCATATACTATCTTGGTGTCGGAACGTGACACTCCGATCCATATTCTATCCTTGTGCCGGAACGTGGCACTCCGATCCTCATTCTATCCTGGTACCGGAACGTGGCACCCGATCCATATTCTATCCTGGTGTCAGAACGTGACACTCCGATCCTCATATACTATCCTGGAACCGGAACGTGGCACCCGATCCATATTCTATCCTTGTCTCAGAACGTGACACTCCGATCCTCATATACTATCCTGGTACCGGAACGTGGCACCCGATCCTCTATTTCTATCCTGGTACCGGAACGTGGCACCCGATCCCCTAATCTCACTACTTTCGTTCATCAAGCCTTCTTTTATACCAAGGCATCATCACTAACAAAGTAGATTAGGGTTTTTTTCATGATTTAGGATTCAATAGCTTCATCATGCTTATTTTATCACAATTATATAATCACATTCATGCAAGCATACAATTAAGCGTATAGAAGGGTTTACAATACTATTCAATACTTATCATTCGCTATTAAGAGTTTACTACGAATAGTATAAAAACCATAACCGACCTCCACCGAAGATTCGTGATCAAGCAATCTACTTTTCCAATGCTTTGCTTTCCTCTTCGTTTCTCCTCTCTCTTGTTCGATCGTTCCTCTCTTTGTTCTTTCTATTTTTCTTATTCAAACCCTCTTTCTTTTACCCTAATTAGCATATAATTAAGTATAAAAGATGAGGAATTAACCCACTAATTAACTCAAGGTTATTTCTTTTAGCCCCCAAGAAATTGAGTTATTGATATTAACCCACGAGATTTATAATTATAGCAGGAATAGTCCAAAACACCCCTTTAAAGCATAAACAGAAATCCGACCCAGCCTGGGATTACGCAACCTGTGATGGTCCGTCATGGCTGTGACGGTCCATCCTGCAGGTTGGTCGCAAAGTTCAGAGACTCAATTTCCTAGAAGATGTGTTACGGTCCGTCGTGCCCACGACGGTCCGTCCTGCCATTCTGTCACGAAGTTCAGAGAGTCAATTTCAGTACCAAAATTTCAGAATTCTAAGTGTTTTGGAACGAGACCCCCTCGACGGTCCGTCGTGCCCATGACGGTCCGTCGTGGGTTCCGTCGACTCAGACAGTTTTTCCATAAATAAAATCTGCTGCTCAAAACGACTAAACAGGTCGTTACAATAGATACCAATTTACCCATCGTTCGTCCTCGAACGATCACAAGAAGAAAAACAAGGGCGAAAAGGAGTACCTGAATCTGTAAACAGGTGTGGGTATCTTTCTTGCATGCCTCCTTCTCCCAAGTAGCCTCTTCAACGGGTCGATTCTTCCATTGAACTTTGATGGATGCAATCTCCCTCGACCTCAACTTGCGAATTTCTCTATCTAGAATGGCAACAGTTTCATCCTCATAAGACAAATTCCCATCAAGCAGAACTGAATCCCAATGAATGATGTAGTTTCCATCCCTATGGTATCTTTTCAACATGGACACATAAAATACCGGATGCACTCCAGACAGTCCTGGAGGCAAGGCTAATTCATAAGCCACCTCCCCTACTCTCTTATGTACTTCAAATGGTCCAATATACCTTGTGCTTAGCTTACCTCTTTTATCAAACTGCATCACCCCTTTCATGGGTGAAACCTTCAGCAAGACTTGTTCACCCTCCATGAACTCCAAGCCTCTAACCTTTCGATCCGCATATTCCTTTTGCCTACTTTGCGCCGCTCAAAGCTTTTCTTGAATAGATTTCACCTTCTCTATTGAATCCCTCAACAGATCAGTACCCCAAGGTCTAACCTCAAATGCATCAAACCAACCAATGGGAGACCTACATCTCCTCCCATACAATGCTTCGAATGGAGCCATATCAATGCTGGAGTGATAGCTATTATTGTATGAAAACTCCGCTAAGGGTAAGAAGTTATCCCAATGACCACCGAATTCTATCACACATGCACGAAGCATATCCTCCAACACTTGAATCGTTCGCTCAGACTGACCATCAGTCTGAGGGAGAAACGCAGTACTAAGGTCCAACCTAGTACCTAATTCCGCATGCAATGTTCTCCAAAACTTAGAAGTAAACTGCGTACCTCTATCTGATATGATGGAAAGTGGAACTCCATGCAATCGAACGATTTCTGAGATGTAGATTTTGGCTAACTTCTCTGTATTGTAGGTCACCTTGAGAGGAATGAAGTGAGCAGACTTAGTTAATCTGTCCACAATTACCCAAATGAAATCAAACTTACCCAATGTCTTGGGAAGACCAACCACGAAGTCCATTGCAATTCTCTCCCACTTCCATTCAGGAATGGGCATTCTCTGAAGTGTTCCTCCGGGCCTCTGGTGTTCATACTTTACTTGTTGACAATTTGGAAATTTGGCAACAAAATCAACAATGTCGCGCTTCATTCTACTCCACCAAAAGTGTTTCTTTAGGTCACGGTACATCTTGGTTGCACCAGGATGTATAGAATATCCGGAACTATGGGCCTCTGTGAGAATAGTGTGGATCAAATCATCCACACGGGGCACACATACCCTTTCCTTACTCCTCAAAACACCTTCCTCATCAATTATTGCCTCTTTAGTCTCTCTTCGCAGCACCATATCCCGAATTCGACTTAGTTTCTCATCATCAAACTGTTTTCCCTTGATCTTGTCAAACTGTTTTCCCTTGATCTTTAGTCTCTCTTCGCAGCACCATATCCCGAATTCGACTTAGTTTCTCATCATCAAACTGTTTTCCCTTGATCTTGTCACCACACAAGCCAAAAATCCTCCCTTCTCATTTACTTCTAACCTCATAAGGTCATTAGCCAAGTTTTGGATTTCTCTAGCTAACGGGCGTCTAGAAACTTTCAAATGAGCTAGACTTCCCATGTTTCCTGCCTTTCTACTTAAGGCGTCTGCCACAACATTAGCCTTTCCTGGATGATACAGGATAGTGATATCGTAGTCCTTCAGTAGTTCCATCCATCTCCTCTGTCTAAAATTAAAATCCTTCTTAGTGAAGACATACTGTAGGCTACGATGGTCCGTATAGACTTCACACTTAACCCCATACAAATAGTGTCTCTATTGCTTTAGTGCAAATACCACCGCGACCAACTCCAAATCATGGATCGGATAGTTACGTTCATGCACCTTTAATTGCCTCGAAGCATAGGCAATCACATTCTTCTCTTGCATTAGCACTGCACCCAAACCCGAATAGGATGTATCACAATAAACGATGAAATTCTTACCCTCTACTGGCAAGGTACGGATTCGTGCAGTAGTCAACAAAGTCTTGAGTTTCTGAAAGTTTCCTCACATTCATCCGACCACACAAATGGAACATTCTGCGTAGTCAAGTTCGTCAATTGGGAAGCAATAGAAGAGAATCCTTTGACAAATCGACGGTAATAGCTAGCTAACCCAACAAAGCTCCTTATTACTGACACATTAGTAGGTCTTACCCAATTCTTCACTGTCTCAATCTTAGAAGGATCCACCATCACTCCATCCTTAGAAACCACGTGCCCCAAGAAGGACACTGAATCTAGCCAAAACTCAAACTTGGAGAATTTGGCGTAAAGCTTTTTTTCCTCAACAACTCTAATACCATTCTCAAATGCTCCTCATGTTTATTCTTGCTCTTGGAGTATATCAGTATATCATCAATAAATACGATCACAAAGAGATCCAGATATGGCTTAAAAATCCCATTCATCAAGCTCATGAAAGCAGCAGGGGCATTCGTAAGACCAAAAGACATCACTACAAATTCGTAATGCCCATATCTGGTCCGAAAAGCAGTCTTTGGCACATCCGTTGCCCGTATTTTCAATTGATGATAACCGGATCTCAAGTCAATCTTAGAGAAGACACAAGCACCTTGTAACTGATCGAACAAGTCATCAATGCGAGGGATGGGATACTTGTTCTTAATAGTTACCTTGTTCAACTGCCGGTAGTCTATGCACATCCAAAAACTCCCATCCTTCTTCTTCACAAATAACACCGGAGCACCCCAAGGAGATGCACTTGGTCTAATGAAGACTTTGCTCAACAACTCTCGTAGTTGGGCCTTTAACTCTCTTAACTCCGCGGGAGCCATTCTGTAAGGGGGTATAGAAATGGGGCAAGTACCCGGTTCCAGATCAATACAAAAATCAATATCTCTATCCAGTGGCATACCAGGAAGATCTGCAGGGAACACATCCAGAAACTTAGAAACCGAATTAATTGAAGTTACTTGGGTAGTGTCATCCTTGAGATGAGCCAAGAAAGCTAAACACCCCTTACTAATCATTCTCTTAGCACAAAGAAAGGAGATGATACGAACCGGAGTGGAAGTGTAGTCGCCCTCCAACACTAACGGATCTGTCCCAGGCTTGGCTAACGTCACAGTTTTAGCATTACAATCCAAGATAGCAAAATTCGGAGAAAGCCAAGTCATACCCAGAATTACATCAAAGTCAACCATTTCTAAGATAAACAAATCTACATAAGTGTTGCTCCCCACAAAAGTCACCAGACAAGACATATATACTTTTTCAACTATCACAGACTCACCCACCGGAGTAGAAACACGAATAGGCATGTCAAGCAATTCACAATGTAAATTAAGACCAGTATCAAATGAGGAAGATACATATGAAAACGTGGAGCCAGGATCAAATAATACAGAAGCCATTCAATCACAAACCAAAAGATTACCTGTGATAACCGCATCAGATGTCTCCGCTTCAGATCTCCCAGGGAAAGCGTAACAATGGGCCCTATCGCCTGTCTGCCCGTTGCCCCTACCATGTTGTGCTGTAGTGGCTCCAGTTTTCCCGTCACCCCGACATTTCTGGTGACCGCCATTACCTCGGCCACCACGTCCTCTAGAATAACGGCCTCTACCATGACCACCTCTACCTCTGACTATGGGTGGTCTGTAACCTGCCTTGGACAATACCTCTTAATGTGTACAGTCTCCACACATCCATAACATTCTCTGGATTCAAGCATAGGTCTCTCAGAGAAGTGTTGACCGGTCTGAGGTGGACCCCCAACTACAGTCTGTAGTGAAGACTGAATTGGTCGGACTGAGTAACCTCCTGAGCCTTGCCCTCTGGAGTATGAACCATTAAACTCACCTCCCTTTCGAAACCTCTTTCATATAGATGTCATGGTGAAGTCATCTGGCTTCACTCCTTCCACCTCTATCACCAAGTCTACCACTTCTTGAAAGGATTTTGCCATAGCCGCTACCTGTAAGGCTGAAATCCGCAATTCTGACCTCAACCCCTTCACAAAACGGCGAATCCGCTCTTATGGACTGAAACAAAGTTGGGTGGCATACCTGGATAATGCACGAAACTTAGCCTCATATACAGTAAACGACATCCTACCTTGCTCTAGGCCCAAGAACTCATCTCTTTTCCTATCCCTCAAAGTCCGGGGGATATACTTCTCCATAAACAAGCTAGAGAATGAAGCCCAAGTCATAGGTGGTGCCTCTGTTGGTTGACACTCAACATGTGACTGCCACGACATTTTGGCGTTCCCTTGAAACTGATAAGTTACAAACTCAACACCAAAACGTTCTACTTTACCCATTTTGTGTAGTAGCTCATGACAGTCAACAAGAAAATCGTAGGCATCCTTAGATTCAGCACCCTTGAAGACTTGAGGTTTCAATTTTAAGAACATACTGAAAAGTTCATGCTGATCATTTGTCATTATAGGCCCTGTAGTCAGACGAGGAAAGGTGCCTATTTCCAATGAGGCATCCATGCGGGGAGCCACAGTAGCTGCATGTTGTACCTCCGGAACCTGAGGTGCTGGTGCAAAAAAAACTCGAGGTGTCTGGCCTTGATCAGATAACCCGCTAAGATAAGCAAAAACCTGATTGATCATCTCTGGGGTAGGTTGGGGTGGCAATCCCTCATTTTGTACTTGTTCATTCTCCCCTTCCTCACCCTCTCTTATCACTTCCTCAGTCGGTGGAGGAGTCACCGCCCTAGTACCAGGTGGGCTAGGTGCTTGTCCTCCTCCTCTAGAGGACGTCCTCCCACGACCTCTTCCACGGGCTCTCGCCACTACTCATCTTCGAGCTACAGCCCCAGTAGCTGGCTCAGACGCTTCTTGTCTTGCCACTGTTGGTGTTGGTGTAGTCGTTGCTCTAGTTCTAACCATCTGCGAAATAGAGTGAAGATGGTCAGATACCAATTTGTATCACCTCGATACCAATTGGATCCAAGTAATAGCACGAAAGAAAGAAAGAAACAATGGAATTTTCGTAAAGTCTTATAGCCTCTCAAAGAAAAGTAAAGGCGTCTCCCTACCGTTCTTTAAGACTCTACTAGACTCGTTCTTGTGTGATGAGACCAACGAACCTAATGCTCTGATACCAAGTTTGTCACAACCCGAAACCGAGCCGCGAGTGGCACCCACACTTATCCTACTATGTGAGCGAACCAACCAATCTAAACCCCAACATTTCAATATAATATCAACAGAAAATAATGCAGAAGACTTAAACTCATTAATGAAAATCAATTCAATAACTTCTAAACTCAACATCTATTATTCCCCAAAATCTGGAAGTCATCATCACAAGAACATCTATCCTCAAATTACTAATCTAAAAGTATCTAAGAAGCTCAAATAAATAAAAAGCTAGTCCATGCCGGAAGTTCAAGGCATCAAGACATGAATAAGAAGATCCAGTCCAAGCTAGAAGCATTAGCTCACCCCGAAATCCGGTGTAATGAAGACTGGCTAGAGTTGCGGTTGAGTTGAAGACGATGGCACGTTTGCTGCACTCGACAAATAACAAAGAAACAAACATACAAGTAGGGGTCAGTACAAAACATGAGTACTAAGTAGGTATCATCGGCCAACTCAAAATAGAAAACAGTATATATCACATAACATCATAAAATCAACTACAATACTCAATCTGTAGCAATATCAATTACCATAACCCTTGGTCACAACACCAAGCACGTCAATGAGGACTCACGCCTCCCCATCATACTCATTTGGGAATTAGGTTCATTAGAGTGAGTATTTCATTAGATTACATGTTGCACAACAAAAATAATGATATTTTCCGTGAAATTCTATAAATTGGTCCTTTTGATGATAATTTGGGTTACTACCTCCACTCGATTCAATCACAAAAGTTACAGTAGCGTAAGATAGGGAAAAGGGACATTGATTTCGTTTTCTGCCTCAAATATGCTAGTTCAAAATCCTAGTATGTATATAGATTAATTTTTTTATTAGCATAAATGTTTATGCTTTTACATACCGTATCAAATCCTGGAACTTGAACTAATGATTTTCACTCAAGAAGTAACTTTATCTTGTTATCACAGGCAAAACCACATGAATATGTGTGGGCACATATACATCTACATCTATCTCTTACAATAAAAAGATATAACTAACAACACTCTCTTAACGAGTGTAGAACTATCCTTGTACTAGAGAAATTACCCACAAAACAATGGTTTGAATCTCGCTAAAGTCCTTATTTCTTTTTAAGTTTATTGGTGCACATGAAGTCTTCAATTTTAAGCCCATTTTTGTTTCTTATAGTCACATACTTTTATATTTTATTATGACATAAGATTTTAGACAACCACTATTAAGATTGAAGAAAGAAAAATGTGCTAGAATGGGCATTTAATAAACTACAACAATATTTTTTGATAGATTTAATACATCATGTTATGAATCTAACTAAAAGAAAAAGAATGATTCTTATTTAGTCCTAGAACCCACGAATTCCAAATATAAATTGTTATGGAAAAACATAATCAAGTTTTTAAGTATTAAATATTTTTTCAGGTGGCGTAGAGAGTGTTGAAAGCAAATGACAAGTAAAAAATATGAAAGAAAATTAATCAGTATTCAACATATGTCCTTTCTTAATTGATCATTTTAACATTAGTTAGTGTAGAAATCTCACAATAGTATGTATCAATCAAGAATGTATTGATGATTATAATGTTGTGAGTTACAAACTTCTTACATAGGAGAAGAGTCCTATTCTAGTTATACTAGGAGTCCTACTACATTACAAATGATAACATGAGTAGTAATTTATTAGAAGTGAAATACCTTATCCTAATCAACTCCTACAATGTTCAGTTTCTTAATTTTACGAAACTTAGAATTTAGTAGTCTAATGCTAGTATGAATCTAACTCTAACTCGTCAGTCTGCTTCAATGGACTTGTTCCTTCGACGTGTTCCATCAGTCGTCAAGCTTCCTTCAATACTTCCCCTCAAGCTAGTGAGTAGAGAAATTATAACTCCTAGCTTGCTGCAAAAACCAGAAAAAACCTATTTTGTGAAGGCTTTTGTATCAATATCACCTAGATCATCCTTAGACTTTACAAATAGTGTAAGAAGTTTTCCCCTGCCCCATTCTCACGAACAAAATGATAGTCCAGTTCAACATGTTTTGTTCTAGCATGCATAACTCGATTAATCGTCATGTACAACACACTCATATTATATTAATACAATGTAGTAACATATCGACGGAACAATACAAGGTCATGAAGATGATATAAAATCCATGTCATTTCTGCGGCAGTGGAGGCTAGTGCTCTATAATCAGCTTCAGCGCTCGATCAAGCTACTGTGCTCTGTTTCATCGAGGTCTAAGAATACAATTTGCACCTATGTAGATACTAAAACCTGTAGTTGATCTCCTATTTTTTCTAAGACCTCCCAAATCAGCATTTGAGTAGTCATACAACATACATGGTGATTGTGAAATAATTATGGGTCCAAAGTGTAGAGTACCTGTAATGTACTTGAGTATCATTTTTCCTTCTTGAAAATGTTCAATGTTTGGGCTTTGCATAAATTGGCTTGCAAAATTCGCATCATGAGTGATATCAGGTCTTTTGAGGGTCAAATATTGAAGACTCCCTACTATCATTCTTTAAAATGATGCATATACAAAACTTCCCACAACTTCATGCAAACCATGTTTTCTAGCCAAAGGAGTGGCTACAGCCTTTGCAAAATTCATCTCTGCCTTTGCCAACATCTAGGAACCATACTTGCTTTTGTGTAAGTGAATTCCACCTTCGAATTAGTTCACCTCAATTCCTAAGAAGAAGTGTAAAGGGCCAATATCTTTCATAGAAAACTTTTTTCGAAGTTGTAGTACTAACTCTAAAACATGAGATGAATACTTCCTGGGACAATAATATCATCCACATATAACAAAGACAAATATTTTTCCTTTGTGAGTTTTCAAAACAAATAGGGAAGGGTCAGTCTTACTACAAATAAAACCAAGGTGTAAGAGATGCATGTTAAACCTATAAAACCATACTCTTGTGGCTTGTTTAAGACCATACAATGCCTTTTTAAGTAGATAGACATGCTGAGGATACTAGGGATCAATAAAACTAGGGGGTTGACTCATGTACACCTCCTCTTGGAAGAAGCCTTGTAGAAACACATTTTTGACTTCTACTTGTCTAAATTTCTACTTTGAACTGACATCAATGGATAGAACCACCTTAATAGTTATAGCTTTAACCACAAAACTAAATATTTTTTCAAAATCTAGCCCTTCAAGCTGCGAGAATCCCATTGCCACAAGTCTGGACCTATAGCTATCTATTGTCCCATCAACTTTTAATTTTGTCTTGAACACCCATTTTTATCTAACCAAGTTCATATCAGGAGATTTAGGCACAAAAATTTATGTCTTATTAGTATGTAAAACACCAATTTATTATTGCATTGTTGCAACCCAATAAGGTGATTTTAGTGCATCCTTAGTAGTATTTGGTTCTGTCACAATTCATGTGTTACTGCTAGCAACAAGTTACAAGTGTCGTTCCATCGCCTTGTTCCTGGTGATCATATGATGCCCTTGTGGTGCAGGAAGTACCTTAACTGTACATTAACCAAGATAGTGGACTGGAGTGTAGAATTTTCAAGTTGAAGGTCAATTGGTACATAAACTAAAGTGGTTGTTTAAAATGATGCATATACAAAACTAAAGTTGCAGCTGGAGTATCAATGTTTATATATGGATCATCAAATTCAACCTATTCTTCAACATCTGATATTGTGCTTGAGAGGTCAATAATATTCTTTTCATCAATGAGTACATGAGGTGTAGCAGCATAATCAATAGTAATGGGCGGGCTAGCAACATGTACTTCCCCTGAATAATAATTATCGGGTGCCTGCAGTTTAGAGAAAGATTCAACAATAGTAGCAAGGGGAGGTGAGACATAAGTTTTAGTTTGATATTGCTTTGGAGACACATAAGGTAATGTGTTTTCATAAAACACAACGTGTCTGGATATGTAAACCCTCCTTGAAGCCTCTTTCTCTTGAATTGAAGTTATTTTTTCATCATTTTTGTGAGTAGTTTCCTCTTCCCCTGCCTCTTTGGGAACAGAATGCCATGTTATTGTTTTGTTAAGGCACTTCTTCTTCCTCCTTCCTCATATGAAAACCCCTGAGAGCTTTAACAATCTGATTAAAAGTAGGATATGGTGTCTTAACTAGCATTACAGTCCTGAAGGTCTTGTAATTATGACCTAGAACTCTAGGAAAATTAATCATTTTTTCTATCTTCATCTATAAACTTCTGAATGGTTGCAAAACCATCATTTATGCCTTTGAATTTTTTAATGTATTCTTCAATTATTTGTGTTCCTAGCCTCACACTTTGCCGGTGTTACTTTATTTAGAACTTCTTATCTTTAGTTGCTTGAAAATATGTTTTTCCCAAGCATTCCACATCTCTTTGGCAGTTGAGCAGCCTACAATCAGGTACATGCTTTCTTCTGTCAAGGTGCCTGAAATCCAACTCCTTCTAACATATCCTTATCCTCCAAATCATCAACAATGTTGTTGTTTTCTGTACCCTTTCGCCTGTTACACTTTTCTCAGTAGCCCGTCTATTGAAACAGGTCGCTCAACGTGGTTCTGTGATGATTTCGGTTTGTCTCATCGCTTGAATCAACTAAGTCATTTGTGTCCTCCATATAAGATAGTTCATTGCCTTAAGTTTAATGGAGCAGGACAAAATATGATGATGAAGTGAAGAGGTCGAAAGAGTGTTGGTAAAATGGGCAATTGCAGTTTGATAATTTGGTTGTTTTTTATTTTGATCTAACACGTTAAATATGAAAAACTTGATTGGTCAGATACCACTTATAAATCTCACGAAAGTATGTAGAAATCAAGGATGTATTTATTATTATAATGTTGAGTTACAATCTCCTTATATAGGAGAAGAGTCGTATTCTAGTTTTACTAGGAATCCTACTACAATACAAATAATTACACAAATAATATTGTATTACAAGTCAAATATAGTATCCTAGTTGACTCCTATAGTATTCAATAGCTTAGTCGTATGTAACTTAAGATTTAGTTTTCTAATCCTAGTACAAGTCTAACTCTAACTCGTCAGTCTGCTTCGATGGACCTTTTCCTTCGACGTGTCCCATCAGTCGTCAAGCTTCCTTCAACAGTTAGTACACATAATTGATAAAAAAAAGGAGACAAAACTCAGTGACGGCTCAATCTAGATAGTGTTCTAAACCTAAAAGTAAGTTGGAGGATGAATTTTCATTATTTTTGGTTTTTATTTGAGATTCAAGTTATTTCTTTATTTTTCATAAAAATATTTTTATTTTTATCATATTATACTGAAGATATATTCATACCAATTTTTTTTTAATCTTCTGGTCTTAAACATATCATGTGGAAGTTAAATTTATAATTGATACATATAAAAGAGTTAAATACAAATTAAAACATTTTTTTTTTGCTACAAAAAGCTTACGATAATTTTATTGTTACTAAAACATTAAGCCTTTCAATTTTTGGTAGCCTAAGGCATATGCCTCATCTTTAAAGGCATAGATCCACCGTCCGAAGAAACCTAATTAAAACAATAATAACAAAAGTAATTTTTTTTCAAAAAAGCACAATAGTATACCCTGATGATGGGTGTACCTAAATTCATTGTGTAATGGTAGCAACAAAATTAATTTAGTTCTTGTTTCCTCCTAAGATTTGTAGTTTTTTAAAAAATTTAAACTATTATGGAAAAGTAAAATATTTGTGTAATTCTAAAAATGTTTTCTTGAGAAAACATAGGTTAAAGGCATATGGACTTATGGCTTAGTCCTGAATAATGAATATCACTTTGTTCAACTATCAATATTTTTATTTATTTATAGGAATCTGATTTATCATTCAAGTCTTGATGGTTTTAGGTTTAATTATGGGTTTGGATATGAACATTTGAATTAACAAACTAATACCATTTCTCATTATTTTGGTGTTTTTATTAATAGCTTATGCATAAATAAAAATTTCAGCATGTATTTTTTTATTATTTTTCACCAAAACATTGAAATTAAGTGTGTAGTTCACTAAATTAACATTTTATGCTTGTTGTACAACAAATGTTTGAGGTCATATATCCCAAAAGAGGTTAATTGTAATACTAGTATTAGTTGTACCAGAGTTAATTTTACAGACAAACATTGTACTTAAATTTCATACAAACTATTTTTATATATACTACCAAATGATACCTTTAGTGCTAAAGGAAGTGTCAATTATTATATATTTATTTATAATGTTACAACAAACACATCCCATTCCTATAGTATTTTGATTTAAACACTCAATACTATAAATTTCTAGTACAATGAATATAACATTACTAATTTAAATGTCTAATTTTTTTTCAAATTCTATACAAAAATACTTTACATGTGTTTGATTTAACCTAAGCCAAAGAAATTTACATCAGTTGCGGATTAAAGAAATCAATGCAAATGTCAGCTACAAATAAT
Source organism: Solanum peruvianum (assembly GCA_027705065.1). Classification (NCBI taxonomy): domain Eukaryota; kingdom Viridiplantae; phylum Streptophyta; class Magnoliopsida; order Solanales; family Solanaceae; genus Solanum; species Solanum peruvianum. Next base: position 43,256,212 of record JAKWJD010001758.1, on the reverse strand, counting down.
TTCTTTTGCATTTTTAAACATGGAAAAAGGTTACGTTTGCCTCCTATTATGAACCTTTTCTTTTAATCTTACAGTTATGACATGTTTGTTTGTTGTTCGTGTAGCGTGTACATTGACCTTACCTATCGTACTTTTATTTATTTTCTACAGAATATCATGCCTCCGGATGAACAAAGTCGTAGTTTACCTTCTCCTGATCGACTTAACAACCTTAACATTCATTTAATCGATGACATTCTAAGTAGGTTGTCTTTTCGAGATGTTGTAAGAGTTAGTACACTTTCCAAGGACTGGCAATATATTTGCTGGAGAATTCCACATGTGAAGTTTAATCAAATAGTGTGGAAAACACCCGAGGACTTGACATCCCGTACCATTGGATTTATTCCTATTCTTGATAGTTTCCTCAGGTTTCATAGAGGAATAATCTAATAGTGTGTCCTAATGTTGATCGTCTTATTTCTTCCCTCGACACTTATCACATTCAACATTTTGTCCTTATACTTACATTTATTTATCCTATATACAGGTTGCCCAACTTCTTTTTTTATTGTTTAGCATTGGGGCATTTGTATTTCATGGACTGTAAAATACAACTTCCATGTTTCTTTCATGAATTTAATAAGGTGATTAGGCTGAAATTGAAATATGTCACATTATCTACTAATACTTTTGAAAGTTTGATCTCTAATAACCTGTTGCTTCAGGATTTTGTGCTAAAAGATATAGACAATCTGTACCTAATGAGTATTAATGCTCCTAATCTAAGGTCATTTTTCTTTCGTGGCGATATACAATTGATATATATTGAAAATGTTCCTGTTCTTTCCAATGTTCTGTATGCGCCTAGAGAATTGGTTCTAGAGGATGAAGATGATTTTGTCAGTATTTTTTCGTCTATTCCTGCTCTTCAGTATTTCAGCTGGGATCTTTTTGAGGTAATGTTCCTTCATTTAACTTAATGGTAATGCATTTTCATGTGTACTTTTTTCTTACTTTGAGTCATCCTGATTTTGTCATTTTATTTGTAGTTCGATAATGGATTAACTGAAGTTATACCAACAAGGCTTCCATCATCTTTTAACTGTCTGAAATACCTTTTCCTATCTTGGACTACTCTTGGCGAGTTTTTTTAGCTTTCGTTTACTCTTTGCATTATACGAAGTTCCCCAAATTTGGAAGAAATTTAAATTAAGGTCGTCACTAATGTTTATTTCTCTCTCTATCTTTTCCATGTTTTTATATTTTTGTGTAATGAGTTAATGTTTTTTTCTAGATTTTTCTTGAGGGAGTATCATTAATGATGGAGATTATTTTCGAATCTTTGCCCCAGGAGATTTTTTATGAGATTCCTGCAAGCTTTTTAAATATCACATTTAATCATCTGAGGACAGTTATGTTTTATGATGTACTATTAGAAGAGGGTGAAATGCAGCTTATCAAGGTTTTATTGGCAAAGTCTCCAGCACCGGTGAAAATGGTAACCAAGCCTCGTCAAATGGAAACTAACGAATCTCTCAATGTATTCATGGAGATTAAAAAGTCTCAACGGGCATCATCTAAAGCAGAAGTTGTGTATCTTGTTTATTAGTATCGTTATCACAATCTTTCTTAATCTTTGGCAAAAATGTTTTGAAAGTGCAAACAAAAACAAGATTTTTTGTTGATGAGTAGTTACCATAAGGATTTTATCTGCTTGGAAACATAGAATTGTAAATGTTTTGAATACTCTGTTTGGGAACAGAGATAGTTTTTACATTTCATGGATGCTCTTAAATGATATATGATTTGAGTCTTTGGTTGTTTATTGCGAAGTGATGTTATTTGTTGAATTCTCTCAGGGAAACTTACTTTTTGGTTAGTAGGAACTTCTTTCTGTTAAGGGATTAGTCGAAGTTAGATCAAGAATTTTTATTTAGGACATACTTTTAGACTAGTAAAGTCTAGGATAACTTTCAATGTTATTCCTATGTGAAACTAGAAGAAACAATCAAGAATAGGAATAAATCCAATGGTAGGGGATGTCAAGTCTTCTGGTGTTTCCCAGACCATTTTATCAAATTTAACCTGTGTAATATTTGGGCAAGTATATTGCCAATCCTTAGAAAGTGAACTAGTTCTTATTAATCTTTAAACGACAACCTATTTAAAATGTCATCAATTAAATGAATGGCAAGATTGCTAAGTTGATCAAGAGAAGGTAAACATAGTCTTTGTTCATCTAGAGGAATGATAATTTGTAGAAATTAAAAAAGAATACGATCTGAAAGGACATAGTATATGCTACACGAACAACAAACAAACATGTCACAATTTTAATAATAAAAGAAAATGTGTATTATTCGTAGATGACACTTGCATTGATTTCTTTAATTTGCAACTTTTGATGTAAAATATTTTGGATTAGGTTAAAGTAAACACATATAAAGTATTTTTGTATAGAATTTGAAGAGAACCTAGAAGTTCAAATTAGTGATGCGATACCTATTGTACGAAAAATTTATAATAGTGAGTGTTTACAACAAAACAATATATGAATGACATGTAATTATGCAACTGTCACGACCAAAATCGAGTCGCGAGTGGCACCCACACTTACCCTCCTATGTGAGCGAACCAACCAATACAAAACCCAACATTTCAATATAATATCAACAGAAAGTAATGCGGAAGACTTAAATCTCATTAATGAACATTGATTAAATAACTTCTAAAACTCAATAACTATTATTATCCCCAAAATCTGGAAGTCATCGTCACAAGAACATCTATCCTCAAATTACTAATCTAAGAGTATCTAAGAAGCTAAAATAAGTAAAAACCGAGTCCACGCCGGAAGTTAAAGGCATCAAGACATGAAGACGAAGATCCAGTCCAAGCTAGAAGCATTAGCTCACCCTGAAATCCGGTGTAATGAAGACTGGCTAGAGTTGCGGTTGAGTTGAAGACGACGGCACGTTTGCTGCACTCCACAAATAATCAAGAAAACAAATACAAGTAGGGGTCAATACAAGGCACAAGTACTGAGTAGGTATCATCGGCCAACTCAAAATAGAAAACAGTATATATATCAGATAATAACATAAAATCAACAATATTACTCAACAGGTGAAAACAACAAGTTCACAAATCATGTGTAACCACATCAAACACACCTATGAGAACTCAAGTCTCCACACCATACTCATTTGGGAAATAGGTTCTTTTCATTTAAAGTTTATTAACATAATTTCAAGATTGATTATCTTTATTCCTCTTGTGTCGGTACATGACACTCCGCTCCCCTCCTACTATGTGTCGGAACGTAACACTCCGATCCCCTAATTCTACGTGTCGGTTCGTGACACCCAATCCCCTAATTCTAGGTGTCGGTTCGTGACACCCGATCCCCTAATTCTACGTGTCGGTTCGTGACACCTGATCCCCTAATTCTACGTGCCGGTTCGTGACACCTGATCCCCTAATTCTACGTGTCGGTTCGTGACACCCGCTCCACCAATCTCATTCTATTAATTCATCAATCCTTCTTTTATACCAAGGCATCATCAATCTCATTAGTTTAGTTCATCAAGCCTTCTCTTATACCAAGGCATCATCATTAACAAAGTAAATTTAGGATTCAAGATTCAATAGCCTCATCATGCTAATTCATCACAATTATATAATCACATCATGTAAGCACACAATTAAGCATATAGAAGACTTTATAATACTACCCAACACATATCATTCGCTATTAAGAGTTTACTACGAATAGCATAAAAACCATAACCTACCTCCACCGAAGATTCGTGATCAAGCCAGCAAATTCCCCAAGCTTTGCTATCCTCTTCGTTTCTCCTCTCTCTCGATCATTCTTCTCCCTCTCTTTGTTCTTTCTATTTTTCTTATTCAAACCCTCTTTCTTTTACCCTAATTAGCATATAATTAAGTATAAAAGCTAATGAAAATAACCCACTAATTATTCCAAGGTTATCTCCTTTAACTCCCAAGTAATTGAATTATTAACATTAATCCACTAACTTTATAATTATAAGCATGAATAGTCCAAATCGCCACTTTAAAAACTTTACAGAAATCCGACCCAACCTGGGATTATGCAACCTGTGACGGTCCATCATGGCTATGACAGTCCGTCCGGCAGGTCCGTCACAAAGTTCCGAGACTTAATTTCTGTGGAAGATGTGTGACGGTCCATCGTGCTCACGACGGTCCGTCCTGCCATTTCGTCACGAAGTTCAGAGAGTTGATTTCAGTACCCAATTTTCAGAATTCTACGTGTTTTGGAACGGGACCCCCTCGACGGTCCGTCGTGCCCATAATGGTCCGTCGTGGGATCCGTCGACCAAGACAGTTTTTCCAGAAATAAAATCTGCTGCTCAAAACGACTAAACAGGTCGTTACAATAGATACCAATTTACCCATCGTTCGTCCTCGAACGATCACAAGAAGAAAAACAAGGGCAAAAAGGAGTACATGAATCGATAAACAGGTGTGGGTATTTTTCTTGCATATCAGCCTCCTTCTCCCAAGTGGCCTCTTCAACCGGCCGATTCTTCCATTGAACCTTGATGGATGCAATCTCCCTCGACCTCAACTTGTGAATTTCTCTATCTAGAATAGCAACAGGCTCCTCCTCATAAGTCAAATTCTCATCAAGCAGAACTGAATCCCAACGAATGATGTAGTTTCCATCCCCATGGTATCTTTTCAACATAGACACATGAAATACCGGATGCACTCCTGAGAGTCCTGGAGGCAAGGCTAATTCATAAGCCACCTCCCCTACTCGCTTAAGTACTTCAAATGGTCCAATATACCTTGGGCTTAGCTTACGTCTTTTACCAAACCGCATCACCCCTTTCATTGGCGAAACCTTCAGCAATACTTGCTCACCCTCCATAAACTCCAAGTCTCTAACCTTTCGATGTGTATATTCCTTTTGCCTACTTTGCGCTGCTAAAAGCTTTTCTTGAATAGATTTCACTTTCTCTAATGAATCCCTCAAAAGGTCAGTACCCCAAGGTCTAACCTCAAATGCATCAAACCAACCAATGGGAGACCTACATCTCCTCCCATACAATGCTTCGAATGGAGCCATATCAATACTCGAGTGATAGCTATTATTATCCGAGAACTCCGCTAAGGGTAAGAAGTTATCCCAATGACCACCAAATTCTATCACACATGCACGAAGCATGTCCTCCAATACCTGAATCATTCGCTCAGACTGACCATCCGTCTGAGGGTGAAATGCAGTACTAAGGTCCATCCTAGTACTTAATTCCGCATGCAATGTTCTCCAAAACATAGAAGTAAACTGCGTACCTCTATCTGATATGATGGAGAGTGGAACTCCATGCAATCGAACAATTTCTGAGATATAAATTTTGGCTAACTTCTCTGCATTGTAGGTCACCTTGACCGGAATGAAGTGAGAAGACTTAGTTAATCTGTCCACAATTAACCAAATAGAATCAAACTTACCCAATGTCTTTGGAAGACCAACCACGAAGTCCATTGCAATTATCTCCCACTTCCATTCAGGAATGGGCATTCTCTGAAGTGTTCCTCCGGGCCTCTGGTGTTCATACTTTACTTGCTGACAATTTGGATATTTGGCAACAAAATCAACAATGTCACGCTTCATTCTTCTCCACCAAAAGTGTTGCTTTAGGTCACGATACATCTTGGTTGCACCAGGATGTATAGAATATCCGGAACTATGAGCCTGTGTAAGAATAGTGTGGATCAACTCATCAACACGGGGCACACATACCCTTCCCTTAATTCTCAAAACACCTTCCTCATCAATTATTGCCTCTTTAGCCTCTCCTTGCAACACCATATCCCGAATTCGACTTGGCAAGAAATGAAGATCTCATCATCAAACTGTTTTCCCTTGATCTTGTCAAGAAGTGAAGATCCCACCTCCACACAAGCCAAAAATCCTCCCTTCTCATTTACTTCTAGCCTCATAAAGTCATTAGCCAAGTATTGGATTTCTCTAGCCACCGGGCATCTAGAAACTTGAAAATGAGCTAGACTTCCCATGCTTCCTGCCTTTCTACTTAAGGCGTCTGCCACAACATTAGCCTTTCCTGGGTGATACAAGATGGTAACATCATAGTCCTTTAGTAGTTCCATCCATCTCCTCTGTCTCAAATTCAAATCCTTCTGAGTAAATACATACTGCAGACTACGGTGATCGGTGTAGACTTCACACTTGACCCCATATAGATAGTGTCTCCATTGCTTTAATGCAAACACTACCGCAGCCAACTCCAAATCATGGGTCGGATAGTTACGTTCATGCACCTTTAATTGCCTCGAAGCATAAGCAATTACATTCTTCTCTTGCATTAGCACTGCAGCCAAACCCGAATAGGATGCATCACAATAGACAATGAAATTCTTACCTTCCACTGGCAGGGTAAGGATTGGCGCAGTAGTCAACAAGGTCTTGAGTTTCTGAAAGCTTTCCTCACACTCATCCGACCATACAAATGGAACATTCTGCTTAGTCAAGCTCGTCAATTGGGAAGCAATGGAAGAGAATCCCTTGACAAATCGACGGTAATAACTAGCTAAACAAACAAAGCTCCTTATTTCTGACACATTAGTAGGTCTTAACCAATTCTTCACTGTCTCAATCTTAGAAGGATCCACCATCACTCCATCCTTAGAAACCACGTGCCCCAAGAAGGACACTGAATCTAGCCAAAACTCACACTTGGAGAATTTGGCATAAAGCCTTTTCTCCCTTAATACTTCCAACACAATTCTCAAATGCTCCTCATGTTCCTTCTTACTCTTAGAGTATATCAGTATATCATCAATAAACACGATCACAAAGAGATCCAGATATGGCTTAAAAATCTCGTTCATCAAGCTCATGAAAGCAGCAGGGGCATTCGTAAGACCAAAAGACATCACTACAAATTTGTAATGCCCATACCTGGTCTGAAAAAGCATTCTTTGGCACATCCGTTGCCCGTATTTTCAATTGATGATAACCGGATCTCAAGTCGATCTTAGAGAAGACACAAGCACCTTGTAACTGATCGAACAAGTCATCAATGCGAGGAATAGGATACTTGTTCTTAATAGTTACCTTGTTCAACTACCGGTAGTCTATGCACATCCAAAAACTCCCATCCTTCTTCTTCACAAACAAAACAGGAGCACCCCAAGGAGATGCACTTGGTCTAATGAAGTCTTTGCTCAACAACTCTTGAAGTTTGGCCTTTAACTCTCTTAACTCGGCGGGATCCATTTTATAAGGGGGTATAGAAATGGGGCGAGTGCCCGGCTCCAGATCAATGCAGAAGTCGATATCTCTATCCGGTGGCATACCAGGAAGATCTGCAGGGAACACATCCAGAAACTCACGGACTACCGAAACCGACTCAATTGAAGGTACTTGGGTAGTGTCATCCCTGAGATTTGCCAAGAAAGCTAAACACCCCTTTCTAACCATTCTCTTAGAACGAAGAAAGGAGATGATACGAACCGGAGTGAAAGTGTAGTCGCCCTCCCACACTAACGGATCTGTCCCAGGCTTGGCTAACGTCACAGTTTTAGCATTACAATCCAAGATCACAAAATTCGGAGAAAGCCAAGTCATACACAGAATTACATCAAAATCAACCATTTCTAAGATAACCAAGTCTACATAAGTATTGCTCCCCACAAATGTCACCAGACAAGACCTATATACTTTTTCAACTATCACAGACTCACCCACCGGAGTAGAAACACGAATAGGCATGTCAAGCAATTCACAATGTAAATTAAGACCAGTAGCAAATGAGGAAGATACATATGAAAACCTGGAGCCAAGATCAAATAATACAGAAGCCATGCAATGACAAACCAAAAGATTACCTGTGATAACAGCATCAGATGTCTCCGCTTCAGACCTCCCAGGGAAAGCGTAAGAATGGGCCCTATCGCCTGTCTGCCCGTTGCCCCTACCATGTTGGGCTGTACTGGCTCCATTTTGCCCATCACCCCGGCCGTTTTGGTGACCACCATTACCTCGGCCACCACGTCCTCCAGAATAACAGCCTCTACCATGACCACCTCTACCTCTAGCTATTAGGGTTCTATAACTCTATTTTGGACAATTCCTCCTAATATGTCCAGTCTCCCCACATCCATAACATTCTCTGGGGTCTAGCATAGGTCTCTGTGAGAATGACGAAGTCTGGGGATAACCTCCAAACTCAGAGAAGTGTTGACCGATCTGCGGCGGACCCCCAACTACAGTCTATAGTGAAGACTGAATTGGTCGGACTGAGTAACCTCCTGAACCCTGTCCTCTAGAGTAAGAACCATTAAACTCACCTCCCTTTTGAAACCTTTTTGATGTCGATGCCATGGTGAAGTCATCTGGCTTCACTCCTTTCACCTCTATCACGAAGTCTACCACTTCTTGAAAGGATTTTGCCGTAGCCGCTACCTGTGAGGCTGAAATCTGCAATTCTGACCTCAACCCCTTCACAAAACAGCGAATCCGCTCTTGTGGACTGAAACAAAGTTGGGTGGCATACCTGGATAATGCACGAAACTTAGCCTCATATGCAGTAACCGACATCCTACCTTGCTCTAGGCCCAAGAACTCATCTCTTTTCCTATCCCTCAAGGTCCAGGGGATATACTTCTCCATAAACAAGCTAGAGAATGATGCCGAAGTCATAGGTGGTGCCTCTATTGGTTGACACTCAACATGTGACCGCCACCACATTTTGGCGTTCCCTTGAAACTGATAAGTCACAAACTCAACACCAAATCGTTCTACTATACCCATCTTGTGTAGTAGTTCATGACAGTAAACCAGAAAATCGTAGGCATCCTCAGATTCAGCACCCTTGAAGACTGGAGGTTTCAATTTCAAGAACTTACTGAAACGTTCATGCTGATCACTTGTCATTATAGGCCCTATAGTCAGACGAGGAAACGTGCCTATTTCCAATGAGGCATCCATGCGGGGAGCCACGATAGCTGCATGTTGTACCTCCGGAACCTGAGGTGCTGGTGCAGAAAACACTGGAGGTGTCTGGCCCTGATCTGATAACCCGCTAAGATAAGCAAGAACCTGATTGATCATCTCTGGGGTAGGTTGGGGTGGAAATCCCTCATTATGTACTTGTTTATTCTCCTTTTCCTCACCCTCTCTTACCACTTCCTTAGTTGGTGGAGGAGTCATCGCCCTAGTACCAGATGGGCTAGGTGCTTGTCCTCTTCCTCTAGAGGACGTCCTCCCACGACCTCTTCCACGGCCTCTCGCCACTACTTCTCTTCGAGCTACAGCCCAAGTGGCTGGCTCAGACGTTTCTTATCTTGCCGGTGTTGGTGTTTGTGCAGTCGTTGCTCTAGTTCTAACCATCTGCGAAATAGAGTGAAGATGGTCAGATACCAATTTGTATCACCTAGATACCAATTGGATCCAAGTAATAGCACGAAAGAAAGAAAGAAAGAATGGAATTTTCCTAAAGTCTTATAGCCTCTCAAAGAAAAGTAAAGGCATACCCCTACCGTTCCTTAAGACTCTACTAGACTCGTTCTTGTGTGATGAGACCAACGAACCTAATGCTCTGATACCATGTTTGTCACGACCCAAATCGAGTCGCGAGTGGCACCCACACTTACCCTCCTATGTGAGCGAACCAACCAATACAAAACCCAACATTTCAATATTATATCAACAAAAAGTAATGCGGAAGACTTAAATCTCATTAATGAACATTGATTAAATAAATTCTAAAACTCAATAACTATTATTATCCCCAAAATCTAGAAGTCATCATCACAAGAACATCTATCCTCAAATTACTAATCTAAGAGTATCTAAGAAGCTAAAATAAGTAAAAAGCGAGTCCATGCTGGAAGTTCAAGGCATCAAGACATGAAGAGGAAGATCCATTCCAAGCAAGAAGCATTAGCTCACCCTGAAATCCGGTGTAATGAAGATTGGCTAGAGTTGCGGTTGAGTTGAAGACGACGGCACGTTTGCTGCACTCCACAAATAATCAAGAAAACGAATACAAGTAGGGGTCAGTACAAGGTACAAGTACTGAGTAGGTATCATCGGCCAACTCCAAATAGAAAGCAGTATATATATCAGATAATAACATAAAATCAACCATATTACTCAACAGGTGAAAACAACAAGTTCACAAATCATGTGTAACCACATCAAACACACCTATGAGAACTTAAGTCTCCACACCATACTCATTTGGGAAATAGGTTCTTTTCATTTAAAGTTTATTAACATAATTTCAAGATTCATTATCTTTATTCCTCTTGTGTCGGTACGTGACACTCCGCTCCTCTACTACTATGTGTCGGAACGTGACACTCCGATCCCCTAATTCTACGTGTCAGTTCGTGACACCCGATCCCCTAATTCTATGTGTCGGTTCGTGAAACCCGATCCCCTAATTCTATGTGTCGGTTCGTGACACCCGATCCCCTAATTCTACGTGTCGGTTTGTGACACCCGCTCCACTAATCTCATTCTATTAATTCATCAATCCTTCTTTTATACCAAGGCATCATCAATCTCATTACTTTAGTTCATCAAGCCTTCTCTTATACCAAGACATCATCATTAACAAAGTAAATTTAGGATTCAAGATTCAATAGTCTCATCATGCTAATTCATCACAATTATATAATCACATCATGTAAGCACACAATTAAGCATATAGAAGACTTTATCATACTACCCAACACATATCATTCGCTATTAAGAGTTTACTACGAATAGCATAAAAACCATAACCTACCTCCACCGAAGATTCGTGATCAAGCAAGTAAATTCCCCAAGCTTTGCTATCCTCTTCGTTTCTCCTCTCTCTCGATCGTTCTTCTCCCTCTCTTTGTTCTTTTTATTTTTCTTATTCAAACCCTCTGTCTTTTACCCTAATTAGCATATAATTAAGTATAAAAGGTGATGAAAATAACCCACTAATTATTCCAAGGTTATCTCCTTTAACCCCCAAGTAATTGAATTATTAACATTAATCCACTAACTTTATAATTATAAGCATGAATAGTCCAAAACGCCCCTTTAAAAACATTAACAGAAATCCGACCCAGCCTGGGATTACGCAACCTGTGATGGTCCGTCATGGCTGTGACGGTCCGTCCTGCAGGTCCGTCACAAAGTTCAGAGACTTAATTTATGTGGAAGATGTGTGACGGTCCGTCGTGCTCACGATGGTCCGTCCTTCCATTCCGTCACTAAGTTCGGAGAGTTGATTTCAGTACCCAATTTTCAGAATTCTAAGTGTTTTGGAACGAGACCCCCTCGACGGTCCGTTGTGCCCATGACGGTCTGTTGTGGGATCCGTCGACCAAGACAGTTTTTCCAGAAATAAAATCTGCTGCTCAAAACGACTAAACAGGTCGTTACAGCAACATTATAAATAAATAGATAATACTTGACGCTTCTTTCAATACTGAAAGAGTCGTTTGGTAGTATAGATAAAAATAGTACTTGTATTAACGTTAGTACCAATGTTTGACTATAAATTTAACACTCGTACAACAAATACTACTATTTCAGTTAACCTTTTTGGGATATATGACCCCAAACATTTATGCTACAAGAAGAATGATTATGTATACTTAGTGATGGGGATTATTTCGAACTTGTGCCCTATGAGTTTATTGATGAGATTCATACAAGATTCTCGAATATCACATTTAATCACCGGAGGACAGTTATGTTTTATGATGTACTATTAGAAGAGAGTGAAATGCCACTAACTTTTAAGCTTTTCTTGACTATGAAAGAATAACTCCAAGTTATACCGACAAGTATGATGGACATACTCATTCCTTATCTATGAAGACGAAACTCAAAGAATCATCACCCAATTTGGGATTCTTGATTGATGTTTATTTCCAAGTTATGTTGTGTGTTAAATTTCCTTTGGTGAGCTTGACGCATTGAGTGGAAGATTACTTTCTGTCTAGCTAGTAGAAATTTCTTGTCTGCTAAGGAATTAGTCCAAGTTAGACCGAGAAGTATATATGTTAGACATGATACTTCCTCATTTGAGAAGAAGAAACAGGAGAAGAATCACCCAATTCGGGATTCGTGAGTTGATGTTTATCTCGAGTTATGTGGTGTGTTGATTTTTCTTGGCGAGCTTAGAGTATAGAATGGAAACTTACTTTTTGTACAGTTAGTAGGAACTTTAATTTGCTTAAGGGATTAGTCTTAGTTTAACGGACAAGTATATATGTTGGAAATTATCCTTCCTCATCTGTGAAGAAGAAACTTGAAAATCATGTCCAACATATATATACTTGTCGGTCTAACGTAGACAAATCCCATAGAAATCAAGAAATTCCTACTAACCATACAAAAATTAAGTTGTCATTCAATACTTCAAGCTCGCCTAGAAGAATTTAACACACAACATAACTTCGAAATTTACATCAACTCAAGAATCCCATATTGGATGATGCATCTTCTTAAGAAAGGAACATGTCCAACATACTTCTTGTTCTTACTTGGAATAATCTCTTAACAAGCAAGAAATCTCTACTAACCAGACAGAAAGTAAGTTTCCACTTAATGTTTCAACCTCTTCTAAGGAAATTCAACACATAACATACCTTGGAAGTAAATATCAACTCAAGAATCCCAACTTGGGTGATGCTTCTCGAGTTTCTTCTTCATAGGTGAGGAAGGATCATGTCCAATATATTTACATATTGGTATAACTTGGACTAGTTGCCTAGCCAGAGAGAAAGTTATGTTTCCAAAGTTCTAGAAAGGATAACATGTACAAAACAGTTTACTCCTAACTTTGTTTGTGGTGTTTCAGAGTTGATTTTTGATAGACCCTCGACTTAAAAGAAATGTTAGCAGTAAAACCAACATCTAAAAAACAAAAATAAATAAATATAGGAAAATCGGGTTCTTTCTACGTTCAAAAATCCCAAGAAAACTAACATCTACCACAAAAAAAAGTACAAAGTGAAAGATAGGGCTTCTATTTCAAAAACTTAACAACACTAAATGAGAAAGATTTGATTTTTAAACAAAATGATACTACTCTAAACATCCAAAAAAAGTTAGAAAAGTATCAAATACCATTTTGCGCACACGTTATAGTTCAACTGTTGAACACAAATTTGTGTGATTTTGAAGTCTTCAATTTCATCACCGTGGAGTGAAACAGGGAACTAAAGAAGGAAAGGGGGAGATAGGTTTTCTTCTTAAATTAAATTGTACAGAATTGTAATATGGAGTGAGGTGAGTGGGGTGGGTGGTGGGGGCAATTAATTATGTTGGTTCCTTAGTTGTATTGTCTTGTCCGTATCAATTTACGTGATACAATTTAATTAGACCTAAAAAAATTAAAAATAAACAGAAATTTGGAATGTGACATATAATAGAAATCTTATAGATTAATGTGATTATAAATTTACTAAAAATGTAGAGATAAAATATATATTTTTTATTTTAATTTATTTATTTATTTTCTTATTATAAATAATGATAAATAAAAATGATAAATTTCATTAATGTGCACTTAAAGAATTTTTTTTCTTAAGGTTTACAAACTTGATTAATTTACAAAATTAAAAAAGTAATAATTTTAAGAATAAATGAGATCCAAATGATTGAAATAATTATCTATTATAAAGTGGACATTTAATATAGGACTATGAAAAGACTTTATTTTGGAAATAACTTAAAAAAAGAAGCAAATAACACATAAATTTACGGGAAAAGAGATTAAAATTGATGTGATATGTCCAATTTAGTCCACTTAATATTTTTTGCATGTGACGTTTAACACCTCAAAATAGTTAAACTTCATTTTATAGGTTAGTTACAAATTCAATTTTTGGATTTTGTGATCTTTTTTAAAAAAATAGTCATTTTTATATATAAGAGATATAGAAAATACCAAGAGATATCATTTATTCAGTATTATTGACACAAAATTCCTGCATTTCAGCCACTTTTATGCAAGGGAGAATCTAGAAGGGGCAAAGGTATATTCATTTAAATTTTCTTGAGAAAAATTTTATATGATATATATAAGATTGTTTTTTGTTTGTTTATATATAAATTTTAAATTTCTCAACATAAATGGTTTTGCATATTGTAAGGCGTTTATATTCACTAATTTGATTACCATTGTTTTTAGACGACCATGAAAAATAAGAATGGCAATAAGGTGAACCGGATGCAGGCAGGATAGGTTTAAGGGTACGTGAGGCGAGGCGGGCTTAAGGTTATGTAGGGCGGGTCTGAAGCGGGGTGGGTTGAGGTTGATTTCTTTTTAATTAATGTCGGTCAAGGTGGGCTGCGGGTATATGTGATTTTATGTGGGTTCAAACTTAATTTTACCTTCTTACATGTCATAGAATGACAAAACATTATTAATTAAGATAAATTCATAAAGCTACTAAAATGTTCAATATTATAAATGAAGATAGTTCATAATAAATAATACAATTTCTTGCATGTTTCTCAATTGACCACTAAAAAATAAAATTTAATGTCACTATCCTATTAAATTCGAAAAACTTAACGAAAAAATGATATTTTTTATGAATTTTACTTTTAGTATCAAACATAACTAAGAAAAAAGAAAATATTATGAAAATTACGCAGGGCGAGTTCATGTAGGGCAGGTCTATGTGGGGTAGGGTGGAGCTGGGCGGGTTGAAAATGAAAATTTTTGCTATGCGGGGCGGGGCGGATTAAAAAGTTTATGGGTTAAGCTCAATCCGCACCGCCCCCGCCCTACACCGCCCCCGCCCTACACCGCCCAATTGTCATCCCTAATTAAAAAGTACGAGGTTGTGTAGTATAATTCTTTACATATATCTATAAAATAATTTTATCCTAATCTTATTGTGTACTAAAATATTTTAAAAGAACAAATAAATTAATTAAACTTGGTGAAAATTGAGTTGAGTTGGGTCTTGACTCATTATCTGCTCCTTTTTGGCTCAATTCATATTGATCTAATTAATTTAGATTGAATTGGATCTTGACCCGTTTGTTTCTTGACAGAATATGATTGACTAAAATTGATCTAATTCGCTCAATTACCATCCGTAACAATGCTTTAGATTAAATAGAAGAAAATCAATTAAACAAATACACTTATACATCAAAAACTAATCAAAAACTATCAAATAGTTATCCACTTTTGGATAAGTCGCGATTTATTTGAGCAATGAAGATTAGCCTAGAAATGCCTAATATTAAAACCAAATAGTAGATAGTTGTGTGTATTTACTATTTTCTATGAAATAAAAATATTATCTATAAATAGTAATTATTTTAAGAATTCACTACTAATATTACTGATATGATAGTTGCATATCATAAATTAGTTGTACCATATAATTTTTTATTTTATTTTAATAATTTAATAGATTGCATCATTTCATTAGATTATATGTTGGGCCAAAAAACAATAACATTTTCAATAGAATTGTTTAAATTGGTCATTTTGTATTCATTAAAGTTAAAACCTCCACTCAATTCAGTCACGAAAGTTACAGTAGCGTAAGATAGGGCAAAGGGAGATTGATTTCGTTTGCTGCCTCAGGTAAGCTCGTTCAAATTCCTCGTATGTAAATATATTAATTTCTTTATAAGCATAAATGTTTATGTTTTTACATGTCGTATCAGAGCCTGAAACTTGCACTAATGATTTTCACTCGTGAAGTAACTTTATATTATTGTGAGAGGCTGACCCACATTCATATGTGTGGGTGCCTATACATGTATATCTATCTCTGGCAAAAAAAAAAAGATATAATTTACAACACACTTTTAATGAGTGTAGAGCTATCCTAGTGCTAAAGGAATCACCCACAAGACTAGGGTTTGAATCTAACTAAAGCCCTTATTTCTTTTTATGTTTATTATGATATGGGGGCGGGGGTTTATATTTAAAATTCACTTAGTAAACTACCAGTAGTCGCTAGTCGACTTACCTGCAAGTTTCTAGGATGAAAAACAATAACAGAAAGTTGTAGTAAATAATTGACACAAAAGGTTTTATCCTGGTTCGGATCACCAACGTGGTGTATAGTCCATTCCCCTTGGGATTTAAGGGTTTTCCTTAAGATATTTGAAGAGATCTTCGTGTTACAGAAATTTGAAACTTTATCTTGTCTCATATGCAAATCAGACTTCTACCTTGACACTGCCTCAACTTGTATACATACACAAATATTCTTTCTTTTATCTTTTCTTTTCAATTGTATCACTCACGTGTTTACAAAGCTTTATGAAAGAGAAAAGAAAACTATTGGCTAAGCTCAAGTAAAGTTTCATAATTTACTGTACAAATCTAGGTCGATTTATGTAGATGATGATATGTGCTCTTGTAAGGAAAACCCCAAGGGATTTATATCAATCAAGGATCAGTTTAGGGAGTCCTTGATTGAGGCGATTTAGTTGAACTGTATCCTTGAAGTAAATCATTTCTTCTGCTTTCATTTTGCTGGTTTGATATTTTTCTTGTATGATCAACATACTTTTTATCTTGTGGGTTGACTTATCTCTCTTTCCTTTCTTGATGATTGGGTTGTGATCTCTTCACAGTGTGCAAGTATTCTACTTCATTTAGACTTTCATTTATATGTTGATCAACCATATATTCCTTTCCTTCTTTTGTTCCTTAGATTTGAGGCTTGCCTTTTCAATGCTACTTTGCAACTTCAAGCAAATATTTTCCTTCTTGAAGTCGTTTACGCTGATGATTTCCTTTTTGAATTTGTGACCTACGAAAATTGAGATCAACGCGTTAAGTGTCTATTTTTAAAATAAACTAACTCTAAGTAGTTAACAATCTTCCCCTTTTTATAATGATAATATTGATCACAATTTTATTTGTACTCTTGACAATCAATTTTACTGAGAAAGTTAGTTGTACTTCCATGAGGTTTCATGTCATAGTTCATTGATGCATGCAATCTCTCTGTCTTATCTCCCCCGTCTCACGGAGCGGTAATAAAGATATATTTGTTTTCTCCCCCGTTTAATAGTTTAAAAGAATTGCGAAAAGCATACTAGATTAGTACAAAGACAACAGATACCAGAGTAGATATATATATATATATATATATATATATACACACACACACACATATATATATATATATACACACACACACACACACACACACACCACACACACACACACACACACACACACACACACATATATATATATATATATATATATGTTTGTATGTATGTATGTATATATTGATCTTGTGGTCTTAAACATACCATGTGAAAGTCAAATTTAAAAATGGTCCATAAAAAAGAATCTTAAACAAATTAAAACATTCTCTTTTTTTTTTTGCTAAAAAGCTTAACATAATTTTATTATTACTAAAAAATTAGGCCCTTAAATTTGGGGTTTAAGGTATATGCCTCATCTTTAAGGCATTGAGTCGCCCTCGGAAGAAACCCTAATTAAAACAACAATAACAAGAAATATACTCTGATGATGGGTTTATCTAAATTCATTGTGTTATGGTGGTGGTAGCAACAATATTAAGTTATTTCAAACTTGTTTCCTTTATGATTGTAGTTTTTTAAATAATTACACTATTAAGAAAAAGTAAAATATTTATGAAATTCTAATTACCTTATCTTGAGAAAACGTAGATTAAAGTCATATGGACTTATGGCTTAGTCTTGAATAATGAATATCACCTTGTTCAACTATCAATATATTTTTTTTTAATTTATAGGAATCTGATTTCTCATTCAAGTTTTGATGGTTTTAGGTTTGATTATGGGGTTGGATATGAATATTTGAATTAAGAAAATAATACCATTACTCATGATTTTTGTGTTCTTATTAATAGCTTATACATAAATTAAAATTTCAGGATGTATTTTTTTATTATATTTCACCAAAGTATTGAAATTAAGTGTGTAGTTCACTAAATTAATATTTTATGCTTCTTGTAGAACAAATGCTTGGGGTCATATATGCCAAAAGAGGTTAATTGTAATACTAGTATTAGTTGTACAAGAGTTAAATTTACGGTCAAACATTGTACTAAAATTTGATACAAACTATTTTTATATATACTACCAAATGACACCTATAGTGCTAAAGGAAGTGTTAAGTATTATCTATTCATTTATAATGTTACACCAAACACATGTCATTCGTATAGTATTTTGATGTAAGCACTCAATACTATAAATTTCTAGTACAACAAGCATAACATCAAGAGTTACAGATTAAAAAAATCAATGCAAATGTCAGCTACAAATAATTTCTTTAGCATTTTTTAAACATGGAAAAAGGTTGCATTTGCCTCCTATTATGCACCTTTTCATTTAATCTTAGAGTTGTGATATGTTTGTTTGTTGTTCGTGTAGCGTGTACTTTGACCTTACCTATCATACTTTTATTTACTTTCTACAGATTGTCATGCCTCCAGATGAACAAAGACTTAGTTTACCATAACCTGATTGACTTAGAAACCTTAACATTCATTTAATCGATGACATTTAAAGTAGGTTATCTTTTCGAGATTTTGTTAGAGTTAGTACACTTTCGAAGGACTGACAATATATTAGCTGGAGAATTCCACATGTGAAGTTGGATGAAACAGTGTGGAAAACACCCGAGGACTTGGCATCCCCTACCATTGGATTTATTCCAATTATTGATAGTTTCCTCATGTTTAATAGAGGAATAATATTGAAGGTCACCCTCAATATTATTATTCTAATAGTGTGTCCTGATGTTGATCGTTTTATTTTTTACCTCCACAATGATCATCTTCAACATTTTGTCATTAAAATTCCATTTACGTATCCTCCACAGAGGAAGCCTAACTTCTTTTTTAATTGTTCAACATTGAGGCATTTGTATCTCAAGGAATGTGAAATACTGCTTCCATGTTTCTTTAAGAGATTTAATAAGTTGATTAGGCTAATATTGAAATCTTTCACGTTATCTTCTGATACATTTGACAGTTTGATCTCTAATTGCCCGTTGCTTGAGTATTTGGTGCTGAAAGACATAGACAATCCGCACTTCATGAGTATTAATGCTCCGAAGCTAAGGTCATTTGTCTTTCGTGACGATATACAATTGATACATCTTGAAAACGTCCCTCTTTCTAATGTTCTGTATGTGCCTAGAGAATCATATCTAGAGGACGAAGATGATCTTGTAAATATTTTTTCGTCTATTTCAGCTCTCGAGTGTTTTAGCTGGGATCTTTTTGAGGTAATGTTCCTTCATTTTGCTTAATGGTAATGCATTTTGATTTGTGCTTTTTTTTGGAATTTCAGTCATCCTGATTTTTGTCATTTTATTCGTAGGTCGATAATGGATCAACTGAAGTTATACCAACAAGGCTTCCATCAGTTCTTATCTCTCTGAAATGCCTATTCATGTCTTGGATTACTATTGTTGATTAGTATCGTTATCACAATCCTTCTTAATCTTTTGCTAAAATATTTTGGAAGTATAAAAAGAAACGAGACGTTTGGTTGATGGAGTAGCAAGGCTGTGTTTTGCCTTTGCTTTAACTTACTATAAAGATTTTATCTCCTTGGAAACATAGAATTGTGAACCTAGATGAATGTTTTGAATACTCTGTTTGGGAACAGAGATGGTTTTACATTTCATGCTTGTTATTGATTTAAGACTTTGGTTGTTTATTTTGAAATTATGTTGTGTGTTGCCCAAATAACAAAGATTTTGCATGACATTCTTGTTATTGATTCATCTCTGATATTGGACATGGCTGTGGAAGTTGGAACTGTCACGGGCTAATTCAGGTAGAAAATGAAAATCACATGATGATTTACGTATAAAACTCGCAAAAAGAAAAAGAAACTTTAAATGTGTCTTAATTATCTTTTCCTTAATTTTTTCTTCTACTTAATATATTCTCTCTCTTTTAATATTTTTGATGCATCTAAAATAAGATATATTACATACTTTTACATGTAAGAAGACCGTATGATATACAAAATATTTAAACGAAAAAATGTATATTACTTGGGAGTTAATATATCTACTATTAGAATCATTAAGAAAAACGAAAAAAGAAATTTAAGTTGTTAAATACGAAATCAAATTTGCTCTTTATTTCAGATGGGGCACAAAGGTCTATTTGATTTAATTTTTAATTAAAAAAAACCTAAACTAACTATTTCATTTTATTAGTTCTAAAAACTAAAACAAATCATATAAAGTTTGATTTTTCAGTTTCGACTTTAGTTTATTTTTTTGATTTATTGTATTTTTTTTATAATTAGACGGTGATTGAAAAAGAGATTAAATATATTTTCAAAATTTTCAAAAAAGGATAAAAATCACATAAATAAAAAACACTTTCAACATTCGTTACAAAATAAATTGTTAACTTCAATACCAAATCTATAATAGTATAATTTAAGTTTCATCCTAATACAAAATAAAATAATTTCAAAAGCTTGTTTCTTTAGTTTCTTCAAACACCTCGATTTGAGAAGACAGAGAGCAGAGTGCTTCACGTTTATCCTTTCTCAAGTACTTCTTCTTCTCTGTTAACACAAACTCTCTGTGTTTACGGTTCTTGTTCTATAGAATTTTGATATTAAGATTGCATTTTTAATTTTTTGGGTATGCTTTACTATGATGAAATTGAAGTGGGGTTTGCTTAATACTTGATGGAGTTAATTTTTTTCAAGGACATGGTGTGTTGGTAGGTGTAGGCATATCATGGATGTGTTTCAGTAGTGGCGGAATTAGGATTTACACTAGGTTGATATTGGAATAATAAGTTTTTAAGTTTTGGATAACTAAAACAACACTTATTTTACTTGGATTTGATACACTTGAGTTGTTGGTATTCGAAAGCAATCTCTTTATCAGTACACAAGGAAACTAGGTATTGTGTACTCTAACCGGACAATTTTGAGATTCCTTACGTATTGTGTTCTTGTTTATTTTCTGCAGATTCTTGTTGTAGTAGTCATTTGTTGTTATGCTTCAACATGGTAAAAAACAACTTATACCTCCGCGATGTACTTAGAAACCTTCCTGATAATGTAATTGATGGCATTCTAACGAGGTTGCCTTTACCAAATGTTGTGAGGACAAGCATCTTATCAATGAAATGGAATATAATTGGCATAGACTTCCACAGCTGAAATTTGATCAACCACTTTGGAAAACAACAAAGTACTTGATATCACTTGATATATTTCCCCTCTAGTAATGGCATTCAACAACTTGTCCTTAAACCTCCGTTTAGGATAAGTCATATGAATTGCCTTCTGCATATTTTACATGTTCACAATTGAGGTTTCTATTTCTCAAGGAGTGTCAAATACGTCCTCATCCGGTCTTTGAGGGATTTCATTAGTTTATTAGGTTAGAACTAATTAAAGTCGATATTTCTTCTGAATTTCTTGGAAGTATACTCTCACGTTTCCCTTTGCTTGAGCATTTAGTGCTGCAACACGACGCTATTACAAATCACATTGAAATTAGTGCTCTGAAGCTGAGGTCAATTATCTTCACTGGCAATATAAGGTTTTTACATTTAAAGAATGTCCCTCTTCTTTCCAAAGTTTCATATGAGCCTACAGAATTTTTGGTAGAGGTAGAACATGATGTTGACAAGATTTTTGAGTCTATTTCTGCTCTCGCGAATCTCTGCTGGAATCACGAGTACGTTCAGGTAAAATAGCTTCATAACTTGCATTTTCATAACCTTGAGTCATCCTTATTTTCGATATTTTCTTCTTATGATGTGTATATTGGACCGGCTCCCTCATGTTCTTTTCTATCTTAAACGCCTTCACATATCATGCATTAATCTAGGAGTATTATTTGATATTTCGTTTGCTCTTTGCTTGATAAGAAGCTCTCCAAATTTAGAAGAAATTGAAATCGAGGTTGTTAATGATGTTTACATTTCTCTCTTTTTTTCGTATGTATTTGACTTTCTTATGATCTTCAATTTTAAATCAAGGCTGATGGTTTTTCTTAATTTCTCTTAGAACTATTTTGAACATGCGCGCTGGGAGTCTGTTGATGATATTCCTGAAAGTTTCTCGGATATGACATTTAATCACCTGAGGACAGTAAAGATTTATGATGTAACAGGAGTAGCAGCTGAAATGCAGCTTATCAAGGTTTTATTGGCCAAGTCTCCAACACTTGTCAGAAGATAAATTTTTTTCAAAGTACTCGCTGGGGTAAAAAAATTTCAGCGTACATCATCTAAAGCAGAAGTTGTGTATAGTGTAGACTAGAATCCATATTACGGTCTTGTTTGTTCTTAACTAGTCTTTAATCAGATCATAATCTTTTGCTTAAATATTTGAAATTGTAAAAAGAATGTTGATACAGCAGTAAGGCTGTGATTTTGCATTTACCACTGTGAAGACCATCAGTTTGTGAACATTGGTGAATCTGGATGAATGTTTTTGATTAATCTGTTTTAATGTCTATTGTTTGAATGATCTATGGGATGACTCTTTGGTTGGTTATTGATCTTTTTAATAAATTCATTGTGGTCCTCATGGTCATTGTTCATTTTTTTATTTTATATGATCATGACATGAGTTGAGCGTAAACGGAATAGTGAGGATTCATATAGTCGATTTAAACTGTTGTTTTATGAGAGTCGACGACGTTGTTCACACACTGTTCTGAATAGTGAGAAAGATTGAAATTAGATCAAATCCCTTGATCTTAATTGTTAGTAAACAATACCCCTTTTGAATGGAAAAGATAATCCCTTTCAACAACATTTTTCAATGAGATTTATGATACAATATACATTATAAGCAGAAATTGAATTTCGACAATATTATTCTTACAAGCTCAATGTTACAATTCCACATCCCAGAAAAATTATCAATAAATATAGGAAAAGGGAAAAAAAGGGGGGGTGGGGGTGGGGTCAGTTGTTCTTAAATCAATCTTTTTCCTATACAGTCAGAACATATCCCATTCGTTTATGCAGCTTCCATATAATCATATATATACAAGCTCAATCAAACCCTACCGCAGACAAAAAGTTTTGTAAATAAGTCAAGAAGAGTAAAGGGGCGGGTATATCATCCACTGAGTTATGAACCGTGCACTATTGACCCTCGAGGACTTCTTGGTTATAAAAAAAAGAACAAAAAAAACAAGCTCAATAACATACAACAATATTACTTGAGAATTCTATCTTAGATTCCCTTTTTTTTTGTTTCATCTAATTGACTATCTTTAATAATCTAAAGCAGAAGTTGTGTATCTTGTTAATTAGTATCGTTATCACAATCCTTCTTAATCTTTAGTTTAAATGTTTTGGAAGTACAAACAGAAACGAGAGCTTTGGTTGATGGAGTAGTAAGGCTGTGTTTTGCCTTTTATTTAAGGTCCTAAGAAGATTTTATCTGTTTGGAAACATAGAATTGTGAATGTTTTGAATTCTCTATTTGGTAACAGAGATGGTTTTTACATTCATGCTTGTTCTTAATGATGTATGATTTGATACATTGGTTGTTTATTTCAAAGTTATGTTGTGTGTTGAATTCTCTTAGGGAGCTTGAAACATTGAGGGGAAACTTACTTTTTGATTAGTAGGAATTTCTTTCCTATTAAGGGATTAGTCTAGTTAGATCGAGAAGTATTTATATTGGACATGATTCGTCTTCATCTTTTAAGAAGAAACTCGAAGAAGCATCATTCAATTTGGGGTTCTTGTGTTGATGTTTATATTGGAGCATCATAATAGAAATCTTAGATATTAATGTGATTATAATTTATTTTATTAAAATTTAGAGTGAAAATATGTCTCTTTTTTTATATTAGTTAATTGTTTTTCTCATTACAAAAAAGCAAAAATCAAAATGATAAATTTCATTAATTTGGACTTTAAGAATCTTTTTCTGAAGGTTTACAAACTTGATTACATTTACAAAAATAAAAAAGGAATAATATTAAGGATAAATGAGATCGAAATGATTGGAAGAGTTATCTATAACAAAGTGAACAATTAATATAGGACTATGAAAAGACTTTCTTTTCCAAACAACCTAAAAAAAGTGTAAATATCACATAAATTAAGGTAAAAAGAAATTAAAAATTAATGTGATTATTTATTTAGAGAAATTGGCACGTATATTTAGTTACTGAAAATTTACTTTGATCTGTCCAATTTAATCCACTTAATTTTTTTTGCATGTGACATTTAATACCTCAAAATAGTTAAATTTGATTCTGTAGGCCAGTTACAAATTCAATTTTCTGATGTTATGACTTTTTTCTTATAGGAAATTGTCAATTTTATGTATAAGAGATCCAGAAAATACCAAGAGATATCATTGGTTAAGTATTATCGACACGAAATTTGTAGATTTTAACTATTTTTATATAAGGGCGAATCTAGAAGGAGTAAAGGTATATTCATTTGAATATTCTTGACAACAAATTTATATGATATATATAAGATTTTTTTTGTGTTTATATATAAATTATAAATTCCATAGTATAAATGTCTTTGTACATTGTAAGGCGTTTAAATTTAACTTGTTTAATTACGATTATTTAGAAGACCATGAAAAGGTGAGAGTATTGTAGTAGTATGAATTTTTTTATACATATTTATAAAATATTTTTATCAATAACGTTATTGTGTACTAAAATATTTTAAAGAACTAATAAAATAATTAAACTTAGCAAAAATTGAGTTGAGTTGTGTCTTGACACATTATCTGCCCAGTTTAGGCTCAATTCATATTGATCTAGTCAAATTCAGTTCGGATTGGATCTTGATCCGTTTGTTGTCTTGACCCATTATGTTTGACCTAAAATTGATCGAGTTTGCTCAATTACCGTCCCTAACAATGCCAAAGTTTAAAATAGAAGAAAAATCAATGAAACAAATGCACTTAAACAAGAAAAACTAATTAAAGACAACCAATTAGTTATCCTCTTTTGGATGAGTCGCGATTTAATAGAGCAAATGAAGATTAGCCAAGAAATCCCTAATGTTACAACCAAATTGTAGATAGTCATGTGTATTTACCATTTTTCTATGAAATAAAAAGTAGCATTCACTACAAATATTACTAATATGATATTTACATATGATAAATAAGTTGTACCATATAAGTTTTATTTTATTTTAATAATTAAATAGATTCACCATTTCATTAAATTACATGTTGCGCAACAAAAATAATAGCATTTTCCGTGAAATCCTATAAATTTTTCCTTTTATGATCATTAGGGTTACTACCTCCACTCGATTCAATCACTAAAGTTACATTAGCGTAAGATAGGGCAAAGGGACATTGATTTTGTTTTCTGCCTCAAATATGCTCGTTCGAAATCCTGGTATTATATGTATTCATTTCTTTATTTCCATAATTTTTTGTTTTTACATGTCGTATCAAAGCTTGGGACTTGTACTAATAATTTTAACTCAAGAAGTAACTTTATCTTGTTATCAGAGGCGAACCCACATTCATATGTGTGGGCGCATATACATCTATATCTATCTCTAACAAAAAAAAGATATAACTAACAGCGCACTCTTAATGAGTGTAGATCTATCCTTGTTTTAGAGAAATTACCCACAAAACTAGGGTTTGAATCTCGCTAAAGCCCTTATTTCTTTTAAACTTTATTGGTGCACATGAAGTCTTCAATTTTAAGCCCATTTTTGCTTGTTATAGACACAGATTTTTATATTCTATCATGACATAAGATTTTAGACAACCACTATTAAGATTGAAGAAAGAAAAATGTGTTAGAATAGGCATTTAGTAAACTGCAACATTATTTTTTTGATAGATTTAATAAATCATGTTAGGAATCTAACTAAAAGAAAGAGAATGATTCTGATTTAGTCCTAGAACCCACAAATTCCAAAAAAAAAATAGTTATGGAAAAATATAATCAAGTTTTTAAGTATTAAATCTTTTTCAGGTGGCGTAGAGAGTGTTGAAAGAAAATGACAAGTATTAAATATAAAGGAAGAAAATGAATAAGTATTCAACATATGTCCTTTCTTAATTGATCATTTTAACATTAGTTAGTGTAGAAATCTCGCAAAAGTATGTATAAATCAAAGATGTATTGATGATTGTAATGTTGAGTTACAAACTTCTTAAATAGGAGAAGAGTCCTATTCTAGTTATACTAGGAGTCCTACTTCAATACAAATAATTACACGAGTAGTAATTTATTACAAGTGAAATACCTTATCCTAATCAACGCCTACAATGTTCAGTTTCTTAGTCGTACAAAACTTAGGATTTAGAAGTCTAATCCTAGTATGAATCTAACTCTAACTCGTCAGCCTGCTTCAATGGACTTGTTTTTTCGACGTGTTCCATCTGTCGTCACGTTTCCTTCAACACTTCCCCTCAAGCTAGTGAGTAGAAAAATTGTAACTCCTAGCTTGCTGTAAACCAGAAAAAAACCTATTTTGTTAAGGCTTTGGTATAAATATCTGCTAGCTGATCCTTAGACTTTACAAATTAAGTAAGAAGTTGTCCCCTGCCCCTTTCTCCCGAACAAAATGATAGTCCAGTTCATCATGTTTGGTTCTAGCATGCATAACTGGATTAATCGTCATGTACAACACAATCATATTATATTAAGACAATGTAGGAAGATATCGATGGAACACTCCAAGGTAATGGAGAAGATATAAAATCCAAGTCATTTCTGCGGCAGTGGAGGCTAGTGCTCTATAATCAGCTTCAGCGCTCGATCGAGCTACTGTGCTCTATTTTTTCGAGGTCTAAGAATACAATTTGCACCTATATAGATACTAAAACTTGTAGTTGATCTCCTAGTTTTTTTATAACCTCCTCAATCAACATTTGAGTAGTCATACAACCTACATGGTGATTGTGAAATAATTCTGAGTCCAAAGTGTAGAGTACCTTTGATGTACTTGAGTATAATTTTTACTCCTTGAAAATGTTCAATGTTTGGGCTTTGCATAAATTGGCTTGCTAAATTCAGAGCATGAGTGATATCAGATCTTGTGAGAGTCAAATATTGAAGACTCCCTACTATCATTCTTTAAAATGATGCATACACAAAACATCTCACAACTTCATGCAAACCATGTTTTCAAGCCAAAGGAGTGGCTACAGCCTTTGCGAAAGTCATCTCTGTCTTTGCCAACATCTCAGCACCATACTTGCTTTGGTTTAAGTGAATTCCACCTTCGAAATAGTTCACCTCAATTCCTAAGAAGAAGTGTGAAGGGCCAAGATCATTCATAGAAAACTTCTTTCCAAGTTGTAGAACCAACTCTAAAATATGAGATGAATAATTCCTGTGACACTAATATCATCCACATATAACAAAGGGAAATATTTTTCCTTTGTGAGTTTGCAAAGTAAATAGGGAAGGGTCAGCCTTACTACAAATAAAACCAAGGTGTAAGAGATGCAAGTTAAACCTATAAAACAAGACTCTTGTGGATTTTTTAAGACCATACAATGCCTTTTTAAGTAGACATTCATGCTGAGGATACTAGGGATCAATAAAACTAGGGGTTTGACTCATGTACACCTCCTTTTGTAAGAAGCCTTGTAAAAACACATTTTTGACTTCTACTTGTCTAAATTTCCACTTTGAACTGACAACAATGGATAGAACCACCTTAAAAGTTGTAGATTTAATCACATAACTAAATATTTCTTCAAAATATAGCCCTTCAAGCTGTGAGAATCCCATAGCCACATGTCTCGACTTATACCTATCTATTGTCCCATCAACTTTTAATATTCTCTTGAACACCCATTTTGATCCAACCAAGTTCATATCAGGAGATTTAGGCACAAAAATTTATGTCTTGTTAGTATGTAAAACACCAATTTCTTCTTGCATTGTTGCTAGCCAATAAGGTGATTTTAGTGCTTCCTTAATAGTATTTGGTTCTCTCACAATTTATGTGTTGCTGCTAGCAACAAGTAACAAGTCTCGTTCCTTCGCCTTGTTCCTGGTGATTATGTAATGCCCTTGTGGTGCAGGAAGTACCTCAACTGTACATTAACCAAGACAATGGACTAGAGTGTAGCATTATCAACTGGAACGTCAACTGATACATAAACTAAAGTGGTTGTTTGATGATGATCATTGGTTTGACCTTTCAGAGCAACTTGTTCCTCACAGCTGTTGGCATATTCAAAATTTGCACTTGCAGTTCCAATGTTAATGTATGGATGATCAAATTCAACCAGTTCATCAACATCTGATATTGTTCTTTTGAGGTCAATAATGCTCTTATCATCAATGAGTACATGAGATGTAGCATCATTATCAATAGTAATGGGCGGGCTAGGAACATGTACTTCCCCTGAATCATAATTATCGGGTGTCTACAATTTAGAGAAAGATTCAACAAAAGTAACAAGGTGAGATGAGACATCAATGTTCGTTTGATATTGCTTTGGAGACACATAAAGTAATGTGTTTTCATCAAACACAACATGTATGGATATGTAAACCCGCCTTGAAGCCTCTTTCTCTTGAATTGAAGTTATTATTTTCTCTTTTTTTGTGATTAGTTTCCTCTTCCCCTGCCTCTTTGGGAAAAGAATGCCATATTATTGTTGTGTTAAGGCACTTGTTCGTCCTCCTCCCTCATATAAAAACCCCTAAGATCATTAACAAACTGATTAAAAGTAGGATATGGTGTCTTAACTAGCATGACTGTCCTGAAGTTCTTGTAATTATGACCTAGACCTGTAGGAAAATTAATCATTTTCTCTATCTTCACCTACAGACTTGTGAATGGTCCTACTCTAGTTATACTAGGAATCCTTCTACAATACAAATAGTTACATGAGTAGTATTGTATTACAAGTCAAATACATTATCCTAGTTGACTCCTATAATATTCAATAGCTTAGTCGTACGTAACTTAAGATTTAGTAGTCTAATCCTAGTACGAGTGTAACTCTAACTCGTCAGTCTGCTTCGATAGACCTGTTCCTTTGACGTGTCCCATCTGTCGTCAAGCTTCCTTTGATAGTTAGTGAACATAATTGATGAAAAAAAATCAGTGACGGCTCAAGCTAGATAGTGTCCTTAAGCTAAAAGTAAGTTGGAGGACGAATTTTAATTATTTTTTACTTTTATGTGAGATTCAAGTTATTTCTTTCTTTTTCCTAAAATAAGTTTTGTTTTTATGATATTAAACTAAATATATATTTATACCATTTTTTTAAATCGTGTGGTCTTAAACATATCATGTGGAAGTTAAATTTAAAATTGATCCATATAAAAGATTTCCATAAAAATCAAAACATTCTTTTTTTTTTGCTACAAAAAGCTTACGATAATTCTATTGTTACTAAAACATTAGGCCTTTAAATTTTTGATAGCCTAAGGCATCTGCCTAATCTTTAAAGGCATAGATCCACCCTCTGAAGAAACCAAATTAAAACAATAATAACAAAAGTAATTTTTTTTAAAAAAGAAGAACAGTAGTATACTCTTATGATGGGTGTACCTAAATATATTGTGTAATGGTAGCAACAAAATTAAGTTGTTCTTGTTTCCTCCTTGGATTTGTAGTTTTTTAAAAATTACACTATTAAGAAAAATTAAAATATTTGTGTATATGTTTTCTTGAGAAAACATAGGTTAAAGGCATATGGACTTATGGCTTAGTCTTAAATAATGAATATCACCTTGTTCAACTATCAATTTTTTTTTAATTTAAAGGAATCTGATTTATCATTCAAGTCTTGATGGTATTAGGTTAAATTATGGGTTTTGATATGAATATTTGAATTAACAAAATAATACCATTTCTCATGATTTTGGTGTTCTTATTAATATCTTATACATAAATTAAAATTTCAGGAAGTATTCTTTTATTATGTTTCACCAAGATATTGAAATTAAGTGTGTAGTTCACTAAATTAATATTTTATGCTTCTTGTAGAACAAATATTTGGGGTCATATATCCCAAAAGAGGTTAATTGTAATACTAGTATTAGTTGTACCAGAGTTTAATTTACGGTCAAACATTGTACTAAAATTTTATACAAACTTTTTTTTATATATATACTAACAAATGACACCTTTAGTGCTAAAGGAAGTGTCAAGTATTACCTATTCATTTATAATGTTACAACAAACACATGTCATTCCGATAGTATTTTGATGTAAGCACTCAATACTATAAATTTCTTGTACAACAAGTATAATAGCTACACCAACAAAAGATAAATAGAAAGAAACACCACCCAAACCCTGCCTCTGTTCGGGCCCTAAAACAAGATTTTGATGACATCTGAATCCAATCTCCACCATTCAAATCAACAAAAAAGACATCAAGAACACTCAGTCCAAATTTGCAGCATGATCCAACGGTTAGTTAATCAGAAAACATGATTTGAATGTTGCTCGTCGGAGAAATAAACTGCAGCAAAAGAACCCTTTTTCTTTTCTCTTTTCTCTTGTTGAAAGCTCTCTTAGAAACCTCTCTTATGTTCTAATGTATTTCAAAGACGATATAAATGAGCAATTGAATTATTCTCTCAATACCATCCTCTATTTATAGAGTTTTGCTTTTCCTTACAAATCCAAAACCAACTACAAATAGAATTACAATTCTAATCCTTTTCCAAATAGAATTGGAAACCAAATAAAGAGAATAATTCCAGTCCTTTTTCATGTAGGATTAGGCCATGGAACTTTGGCTGGAACATGGGCAATAACTCAACAAAATCCCCCTCCAGCACAGGGGCCAAATGATCTTAAAGTGAAGTGACTTTTGACAGGCTTCCTGCCTGCCACACTTCTTAAAAACTCATGATTGTGTACGATGAGTTCTTTCCAATTTATATCTATGAGTATCTAACATGAATTCATCATAACCTTCAGGTTCTCCCATGTTAGTCAATAGAATATACTCATCATGAGAATAACGTGTTGAGCTTCGCTTCTCTCTAGTATATCTTCTACAAGAGGTTTCTAGAGCATCTGAAGTGATCATCTCATAATGAGTTGGTTGATTATCAACCACAACATCATCAATAGAAACAATTATTTATTATACACTCTGATCATTATCTGGATTATTACCTTGGGTTCCCTCATGTGCATAAGATATATTAATAATAGTAATTGGATCAACATCAACTAAGATCTGATCAGCATGAGAATCTAGTTGCTTAGTCTTGTACATATCTTCAATAGTTTGATCTTCAAAGAGCGCAACATCTCGACTTCTAATGAGATTCTTATAAATTGGATTACAAAAGTGATATCCAAACTCATCTTGACCATAACCAATGAAGATGCACTGCTTAATTTTAACATCAAATTTCGATCTCTCATCTTTTGGAACATGCATACAAGCTTTACACCCGAACACTTTCAAGTTATCATAAGAGACATCCTTATCAAACCAAACTTTTTTTGGAACATCACCACCCAAAGCAATAACAGGAGACAAATTGATAACATAAGCAACACTGTTAAGTGCTTCAGCCCAAAATGAATTTGAAGTTTAGCCTATGAAAGCACACATTTAACTCTCTCAACTAAAGTTTTGTTCATCGTCTCTACCAAACCATTTAATTGAGGAGTCTTTGGAGGAGTCTTCTAACGGCGAATTCCTTGCGATTTGAAGTAGTTATCAAAGGGACCAATATACTCACCACCATTATCAGTTCAAATACATTTTAATTTCTTTTTCTCGTTTGTCTCTCACATAAGGCTTGAAACTGTTTAAACACATCAAACACTTGATATGTGGATTTTAAAGGATATAACCAAATCTTGCGAGAACGATCATTAATGAAAGTAGAAAAGTAAAGTCCACCACCTTTTGCCTTCACTTTAAAAGGACCACACAATTCTTAGTGTTCTAGCTCCAATAGCTCAGACTTTCTTGATGGTAAATAAATGTGAAAAGAAACTCTTCTCTATTTCCCTGCTAAGCAATGAACACTTCTTTTCACTTTTGCTTGTTTCATACATACAAGAAAATTCTTCTTAGCCAAATAGGTATTCCCCATTTCGATCATATGCCTAAGCCTCTTGTGCCACAATGCTGATAAAGCCTCGCTCTCCACAAAATTTATAGAGTCACCAAGAATCTATCCTTGTGTCACATATAAATTTGAATGTTTTCTTCCTCGAGCTAAAATCAATGAGCCTTTTGTGAGCTTACATTGTCCATTGAATAAGTTATTGTGATAGTTATCATCATCTAGTTGTCCTACAGAGATCAAATTTAAGGGAATGTCTGGAGCATTCTTGACATTATAAAGGACCAACATTGAACCAATATTGATTTTCAAACAAACAGTGCTAATAACGAACACCTTAACCTCACGAGCATTACTCATCTTTACCACCTCAGAGTTAACAGAAGTATAAGATGAAAATAAGTCTTTTCTTGGCGTGACATGTGATGTGTCTCCAGAATCTACTATCCAACTTGTATCTTGAGATACAAAATTGATGACGTCTTTAGCACAAGCGAAGTGAAGGTCATCTTGGACAATAGGAACAACATTATTTTCATTGTTTTCTTCCTTTTTCCCTTCTTTATGTTCTTGCTTCAATTGTTTGCAAAATATTGAAAAATGTCCTTTCTTTCCACAATGATAACATATAATATTTGGATTCTTGAATTTTGATTTGCTTCAGCTTTTACCTCTACTCCTCGGGTCTGTTGTCTTATGTCTCCCTCAATCTTTTGTATATAGAATATCTTAATGTGAAGATATGTTTTGAGATTTTCTTCTAACCTTTTCATTCAACACACCACTTTTTGCACATTCCATAGTCACCTTTGCACCAGTGGTACAATTTGTTAAAGAAACACGAAGAGTTTCCAAGAATCTGGTAGAGTATCAAGAAGCCAAAGTCCTTGTATTTCATCATCAAAATTAACACCCATTCCTAATAGTTGATCAAGAATATCTTGAAAATCATTTATATGATAAAGAATAGAACTCCTCTCCATGTACTTAAAGGTCATCAATTTCTTTAACAAGAACAACTTATTATTGCGAGTTTTTGAAGCGTAAAGCGTCTCCAGCTTTCCCACAATGTTCTAGCATGTTTCACATTCACAATATGGTTACGAACATTATCTTCAAGCCATTTTCTTATATATCCAAATACTTGTTAGTACTCAAATTCCCAATTTTCATTGGTCACATTCTTGGGTTTACGAGCAAAAAAACCGGAAGATGCATCTTCTTCACGAATTAGATCTTTCATCTTGCTTTTCCATATGTTGTAGTTTCTCCCATTTAGACATACCATCTTGATCATATTCCCCTCCATATAGATAACCTTAGCTCTAATACCTATTGTCGTGACAAAAAGATGAAACCAAAAATCTAACAATAAAGAGCACCAAGTTTAACATGGAAAAACCCTTCAAACCGAAGGTAACCACCACGGGATCGACAAGATCCAAATTGCTTCACTATATGAATAACAGGGTTAAAATTTTTCTTCTAATGGCTACACAACAAGTTCCAAAAAAGAACAAACAATAGCTACACCAACAAAAGATAAATAGAAAGAAACATCACTCAAACTCAGCTTCTGTTTAAGATCAAAAATAGGATCTTGCTGACCTTTGAATCCTATATCCACCATTTAAATTAACCACCAATATGTGAGGAACACTCAGTCCAAATTGCACCACGATGCAACAGTTAGTTAATCGCAGAACACGATTTGAATATTGCTGGTTGGAGGAAAAGACTACAACAAAATAACCCTTTTCCTTCTCTCTTTTCTCTTGTTGAAAGCTCTCTCAAAAACCTTTGTTATGTTCTAATGACTTTCAAAGAAAATATCATTGAGCAATTGAATTACTCTCTCAACACCATCCTCTATTTCTAGAGATGTGCTTTTCCTTACAAAGCCAAAACCAACTACAAATAGGATTACAATTCCAATCCTTTTCCTAATAGAATTGGAAATCAAATAAAGATAATAATTCCAATACTTTATCAAGTAGGATTAGGCCAATGTGACTTTGGCTGGAAGATAGTCAATAGCCCAACAGTTATGTGCTTCACACAACAGGCAAAGGAGGTTTTATATAGTGTAAGCTCTTTTGAGAAACCCAAGGGTATTTGAATCAAGTATCTTTGATCTTATCCTTGAGTCATTTGTAATTGATCTATTGAATCATGTCCATATTTGATATGTGCATGATAGATCAATTCATTCCTTGCGTGAGGATTTTGAGTCTTGTCTTGCTAGTCGTGTGTGATTTGATCCTTTCCTTAAGTTGATTTATCTTGTACTCTTTTTAAATACTGGTATGATAATATTTCCTTAACATTTTCCCTTGATTTTATCTTCGATATCCTTGATTGATTTTCCTTGCATGCGACTTTGATTTCACATGTTGTTAGATTTGATCTGATTGAACAAATATTTACATTCCATTCTTAACTGGTGCACCCATCCTTAGTGTGATCACTGAGAGCATCCCGATTGTAGACTTGTACTTTTGTTGTATCTTGTTTACTTCCTGCATCAAGAACCTGGTCAGTATTGTCATTATTAAAATGTTTGAATATGAGGTTAGCAAAACATTGTCAAGTTTGTAAATATTTTTATTTTTTTTGAAAAAAAGCATAACTACTCCCTTGAACTATTGTCGAAATTTAAAGAATACACATTTTCTTTATATGTACTAATACCTCCTAGAACTATTTTGAAATGTAATAAATACACATTTTTTGGTGTTAAGGTGGCTTAGAGAGTGTTGAAATTAAATAACAAGAAAAAAATATGAAGAAAGAAAAAAATGAATCAGTATTCAATATATGTCCTTTCTTAATTGAACATTTTAGTATTAGTTAGGAAACATAATTGATAAGTAACCTCAGTGACAGCTCAAGCTAATTAGTGGTATAAAGTCAAAAATAAGTTGGAAGCCTAAATTTTAATTACCTTTTTTCAATGTGAGATTCAAGTTATTTCTTTCTTTTTGATAAAAAAAGTTTAATTTTTTATGATCGTAATAAAGAAATATATATATATATATATATATATATATATATATATATATATATATATATATGTGTGTGTGTGTGTGTGTGTGTGTGTGTGTGTGTATGTGTGTTTATGTATGTATGTATGCATGTATTTATGTATGTATGTATTTATCTTGTAGTCTTAAACATATCATCTGAAAGTTAAATTTAAAAAATGGTCCATAAAAAAGAATCTTAAACATATTAAAAGATTCTTTCTTTTTTTTTGCTAAAAAGCTTAAGATAATTTTATTATTACTAAAAAATTAGGCCCTTCAATTTTGGGGTTTAAGGCATATGCCTTATCTTTAAAGTCATTGTGTCACCCTTGGAAGAAACCATAATTAAAAAAACAATAACAAGAAATATACTCTGATGATGGGTGTATCTAAATTCATTGTGTACTGGTGGTGGTAGCAACAAAATTAAGTTATTTCAAACTTGTTTCCCTTAAGATTGTAGTTTTTCAAATAATTACAGTATTAAGAAGAAGTAAAATATTTGTGAAATTCTAATAATCTTATCTTGAGAAAACATAGATTAATGGTATATGGACTTATGACTTAGTCTTGAATAATGAATATCACCTTGTTCAACTATCAATATTTTTTAAAAATTTATAGGAATCTGATTTCACATTCAAGTCTTGATGGTTTTAGGTTTTATTATGGAGTTGGATATGAATATTTGAATTAACAAAATAATACCATTTCTCCTGATTTTGGTGTTGTTATTAATAGCATATACATAAATTAAAATTTCAGGATGTATTTTTTTATTACGTTTCACAAAAATATTTAAATTAAGTGTGTAGTTCACTAAATTAATATTTTATGCTTCTTGTAGAACAAATGTTTGGGGGTCATATATGCCAAAAGAGGTTAATTGTAATACTAGTATTAGTTGTACCAGAGTTAAAGTTACGGTCAAACATTGTACTAAAATTACATACAAACTATTTTTATATATACTACCAAATGACACCTTTAGTGCTAAAGGAAGTGTTAAGTATTATCTATTCATTTATAATGTTACAACAAACACATGTCATTCCTATAGAATTTTAATGTAAGCACTCAATACTATAAATTTCTAGTACAACAAGCCTAACATCACTAATTTAAACGTCTAAGTTTTTTTCAAATTCTATACGAAAATACTTTATATGTGTTTAATTTAACCTAAGCCAAACAAATTTACATCAAGAGTTGCAGATTAAAGAAATCAATGCAAATGTCTGCTACAAATATTTTCTTTAGCATTTTTTAAGCATGGAAAAAGGTTACATTTGCCTTCTATTATTCACCTTTTCTTTTAATCTTAGAGTTGTGATATGTTTGTTTGTTATTCATGTATTGTGTACTTTGACCTTACCTATCGTACTTTTGTTTACATTCTACAGATTGTAATGCCTCCGGATGAACAAGGACTTAGTTTACCTTCTCCTGATCGACTTAGAAACCTTAACATTCATTTAATCGATGACATTCTAAGTAGGTTGTCTTTTCGAAATGTTGTTAGAGTTAGTACACTTCCGAAGGACTGGCAATATATTTGCAGGATAATTCCACATGTGAAGTTTGATCAAATAGTGTGAAAACACCCGAGGACTTGACGTCCCCTACCATTGGATTTATTCCAATTATTGATA
This sequence comes from Solanum peruvianum, assembly GCA_027705065.1. NCBI lineage: Eukaryota > Viridiplantae > Streptophyta > Magnoliopsida > Solanales > Solanaceae > Solanum > Solanum peruvianum. The sequence goes on along the minus strand of JAKWJD010001758.1, from coordinate 43,219,516 downwards.
GTTTCCTTAGGTTTCATAGAGGAATAATATTGAAGGTCACCCTCAGTATTATTAGTCTAATAGTGTGTCCTGATGTTGATCGTTTGATTTTTTCCCTCGACACTGATTATCTTCAACATTTTGTCCTTAAATTTCTATTTACTTATCCTCCATACAGGTTGCCTAACTTCTTTTTAAATTGTTCAAAATTGAGGCATGTGTATCTCAAGGAATGTGAAATACAACTTCCTTGTTTCTTTAAGCGATTTAATAAGTTTATTCGGCTAATGTTGAAATCTGTCAAGTTATCTTCTGATACGCTTGAAAATTTGATCTCTAATTGCCCGTTGCTTAAGGATTTGGTGCTGAAAGACATAGACAATCCGTACTTCATAAGTATTAATGCTCCGAAGCTAAGGTCATTTGTCTTTCGTGGCTATATACAATTGATACATCTTGAAAATGTCCCTGTTCTTTCTAATGTTTTCTATGCGCCTAGAGAATTAGTTCTAAAGGACGAAGATGATTTTGTCAATATTTTTTCGTCTATTCCTGGTCTCGAGTGTTTCAGCTGGGGTCATTTTGAGGTAATGTTCCTTCATTTTACTTAATGGTAATGCATTTTCATGTGTGTTTTTTTTTTGGAATTTCAGTCATCCAGATTTTTGTCATTTTATTCGTAGGTCGATAATGGATCAACTAAAGTTATACCAAGAAGGCTTCCATCAGTCCTTAACTGTCTGAAATACCTATTCATGTCTTGGATTACTCTTGGTGAGTTTTTTGAGCTTTTGCTTGCTCTTTGCATAGTACGGAGCTCTCAAAATTTGGAAGAAATTGAAATTAAGGTTGTCACTAATGTTTATTTTTCACTCATTCTTTTACATGTTTTTATATTCGTATATAATTACTTGATGGTTTTTTTCTTGATTTTTCTTAGGAATGTATCCTTAGTGATAGAGATTATTTCGAATGTATACCCCAGGAAGTTGTTGATGAGATTCCTGCAAGCTTTGCGGATATCACATTTAATCATCTAAGGACAGTTAAGTTTTATGATGTACTATTAGAAGAGGTTGAAATGCAGCTTCTCAAGGTTTTATTTGCAAAGTCTCCAACACTGTTGAAAATTGTAATCAAGCCTCGTCAAATGGAAACTAACAAATCTCTCAACGTACTCGCGGAGATAACAAAGTTTCAACGGGCATCATCTAAAGCAGAAGTCGTGTATCTTATTGATAAGTATCGTTATCACAATCCTTCTTAATCTTTTGCTAAAATATTTTGGAGGTACAAATAGAAACGAGACGTTTGGTTGATGGAGTAGCAAGGCAGTGTTTTGCCTTTGCTTTAAGGTACTATAAAGATTTTATCTGCTTGGAAACATAGAATTGTGAACCTGGATAAATGTTTTGAATACTCTGTTTGGGAATAGAAATGGTTTTATATTTCATGCTTTTTATTGACTTACGACTTTGGTTGTTTATTTTAAAATTATGATGTGTGTTGCAGAACTAACAAAGATCTTGCATGATATTCTTGTTATTGATTCTTCTCTGAAATAAGACATGGCGTTGGAAGGTGGAACTGTCACGGGCTAATTCAGGTAGAAAATGAAAAACACATGATTATTTACATGTAAAACTCACAAAAAGGAAAAAGAAAATGAAACATTAAATGTGTCTTAATTATCTTTTCCTAAACTTTTTCTTCTACTATATATATTCTCTCTATTTTAATATTTGTGATGCATCTTAAATAAGATATATTACATACTTTAACATGTATAATGACCGTATGATATACAAAATATTTAAACGAGAAAATGTATATTACTTGGGAGTTTATATATATACTCTTAGAATTATTAAGAAAAACGAAAAAAGAAATTTTAGTTGTTAAATACGAAATCAAATTTGCTCTTTATTTCAGATGGGGCACAAAGGTCGATTTGATTTAATTTTTAATTAGAGAAAACCTAAACTAACTATTTCATTTTATTAGTTCTAAAAACTAAATCAAATCATATAAAGTTGGATTTTTCAGTTTCGACTTTTATTTATTTTTATGATTTATTTTATTTTTTCAAAATTACACGGTGATTGAAAAAGACATTAAATATATTTTCAAAATTTTCAAAAAACGATAAAATTCACATAAATAAAAAATACTTTCAACATTCGTTACAAAATAAATTGTTAACTTCAAAAATGAAACTATAATAGTATAATTTAACTTTCATCCTAATACAAAATAAAATAATTTCAAAAGCTTGTCTCTTCAGTTTCTTCCAAGACCTCCATTTGAGAAGACAAAGAGAGCAGAGTGCTTCACATTCATCCTCTCTCAATTTCTTCTTCTTCTAGGTTGAAATAGGAATAATAAGTTTTTATGTTTTGGATAACTAAAACAACAGTTATTTTACTTGGATTTGATACACTTGAGCTATTGGTCTTTCGAAAGCAATCTCTTTTTCAGTACACAAGTAAACTAGGTAGTGTGTACTCTAACCGGACAGTTTCGAGATTCCTTACATATTGTGTTCTTGTTTATTTTCTGCAAATTCTTGTTGTAGTAGTCATTTGATGTTATGCTTCCAAATGGGAAAACGACAACTTTTACCTCCACGATGTACTTAAAAACCTTCCTGATAATGTAAGTGATGACACTCTAACGAGGTTTCCTTTACAAAATGTTGTGAGGACAAGCATCTTATCAAAATAATGGAATATAATTGGCATAGACTTCCACAGCTGAAATTTGATCAAACACTTTGGAAAACAACAGAGGCCTTGAATTGCCTTCTGCATATTTTACATGTTCACAATTGAGGTATGTGTTTCTCAAGGACTGTCAAATACGTCCTCATCCGGTCTTTGAGGGATTTGATTAGTTAATTAGCTTAGCACTAATTGAAGTCAATATTTCCTCTGAATTTCTTTGAAGTATAATCTCACATTGCCCGTTGCTGGAGCATTTGGTGCTGCAACACGACGCTATTATAAATCACATTGAAATTAGTGCTCCCAAGATGAGGTCAATTATCTTCACTGGCAATATAAATTTTTTACATTTAAAGAATGTCCCTCTTCTTTCTAAAGTTTCATATGAGCCTACAAAATTTTCGGTAGAGGTAGAACATGATATTGACAAGATTTTTGAGTCTATTCCTGCTCTCGAGAATCTCTGCTGGAATTACGAGTATGTTCAGGTAATATAGCTTCAAAACTTGCATTTTCATAACTTTGAGTCATCCTGATTTTCGTCATATTCTTTCTAGGACGTGTATATTAGACCGGCTCCCTTATGCTCTTTTCTATCTTAAACGCCTTCGCACATCTTGGATTAGTCTAGGAGTATTCTTTGATCTTTCGTTTGCTCTTTGCTTGATAACAAGCTCTCTAAATTTATAAGAAATTGAAATCGAGGTTGTTAATGATGTTTACTTTTCTCTCTCTTTTTCGTATGTATTTGACTTTCTTATGATCTTCAATTTTAAATCAAGGCTGATGGTTTTTCTTAATCTTTCTTAGAACTATTTTGAACATGCCCGTCGGGAGGCCGTTGATGATATTCCTGAAAGTGTGTATAGTGTAGATTAGAATCCATATTACGACCCTGTTTGATCTTAACTAGTATTTAACCCGATCATAATCTTTTTCTAAAATATTTGAAATCATAAAAAGAATGTTGATACAGCAGTAAGGCTTTAATTTTGCATTTGCCACTGTGAAGACCATCAGTTTGTGAACGTAGGTGAATCTGGATGGATGTTTTTTATTAATCCGTTTCAATGTCTGTTCTTTGAATGATCTATGGGATGACTCTTTGGTTGGTTATTGATCTTTTTAATATATTCATTGTGGTCCTCATGGTCATTGTGCATTGTTTTATATTTGATATGATCATGACATGAGTTGAGCATAAATGGAATAGTGAGGATTCATATAGTCGATTTCAACTAGTTGTTTTATGAGAGTTGACGACGTTGTTCACGCATTGTTCTGAATAGTGAGAAAGAATGAAATTCGATCAAATCCCTTGATCTTAATGGTTAAAAAACAATACCCCTTTTGAATAGAAAAGATAATCCCTTTCAACAACATTTTTCAATGAGAATTATGATACAATATACATTATAAGAAAAAATTGAATTTCAACAATATTATTCTTACAAGCTCAATGTTACAATTCCACATCCTAGAAAAATTATTTCTTAATACAGGAAAAGGGAAAAAAATGGAGGTGGTGGAGAGAGTGGGTTCAGTTGTTCATAAATAAGTCTTTTTCCTATACAGTCAGAACATATCCCATTCCTTTATGCAGCTTCCATATAATCATATGTATACAAGCTCAATCGAACCCTATCGGAGACAAAAAGTCTGGTAAATAAGTGGAGAAGTGTAAAGGGGTGGGTTTATCATCCACTGAGTTATGAACCATGCACTATTGACCCTCGAGGACTTCTTTGTTATAAAAAAGAACAAAAAAACAAGCTCAATAACATACAATAATATTACTTGAGCATTCTATCTTAGATGCCCTTTTTTTGTTTCATCTAATTGACTATCTTTAATAATCTAAAGCAGAAGTTGTGTATCTTGTTGATTAGTATCGTTATCACAATCCTTCTTAATCTTTCGTTAAAATGTTTTGGAAGTACAAAAAGAAACGAGACCTTTGGTTGTTTGGGTAGTAAGGCTGTGTTTTTCCTTTTCTTTAAGGTACAAAAAAGATTTTATCTGCTTGGAAACATAAAATTGTGAATGTTTTGAATACTCTATTTGGTAAATGAGATAGTTTTTACATTCATGCTTGTTCTTAAATGATGTATGATTTGAGACTTTGGTTGTTTATTTCAAATTTATGTTGTGTGTTGAATTCTTAGGGAGCTTCAAACATTGAGTGGTAACTTACTATTTGGCTAGTAAGAATTTCTTTCCTGTTAATGGATTAGTCCAACTTAGATCGAGAAGTATTTATGTCGGACATAATGCGTCCTCATCTTTGAAGAAGAAACTCGAAGAAGCATCATTAAATTTGGGGTTCTTGTGTTGATGTTTATTTTGGAGCATCATAATATAAATCTTATATATTAATGTTGTTATAAATTATTTTATTAAAATTTAGACTGAAAAATATGTCTTTTTTATTTTATATTAGTTATTTGTTTTTCTCATTACAAAAAATCATACATAAAAATGATAAATTTCATTAATTTGGACTTTAAGAATCTTTTTCTGAAGCTTTACAAACTTGATTACATATACAAAAATAAAAAAGAAATAATTTTAAGGATTAATGAGATCAAAATGATTGGAAGAATTATCTATGACAAAGTGAACAATTAATATAGGACTATGAAAATACTTTCTTTTCAAAACAACCTAAAAAAAGAGTAAATATCACATAAATTTAGGGAAAAGGAAAGTAAGAATTAATGTGATTATTTATTTAGAGAAATTGGCACGCATTTTTTAGTTACTGAAAATTTACTTTGATCTGTCCAATTTAATCCACTTAATTTTTTTTTTGCATGTAACATTTAATACCTCAAAAAAGATAAATTTTATTGTGTAGGCCAGTTACAAATTCAATTTTGTGATGTTATGACTTTTTTAATTATAGGAAATCGTCATTTTTATGTATAAGAGATACAGAAGATACCAAGAGATATAATTTCTTTAGTATTATAGACACAAAATTTGTACATTTTAACTATTTTTATGTAAGGGCAATCTAGAAGAAGCAAAAATATATTCATTTGAATTTTCTTGACAACAAATTAATATGATATATATAAGATTTTTTTGGAGTTTATATGTAAATTTTAAATTCCTCAGTATAAATGTCTTTGTACATTGTAAGGCGTTCAAATTTCACTTGTTTAATTACCCTTTTTAGCAGACCACAAAAAAGTTAGATGTTTTGTAGTAGTATGAATTTTTTATACATATTCATAAAATATTTTTGTCAATAACGTTATTGTTTACTAAAATATTTTAAAGAACTAATAAAATAATTAAACTTAGCAAAAATTGAGTTGAATTGTGTCTTGGCTCATTATATGCCAAGTTTTGGCTCAATTCGTATTGATCCAATCAAATTCAGTTCGGATTCGATCTTCACCCGTTTGTTGTCTTGACCCATTATTATTGACCTAAAATTGATCCAATTTGCTCAATTACCGTCTCTAACAATGCCTAAGATTAAAATAGAAGAAAAATCAATGAAACAAATGCACTTAAACAAGAAAAACTAATTAAAAACTACCAAGTAGTTATCCTCTTTTGGATGAGTCGCGATTTAAAAAAGCAAATGAAGATTAGCCAAGAAATCCCTAATGTTACAACCAAATTGTAGATAGTCATGTGTATTTACAATTTCACTATGACATAAAAAGATCAGCTATAAATAGTAATTACTTTTAGCATTCACTACAAATATTACTAGTATGATAATTACATATCATCAATCAGTTGTACCATATAAGTTTTATTTTATTTTAATAATTCAATAGATTCACCATTTCATTATATTACATGTTGCACAACAAAAATTATAACATTTTTAGTGAAATCCTATAAATTGGTCCTTTTATGATAATTAAGGTTACTACCTCCACTCGATTCAATCACAAAAGTTACAGTAGCGTAAGATAGGGCAAAGGGACATTGATTTCGTTTTCTTCCTCAAATTTGCTCGTTCAAAATCCTGGTATGTATATATATTAATTTCTTTATTAGCATAAATGTTTATGCTTTTACATACCGTATCAAAGCGTAGAACTTGAACTAATAATTTTCACTCAAGAAGTAACTTTATCTTGTTATCACAGCGAACCCACATTCATATGTGGGGGAGCATATACATCTATATCTATCTCTGACAAAAAAAAAAGATATACCTAAAAGCGCACTATTAATGAGTATATAGCTATCCTTGTGCTAGAGAAATTACCCACAAAACTAGGGTTTGAATCTCGCTAAAGCTCTTATTCTTTTTAAGTTTATTGGTGCACATGAAGTATTCAATTTTTAAGCCCATTTTTTTTTGTTATAGACACAGATTTTTATATTCTATTATGACATAAGATTTTAGACAAACACTATTAAATTGAAGAAAGAAAAATGTGTTAGAATGGGCATTTAATAAACTACAACAATATTTTTTTGATAGATTTAATACATCATGTTAGGAATCTAACTAAAAGAAAGAGAATGATTCTTATTTAGTCCTAGAACCCACGAATTCAAAAAAGAAATAGTTATGGAAAAACATAATCAAGTTTTTAAGTATTAAATCTTTTTCAGGTGGCGTAGAGAGTGTTGAAAGCAAATGACAAGTAAAAAATATGAAGGAAGGAAAATTAATCAGTATTCAACATATGTCCTTTCTTAATTGATCATATGAACATTAGTTAGTGTAGAAATCTCACAAAACTATGTATAAATCAAGGATGTATTGATGATTATAATGTTGAGTTACAAACTTCTTACATAGGAGAAGAGTCCTATTCTAGTTGTACTAGGAGTCCTACTACAATACAAATAATTACATGAGTAGTAATTTATTACAAGTGAAATACCTTATCCTAATCAACGCCTACAATGTTCAGTTTCTTAGTCGTACAAAACTTAGGATTTAGAAGTCTAATCCTAGTATGAATCTAACTCTAAATCGTCAGCCTGCTTCAATGGACTTTTTCTTTCGACGTGTTCCATCAGTCGTCATTCTTCCTTCAACACTTCCCCTCATGCTAGTGAGTAGAGAAATTGTAACTCATAGCTTGCTGCAAAAACCAGAAAATACCTATTTTGTTAAGGCTTTGGTATGAATATCATCTAGCTGATTCTTAGACTTTACAAATTGAATAAGAAGTTGTCCCCTGCCTGTTTCTCACGAACAAAATGATAGTCCAGTTCAACAGGATTGGTTCTAGCACGCATAACTGGATTAATCCTCATGTACAACACACTCATATTATATTAATACAATGTAGGAACATATTGAAGGAACACTCCAAGGTCATGAAGATGATATAAAATCCAAGTAATTTCTGCGGCACTGGAGGCTAGTGCTCTATAATAAGCTTCAGCGCTCGATCGAGCTATTGTGCTCTGTTTTTTCGATGTCTAAGAATACAATTTGCACCTATGTAGATACTAAAACATGTAGTTTATCTCCTAGTTTATCTACAACCTCCCAAATACACATTTAAGTAATCATACAACCTCCATGGTGATTGTGAAATAATTCTGAGTCCAAAGTGTAGACTACCTTTGATGTACTTGAGTATCATTTTTATTCCTTGAAAATGTTCAACGTTTGGGATTTGCATAAATTGGCTTGCTAAATTCACAACATGAGTGATATCACATCTTGTGAGGGTCAAATATTGTAGACTCCCTACTATCATTCTTTAAAATGATGGATATACAAAACATACCACAACTTTTTGCAAACCATGTTTTTTAGCCAAAGGAGTGGCTACGGCCTTTGCCAAAGTCATCTCTGTCTTTGCCAACATCTCAGCACCATACTTGCTTTGCTTTAAGTGAATTCCACCTTTGAAATAGTTCACCTCAATTCCTAAGAAGAAGTGTAAAGGAATTGTAGAACCAACTCTAAAACATGAGATGAATACTTCCTGTGACAATAATATCATCCACATATAACAAAGAGAAATATTTTTCCTTTGTGAGTTTGCAAAGTAAATATGGAAGGGTCAATCTTACTACAAATAAAACCAACGTGTTAGAGATGCATGTTAAACCTATAAAACCAGACTCTTGTGGCTTGTTTAAGACCATACAATGCCTTTTTAAGTAGACATACATGCTGAGGATACTAGGGATCAATAAAACTAGGGGTCGACTCATGTACACCTCCTCTTGTAAGAAGCCTTGTAGAAACACATTTTTGACTTCTACTTGTCTAAATTTCTACTTTGAACTGACAACAATGGATAGAACCACCTTAAAAATTGTAGATTTAACCTCAAAACTAAATATTTCTTCAAAATCTAGCCCTTCAAGCTGCGATAATCCCATCAAATTTTAATTTTGTCTTGAACACCCATTCTGATCCAACCAAGTTCATATCAAGAGATTTAGGCACAAAAATTTATGTCTTGTTAGTATGTAAAACACCAATTTCTTCTTGTGTTGCTGCAAGCCAATAAGGTTATTTTAGTGCTTCCTTAGTAGTATTTGGTTCTTTCACAATATATGTGTTGCTGCTAGCAACAAGTAACAAGTGTTGTTCCTTTGCCTTGTTCCTGGTGATCATATGATTCCCTTGTGGTGCAGGAAGTACCTCAACTGTACATTAACCACGACAGTGGAATGGAGTGTAGCATTGTCAAGTTGAAGGTCAACTAGTACATAAACTAAAGTGGTTTTTTGATGATGATCATTGGTTTGACCTTTAAGAGCAACTTGTTCCTCACTGCTGCTGGCATATTCAAAATTTGTAGCTGGAGTTTCAATGTTAATGTATGGATAATCAAATTCAACCTGTTCTTCAACATCTAATATTGTGCGTGAGAGGTCAATAATACTCTTATAATCAATGATTACATGAGGTGTAGCAGCATTATCAATAGTAATGGGCGGGCTAGCAACCTGTACTTCCCCTGAATCATAATTATTGGGTGTCTGCAGTTTTGAGAAAGATTCAACAAAAGTATCAAGGTGAGGTGAGACATAAATGTTAATTTGATATTGCTTTGGAGACACATAAGGTAATGTGTTTTCATCAAACACAACATGTCTGGATATTTAAAACCTCCTTGAAGTCTCTTTCTGTTGAATTGAAGTTATTATTTCCTCTTTTTTGTGAGTAGTTTCCTCTTCTTCTGCCTCTTTGGGCAGAGAATGCCATGTTATTGTTTTGTTAAGGCACTTCTTCTTCCTCCTACCTCATATGAAAACCCCTGAGAGCATTAACAATCTGATTAAAAGTATGATATGGTGTCTTAACTAGCATGACAGTCCTGAAGGTCTTGTAATTATGACCTAGACCTCTAGGAAAATTAATCTTTTTTTTCTATCTTCATCTACAGACTTGTGAATGGTTGCAAAACCATCACATATGCCTTTGAATTCCTTAATGTATTAGTCAATTATTTGTGTTCCTAGCCTCCGACTTTTCACTTGTTACTTTACTTGGAACTTTTTATCTTTAGTTGCTTTAAACTATGTTTCTCCCAAGCATTCCCACATCTCCTTGGCAGTTGAGCAGCCTATAATCAGGTACATGCTTTCTACTGTCAAGGTACCTGAAATCCAACACCTTCGTAACATATTCTTATCCTCCCAATCATCAACAATGTTGTTGTCTTCTGCACCCTTTCACCTGTTACACTTTTCTCTGTAGTATGTCCATTGAAACAGGTCCCTCAATGTGGTTCTGTGATGATTTCGGTTAATCTCATCACTTGAATCAACTAATTCATTTGTGTCCTCCATATAAGATAGTTCATTGTCTTAAGTTTAATGGAGCAGGACAAAATAAGATGATGAAGTGAAGAGGTCGAAACTGTGTTGGTAAAATGGGCCATTGCATTTTATACTTTGGTTGTTTTTTATTTTGATCTAATACGTTAAAGAGCGGAAAAACTTTATTGTTCAGATACCACTTATAATTCTCATGAAAGTATGTAGAAATCAAGGATGTATTGATTATTATAATGTTGAGTTACTATCTCCTTATATATGAGAAGAGTCATATTCTGGTTATACTAGGAATCCTACTACAATACAAATAATTACATGAGTCGTATTGTATTACAAGTCAAATACATTATCCTAGTTGACTGCTATAATATTCAACAGCATAGTCGTACGTAACTTAAGATTTAGTAGTCTAATCATAGTACGAGTCTAACTCTAACTCGTCAGTCTGCTTCGATGGACCTGTTCCTTCGACGTGTCCCATCAGTCATCAAGCTTCCTTCAAGTTAGTACACATAATTGATATAAAACAAAAACTCAGTGACGGCTCAAGCTAGATAGTATCCTAAAGCTAAAAGTAAGTTGGAGGACGAATTTTAATTATTTTTTATTTTTATTTGAGATTCAAGTTATTTCTTTCTTTTTCATAAAAATAGTTTTATTTTTATGATATTAAACTAAAGATATATTTATACCAAAATCTTTTTAATCTTGTGGTCTTAAACATATCATGTGGAAGTAAAATTTAAAATTGATCATACAAAAGAGTTACATACAAATTAAAACATTCTTTTTTTTGCTACAAAAAGCTTACGATAATTTTATTGTTACTAAAACATTAGGCCTTTCAATTTTTTGTAGCCAAAGGTATATGCCTCATATTTAAAGGCATAGAGCCACCTCTGAAGAAATCTAATTAAAACAATCATAACAAAAGTATTTTTTTTTCAAAAAAGAACAATAGTATACCATGATGATGGGTGTAGCTAAATTCATTGTGTAATGGTAGGAACAAAATTAAGTTATTTCTTGTTTCCTCCTAAGATTTGTAGTTTTTTTAAAAGAATTAAAATATTAAGAAAAAGTAAAACATTTGTGTAATTCTAATTATGTTTTCTTGAGAAAACATAGGTTAAAGGCATATGGACTTATGGCATAGTCTTGAATAATGAATATCACTTTCTTCAACTATCAATGTTTTTTTTTTAATTTATAGGAATCTGATTTATCATTCAAGTCTTGATGGTTTTAGGTATTATTATGGGTTTTGATATGAATATTTGAATTAACAAAATAATACCATTTCTCATGATTTTGGTGTTCTTATTAATAGCTTATGCATAAATTAAAATTTCAGGATGTATTTTTTTATTATGTTTCTCTAAAATATTGAAATTAAGTGTGTAGTTCACTAAATTAATATTTTATGCTTCTTGGAGAACAAATGTTCGGGGTCATATATCCCAAAAGAGGTTAATTGTAATACTAGTATTAGCTGTACCAGAATTAAATTTACGGTCAAACATTGTACTAAAATTTCATACAAACTATTTTTATATATACTACCAAATGACACCTTTAGTGCTAAAGGAAGCGTCAAGTATTATCTATTCATTTATAATGTTACAACAACCACATGTCATTCCTATAGTATTTCGATTTAAGCACTCAATACTATAACTTTCTAGTAAAATAAGTATAAAATAACTAATTTAAACGTCTAAGTTTTTTTCAAATTCTATACAAAAATACTTTATATGTGTTTGATATAAGCTATGCCAAACAAATTTACATCAAGAGTTGCAGATTAAAGAAACTAATGCAAATGTCAGCTTCTAATTATTGCTTTTGCATGTTATAAACATGGAAAAAGGTTACATTTGCCTCCTATTATGCACCTTTTCTTTTAATCTTAGAGTTATGACATGTTTGTTTGTTCGTGTAGCGTGTGCATTGACCTTACCTATCGTGCTTTTGTTTATTTTCTACAGATTATCATGCCTTTGGATGAACAAGGACTTAGTTTACCTTCTCCTGATCGACTTAACAACCTTAACATTCATTTAATCGATGACATTCTAAGTAGGTTGTGTTTTCGAGATGTTGGGAGGACTGGCAATATATTTGCTGGAGAATTCCACATGTGAAGATTGATCAAACAGTGTGGAAAACATCCAAGGACTTGACATCCCCTACCATTGGAGTTATTCCGATTCTTGATATTTTCCTCAGGTTTCATAGAGTAATAATATTGAAGGTCACCCTCAATATTATTAGTCTAATAGTGTGTCCTAATGTTGATCGTCTGATTATTTCCCTCGACACTGATCACATTCAACATTTTGTCCTTAAACTTCCATTTATTTATCCTTCATACAGGTTTCCAAACTTCTTTTTTTATTTTTCAGCATTGAGGAATTTGTATTTCATGGAATGTGAAATACAACTTCCATGTTTCTTTCAAGGATTTAAAAGTTGATTAGGCTAAAATTGAAATATGTCATAATATCTACTAATACGTTTGAAAGTTTGATCTCTAATAACCCGTTGTTTCAGGATTTGGTGCTAAAAGACATAGGCAATCTGTACCTCATGAGTATTAATGCTCCCAATCTAAGGTCATTTGTCTTTCGTGGCGATATACAATTGATGTATCTTGAAAATGTTCCTGTTCTTTCCAATATTATGTATGCGCCTAGAGAATTGGTTCTAGAGGATGAAGATGATTTTGTCAGTATTGTTTCGTCTATTCCTGCTCTTGAGTGTTTCAGCTGGGATCTTTTTGAGGTAATGTTCCTTCATTTAACCTAATGGTAATGCATTTTCATTTGTACTTTTTTTTAAATTTGAGTCATCCCGACTTTGTCATTTTATTTGTTGTTCGATAATGGATCAACTAAAGTTATACCAACAATGCTTCCATCAACTCTTAACTGTCTGAAATACCTTTTTATATCTTGGACTACTCTTGAAGAGTTTTTTTAGCTTTCGTTTATTCTTTGTATTAGACAAAGTTCCCCAAATTTGCAAGAAATTGAAATTAAGGTCGTCACTAATGTTTATTTTTCTCTCTATCTTTTCGATGTTTTTATATTCGTGTGTAATGAGTTAATGTTTTTTTCTTAATTTTTCTTGAGGGAGTATCATTAATGATGGAGATTATTTTCGAATCTGTGCCCAGGAGGTTTTTGATGAGATTCCTGCAAGCTTCTTGGATATCACATTTAATCATCTGAGGACAGTTAAGTTTGATGATGTACTATTAGAAGAGGGTGAAATGCAGCTTCTCAGGTTTGAAAGTGCAAACAGAAACAAGATGTTTTATTGATGAGTAGTAAGGCTGTGATTTGCCTTTGTTTTAATGTACTATAACGATTTTATCTGCTTGGAAACATAGAATTGTAAATGTTCTGAATACTCTTTTTGGGAACAGAGATGATTTTTACATTTCATGGATGCTCTTAAATGAAGTATGATTTGAGTCTTTGGTTGTTTATTGCAAAGTTATGTTTTTTGTGGAATTCTCTCATGGAAACTTACTTTTTGGTTAGTAGGAACTTCTTTACTTTTAAGGGATAAGTCCAAGTTAGATCAAGAATTTTAATTTAGGACATACTTTTAGACTAGTAAAGTCTAGGATAACATTCAATGTTATTCCTACATGAAACCAGAGGAAACAATCAAGAATAGGAATACATCCAATGGTAGGGGATGTCAAGTCCTCTGGTGTTTCCTAGACCTTTTGATCAAATTTAACCTGTGTAATTTTTTGGGCAAGTATATTGCCAATCCTTAGAAAGTGTACTATTTCTTATAAATTTTGAAAAGACAACCTATTTAAAATGTCATCAACTAAATGAATGGCAAGATTGCTAAGTCGATCAAGAGAAGGTAAACATAGTCTTTGTTCATCTAGAGGCATGATAATTTGTAGAAATTAAAAAAGAATACGATTTGTAAGGACAGAGTATATGCTACACGAACAACAAACAAACATGTCACAACTTTAACAATAAAAGAAAAGGTGTATAATTCGTAGATGACACTCGCATTGATTTCTTTAATTTTGCAACTTTTGATGTTAAATTGTTTGGATTAGGTTAAGTAAACATATATAAAGTATTTTTGTATAGAATTTGAAGAGAACCTAGAAGTTCAAATTAGTTATGCGATACTTATTGCACTACAAATTTATAGTAGTGAGTGTTTACATCAAAACAATATATGAATGACATGTGTTTATGCAACATTATAAATCAATAGATAATACTTGACACTTCTTTCAACACTAAAGGAGTCGTTTGGAAGTATAGATAAAAATAGTACTTGTATTAATTTTAGTACCAATGTTTGACTATAAATTTAACACTGGTACAACAAATACTACTATTTCAGTTAACCTTTTTGGGATATATGACCCCAAACATTTATGCTACAAAAAGAATGATTATGTATCCTTAGTGATGTGGATTATTTCAAACTTGTGCCCTATGAGTTTATTGATGAGATTCATGCAAGATTCTCGAATATCACATTTAATCACCTGAGGACAGTTAAGTTTTATGATGTACTATTAGAAGAGAGTTAAATGCAACTTACTTTTAGGAATTTCTTGCTTATTAAAGAATAACTCCAAGTTATACTGAGAAGTATGATGGACATACTCATTCCTTATCTATGAAGACGAAACTCGAAGAATCATCACCCGATTTGGGATTCTTGATTGATGTTTATTTCAAAGTTATGTTATGTGTTAAATTTCCTTGGGCGACCTTGACACATTGAGTGGAAACTTACTTTCTGTCTAGCTTGTAGAAATTTCTTGTCTTCTAAGGAATTAGTCCAAGTTAGACCGAGAAGTATATATGTTAGACATGATGCTTCCTCATTTGAGAAGAAGAAACTTGAGAAGAATCACCCAATTTGGGATTCGTGAGTTGATGTTTATCTAGAAGTTATGTGGTGTGTTGAATTCTCTTGGCGAGCTTAAAGTATTGAACGGAAACTTACTTTATGTACAGTTAGTAGGACTTTTTGTCTGCTTAAGGGATTAGTCTTAGTTAAACGGACAAGTATATATGTTGGACTTTATCCTTCTTCATCTATGAAGAAGAAACTCGAATATCATGTCCAACATATATATACTTGTCGGTTTAACTTAGACAAATCCCTTAGTAAACAAGAAATTCCTACTAACCATACAAAAAGTAAGTTTCCATTCAATACTTCAAGCTCGCCTAGGAGAATTTAACACACAACATAACTTCGAAATTTACATCAACTCAAGAATACCAAATTGGATGATGCATCTTCTTAAGAAAGGAACATGTCCAACATACTTCTCGTTCTTACTTGGACTAATCTCTTAAAAAGCAAGAAATCTCTACTAACCCGACAGAAAGTAAGTTTCCACTCAATGTTTCAACCTCTCCTACGGAAATTTAACACATAACATAACTTTGAAATAAATATTAACTCACGAATCCCAAATTGGGTGATGCTTCTCGAGTTTCTTCTTCATAGGTGAGGAAGGATCATGTCCAATGTACATACATATTGGTATAACTTGGACTAGTTCCTTAAACAGACAGAAAATTAAGTTTCCCAAGTTCTAGAAAGGATAGCATGTACACAACAGTTTACTCCTAACTTTGCTTGTGGTGTTTCAGAGTTCAATTTTCGATAGCCCCTCAAAAATTAAAAGAAATGTTATGCAGTAAAACCAACATCTAAAAAAACAAAAATAAATAGATAAAGTAAAATAGGGTTCTTTCTACGTTCCAAAATCCCAAGAAAACTAACATCTACCACAAAAAAAAGTACAAAGTGGTAGATAGGGCTTCTATTTCACAAAATTAACAACACCCGAATGAGAAAGAATTGATTTCTAAACAAAAAGAGAGCAAATTTTAAGCTTATAAACAACTAAAATAACTACTGTAAACATCCAAAAAAAGTTAGAAAAGTATCAAATACCATTTTGCACACACGTTATCCTTCAACTGCTGAACACAAATTTGTATGATTTTGAAGTCTTCAATTTCATCACCGCGGAGTGAAAGAGGGAACTAAAGAAGGAAAGGGGGAGATAGGTTTTCTTCTTAAATTAAATTTTACAGAATTATAATATGAAGTGGCGTGAGTGGGGTGGGTGGTGGGGGCAATTAATTACGTTGGTTCCTTATTTATATTGTCTTGTCCGTATCAATTTACGTGATACAATTTAATTCGACATAAAAAAAATAAAAAAAAAACAAAAATTGGAATGTGACATATAATATAAATCTTATAGATTAATGTGATTAAAAATTTACTAAAAATGGAGCGATAAATTATGTATTTTTTATTTTAATTTAGTTATTTATTTTCTCATTATAAAAATGATAAATTTCATTAATTTGAACTTACAGAATTTTTTTCTGAAGGTTTGCAAACTTGATTAATTTACAAAATTAAAAAAGTAATAATTTTAACAATAAATGAGATCCAAATGATTGAAATAATTATCTATAATAAAGTGGTCATTTAATATAGGACTATGAAAAGACTTCCTTTTGGAAATAACTTAAAAAAAGAAGCAAATATCACATAAATTAATGGGAAAAGAGATTAAAACTGATGTGATATGTCTAATTAAGTCCACTTTATATTTTTTGCATTAGACTGTTAAGACCTTAAAAAAGTTAAACTTCATTTTATAGGTCAGTTACAAATTCAGTTTTTGGATTTTGTGATCTTTTTCTAATAAAAAATAAATCATTTTTATATATAAGAGATATAGAAAATACCAATAGATATCATTTGTTCAGTATTATTGACACAAAATTTATGCATTTTAGCCACTTTTATGCAAAGTCGAATCTAGAAGTGGCGAAGGTATATTCATTTAAATTTTCTTGATAAAATTTTTATATGCTATGTATAAGAATGTTTTTTGTTTGTTTATATATAAATTTTAAATTTCTCTACATAAACGCGTTTATATTCACTAATTTGATTACCATTATTTTTGGACGACCATGAAAAGTAAGAATGGCAATAAGGCGAACCAGATAGGGGGAAGGATAGGTTTAAGGGTATGTGAGGCGTGGCTGGCTTAATGTTATGTGATTTTATCTGGGTTCAAACTTAATTTTAACTTCTTACATGTCATAGAATGACAGAACATTATTTATTAAGATAAATTCATTAAAGCTACTAAAATATTCAATATTATAAATGAAGATGGTTCATAAAAAATAATACAATTTCTTGCATGATTCTCAATTGACCTCTAAAAATAAAATTTAAAGTCACTATCATATTAAATTAATACAACTTAAGGAAAAAATGATTTTTTTTATGAATTTTATTTTTAGTATCAAACATAACTAAGAAAAAAGAAAATATTACGAAGATTATGAAGGGCGAGTTCATGCTGGGCAGGTCAATGTGGGGTAGGCTGGAGAAGGGCGGGTTGAAAATGAAATTTTTTGCTATGCGGGGCGGGGGGATTAAAAAGTTTGTGGTTTAATCTCAACCCGCACCGCCCCCGCCCTACACCGCCCTATTGTCATCCCTAATGAAAAAGTAGGAGGTTGTGTAGTATAATTCTTTACATATATCCATAAAATAATTTCATCCTAATGTTATTGTGTACAAAATTTTTTTAAAAGAACAAATAAATTAATTAAACTGGGTGAAAATTGCGTTGAGTTGGGTCTTGACTCATTATCTGCTCCTTTTTGGCACAATTCATATTGATCCAATTAATTCAGTTTGAATTGGATCTTGAACCGTTTGTTATCTTGACACAATATGATTGACTATCATTGATCTAATTCGCTCAATTGCCATCTGTAACAATGCTTGAGATTATATAGAAGAAAATCTATGAAACAACTACACTTATACATGAAAAACTAATCAAAACTATCAAATAGTTATCCTCTTTTGGATAAGTCGCGATTTATATGAGCAAATGAAGATTAGCCTAGAAATGCCTAAAATTAAAACCAAATAGTAGATAGTTGTGTGTATTTACTATTTTCTATGAAATAAAAATATTAGCTATAAATAGTAATTATTTTAAGTATTCACTACTAATATTACTAATATGATTGTTGCATATCATAAATTATTGTACCATATAATTTTATTTTATTTTAATAATTAAATAGATTGCATAATTTCATTAAATTATATGTTGGGCAACAAAAATAATAACATTTTCAGAAGAATCCTTTAAATTGGTAATTTTCTAATCATTAAGGTTAAAACCTCCACTCAATTCAATCACGAAAGCTACAGTAGCATAAGATAGGGCAAAGGGAGATTGATTTCGTTTGTTGCCTTAGATACGCTCGTTCAAATTCCTGGTATGTAAATATATTAATTTCTTTATTAGCATAAATGCTTATGTTTTTACATGTTGTACCAGAGCCTGAAACTTGCACTAATGATTTTCACTACGTGAAGTAACTTTATCTTGTTGTGAGAGGCGGACCCACATTCATATGTGTGGGTGCATATACATGTATATCTATCTCTTGCAAAAAAAGGATATAATTTACAACGCACTTTTAATGAGTGTAGAATTATCCTTGTGCTAAAGGAATTACCCACAAAACTAGGATTTGAATCTAACTAAAGCCCTTATTTTTTTTAAATTTATTGTGATATTGGGGGCGGGGGGTTACATTTAAGCTTCACTTAGTAAAGTACAAGTAGTCGATAGTCGACTTACTTGCAAGTTGCTACGAAGATAAATAATAGCATAAAGTTGCAGTAAATAATTGACACAATAGGTTTTATACTGGTTCGGATCACCAACACGTTGTCTAGTCCAGTCCCCTTGGTACTTATGGGTTTTCTTTAAGAGATTTGAAGAGATCTTCGTGTTACAGAAATTTGAAACTTTATCATGTCTCATATGCAAATCAGATTTCTACCTTGACACTGCCTCAACTTGTATACCTACACTCATATTCTTTCTTTTCTCTTTTCTTTTCAATTGTATCACTAACGTGTTTATGAAGCTTTATGAAAGAGAAAAGAAAACTATTGGCTATGCTCAAGTAATGTTTCATAGTTTACAACACAAATCTAGGTCATTTTATGTAGATGATGATATGTGCTCTTGTAAGGAAAACCCCAAGGGATTTATCTCAATCAAGGATCAATTTGGGGAGTCCTTGATTGAGGCGATTTAGTTGATTTGTATCCATGAAGGAAATAGTTGCTTCTGCTTTTATTTTGTTGGTTTGATATTTTTCTTGAATGATCAACATATTTTTTATCTAGTGACTTGATTTATCTCTCTGTCCTTTCTTGATGATTCGGTTGTGATCTTTGCAGAGTGTGCAACTAGTCTACTTCATTTAGACTTTCATTTATATGTTGATCAACCATATATTCCTTTCCTTCTTTTTTCCCTTAGAATTGAGGCTTGCCTTTTCAATGCTACTTTGCAACTTCAAGAAAATATTTTCCTTCTTGAAGTCGTTTGTGCTGATGATTTCCTTTTTGAAAATCAACTAACTCTAATGATTTAACAATCTTCCCCTTTTTCTAAGGATAAGATTGATCACAATTTTAATTGTAATCTTGACAATCAATTTTACTGAGAAAGTTAGTTGTACTTCCATGAGGTTTCATGTCTTAGTTCATTGATGTATGCAGCTCTCTCTGTCTTATCTCCCCCATCTCACGGAGCAGTAAGAAAGATATATTTTTTTTCTCCCCATTTCAATAGTTTATAAGAATTGCGAAAAGTATACTAGATTAAAACAAAGACAGCAGATACCAGAGTAGTCTAAGAATCAGAGAGTCAAAAAACCAGTAGTCCAAGATATAGAGAGGTACATGCCCCTATTAAAAGTTAGTGCAAAAAGTAAAGGTTCAGCCAGTAAAGTTAATAACCAACCCAAAAGTACTTGATGGAGTTATTCACTTACTCACAGAAGGTGTTGTACGAACGTTCCACATTCCACGAAAGATTGGAGTATGAGGTCTGAACTGTAACAACAAGCACATTGTTGGAATAGTTGAATCCACTCTTCAGAGATTCAACTTGTTGGATCAAGCAATTTACCATTGAGATACCATTCTACTTAATCATTTTCATGGCAATTCACAACTTACTGATATCAGTGTTAAAGTCTTTCTGTAAATGAAATACCTTTCCGCAGCATTATGAAAGGTCTCCAAGTTTCGTTATATAGCTAAATGTCTATTTTTGATCTCTTCATTGTCCAGCAATAAAAGAGCGGCGAAATCCACCGAGATTTTTTAGAGGTCAGGAGAATCTGCTCGAGCTTTGACTGATTCTTTTTTTACTCACTTTTCACCAACCTGCACATATCCTTTACTAGAAAAAGTATGAGAATAATAAGTTGCATTTATAAGATAAGGGGTAAACATAGAAGGATGCACAAAACTGTTCACAAAAATCCTGGAAATAAGCAACACATAGGGCAGACTTGCCGAGAAATTCAAGTCTTTAACACTTTACCACATATACGCCTTGAACCATTTTTCCCAGTTGATGCGGTATTTTTTAAGCAGGAAGTAGAGAACAAATACATCATGAGTAGAGATATTACTCAAGGAGCCCTTCTTGGGAATAAGCGGTGTGGCCAGGATATGTGCCAGAATATGATTCTCAAAACATAGATATAAAGTCCCAAAATCAGAAATGTGAGTGTCGGGTTCAACCACGACTCGCTTTTCACCATCTAGAGAGACTTCAAAGTCATCAGTCCATGTTACGTTCATGTATGGAATTACCCCAGAAACTTAGTACCAAACACATCTTCGAATAACTTCTCATTGATAATAAAGCATTTACCGAGCACCAAGGATTCTAACTCACCACTGTTACGTGAGATGAGAGATTTTCATAGAACAGGAGAACCGCTTCATCAAAAAGATCAAGACCACACAAAGTAAAAAAGAGAGACAGTATCTGAGATTTGAGATAGGAGCATACCGGGCAGTGCTACTCCCTTAATCTTTCCTTCTCTTTTTGTTTTAAAGATGTTAACTCTTTGTGTACAAAGCTTTATAAAAGATGAAAGAAGATTACAAATAAGTTCAAGTGAAGTTGTTATTGTGACGAAAAGATGAAACGAAAAATCTAACAATAAAGAACACCAAGTTTTACGTGAAAAAACCCTTCCAACCGAAGGTAACTACCATGGGATCGACCAGATCCGAATTGCTTAAATATACATATAAGAGGGTTACAAATATTATTCTAATGGATACACAACAAGTGCCAAAAAATAACAAACCATAGCTACACCAACAAAAGATAAATAGAAAGAAACACCACCCAAACCCAACCTCTGATTGGGACATAAAACAGGATCTTGATGACCTCCGAATCCAATCTCCACCGTTAAAATAAATCAAAAAGATGTCAGGAACACTCAATACAAATTGTAGCATGAACCAAAGGTTAGTTAATCAGAAAACATGATTTGAATGTTGCTCGTCAGAGAAAAAAACTACAGCAAAAGAACCCTTTTCCTTCTCTCTTTTCTCTTGTTGAAAGCTCTCTCAAAAACCTCTCTTATGTTCTAATGTATTTCAAAGGCAATATAAATGAGCAATTTAATTATTCTCTCAATACCATCCTCTATTTATAGAGTTTTGTTATTCCTTACAAAGCCAAAACCAACTACAAATAGAATTACAATTCTAATCCTTTTCCTAATAGAATTGGAAACAAATAAAGAGAATAATTCCAATCCTTTTTCTAGTAGGATTAGACCATGGGCCTTTGGGTGGAACATGGGCGATAACTCAACAAACTCCCCCTCCAGCCAAGGGGCCAAATGGACTTAAAGTGAATTAACTTTTGACAGGCTTCCTGCCTGCCACACTTCTAAAAAACTCATGATTGTCTACGATGAGTTATTTACACTTATATCTATGAGTATCTAACATGACTTCATCAGATACTTCAGGTTCTCCCATGTTAGTCAATAGAATATACTCATCATGAGAATAACGTGTTGAACTTTGCTTCTCTGTAGTAGATCTTCTACCAAAGGTTTCTGGAGCATCTGAAGTGATCATATCACCATGAGTTGGTTGATTATCAACCACAACATCATCAATAGAAACAATTATATGTTCTACACTTTGATCATTATATGGATTATTCCTTGGGTTCCCTCATGTGCATAAGATATATTAATAATAGGAATGGGATCAACATCAACTAAGCTCTGATCAGCATGAGAATCTAGTTGCTCAGTCTTGTCAATATCTTCAATAGTTTGATTTTCAAAGAGCGCAACATCATGACTTCTAATGAGCTTCTTATAAATTGGATTATAAAAGTGATATTCAAATTTATCTTAACCATAACCAATGAAGATGCACTTCTTAGTTTTAACATCCAATTTCGACCTCTCATGTTTTGGAAAATGCACACAAGGTTTACACCCGAACACTTTCAAGTGATCATAGGAGACATACTTATCAAACCAAACATTGTTTGGAACATCACCACCCAAAGCAACAATAGGAGACACATTGATAAAATAAGCAACAATGTTAAGTGCTTCAGCCTAAATAAATTTGGAAGTTCAGCCTATGAAAGAACACTGTTAACTCTCTCAACTAAAGTTTTGTTCATCCTCTCTACCAAAACATTTAATTGAAGAGTCTTTGGGGGAGTCTTCTTATAACGAATTCCTTGCGATTTGCAGTAGTTATCAAAGGGACCAATATATTCACCACCATTATCAGTGCGAATACATTTTAGTTTGTTTTTCCCGTTTGTCTCTCAGTTAAGGCTTGAAATTGTTTAAACACATCAAGCACTTGATCTGTGGGTTTTAAAGGATATAACCCAATCTTGCGAGAATGATCATTAATGAAAGTAGAAAAGTAAAGTGCACAACCTTTTGACTTCACTTTAAAAGGACCACACAAATATGAGTTTACTAGCTCTAATAGCTCAGACTTTCTTGAAGGTGGATGAATGTGAAAAGAAACTCTTCTATATTTCCCTGCTATGCAATGAACACATCTTTTCACCTTTGCTTGTTTCATACCAGCAAGAAAATTCTTCTTAGCCAAATAGGTATTCCCCCTTTCGCTCATATGACTAAGCCTCTTGTGCCACAATTCTGATAAAGACTCGCTCTCCACCAATTTTATAGAGTATCCAAGAATCGATCCTTGTGCCACGTATAAATTTGAATGTTTTCTTCCTCGAGCTAATATCAATGAGCCTTTGGTGAGCTTCCATTGGCCATTGAATAAGTCATTATGATAGCTATCATTATCTAGTTGTCCTACAGAGATCAAATTTAAGGGAATGTCTGGAGCATGCTTAACATTCTAAACGACCAACGTTGAACCAATATTGATTTACAAACAAACAGTGCCAATGACGAACACCTTAACCTCACAAGCATTACTCATCTTTAATACCTTAGAGTTAACAGAAGTATACCCTGAAAATCATTTATATGATAAAGAATAGAACTGCTCTCCTTGTACTTAAAGGTCATCAATTTGTTTAACAAGAACAACTTGTTACTGCAAGTTTTTGAAGCGTAAAGCGTCTCCAACTTTTCACACAATGTTTAGAATGTGTCTCATTCACAATATGGTTACGAACATAATCTGCAACCCATTGTCTTATATATCCACATACTTGTTAGTGCTCAAATTTCCAAATATTCATTGGTCACATTCTCGGGTTAATGACACAAAAAAACCAGAGGATGCATCTTCTTCACGAACAATAGATCTTTCATCTTGCTTTTCCATATGTTTTAGTTTCTTCCATTTAGACATACCATCTTTCTCATATTCCCTTCCATACAGATAACCTTAGCTCTGATACAGTCACGACCCAAAACGAGCCGCGAGTGGCACCCACATTTATCCTCCTATGTGAGCGAACCAACCCATCTAAACCCCAGTAATTTATCAATATTTCAACCATAATGAACAAAATACAATGCGGAAGACTTATAACTCATTAATATAACCAATAAATAACTTCTAAAATTTAATAATTATTATTCCCAAAATCAGGAAGTCATCACCACAAGAACATCTATCCTCAAATTACTAAATGTAAAAGTGTTTAAGAACTAAATTAAGTAAAAGGAATGGTCCATGTACGAACTTCAAGACATCAAGACGTGAAGGAGAGAATCCAGTCTGGATTATCCTGGTGTCAGAACGTGACACTCCGATTTGAGGTCTGGATCGGAGTGTCACGTTCCGACACCAGGATAGTAGGGGATCGGAGTGTCACGTTCCGACACCAGGATAATAAAGAGAATGAATATTGAGGGGATCGGAGTGTCATGTTCCGACACCAGGATAATAAAGAGAATGAATCTTGAATTATGTTAATATACTCAATTTAAAGAACCTATTTCCCAAATGAGTATGGTGTGGAGGCTTGAGTCCACATAGATGTGCTTGGTGTTGTGGCCAATGGTTATGGTACTTGTTCTGTCACCTGTTGAGTATATAGTTGATTTTATATTATTATTTGATATATATTGCTTTCTATTTTGACTTGGCCGATGGTACCTACTCAGTACGTGTTCCTTGTACTGACCCCTACTTGTATTCTTTTTTCGTTGTTATTTATGGAATGTAGAAAACGTGCCATCAACTTCGACTCGTCCGCAACTCTAGCCAGTCTTCAGCATATTAGATTTCAGGGTGAGCTATTGTTCCTAGCTCAGACTGGATTCTCTCCTTCACGTCTTGATGTCTTGAAGTTCGGACATGGACCATTCCATTTACTTAATTTAGTTCTTCAACACTTTTAGATTTAGTAATTTTAGGATAGATGTTCTTGTGGTGATGAGTTCCAGATTTTGGGAATAATAAGTATTAAATTTTAGAAGTTATTTATTGGTTATATTAATGAGTTTTAAGTCTTCCGCATTGTATTTTGTTCATTATGGTTGAAATATTTGTAAATGACTGGGGTTTAGATTGGTTGGTTCGCTCACATAGGAGGATAAATGTGGGTGCCACTCGCGGATCGTTTTGGGTCGTGACAAACTTTGTATCAGAGCATTAGGTTCGTTGGTCTAATAACACAAGAACGAGTCTAGTAGAGTCTTAAGGAACGGTAGGGGGATGCCTTTACTTTTCATTGAGAGGCTATAGGACTTAAGGAAAATTCCATTCTTTCTTTCTTTCGTGCTATTACTTGGATCCAATTAGTATCTAGGTGATACAAATTGGTATCTGACATCCTCACTCTATTTCGCAGATGGTTAGAACTAGAGCAACAACTGTGCCAACACCAACACCGGCAAGACAGGATGCGTCTGAGCCAGCCACAGGGGCTGTAGCTCGAAGAGGAGCAGTGACAAGAGGCCGTGGTAGAGGTCGCGGGAGGACGTCCTCTAGAGGTAGAGGAGAAACACCTGGCCCAGCTAGTACTAGGGCAGTGACTCCTCCACCGAGTGATGAGGTAGTAAGAGAGGGTGAGGAAGGGGAAAATGACCAAGTGCAAGATGAGGAGTTACCACCTCAACCTACCCTAGAGATGATTAACCAGGTTCTTGCCTATCTTAGCGGGTTATCTAATCAGGGCCAGACACCTCCAGTGTTTTCTGCACCATCACCTCAGGTTGCGGGAGTAAAACATGCAGCTGCTATGGCTCCCCACATGTATGCCTCATTGGAAATAGGCACGTTTCCTCGATTGACTAAAGGGCCGCCTATAATCACTAGTGATCAACATGAACTTTTCAGTAAATTCTTGAAGTTGAAACCTCCAGTCTTCAAGGGTGCTGAATCCGAGGATGCCTATGATTTTCTGGTTGATTGTCATGAGTTGCTGCATATGATGGGCATAGTAGAACGATTTGGCGTTGAGTTTGTGACCTATCAGTTTCAAGGAAATGCCAAAATGTGGTGGTGGTCGTATGTTGAGTGTCAACAAGCACAAGAACCCCCTATGACTTGGGCATCATTCTCTAGTTTATTTATGGAGAAGTATATACCCCGGACTTTCAGGGATAGGAGGAGAGATGAGTTCCTGAGCCTAGAGCAAGGCAGGATGTCGGTTACTGCTTTTGAGGCTAAGTTTCGTGCACTATCCAGGTATGCCACCCAACTTTGCTTCAGTCCACAAGAGCGGATTCGTCGTTTTGTGAAGGGATTGAGGTTAGACTTGCAGATTCCAGCCTTACAGGTAGCTGATGCAGCAAAATCCTTTCAAGAAGTGGTTGATTTTGTGATAGAGGTGGAGGGGGTGAAGCCAAACGATTTCACCATGGTCTTGACATCTAAGAAGTTTCGTAAGGGAGGCGAGTTTAGTGGTTCTTACTCCAGGGGGCAGAGTTCGGGAGGTTACACAGCCAGGCCTATTCAGTCTTCACTGCAGGCTGTAGTTGGGGGTCCATCACAGACCACTCAACATTCCTCTGAGTTTGGAGGTTATCCCCAGACTTCGTCGTTCTCACAGAGACCTATGCTTGAACCCAGAGAGTGTTAT
Organism: Solanum peruvianum; assembly: GCA_027705065.1. Lineage (NCBI taxonomy): Eukaryota > Viridiplantae > Streptophyta > Magnoliopsida > Solanales > Solanaceae > Solanum > Solanum peruvianum. The sequence goes on along the minus strand of JAKWJD010001758.1, from coordinate 43,192,597 downwards.
GGATGTGGGAAGATTGGACATATAAGGAGATATTGTCGAAAATAGAGTTACGGACCCCCAATAGTCAGAGGTAGAGGTGGTCATGGAAGGGGCCGCCATTCTGGAGGATGTGGTGGCCAAGGTAATGGAGGTCACCAAATCAACCGGGGTGGCGGGCAAACTGGAGCTACTGCAGCGCAACACGGTAGGGGCAACGGGCAGACAGGTGATAGGGCCCATTGTTATGCTTTCCCTGGGAGGTCTGAAGCGGAGACATCCGATGTTGTTATCACAGGTAATCTTTTGGTTTGTGATTGCATGGCTTCTGTCTTATTTGATCCTGGATCCACATTTTTATATGTATCTTCCTCATTTGCTATTGTTCTTGATTTAAACTGTGATTTACTTGACATGCGCATTCGTGTCTCTACTCCGGTGGGTGAGTATGTGATAGTGGAGATGGTGTATAGGTCTTGTCTTGTGACTTTTTTGGGGAACAATACTCATGTAGACTTGATTATTCTAGAGATGGTTCATTTCGATGTAATTCTGGGTATGACTTGGCTTTCTCCAAATTTTGCAATCTTAGATTGTAATGCTAAAACTGTGACATTGGCCAAGCCTGGGACAGATCCGCTAGTGTGGGAGGGTAAATATACTTCCACCCCAGTTCGTATCATCTCCTTCCTTCGTGCTAAGAGAATGGTGAGTAAGGGTTATTTAGCTTTCTTGGCACATCGCAGGGATGATACTTCCCAAGTACCTTCGATTGAGTCTGTTTCGATGCTCACTTCATTCCGGTTAATGTAACTTATAACGCAGAGAAGTTAGCCAAACTCTATATCTCAGAAATTGTTCGATTGCATGGGGTTCCACTTTCCACCATATCAGATAGAGGTACACAGTTTACTTCTAAGTTTTGGGGAACATTGCATGCTGAATTAGGTACTAGGTTGGACCTTAGTACTGTATTTCAACCTCAGACCGATGGTCAGTCTGAGCGAACGATTCAGGTTTTGGAGGATATGCTTCGTGCATGTGTGATAGAATTTGGTGGTCATTGGGATAACTTCTTACCCTTAGTAGAGTTTTCATACAATAATAGCTATCACTCAAGTATTGATATGGCCCCATTCGAGGCATTGTATGGGAGGAGATGTAGGTCTCCCATTGGTTGGTTTGATGCATTTGAGGTGAGACCATGGGGTACTAATCTCCTGAGGGAATTACTAGAGAAGGTGAAATTCATTCAAGAAAAGCTTTTAGCGGCGCAAAGTAGGCAGAATGAATATGCAGATCGAAAGGTTAGAGACTTGGAGTTCATGGAGGGTGAACAAGTCTTGGTGAAGGTTTCACCCATGAAAGGGGTGATGCGGTTCGGTAAACGAGGAAAGCTTAGTCCAAGGTATATTGGACCATTTGAAGTACTTAAGCGAGTAGGGGAGGTGGCTTATGAATTAGCCTTGCCTTCAGGACTCTCAGGAGTGCACCCGGTATTTCATGTGTCTATGCTGAAGAAATACCATGGAGATGGGAACTACATTATTCTTTGGGATTCAGTTCTTCTTGATGAAAATTTGTCTTATGAGGAGGAGCCTGTTGCTATTTTAGATAGAGAAGTCCGCAAATTGAGATCAAAGGAGATTGCATCTATCAAGGTTCAGTGGAAGAATCGGCCAGTTGAAGAGTCCACTTGGGAGAATGAGGATGATATGCAAGAAAAATATCCACGCCTCTTTACAGACTCAGGTACGTACTCGCCCCATTTCCATACCCCCTTATAGAATGGCTCCAGCAGATTTAAGGGAGTTAAAGGCCCAACTTCAAAAGTTGTTGGGGAAAGGCTTTATTAGACCAAGTGCATCCCCTTGGGGTGCTCCTGTTTTATTTGTGAAGAAGAAGGATGGAAGTTTTAGGATGTGCATAGACTACATGCAACTAAATAAGGTAACTGTTAAGTAGTAAGTATCCTCTTCCTCGCATTGATGATTTGTTCGATCAGTTACAAGGTGCTTGTACCTTCTCAAAAATCGATTTGAGGTCTGGTTATCATCAATTGAATATACGGGCAGCAGATGTGCCAAAGACTGCTTTTTTGAACAAGGTATGGGCATTATGAATTCTAAGTAATGTCTTTTGCACTAACGAATGCCCCTGCTGCGTTCATGAGCCTGATGAACGGGATTTTTAAGCCATATCTGGATCTCTTTGTCATTGTGTTTATTGATGATATACTGGTATACTCAAAGAGCAGGAAAGAACATGAGGAGCATTTGAGGATTGTGTTGGAAGTGTTGAGGGAGAAAAGGCTTTATGCCAAATTTTCCAAGTTTGAGTTTTGGCTAGATTTAGTGTCCTTCTTGGGGCACGTGGTTTCTAAGGATGGAGTGATGGTGGATCCTTCTAAGATCGAAGCATTGAAGAGTTCGGTAAGACCTACCAATGTTACAGAGGTAAGGAGCTTTGTTGGTTTAGCTAGTTACTACTGTCGATTTGTCAAGAGATTTTCTTCTGTTGCCTCCCAACTGACAAATTTGACTAAGAAGAATGTTCCATTTGTATGGTCGGATGAATGTGAAGAAAGCTTCCAGAATCTCAAGACCTTGTTGACTACTGCACCAATTCTTACGTTGCCAGTGGAAGGCAAGAATTTCATTGTTTAATGTGATGCATCTTATTCTTGCTTGGGTGCAGTGCTAATGCAAGAGAGAAATATGATTGCTTATTCTTCAAGGCAATTAAAAGTGCATGAACGTAACTATCCGACCCACGATTTGGAGTTGGCTGCAGTGGTATTTGCATTTAAGCAATGGACACACTATCTATATGGGGTTAAGTGTGAAGTCTATGCAGATCATGGTAGCTTACAATATGTTTTTACTCAGAAGGATTTGAATTTGAGGCAGAGGAGGTGGATGGAACTACTGAAGGACTACGATGTTACTATATTGTATCACCCAGGAAAAGCTAATGTGGTGGCAGATGCTTTAAGTAGAAAAACAGGGAGCATGGTTAGTTTAGCCCACTTACAAGTTTCTAGACGCCCATTGGCTAGAGAGGTCCAAAACTTGGCTAACGACTTTATGAGACTGGAAATACTAAAGAAAGGAGGATTTTTGGCCTGTGTGGATTAAAGAGGATAAAAGTAACCCACTATTTATTTCAAGGTTATCTCCTTTAACCCCCAAGTAATTAAATTATTAACATTAACCCACTAACTTTATTATTATAATCATGAATAGTCCAAAATGCCCCTTAAAAACTTTTAACAGAAATTCGACCCAGTCAGGGTTACGCAGCCTGTGACGGTCCGTCATGACTATGACGGTCCGTCCTGCAGTTCCGTCACGAAGTTGAGAGAGTTAATTTATGTGGAAAGGTTTGTGACGGTCTGTCGTGCCTACGACGGTCCGTGCTGCTGTTCCGTCACGAAGTTCAGAGAGTCGATCTCAGTACCCAAATTTCAGAATCTAAGTGTTTTGGAACGAGACCCCCTCGACGGCCCGTCGTGCACCCATGACGGTCCGTCGTGGGATCCGTCGACCCAGACAGTTATTACTAGAAATAAACTCTACTGCTCAAAACAACGAAACAGGTCGTTATAGATACCAGTTGTTGTGATGAAAAGATGAAACCAAAAATCTAACAATAAAGAACACCAAGTTTAACGTGGAAAAACCCTTCAAACCGAAAGTAACCACCAGAGGATCGACAAGATACAAATTGCTTCATTATACGAATAAGTGGTATTCTTCTAATGGCTACACAACAAGTGCCAAAAAAGAACAAACAATAGCTACACCAATAAAAGATAAATATAAAGAAACATCACTCAAACTGAGCTTTTGTTCGAGATCTAAAACACGATCTTCATGACCTCCGTATCCGATCTCCACCATTTAAATCAATCCCCAAGATGTCAGGAACACTCAGTTCAAAGTGCAGCACGATCCAACGGTTAGTTTATCATGAAACACGATTTTAATATTGCTGGTCAGAGAAAAGACTACAGCAAAATAACCCTTTTCCTTCTCTCTGTTATGTTCTAATGACTTTCAAAGACAATATCAATGAGTAATTGAATTATTCTCTCTAGACCATCCTCTAATTATAGAGTTTTGCTTTTCCTTACAAAGCCAAAACCAACTACAAATAGAATTACAATTCCAATCTTTTTCCTAATAGAATTGGAAACCTAATAAAGAGAATAATTTCAATCCTTTTTTCAAGTAGTGTAGGCCATGGGCCTTTGGCTGGAACATGGGCATAGCCCAAAAAACTCCCCGTCTAGCCAAGGGGTCAAATGGACTTAAAGTGAAGTAACTTTTGACAGGCTTCCTGCCTGCCACACTTCTAAAAAACTCATGATTGTCTAGGATGAGTTCTTTTCACTTATATCTATGAGTATCTAACATGACTTCATCATAACCTTCAGGTTCTCCCATGCTAGTCAATAGAATATACTCATCATGAGAATAACGTGTTGAGCTTTGCTTCTCTGTAGTAGATCTTCTACAAGAGGTTTCTGGAGCATGTGAAGTGATTATCCTTGATTCATTTGTAATTGATATGTTGAATCATGTACATATTATATATGTGCATGATAGATAATTCTTTCCTTGCGTGAGGATTTTGAGTCTTGGCTTGATAGTCGTGTGTGATTTGATCCTTTCCTTAAGTTGATTTATCTTGTACTCTTTTTAAATATTGGTATGATGATGTTTCCTTAACATTTTCCCTTGATTTTATCTTTGATATCCTTGATTGATTTTCCTTGAATGCGGCTTTTATTTCACATGTTGTGAGATTTGATCTGATTGAACAAATATTTACATTCCATTCTTAACTGGTGCGCCTATCCTTAGTGTGATCACTGAGAGAATTCCGATTGTAGCCTTGTACTTGTGTTGCATCTTGTTTACTTCCTGCATCAAGAACCTGGTCAGTATTTTCATGATCAAAATGTTTGAATATGAGGTTAACAAAACATTGTCAAGTTTGTAAATATTTATTTTATTTTATTTTGAAAAAAAGCATAAGTACCCCCTTGAACTATGGTCAAAATTTTAAGAATACACATGTCACGACCCAAAACGAGCCGCGAGTGGCACCCACACTTACCTCCTTAAGTGGGCGAACCAACACATTTAAACCCAAAACATTTACCAATATTTTCCAATCATTACGAACAAAATACAATGCGGAAGACTTTTAAAACTCATTAATATAACCAATAAATTACTTTTAAAAATTAATACTTATTATTCCCACAATCTGGAAGTCATAACCACAAGAACATCTATCCTCAAATTACTAAATCTAAGAGTATCTAAGAAGCTAAAACAAGTAAACGGATAGTCCATGCCCGAACTTCATGGCATCAAGACGTAAATGAGAGAGAATCCAGTCCGAGCTAGAAGTAATAGCTCACCCTGAAATTTGATATGCTGAAGTCTGGCTAGAGTTGCGGACGAGTCGAAGTCGATGGCACGTTTGCTGCACTCCACAGATAACAAAGGGAAAAATACAAGTAGGGGTCAGTACAAGGAACACGTACTGAGTAGGTATCATCGGCCAACTCAAAATAGAAAGCAATATATATCGAATAATCATATAAAATCGACTACCATACTCAACAGTTGACAACAACAAGTACAATAACCATTGGCCGCAACACCAAGCACACCTATGAGGACTCAAGCCTCCACTCCATACTCATTTGGGAAATAGGTTCTTTAAATTGAGTATATTAACATGATTCAAGATTCATTCTCTTTATTCTTCTTGTGTCAGTACGTGACACTCCGCTCCCTTACTAATACGTGTTGGAACGTGACACTCCGATCCCCTAATTCTACATGTCGGTTTGTGACACCCGATCCCCTAATTCTACGTGTCGGTTCGTGACACCCGATCCCCTAATTCTACGTGTCGGTTTATGACACCCGATCCCCTAATTCTACGTGTCGGTTTGTGACACCCGATCCACTAATCTCATTATCTCAGTTCATCAGGCCTTCTTTTATGTCAAGGCATTATCATTAATAAAGAGGAATAAAGGTTTAAGATTCACAACCTCATCTTTCTAATCCATTACAATTACATAGTCACATCATGCAACACACAATCAAGCATATAGAAGACTTTATAATACCACCCAATACATCTCATTCGCTATTTAGAGTTTACTATGAAATAACATAAACCATAACCTACCTCCACCGAAGAATAGTGATCAAGCAATCTATTTTCCCAAAGCTGCGTTCTTCTCTTTCTGTCGCTCGTTCTCTCTCTTTTTCTTTCTGATTTTCTCTTCTCCAGATTCTCTTTGTTTTACCCTAATTATCACATTAATCATTATGCTAAAAGTAACCCATTATTTATTTCCATATTATCTTCTTTAATCCCCCAACTAATAAATCATTAACATTAACCCTCTAACTTTATAATTATAATCATGAATAGTCCAAAACACCCCTTTAAAAACTTTAGCAGAATTCCGACCCAGGTGGACTTACGCAACCTGTGATGGTCCGTCCTGCAGGTCCGTCACAAAGTTGAGAGAGTTAATTTTTGGGGAAGTTCAGAGAGTCGATCTCAGTACCCAAATTTCAGAATCTAAGTGTTTTGGAACGAGACCCCCTCGACGGTCCGTCGTGCCCATGACGGTCCGTCGTGGGATCCGTCGACCCAGTCCGTTATTACCATAAATAAGCTCTACTACTCAAAACGACTAAACAGGTCGTTACAACACATTTTATTTATATGTCCTAATACCTCCTAGAACTATTTTGAAATGTTATTAAATACACATTTTTTGTGTTAAGGTGCCTTAGAGAGTGTTGAAAGTAAATAACAAGTAAAAAATATGAAAAAAGAAAAAAATTAATCAGTATTCAACATATGTCCTTTCTTAATTGAACATTTTAGCATTAGTTAGTAAACATTATTGATAAGTAAGCTCAGTGACGGCTCAAGCTAATTAGTGGTCTAAAGTCAAAAATAAGTTGGATGCCTAAATTTTAATTACTGTTTTTTCAATGTGAGATTCAAGTTATTTATTTCTATTTGATAAAAAGGTTTTATTTTTTATTTAACTTTTTTATGATCTTCAATTTTAAATCAAGGTTGATGGTTTTTCTTAATCTTTCTTAGAACTATTCTGAACATGCGCACCGGGAGGCTGTTGATGATATTCCTGAAAGTTTCTCGGATATGACATTTAATCACTTGAGGACACTAAAGATTTATTATGTAACAGGAGTAGCAGCTGAAATGCATCTTATCAAGGTTTTATTGGCCAAGTATCCAACACTGGACAGAATGATAACCAAGCCCTGTGAAACGGAAGATAAAAAATCTTTTAAAGTACTCGTTGAGGTAACAAAATTTCAGCGTACATCATCTAATGCAGAAGTTGTGTATAGTGTAGATTAGAATCCATATTACGATCCTGTTTGATCTTAATTAGTCTTTAATCAGATCATAATCTTTTGATAAAATGTTTGAAATCGTAAAAAGAATGTTGATACAGCAGTAAGGCTGTTATTTTGCATTTGCCACTGTGAAGACCATCAGTTTGTGAACATAGGTGAATGTGGATGGATGTTTTTGATTAATTTGTTTCAATGTTTGTTCTTTGAATGATCTATGGGATGACGCTTTGGTTGGTTATTGATCTTTTTAACATATTTATTGTGGTCCTCATGGTCATTGTGCATTGTTTTTTATTTGATATGATCATGACATGAGTTGAGCCTAAATGGAATAGTGAGGATTCATATAGTCGATTTCAACAAGTTATTTTATGAGAGTCAACGACGTTGTTGACACATTGTTCTGAATAGTGAAAAAGAATGAAATTCGATCAAATCCCTTGATCTTAATGGTTAGTAAACAATACCCCTTTTGAATGGAAATGATAATCCCTTTCAACAACATTTTTCAATGAGAATTATGATACAATATACATTATAAGCTGAAATTGAATTTCAACAATATTATTCTTACAAGCTCAATGTTACAATTCCACATCCCAAAAAAAATTATCACTAAAAAAAGTAAAAGGGGAAAAAAAGGAGGGTGGGGGTGGGGGTGGGGTTAGTTGTTCATAAATCAGTCTTTTTCCTATACAGTCAGAACATATCTCATTACATTATGCAGCTTCCATATAATCATGTATATACAAGCTCAATCGAACCCTACCGCAGACAAAAAGTCGTGTATATAAGTGGAGAAGAGTAAAGGGGCAGGTCTATCATCCACTGAGTTATGAACGATGCACTATTGACCCTCGAGGACTTCTTGGTTATAAAAAAAAAGAACAAAAAAAATAAGCTCAATAACATACTACAATATTATCATTCTATCTTAGATGCCCTTTTTTTGGTTTCATCTAATTGACTATATTTTATAATCTAAAGCAAAAGTTCTGTATCTTGTTGATTAGTATCATTATCACATTCCTTCTTAATATTTAGTTAAAATGTTTTGGAAGTACAAACAGAAACGAGACCTTTGGTTGATGGAGTAGTAAGGTTGTGTTTTGCCTTTTCTTTAAGGTACTAAAAAGATTTTATCTGCTTGGAAACATAGAATTGTGAATGTTATGAATACTCTGTTTGGTAACAGAGATGGTTTTTACATTCATGCTTGTTCTTAAATGATGTATGATTTGAGACTTTAGTTGTGTATTTCAAAGTTATTTTGTGTGTGGATATCTCTTATGGAACTTCAAACATTGAGTGGGAACTTACTTTTTGGCTAGTAGGAATTTCTTTCCTGTTAAGGGATTAGTCCAAGTTAGATCGAGCAGTATTTAGGTCGGACATGATTCGTTCTCATCTATGAAGAAGAAACTCGAAGAAGCATCATTCAATTTGGGGTTCTTGTGTTCATGTTTATATTGGAGCATCATAATAGAAATATTAGATATTATTGTGATTTTAAATTATTTTATTAAAATTTAGAGTTAAATTTTTTATTTTATATTAGTTATTTGTTTTTCTCATTACAAAAAATCGTAAATAAAAATGATAAATTTTATTGATTTGAACTTATAGAATTTTTTCATTAGGTTTACAAACTTGATTACATTTACAAAAATAAAAAAGGAATAGTTTTAAGAATAAATGAGATCAAAATGATTGGAAGAATTATATATTATAAAGTGAACAATTAAAATAGGACTATGAAAAACTTTCTTTTCGAAATAAACTTAGAAAAAGTAAATATCACATAAATTAAGGGGAAAAGAGAGTAAAAATTAATGTGATTGTTTATTTAGAGAAATTGGCAGGCATATTTAGTTACGAAAAATTTACTTTGATCTGTCCAATTCAGTCCACTTAATTTTTTTGCATGTGACTTTTAATACCTTAAAATAGTTAACTTTGATTATATAGCCAGTTACAAATTCAATTTTCTGATTTTATAACTTATTTTAATTATAGAAAATCGTCATTTTTATGTAAAAGAGATCTAGAAAATACCAAGCGATATTATTTGTTTTGTATTATAGACACCAAATTCCTACATTTTAGCAACTTTTTATGTAAAGGCGAATCTAGAAGGGGCGAAGGTATTTTCATTTGAAATTTCTTGTCAAAAAATTTATATGATATATATAAGAATTTTTTTCAGTGTTTATATATAAGTTTTAATGTTTAACTTACATAAATAGGTGTAGTTTTAGGGGTATCAGATAGAAATAGCTATAAGTATCATGTTTTTAAAAAATATCTAAGTTTGTGAATGGTTATATCCATATATATGTCGTTTTATTTTTAATAGAAAAACTTATTCTAATTAATTTCCCACTAAATCAGGTAAATTGGTTAATGTAACTGACAAGGCTTTTTCTCAGCCCTTAAATCCATTAATTCGGCATTTTAAATATGTAACTGATCACTAACTTTTACTATTCTTATCAGTTAAAAAATAAGAATTATGTATGCTCTTTATTCTTAAATTGCCTCGTAAGAAAAGTACAATTAAATAGCTATAATCACAGTTTTGATCCGACGTTTCATAAAATAGAGCGAAGAGAATTGCTATGTAGAATATAGCATTAGCGGAATAGTGGTAAAGAAATAAACTTCGTATTCTGATTTATGATGGTATGTTTAGTAAGGAAAGGTTTATTTTTTGTGAGAAAAATAATATTTTTCGTATTCAGTTGATTATGTATTCATCATTTATTTAAGTATTTAATGTATGCATACTTTCGTATAGAATGTATAAATGAAATAATATATAGATTATAGGTTGAACTGTCAACTGATTGCACTTATTCAGTAAGTGATGAAGGGAAGACTTATATCTTATGCTTGGAAAAGAAGACTTGTAGTTGCAATAGGTTTCAAGTTGACGGAATACCATGTGCACATGCGTGGAGGGTTTTGAACAAAAAAAAATATTCTTCTAGATGAATATTGTTCACATTTTTACTTGCCAAAAACAATATTGAAAACATATGAAGTGCATGTATCCTCTTCCTAACAAAAGTTAAAGGAATTTACTTGAACACACTGCTACTGAAGTTGTGTTGACACCAAGTTTGTCACGACCCAAAACCGAGCCGCGACTGGCACCCACACTTACCCTCCTATGTGAGCGAACCAACCAATCTAAACCTTAACATTTCAATGTTTATCAGCAGAAGGTAATGCGGAAGACTTAACTCATTAATAAAAACAGTTCAATAACTACTAAAATTCAACAATTTATTATTCCCCAAAATCTGGAAGTCATCACCACAAGAACATCTACCTTCAAATTACTAAACTAAGAGTATCTAAGAAAGCAAAAACAAGTAAAAGCTAGTCCATGCCGGAAGTTCAAGGCATAAAGACTTGAAGAAGAAGACCCAGTCCAAGCTAGAAGAATTAGCTCACCCTGAATATCTGGTATGACGAAGACTGGCTAGAATCACTGTTGAGTTGAAGACGACGGAACGTTTGCTGCACTCCACAAATAACAAGAAGAAAACATAAAAGTAGGGGTCAGTACAAACCACGGGTACTGAGTAGATATCATCGGCCAACTCAAAATAGAGAACAGTATATATCAAGTAATATCATAAATCAACTATAAAACTCAACATGTAGCAACAACAAGTACTATAATCATCATTAAGTACCATCAAGTTCATCCATGAGGGCTCAAGCCTCAATACCATACTCATTTGGGAATTATTTTTATTAAGTTGAGTATATTATCATCTTTTAAGATTCATTATCTTTCCTCCTCTTGTGTCGGTACGTGACACTCCGATCCCCTACTACTATGTGTCGGTACATGACACTCCTATCCCCTAATTCTATGTGTCGGTTCGTGACACCCGATCCCCTAATACTACGTGTCGGTTCGTGACACCCGATCCCCTAATAATATGTGTCGGTACGTGACACTCCGATCCTCAAATTCTACGTGTCGGTTCGTGACACCCGTCCCACTAATACTATGTGTCGGAACGTGACACTCCGATCCACTAATACTATGTGTCGGAACGTGACACTCCGATCCACTAATCTCATTCTATCAATTCATCAAGCCTTCTCTATACCAAGGCATCATCATTAATAACGTAGATTAAAGTTTCTTTTCAAGATTTGGGATTCAATAGTTTCATCATGCTTATTTTATCACAATCACATAATCATATTCATACAAGCATACAATTAAGCATATAGACAGGTTTACAATACTACCAATACATATCATTCGCTATTAAGAGTCTACTACGAATAGCATGAAAACCATAACCTACCTCCACCGAAGATTAGTGATCAACAAGCAATTTCCCAAGCTCTTGTGTTTTCCTCTAGTTCGATCCTCCCTCTATCGTTCAATTCCCTCTCTCTTTGTTCTTTCTATTTTTCTTATTCAAAACCCTCCTTCTTTTACCCTAATTAGCATATAATTAAGAATCAAAGATGGCAATAATAACCCACTAATTAACTTAAGGTTACCTCTTTTAACCCCCAAGTAATTAGACTTATTAATATTAACCCTCTAACTTTATAATTAAAGAAGGAATAGTCCAAAACGTCCCTTAAAACGTGTAAAGAAATCCGACCCAGACTAGGATTACGCAACCTGTGACGGGCCGTCGTGCCTGCGATGGTCCGTCCTGCAGGTCGTCGCCAAGTTCAGAGACCGAAATTTCCACCAAGGGTCTGTGACGGTCCGTCACGCATGTGACGGTCCGTCCTGCAAGTTCGTCATGAAGTTCAGAGAGTCGATTTTCAGTACCCAATTTCAGAATTTCTAAGTGTTTTGAAACGAGACCCTACGACGGTCCATCGTGCCCATGACGGTCTGTCGTGGGGTCCGTCGCCTCAACCAATTTTCCAGAAATAAAATCTACTGCTCAAAACGACTAAACAGGTCATTACAAAAATACAAGCGACATCCGAGAGGCCAAAGAAGCAAGAGAAGTCATTTAGCGATTTGAGTAAAAGGAAGTGTAGTAATTCTTGTTGTACACATATAATAGGTGGTTCATGTAGAACTGCAATACGGAATGCATAGTACCTTATACATCCCTCTATAAAAGCATTCTTTAACTTAATTATCGTTATGTCGAATCAGTGAATTAAAAAAGTCATATTCTTTTTGAAATATTTTTTTTTATTTGTTTGCTTAAATTATAAATAACTTGAATGTTATCTCAATACTTAATTTGATAGTATTAATATGTATTGACATATCCAAACAACTGATAATACGTGCATATAGTTATACTTGATAATATGTTGGTGAATATATATATAAAACAATTATACTAGTGAAAAACTAATAAATATAATAGACAACCTATAAAAATACAAAAGGAACAATGTTCTTTGTATACACTTACAGATTACTTTGGTGTATGATAAAAATCACTTTAAAAACATGTAATAATGTAATTACTACCATTATTTATGATATGATTATCACTTTTAACAATGTAAGTATCCAAATTTCTTTAAGTAATAACTCACAATAAATGAATATAGTAATACTTGTGTAAATTTTGATATGAAAAAGACTCTAGCATAAATTTATACTATTGAATATATTGATAAAAAAATACACAACTGAACATATTGATTATGAAAAGTATTTATCCAAGAGTATATGTTTTTAGATGAACTATACATTTATACAAACATACATTCATCTCTTCCTACAACTACGTTGAATGCAATAACCCCAACACAAAAGTTTAACTAAGTAGCTACCAAAACAGTAAAGACACATGATCATATATCTAAAGAAGAGTTCATAATGTTTGACAAAAAAAATATTAGTTTTAATCATCAGCATTAAATAGAAGTTAAAAATGAAAACTAGCACAAGAAAATAATAAATTCTAACAAGTTGACTATTATCGATTTTTGTGGGTGGCCTGATCATTCTGGGTGGTGCCTCAATATACCAATTAAGAAGGTATATCCTCTACATAAACTTACTTGTTCAACTTACACTACATTCATATGAATACACCGTACTGTAGTCATCTTGAAAAAACAGAATGACGACATATCAACTTTTTTCCATTCACAGTCAGTGATGTACCTTCTTTCCTTTTACAAGAACCACTTCTTTCTTATTCTTCCATCAGACTCAATGTTATAGGGTTATTCAAAGATTTTGATTTCTTCTGAATCTCCATTGCCACAATGGAGCATGAAATTTGTGATTGCTTTTGTGCTATACACAATCAAACGAGAGCATTCGCAACACATAATTATCGGGATAATTTATGCCTCTTGTGAACCTCTTGAGAGTATCCAATTCCGACATAACAATATTGAATACAACCAACAACTTTAACCCTAATAATATGCCAAAATGTAAAACTATATAAAATATTCAAAAAAAAAATAGAGGGAAATATGGGAATTAGAAGATATCGGTCGAAACCAGTAACAATGAACCATTGAAGAACAAGCACACTTGTTGATCGGGAAGATTTGATGAGCGAAGAGTCCATAATTTTGTGGTTCCTACTAGTAGATCGAGTTGATTTAGGAGTAATAGAATTGACTTGGAGATAAAGAATTTAAATTAGGGATAATGAAAGAATGCTAAAAAGTGAAAATAGGGAAGAGAAAGTGTGAAAAGTGGGAAAAAGTAAACTTTATGTGTGTGAATTACATTTTGCTATTTATTAATTAAATATACCTATAAAATAAAAATTAATTATAGTTTATCAATATTATTTTATTATTAATATTTCTTTTGACATTTTCGGTAGTTTCTCCAATTTTAAATTACTCAACATAAATGGCTTTGTCCATTGTAAGTTGTTTCAATTTCACTTGTTTAATTACCATTTTTTTAGAAGACCATGAAAAAGTTGGAGGTTTGGTAGTGGTATGAAATTTTTATACATACTCATAAAATATTTTTATCAATAACGTTATTGTGTACTAAAATATTTAAAAGAACTAATAAAATAATTAAACTTAGCGAAAATGGAGTTGACTTGGGTCTCGACTCATTATCTGCCCCGTTTTGGCTCAATTCATATTGATCCAATCAAATTCAGTTTGGATTTGATATTGACCCGTTTGATGTCTTGAACCATTATGATGACCTAAAATTGATCCAATTTGCTCAAATACCGTCCCTAACAATGCCTAAGATCAAAATAGAACAAAAACCAATGAAACAAATGCACTTATACAAGAAAACTAATTATAAAACTACCAAATAGTTATCCTCTTTTGGATGAGTAGCGATTTAATAGAGCAAATGAAGATTAGCCTAGAAATATATAATGTTACAACCAAATTGTAGATATCCATGTGTATATACCATTTTTCTACGAAATAAAAAGATTAGCTATGAATAATAATTATTTTTAGCATTCACTACTAATATTACTAATATGATAATTACATATCATAAATTAGTTGTACCATATAAGTTTTATTTTATTTTATTAATTAAATAGATTCATCATTTCATTAGATTACATGTTGCGCAACAAAAACAATAACATTTTCCGTGGAATCCTATAAATTGGTCCTTTTATGTTCATTAGGGTTACTACCTCCACTCGATTCAATCACGAAAGTTACAGTAGCGTAAGATATGGCAAAAGGACATTGATTTCGTTTTCTACCTCAAATACGCTCGTTCAAAATCCTGTATGTATATACACTAATTTCTTCATTAGCATAAATGTTTATGATTTTACATGTTGTATCAGAGCCTGAAACTTGAACTAATGATTTTCACTCTTGAACTAACTTTATCTTGTGATGAGAAGCAAAGTCACATTCATATGTGTGGGTGCATATACATGTATATCTATATCTTACCAAAAAAATAATTAACAGCTCACTCTTAATGAGTATAGAACTATCCTTGTGCTAGAGAAATCACCCACAAAACTAGGGTTTGAATCTAGCTAAATCCCTTATTTCTTATTAAGTTTACTGGTGCACCTGAAGTCTTATATTATTAAGTTCATTTTTTGTTTTATATAGACACAAATTTTAATTTTCTATTATGACATAAGATTTTAGACAACCGCTATTAAGATTGAAGAAAAAAAAATGTGTTAAAATGGGCACTGAATAAACTACAACTTTGATATATTTAATACATCATGTTAGGAATCTAACTAAAAGAAACAGAATGATTCTTATTTAGTCCTAGAACCCACGAATTCCAAAAATAAATAGTTAGGGAAAAATATAGTCAAGTTTTTTGAGTATTAAATCTTTTTTAGGTGGCGTAAAGAGTGTTGAAAGCAAATGACAAATAAAAAATAAGAAGGAAAAAAATTAATCAGTATTCAACATATGTCATTTCTTAATTTAATATTTTAACATTAGTTAGTGTAGAAATATCACGATCGTATGGAGAAATCAAGGATGTATTGATGATTATAATGTTGAGTTACAAGCTCCTTACATAAGACAAGAGTCACATTCTAGTTATACTAGGAAACCTACAACAATACAAATAATTACATGAGTAGTAATTTATTACAAGTCAAATACCTTATCCTAGTCAACTCCTATAATGTTCAATAGCTTAATAGTATATAACTTAGGATTTCGTAGTCTAATCCTAGTATGAATCCAACTATAGCTCGCCAGCCTACTTCAATGGAGTTGTTCCTTTGACGTGTTCCATCAATCATCAAGCTTCCTTCAAAACTTCCCTCAAGGTAGTGAGTAGAGGAATTGTATCTCCTAGCTTGCTGGAAAAAGTAGTGAAATCCTATTTTGTTAAGGCTTTGATATGAATTTCAGCTAGTTGATCCTTAGTGTTCAAAAATTTAGTAAGAAATTGTCCCCTGGCCCCTTTCTCACGAATAAAATGATAGTGTAGTTCAACATATTTGGTTCTAGCATGCATAACTGGAATAGTTGTCATGTACAGCACACTCATATTATCATAATACAACGTAGCAATAGATCGAAGGAACACTACAATGTCATGAAGAAGATACAAAATTCAAGTCATTTCTGGGGCAGTGGAGGCTAGTGCTCTATACTCAGCTTCAGCGCCCAATCGAGCTACTGTGGTCTGTTTCATGGAGGTCTCAAAATAAAATTTGCATCTAGGTAGATACTATAACCTGTAGTTGATCTCCTAGTTGCGATACAACCTCCCAATCAGCATTTGAGTAGCCATACAACCTACATGGTGATTGTGAAATAATTCTAAGTGCAAAGTGTAGAGTACCTTTTATGTACCTGCGTATCATTTTTACCCCTTAAAGATGTTCAATGTTTGGGCTTTGCATAAATTGGCTTGCTAAATTCACAACATAAGTGATATTAGGTCTTGTGAGGGTCAAATTTGAAGATTTCCTACTATCATTTTGTAAAATGATGCATATACAAGCCTTCCCAGAGCTTCATGCAAACCATGTTTTCTAGCGAAATGAGTGGCTACAACCTTTGCCAAAGTCATCTCTGTCTTGGACAAGTTCTTTCTTTCAAGCTTATCATTCCCATAGACTTGTATTAATCAGCTTAACGTAGATATATCTATGTTCAACTTGTTTCTTAGATCACTCACTCTACCAAGAGGAAAAACCTTCGATCCTTGTTTATGTTAATGTACATCCTCAAACAGCTTTCGGTACTTATTATATTCAAGCTTTATCAATCCATACACTAAATTTAAAATAAAAGCTTTACAAATATATTCAGCCAAATGTAGAAATAGGCAGTATCAAATTCAACAACAAAAGAAAATCAAGGGGAAATACAGTCGGTAAAACGGAAACCTAAGAAATCAAATCTGAAAACCAAGAGCAAAACAGAGTTACCTTTGAAATTCCAACAGTCAACTTGATCACTCTAAATAAAGTGAGTCAGACATATTATCAAACAGGTTGGGTGCATAAAATTAACAACATATCCCTAATTATAAGATTGATTTTCTTTACAAATCAACTTGGATAATTCTATCCCAAAATTAAGTGAAATATAGATAAGCATCAGTGGCTATGACAAGTATATGATAATATTGCAAAAATTATAGAAAACATGAAAAATACGAAAAAGCGGTAATTATCCTGAAAAACATGAGAAAATTAAGGGAAAGGTGTCAAATAAGTCTCGTTTTTGTTTTTGGTGACAGATTGACCAAGAGCTAGTCAAATCCTCTTTAAAATGTAGTTAAGTAAATATGGTACCAAATTAACATTTCTAAAACTTTCTGATCTTTTATAAAATACAAAAAAACACACTTTTATAATTCAAACCAAATCATTTTAAAAAAAAATAATCTTTTCATCTTCTTCCTCTCTTCACTCCTGGGGCATTTTTCTTCTTTTCCTTAAAAATTAAGAATTCCTCGTTACCCTTCCTCTCCGGTCCTCCATTATCTTCCTCTCCAGTCGTTACTCTCTCATCTTTCTGAACTATAATTGTGTTCGACTAGACTTAATGATGTATATTATTTATTATTTTTGAAAGAAAATTAACCAACTCAAAAAATCCTCATTTTGAGGAAATGTGTATGTATTGTTATCATTCAGTGAAAAGTAATTTTTTGTTGCAGTTGTTGTTGTTTTTATGACTATTTTGATGATATGATTATAGAAATATAGTGTTGTTCAGGTGTCCAACATATATTTTATTTGTTGAAACTATTAGCATATGTTTCCACAATTTAGTGATATGTTGGTGCATATTCAAACAGTTATCATATGTTGTAACATCTCACTTTAGGTCAACATCTTGAACATCTGTTGCCACATAAGATTCATATGTTGCTACAATCGTTATATTTTTGTAAACATATGATTCATATGTAGAAACATAAGATCTATAAGTCGCAACAGAAGTTTTATGTGTCGCAATAGCAGGTACATATGTGGCAACATAATATTAATTTATCGCAACAGACTATCCATCTGTTGCAACATACTGCTATTATTATTTTATAATGAATTGTAAAATCTTAATATTTTCTTATTTACCTTGTAGATGAAATGATATAACAAACTTCATTTTCTAACATGAAATGCTTTTTTTTTGTCTATGTGAAGAATGTGAGCAGCAACATGATTATTTTATTAGTCGTGTTAAAAAACTCACTAATATTTTTAAGGAAATGTCTCATAATATTGATGTGCAAATATCCAAGAAGATTTCACAGCCTTTGAAGTGTAGGAGGTTCAAAAAATATATTTCCCAAACACTTTGTAATTAGTGAGAAGAAAGAAAAGGAGAAGAACGCAAAGGAGGAGAAGGAGAAGGAGAAGAAGGCAAAGTAGAAGAAGGAAAAGGAGAAGAAGGCAAATGAGGAGAAGGAGAAGGAGAAGAAGTCAAAGGAGGAGGATGAGAAGGAGAGGAAGGCAAAACAGGAGAAGGAGAAGGAAAAGAGAAGAAGAAGAAGAAGGCAAAGGAGATGGAGAAGGAGAAAGAGAACAATAAAGAGAAGAAAGTTGAAGTCGTCAGTTGTGATGTGAAGCGACAATATCCATTTGAAGATTTTAACATTGACGGAGAGGGTCCAACTGAAGTAATGTCATCCTTCTCGCAATGGATAACGAGGGTCTTCACAAGCATCATGCAAAAAAGTAAGTAAAGTAAGGTCATTTAACTATTGTTAGTATTTCTTTTTATTGTCGACTAAATAGTTATTTTTAATGATTACACAATTGCAGAGGAAACAAGGAGGATCACTACTTAGCCAATTGCTCAAAACATGATTTTCACCAACTTGATTTTGTAGTTTCATTTCAAAGGAATAAGGACTGGTTCTACATAATGTTTTAACCCAATAAGTCCTGTAATGATGAGGTAAATCCATTCTCACTTTTAAATGTATTTTTAGTACATGAATATATACAATTAAATTGATACACTTGTTTGATGCATAAGTGCAGTATGTGGATGTCATATTTTACTATTTGCTTAAGAAGTCGAAGTAGAAGATTCAGTCTAAATATCAATATACCACCACTACTTGATTTTTCAAAACATATATTGACAATGTTAGTGAATATAAGAATAAAATCGTTGGCATAATGATAGGGTTTGGTATACCTTGTGGACTGCCTTGGCACCTTGCAGATGATGTTTATGTCCGTGTAAATAGTAATGGGGAATTCCATTGGGTCTTGGCAGTCGTTGCATTAACGGAATGGAGCATAAAAGTGTATAATTCCATGTCCTCAACTAGGTTTAATAGAAAATTATCCTCCGATCTTAAAAAGTTGTCTACAATGTTGCCAAAGTAACTTGAGTTAAGTGGATTTGTTTAGCTAAAAGAGCGAACCAACTGGACAGTTCTTAAATGTTACCAAGGAAAAAACAAATCTCACTCATTCGAAGTCAGACATGTTACTGGTATTGCCAAACAAGAAAACAATAGTTTGTAAGTATCACCATATTTTTTTGACTTACGACTATCGAAATGTGATGTTATTATATTTTCTGATTGGTGATATGCCACGCAGAGATTGTGGAATTTTTGTTGTTGCATAAACTGAGTTTTTGAGTGATGGATTAGAAGTACCATCATGTGGAATTAGTGCTGACACCCTTCGCTTGAGATAGACTTCACTCCATGGAATTATGGGATTGTAAAGGCTCGAAATAGTTATGTTAGTAACAATGAAGACCCAGAGATGCGTAGAACTAAAAAAAAGCTAAGATCGATGAAAATGTTGTGTTCAAAACTATTGATTATAAAGGTGGTTATGTCTATCATATCATTGTGAATTACCTTTTTGTTGATAAGTTGTATAAAACAGTTGGTGAAGTGGTAATTAAAATATTTTTATGATTATTTTGATTTTATTTAAACAAATGTCAATTTAGATGGAAAGGATCAAATGTGTTGTCTATGGCAACATATGTAATTTATGTTGTAATAAACACGACAAACTTCTATGTCGCAACATATGTCACAGTTTGAATTGTTATAATTAAAAAATATTAAATGACTTTAATTTTCATTTTCCCTCTCTCCTCTCTCTCTCCTCTCTTCTATAAATGTTGTTTTGTATTCCAAGATTTATTTATTTATTCTAATTAATTTCAGTTTTCTTCTCTAATTTGCCAATATTTTCTCCTTCTCTCTTCTTTTCTTCTCTTTGTCCTTCCTTCACAAATTATCTTCTACACCAAGGTGGTGGTGTCCTCATAATTTCTACTTTATCGTTGATACATATATTTTTCAGGTAAGGTAACATGTAATTAGGGTTTGAAATGCATGTTCTTATTTGCTTATTGCCCTGTTTTGACTTGTGATTGTAGCTCATGTGTGTATGGCTTTCAAATATTTTATTTTTGTGATTGCAGATACAAATATAATGGCTACTTTCAAAAGAAAATTTGATATTGATACATCTGACAAAACAAAGATCCAGAAGAAGGCTAGGTCTAAAATTGTTAGGAAGACGGACGAAAATACTAAACTTGTAGAAAATCTTGCAACTGAAATATTTTCTTCTTCTCAAGAAGAAGTACAATTTTGTCAAAAAGAATATGAAGACAGACAATTAGAGGAGAAAGAAGATGAAAAAGAAGAAGATGTTGAGGAACAAGGAAAAATAAATGAATTTCAGCAAGAACAAGGAGAAAAAATATAGAAAAAGTAGTTGTGGCACAACAAGAAAGAATAAATGAAGTTCATGAAGAAGAACAAGAACTTCATGAAGCGTTCAATGCTAGTGGTGATAATGGGATTAAAATCATCCATGTAAACACTTTTCCTGTGCATCTGCATCCTAATGCTAATGGTGACAGCATTATTAGGTCAGTCCTGGAAAGACCTGTCGTAAAATTCAGGGATATCCTCAAGAGAAATCATGTCACGACCCAAAATCGAGCCGCGATTGGCACCCACACTTACCCTCCTATGTGAGCGAACCAACCAATCTAAACCCTAACATTTCAATATAATATCAACAGAAAGTAATGCGGAAGACTTAAACTCATTAATAAAATCAATTCAAAAACTATTATTATCCCCAAAATCTGGAAGTCATCATCACAAGAACATCTATCCTCAAATTACTAAACTAAGAGTATCTAAGAAAGCAAAAAACAAGTAAAAAGCTAGTCCATGCCGGAAGTTCAAGGCATCAAGACTTGAAGAAGAAGGTCCCGTCCAAGCTAGAAGCATTAGCTCACCCTGAAGATCCGGTGTGACGAAGACTGGCTAGAATTACTGTTGAGTTGAAGACGACGGCACGTTTGCTGCACTCCACAAATAACAAAGAAAGAAACATGCAAGTAGGGGTCAGTACAAACACAAGTACTGAGTAGATATCATCGGCCAACTCAAAATAGAAAACAGTATATATCAGTTAATATCATAAATCAACTATAATACTCAACATGTAGCAACGACAAGTACTATAATCATCAACAAGTACCACCAAGTTCATCCATGAGGGCTCAAGCCTCAATATCATAATCATTTGGGAATTAGGTTCATTAGATTGAGTATATTATCATCTTTCAAGATTCATTATCTTTCTTCCTCTTGTGTCGGTACGTGACACTCCGCTCCCCTACTACTATGTGTCGGTACGTGACACTCCGATCCCTTACTTCTATGTGTCGGAACGTGACACTCCGATCCCCTAATTCTACGTGTCGTTTCGTGACACCCGATCCCCTAATACTATGTGTCGGTACGTGACACTCCGATCCCCTAATTCTACGTGTCGGTTCGTGACACCTGATCCCTTAATACTATGTGTTGGAAACGTGACACTCCGATCCCCTTAATCTACGTGTCGGTTCGTGACACCCGATCCCTTAATACTATGTGTTGGAACGTGACACTGCGATCCACTAATATCATTCTATCAAATCATCAAGCCTTCTCTTATACCAAGGCATCATCAATCTCATTACTTTAGTTCATCAAGCCTTCTTTTATACCAAGGTATCATCATTAACAAAGTAAATTAGGGTTTCTTCAATATTTAGGATTCAATAGCTTCATCATGCTTATTTTATCACAATTTCATAATCACAATCATGCAAGCATACAATTAAGCATATAGAAGGGTTTACAATACTACCAATACATATCATTCGCTATTAAGAGTTTACTACGAATAGCTTAAAAACCATAACCTACCTCCACCGAAGATTAGTGATCAAGCAAGCAAATTTCCAAGCTTTGTGTTTTCCTCTTCGTTCCTCTCGATCTATTCGTCTCTCCCTCTCTTTGTTCTTTCTAGGTTTCTTATTCAAACCCTCTTTCTTTTACCCTAATTAGTATATAATTAAGTATAAAAGATGACAATAATAACCCACTAATTAACTCTAAGTTACCTCTTTTATCCCCCAAGAAACTGAGTTATTAATGTTAACCCACGAAATTTATAATTATAACAGGAATAGTCAAAAACACCCCTTTAAAACATAACCAGAATTCCGACCCAGACTTGGATTACGCAACCTGTGACGGACCATCGTGCCTGCGACGGTCCGTCCTGCAGGTCGTCGCAAAGTTCAGAGACTCAATTTTCACTAACGAGCCTGTGACAGTCCGTCACGCCTGTGACGGTCTGTCCTGCACTTCCGTCACGACGTTCATAGAATTGTTCCCAGTACCAAATTCTCAAGAGTTGAAGTGTTTTGGAACGGAACCTCACAATGGTCCGTCATATCTGTGACGGTCCGTCCTGCAGGTCCGTTACAGAGTTTAGAGAGTCGATTTCAGCACCCAATTTTCTAATTTCTAAGTGATATGGAATGAGACCCCCTCGACGGTCCGTCGTGCCCACGACGGTCCATCGTGGGGTCCATCGTATCAGCCTGTTTTTCCAGAGATAAAATCTGTTACTCAAAATGACTAACAGGTCGTTACAATAGATACCAATTTACCCATCGTTCGTCCTCGAACGATCACAAGAAAAGAAACAAGGGCGAAAGGGAGTACCTGAATCTGTGAACATATGTGGGTATTTTTCTTGCATATCAACCTCCTTCTCCCAAGTGGCCTCTTCAACTGGTCGATTCTTCCATTGAACTTTGATGGATGCAATCTCCCTCGACCTTAACTTGCGTACGTCTCTATCTAAAATAGCAACAGGTTCCTCTTCATAAGTCAAATTCTCATCAAGCAGAACAGAATCCCAACGAATGATATAGTTTCCATCCCCATGGTATCTTTTCAACATGGACACATGAAATACCGGATGCACTCCGGACAGCCCTGAAGGCAAGGCTAATTCATAAGCCACCTCCCCTACTCGCTTTAGTACTTCAAATGGTCCAATATACCTTGGACTTAGCTTACCCTTTTTTCCAAACCGCATCACCCCTTTCATGGGTGAAACCTTCAGCAAGACTTGTTCGCCCTCCATGAACTCCAAGTCTCTAACCTTTCAATCCGCATAT
Source organism: Solanum peruvianum (assembly GCA_027705065.1). Taxonomy (NCBI): domain Eukaryota; kingdom Viridiplantae; phylum Streptophyta; class Magnoliopsida; order Solanales; family Solanaceae; genus Solanum; species Solanum peruvianum. The sequence continues at coordinate 43,168,775 of JAKWJD010001758.1, read as the reverse complement.
TCCTTTTGTCTTCTTTGAGCCGCTAAAAGCTTTTCTTGAATAGCTTTCACCTTCTCTAAGGAATCCCTCAACAGATCAGTACCCCAAGGTCTAACCTCAAATGCATCAAACCAACCAATGGGAGACCTACATCTCCTCCCATACAATGCTTCAAATGGAGCCATATCAATACTAGAGTGATAGCTATTATTGTATGAAAACTCCGCTAAGGGTAACAAATTATCCCAATGACCACCAAACTCTATCACACATGCGCGAAGCATATCCTCCAACACTTGAATCGTTCGCTCAGACTGACCATCGGTCTGAGGGTGAAATGCAGTACTAAGGTCCAACCTAGTACCTAATTCAACATGCAATGTTCTCCAAAACTTAGAAATAAACTGCGTACCTCTATCTGATATGATGGAGAGTGGAACTCCATGCAACCGAACGATTTCTGAGATGTAGATTTTGGCTAACTTCTCTGGGTTGTAGGTCACCTTGACCGGAATTAAGTGAGAGGACTTAGTTAATCTGTCCACAATTACCCAAATGGAATCAAACTTACTCAATGTCTTTGGAAGACCAACACGAAGTCCATTGCAATTCTCTCCCACTTCCATTCAGGAATGGGCATTCTCTGAAGTGTTCCTCCGGGCCTCTTGTGTTCATACTTTACTTGCTGACAATTTGGACATTTGGCAACAAAATCCACAATGTCACGCTTCATTCTACTCCACCAAAAGTGTTGTTTTAGGTCGTGGTACATCTTGGTTGCACCAGGATGTATAGAGTATCCGGAACTATGAGCCTCTGTAAGAATAATGTGGATCAAGTCATCAACCTGGGGCACACATACCCTTCCCTTAATTCTCAAAACACCTTCCTCATCAATTATGGCCTCTTTAGCCTCTCCTCTCAACACCATATCCCGAATTCGGCTTAGTTTCTCATCATCAAACTGTTTTCCCTTGATCTTGTCAAGAAAAGAAGATCTCGCCTCCACACAAGCTAGAAATCCTCCCTTATCATTTACTTCTAGCCTCATAAAGTCATTAGCCAGGTTTTGGATTTCTCTAGCCAATGGGCGCCTAGAAACATGCAAATGAGCTAGACATCCCATGCTTCCTGCCTTTCTACTTAAGGCGTCTGCCACAACATTAGCCTTTCCCGGATGATATAGAATAGTGATATCGTAGTCCTTCAGTAGTTCCATCCATCTCCTCTGTCTCAATTTCAAATCATCTGAGTGAAGACATATTGTAGGCTACGATGGTCCGTATAGACTTCACATTTAACCCCATACAAATAGTGTCTCCATTGCTTTAGTGCAAATACTACCGCGGCCAACTCCAAATCATGGGTCGGATAGTTACGTTCATGCACCTTTAATTGCCTCGAAGCATAAGCAATTACATTCTTCTCTTGCATTAGCACAGCACCCAAACCCGAATAGGATGCATCACAATAAACGATGAAGTCCTTACCCTCCACTGGCAAAGGAAGAATTGGTGGAGTAGTCAACAAGGTCTTGAGTTTCTGAAAGCTTTCCTTACACTCATCCGACAATACAAATGGAACATTCTGCTTAGTCAAGTTCGTTAATTGGGAAGCAATAGAAGAGAATCCCTTGACGAATCGGCGGTAGTAGCTAGCTAAACCAACAAAACACCTTATTTCTGACACGTTTGTAGGTCTCACCCATTTCTTCACTGTCTCAATCTTAGATGGATCCACCATCACTCCATCCTTAGAAACTACGTGTCCCAAGAAGGACACTGAATCTAACCAAAACTAACACTTGGAGAATTTGGCATAATGATTCTTCTTCCTCAACAACTCTAACACCATTCTCAAATGCTCCTCATGTTCCTTCTTACTCTTTGAGTATATCAGTATATCATCAATAAATACGATCACAAAGAGATCCAGATATGGCTTGAAAATCCCGTTCATCAAGCTCATGAAAGCAGCAGGGGCATTCGTAAGACCAAATGACATTACCACGAATTCGTAATGCCCATACCTAGTTCGAAAAGCAGTCTTGGGTACATCCGTTGCCCGTATTTTCAATTGATGATAACCGGATCTCAAGTCAATCTTAGAGAAGACACAAGCACCTTGTAACTGATCGAACAAGTCATCAATGCGAGGAATGGGATACTTGTTCTTAATACTTACCTTGTTCAACTGCCGGTAGTCTATGCACATCCGGAAACTCCCATCCTTCTTCTTCACAAATAGCACCGGAGCACCCCAAGGAGATGCACTTGGTCTAATGAAGCCCTTGCTCAATAACTTTTGAAGTTGGGCCTTTAACTCTCTTAACTCCGCGGGAGCCATTCTATAAGGGGGTATAGAAATGGGGCGAGTACCCGGTTCCAAATCGATGCAAAAATCGATATCTCTATCCGGTGGCATACCAGGAAGATCTGCAGGGAACACATCCAGAAACTCACAGACTACCAAAACCGACTCAATTGGAGGTAGTGGGGTAGTGTCATCCCTGAGATGCGCCAAGAAAGATAAACACCCTTTACTAACCATTCTCTTAGCGCGAAGAAAGGAGATGATCCGAACCAGAGTGGAAGTGTAGTTTCCCTCCCACACTAACTGATCTGTCCCAGGCTTGGCTAACGTCACAGTTTTAGCATTACAATCCAAGATTGCAAAATTTGGAGAAAGCCAAGTCATACCCAGAATCACATCGAAGTCAACCATTTCTAAGATAACCAAATCTACATAAGTGTTTCTCCCCACAAAATTCACCAAACAAGACCTATATACTTTTTCTACTATCACAGACTCACCCACCGGAGTAGACACACGAATAGGCATGTCAAGTAATTCACAAGGTAAATTAAGACCAATAGCAAATGAAGAAGATACATAAGAAAATGTGGATCCAGGATCAAACAATATAGAAGCCATGCAATCACAAACCAAAAGATAACCTGTGATAACAGCATCAGATGTCTCCGCTTCAGATCTCCCAGGGAAAGCGTAACAATGGGCCCCATAACTTGTCTGTCCGTTGCCCCTACCATGTTGGGTTGTAGTGGCTCCAGTTTACCCATCACCTCTGCCGTTTTGGTGACCACCATTACCTCGACCACCACGTCCTCCAGAATAACGGCCTCTACCATGACCACCTCTACCTCTAGCTATCGGGGTTCTATAACTCTGTTTCGGACAATTTCTCCTAATATGTCAAGTCTCCCCACATCCATAACACTCTCTGGAGTCAAGCATAGGTCTCTCAGAGAAGTGTTGACCGGTCTGAGGTGGACCCCCAACTACAGTCTGTAGTGAAGACTGAATTGGTCGGGCCGAGTAACCTCCTGAACCCTGTCCTCTAGTGTAAGAACCATTAAACTCACCCCCCTTTCGAAACCTTTTTGATGTCGATGTCGTGGTGAAGTCATCTGGCTTCACTCCTTCCACCTCTATCACGAAGTCTACCACTTCTTGGAAGGATTTTGCCGTAGCCGCTACCTGTAAGGCCAAAATCCGCAATTCTGACCTCAACCCCTTCACAAACCGGCGAATCCGCTCTTGTGGACTGAAACAAAGTTGGGTGGCATACCTGGATAATGCACGAAACTTAGTCTCATATGCATTAACCGACATCCTACCTTGCTCTAGGCTCAAGAACTCATCCCTTTTTCTATCCCTCAAAGTCCGGGGGATATACTTCTCCATAAACAAGCTAGAAAATGAGGCCCAAGTCATAGGCGGTGCCTCTGTTGGTTGACACTCAACATGTGACCGCCACCACATTTTGGCGTTCCTTTGAAACTGATAACTCACGAACTCAACACCGAACCGTTCTACGATACCCATCTTGTGTAGTAGCTCATGACAGTCAACCAGAAAATCGTAAGCATCCTAAGATTCAGCACCCTTAAAGACTGGAGGTTTCAATTTCAAGAACTTACTGAAAAGTTCATGCTAATCATTTGTCATTATAGGCCCTGTAGTCAGACGAGGAAATGTGCCTATTTCCATTGAGGCATCCATGCGGGGAGCCATAGTAGCCGCATGTTGTACCTCTGGAACCTGAGGTGCTGGTGTAGAAAACACTGGAGGTGTCTGACCCTGATCAGATAACCCGCTAAGATAAGCAAGAACCTGATTGATCATCTCTGGGGTAGGTTGGGGTGGCAGTTCCTCGTTCTGCACTTGTTCATTCTCCCCTTCCTCACCCTCTCTTATCACTTCCTCAGTAGGTGGGGGAGTCACCGCCCTAGTATCAGATGGGCTAGGTGCTTGTCCTCTTCCTCTAGAGGACGTCCTCCCACGACCTCTACCACGGCCTCTTGCCACTGTTCCTCTCCGAGCTACAGCCCCAGTGGCTGGTTCAAACGCATCCTGTCTTGCCGGTGTTGGTGCTGGCGCAGTCGTTGCTCTAGTTCTAACCATCTGCGAAATAGAGTGAAGATGGTCAGATACCAATTTGTATCACCTAGATACCAATTGGATCCAAGTAATAGCACGAAAGAAAGAATGAAAGAATGGAATTTTCCTAAAGTCTTATAGCCTCTCAAATAAAAGTAAAGGCGTCCCCCTACCGTTCCTTAAGACTCTACTAGACTCATTATTGTGTGATGAGACCAATGAACCTAATGCTTTGATACCAAGTTTGTCACGACCCAAAACCGAGCCGCGACAGGCACCAACACTTACCCTCCTATGTGAGCGAACCAACCAATCTAAACCCTAACATTTCAATATGATATCAACAGAAAGTAATGCGGAAGACTTAAACTCATTAATAAAATCAATTCAAAAACTATAATTATCCCCAAAATCTTGAAGTCATCATCACAAGAACATCTATCCTCAAATTACTAAACTAAGAGTATCTAAGAAAGCAAAAACAAGTAAAAAGCTAGTCCATGCCGGAATTTCAAGGCATCAAGACTTGAAGAAGAAGATCCCGTCCAAGCTAGAAGCATTAGCTCACCCTGAAGATCCGGTGTGACGAAGACTGGCTAGAATTACTGTTGAGTTGAAGACGACGGCACGTTTGCTGTACTCCACAAATAACAAAGAAAGAAACATGTAAGTAGGGGTCAGTACAAACACAAGTACTGAATAGATATCATCGGCCAACTCAAAATAGAAAACAGTATATATCAGTTAATATCATAAATCAACTATAATACTCAACATGTAGCAACAACAAGTACTATAATCATCAACAAGTACCACCAAGTTCATCCATGAGGGCTCAAGCCTCAATATCATAATCATTTGGGAATTAGGTTCATTAGATTGAGTATATTATCATATTTCAAGATTCATTATCTTTCTTCCTCTTATGTCGGTATGTGACACTCCGCTCCCCTACTACTATGTGTTGGTACGTGACACTCCGATCCCTTACTTCTATGTGTCGGAACGTGACACTCTGATCCCCTAATATCATTCTATCAAATCATCAAGCCTTCTCTTATACCAAGGCATCATCAATCTCATTACTTTAGTTCATCAAGCCTTCTTTTATACCAAGGCATCATCATTAACAAAGTAAATTAGGGTTTCTTCAAGATTTAGGATTCAATAGCTTCATCATGCTTATTTTATCACAATTTCATAATCACAATCATGCAAGCATACAATTAAGCATATAGAAGGGTTTACAATACTACTAATACATATCATTCGCTATTAAGAGTTTACTACGAATAGCTTAAAAACCATAACCTACCTCCACCGAAGATTAGTGATCAAGCAAGCAAATTTCCAAGCTTTGTGTTTTCCTCTTCGTTCCTCTCGATCGATTCGTCTCTCCCTCTCTTTTTTCTTTCTAGTTTTCTTATTCAAACCCTCTTTTTTTTTACCCTAATTAGTATATAATTAAGTATAAAAGATGACAATAATAACCCACTAATTAACTCAAAGTTACCTCTTTTATCCCCCAAGAAATTGAGTTATTAATGTTAATCCACGAAATTTAAAATTATAGCAGGAATAGTCCAAAACGCCCCTTTAAAAATTAACCAGAAATCCGACCCAGACTGGGATTACGCAACCTGTGACGGCCCGTCGTGCCTGCGACGGTCCGTCCTGCAGGTCGTCGCAAAGTTCAGAGACTCAATTTTCACTAACGAGTCTGTGACGTTCCGTCACGCCTGTGATGGTCCGTCCTGCACTTCCGTCACGACGTTCAGAGAATTGTTCCCAGTACCAAATTCTCAATAGTTGAAGTGTTTTGGAACGGAACCTCACAATGGTCCGTCGTATTTGTGACGGTCCGTCCTGCAGGTCCGTCACAGAGTTCAGAGAGTCGATTTCAGCACCCAATTTTCTAATTTCTAAGTGATATGGAACGAGACCCCCTCGACGGTCCGTCGTGGGGTCCGTCGTATCAGCCAGTTTTTTCAAAAATAAAATCTGTTACTCAAAACGACTAACAGGTCGTTACAAATCAATTGGAAGATTTTTTGAGAAATAATTTTTTTGGTCATTTTCTTGATTTACCCATTGATCCACTTCCACATTTTCAAATGACCATCGTGTATGAACTTCTGAAGAGAAGGTTCATTTTCGGAAATCCCAATAAGAAGGATGAGATTCTAAGTAAATATTATGGCAAGCCAGTTTTCTTTGGCATAGAGAGTTTTCCATAGTTACAACGCTAAAATGTCATCCTCATGTTGAGCCGATCCCTGAATACATTGTTTAAACGAAACCACGAAGAAGACAGAAAGTAGTAAAATAAGAAGCAGAAACAGGACAACGGTCGCTGCCAACTGAGGAGCAGGGCTTGATATCCCTTGTTGGCAAAATCCTTAAAAATTCTTACTTATTAAGTTTGTTGGAACGGGGGGATACACCAAAGAAGCACAAGGAGTCATTGTGCTTACTTTGGTTTACACATAATATACTTTTGCCGAAGGATCCGGGCAACAACATACTTTTAATGTATGTCAATTTCTGTTAGGATATTGAAGCTTTCAAGAACTACCTGTGGAGTCATCAGAGCTTTCATCAAACTGTCGACTACTAGCTGAGGCCTTTAGGAGAAAAGACCAGTACCTTCTTTGGGTTTCCATAGGCTTTTATGGTAAAGCTGAATATTTTTAATCTTTATATTATACTAAGTAATAATTCAACATGTGATTATTGACATATTTTCCTTTTTTACAGGACTGGGCATTTGAAGTCATTCCTTATTTTACCCATCAAGTAATTGCAGAAGAAGAGAGATCATCCCCAAGGATGATGAGATGGTTGTTGGCAAGAACAAAAACTGACAAATAAGGTCATATTCCATATCTTTCTAACCCTCCTTTTGATGCAGTAATTTTAGGATATTATTAGTATATTACAATCATATGTTTCTACAGATGTCTCTTATGTTGCAACAGATGAATCAATTGTTTCTACATGTGACACAAATCTTGCTACAGATAAATCATCTGTAGCAACATGTGACACATGTAGCAACAAGCAGTTCATCTATAGCAACATTTGTTTCACATGTTTTTACATATAAATCTGCTGTACCAAAATTTCTTTCATATGTAGAAAGAAATGAATCATCTATAGCAACATGTGAAACAAATTTTGCTACAGAGAAATCATTTATAGCAACATATGGCAGATGTAGCAACAGACATTTCATATGTAGCAACATTTGTTTCACCTGTTGCTACAGATAAATCATATGTAGCAAGATTTATGTCACATGTAGCAATAAATGAATCACCTGTAGCAATGTTTTAAACAAATCTTGATACAGATGATTCATCTGTAGGAAGATTTTGTGTCACATGTAGCAACAGGTGGATCATATGTAGTAACATCTGATACATGTTGCTACAGATAAATTGTATGTTACTACATGTACCACATGTTGCTACAGATGATTTATCTGTAGCAAGATTTGTTTCAGATGTATCAACAGATGAATCATCTGTAGCAACATGGTAATGCTTACTTATGACTCATTTTTTACAATTTTAGATTGTGCATCCATGTATTACCCGAACAGAAGAGGAATTTCAATTTCCATATCTAATAAATCTAGGGTTGATTGAAACCATTTTTGATCCTATTATGGATAGAGTAAAAATGGTGTTGGTTGGACCAACAGCAATCAAAAGAGACTGACTTCATAATGAAGTCCTTAATGAATTAGTTGTTTTTTATGGTAATGTTGTTGCTGGTGGTATTGGTCCTGCTGCTGGTGCTGGTGTTGGTGTTTGTGCTGCTGATGTTGCTGGTGTTGATGCAGGACAACACGAAGGGAATATCTCTTGTAGATGATGTTCTGTCTTTCTCGGTGAGAAGTGTAAAAGCATAATGAATATTATGTCATGTATCATAAAAAATTGAGTGAATCTTTTAATGAATTAAAAAATAAGACACGTGTGAAGGGCATTGTATCAAAGAATGTGCGGCATACATATACTCCACGGGCCAAGAGGAGAAAAGAATCATTTGCCAAGAAAAGGCAAAATTTGAAAAGAAAGATGTTTGGAGAAATTTCAAGGGCCGTAATTGAGGAGGTGACGGAGTATAAAAAGTTGAATATTTATAAGAGTGTCTCTGTTGCTGAAAAAACCAAAGTGTTGAGTGTGACACGTGTAAAGGATATTCGAACAGAATAGGACATGCATGTTTTTACCGGTCAATATTTCAGGAACATGACAAACATAGAAGTTTAGTGGAAAACTGGGTAATCCTACTTTTTATATTATTACCTATTTCTTTTATATTTTCAGTGATTAGTCTTCCAAACTATTTAATATTATTTTTATTTCAGTATATTGACAAAATCCTTAACCTCATGCGTCAGAGGCATATGACATACCCTGATAACTATAATCCCAAAGATAGAATCCTGGATCTCTACTTTTATTCGAACTTCCTAGAAAGATATAAATAATTGAGAGATGAGGCAATAAGGGTTGGTAGTAAAAACATGAATCATTTACTAGATGACTTTGTATGGGATAATGATATGATTGACTATGGCAGGGGTATTAGGCCAACCCCTGGAGGCATGGATTGTATTGATGCAAAAAGGATTTTGACAGTCATCAACACGGATGTCCATTTGTGACTCTCGAGATTCTCTTGCACGGGGGTCGCATAAATGTGTATGACTGCAACTTGATGGTTACTAAACATGCCATATTTTTGACACTCACTTAACCTGTCTTCAAGTTGCTGCCTAAATTGTTGATGTAGAGTGGTATAATGAATTATTTTCCATAAAAGTTGCTCACTCAACCATGGGAATTTAACGGCCGAGTGGAACCTATTGTACAAAATCGAACTAGAGCGGCGTGTGAGTCATATTCCTTGTATTTATTGAGCATTTGATTAGCAATAAAGACCTTCAACCACCCAAAACATATGTGACAATCTGATTGAACGGATGCAATATGTTTGGGCTTATGGGATAATATTTTCAGAGCTGAAAGCCTTGACATTAGCGTTTGTAATTAAAGACAATGTTTAATTTATGAATTATGTTGTTTTATTTTATCTTAAAGACAAAGTAATTAAAGACAATGTTTATTTTATCAATTCGTCTATCACAACATGTTGCATATGTTTCTACATTTGATTTGTTTGTAGCAACATTTGTGCATAAGTTGCTAAAGATGATGCTTATATCGCAACATTCGTTTGTTACATATATGGAAAACGTTGCTACATATGATTCGTCTATAGCAACATTTGTGACATATGTTGCTACAGTTGATGCGTATATCACAACATTCGTCTGTTACGTATGGAGCAAATGTTGCTACGTATGATTCGTTTGTAGCAACATTTATGGCATATGTTGCTACAGCTGATGCGTATATCACAACATTCGTCTGTTGCGTATGTGGGAAATATTACTACATATTATTCGTCTGTAGCAACATGTGGCATATGTTGCTACAGACGAATCATATGTAGCACCATTTGTGACATATGTTGCTACAGCTGGTGCGTATATCGCAACATTCGTCTATTACATTTGTGGTAAATGTTTCTACAGATGATTCGTCTGTAGCAACATTCGTTTTTCACAGCTAAGTTTTTGTTTGATTAGGAGTGCAAAACTACGCCTATTTAATTCCACAACTATGATAATTATCTTGGTTGTACACAACTACATAACAATTTTGTATCCTCTACCAAAAATTTTTTTGGTAATGCTTAAAAATACAAGAAAAAAAAACAAAGAACACCAAGAATGGTGTCCAGATGCTACAACATTTGGTCTTTTTCTTCTCCTTCATCCCCCATTCTGTACTTCTTTTGATATGACATTCATCAAAAGTGTCAAACTCCTTAATTTTGTTCGCCAATCGGAGAATGCCGAACTTGGATAGCATATCAACATCTTCATGATCACTCTATCTAAAGAAGTTGCATGAATTCTCCTAAAATACAAAGCAGAAAGAAATAAATTTTAATTAAAAATAAATAAATAGATCTCAAGTCTCCAAATATTTTAGAAATAAACATATATACACAATATCGTGGACAAGACCAAAATCTGCGACCTGGATTGTCTTTTGACCATAAAGTTTGCATTGAAAGTTGATCTCCATGTTTGCAATACATTTTAACATTCAACATAGTATCATTTTCATCATCACAAATTCGACTTAGTATAGCATTTGACATCATACCAAATCAACTAACAAAAAATCGATCTAATGAAAATCTATTTAATATTGAATATGGGAGTACAAAAATTTAGTTTAACCAAAGGCCAATCAAATATAGAACGGTGTGACCTCTGGAGTGACTGACAGAAAATCAAATAAGATCATTACATTAAATATGAAGCGACAACTCCTATATGAGATAGGACATCCAAGGAGAGCGAGAGAGATTGAAAAAAAGGCGCCAAAGCTGAAGTGTAAAAGATGAAAAATTTGAAAACCCTATTCTTGAAATGAAACTTAAAACGTCTTCTAGAATGTGTTGGGCCTATTTTACTTTTTGTTGACCAGAATGGGTTTTTCCTATCATTGGACCACTTTTACAAAATACGATTTGTTATAATTATATATTGCACCAGTTTCACAATATGTTGCAACTTTAACAACAGAAACAATATATGTTGCTACAGATGAAAAATCAAGGAGACACTAATAGACGATTTAATCAATTTAGGAAAGGAAAAATGGAAATTTCAACCAAATTTTGGTGATTTAGAACATAAATAATAAATAATAATAATAAGGTATAACACTTGGAAGAATGATTTAGAAGGGTGTTATATAACTATCATATGGATTTACTAGGACAATGTATGATGAACTAGTGAGATGATTTTCTTTATAAATATAATTGCTATAATCCAATGGAGAGTGTTGTGTACGACCATAAATTGTTACATCATAATTCGAAAATAAGTACACAACAAGTGAAGGCAACATTTTCACCATCTGTAATATAATATGTTGCCATATATATAATTTCAAAATAAATACAAAAAATAATAAAATCAACATCGTCTTCAACACAGATTAATTATTGTCACACAGTCATATGCGGAAGAAATTTAACTAGATAATCTAGTTCTAAATCAGAAATACACAATTCGTAACGAATATAGTCTTCATCGTCACTTCCTCTGGGCCAACCAATCTTGCAGGCATTTTGTTGGGGTTGATGCACAGTGCAACAAATGGGTCTTACACCCAAAATATTAGGTTCTTGCACCCACATTTGATTTAAAATGCACCGCAAATGGTGTCGACATCTTCTGACTATTAATGACATATTTTTTTTTCATGTTGGCAATGTACATCAAGCCTTCTATCATAGAAATACCACCTTCAAAGATTGAAATTACGGCAAGAACATACTCTACACCATGGTGGACACCTTCTTCTGCTTTTTTTACCATTCTTAGTGCAGTTGGATCATTACGATTGAAAAAATTAAAATATAAAAAGAAACAACACATTAAGATTACAAAATAAATTTATGCAAAATGAAAAAAATTAAAAACACTAAAATTATCACGCCTTTTCTGTATAAGGCTTCTATGTTCTCCGATGCTATGCAAATTTTCATGACAAACATGACATGTTGATTCCTCGTCCATATAGGTTCAGTGGGAAAGCTGGCCAATGTAACCTTCTGATATACAGAACGTTCATTACCAACTTCATTGAGGAACCTAGAACATAATTTAACACTAACTAAATCTTCTAGAGAGTAGGAAGAAAATCTTTCAATGATAAGAATTACTAGTTCAGTCGGGAGGGATTCGAAGAGGCCTTTCCTAGTTGAAACCATTTTTGAGAATGAAGAAGAAGAGAAGACAACTTTTGACTTATCTCTCCGTTCTTGTGTTCTTATAAAGGCCAGCAATTTTTAAATGTTGCAAGACATGACGTTTCAACAGAGTGAACTGAAGAATCATAATTACTAAACAAAAGGTATTATCTAATAACACATTCCACGTAATCATTATTTAAAACTATATTGGGACAGATGATTATATGTAGCAATATTTGAGTCATATGTTGCTACAGCTGATTCGCCTTTAGCAACATTTATTGCTTATGTTGCCACAACTAATATATCTAAAAGCACACTCCCACGTAATTATTATTTAAAAGTATATGTTGCTACATATGATTACATGTAGAAACATTTGAGTCATATGTTGCTACAGATGATTCGCGTGTAGCAACATTTGAGTTATATATTGCTACAGCTGATGCGTATATCGCAACATTCGTTCGTCACAACAAGTGGCATATATTGCTACAAATGATTCGCCTATAGCAATATTTGTTGCATATGTTGCCACATCTAATATATCTAAAATCACACTCTCACGTAATCATTTTTTAAAAGTATATGTTGCTACATATGATTATATGTATCTACATTTGAGTTATATGTTGCTACAGATGATTTGCCTGCACCAACATTTGAGTCACATGTTGCTACAACTAATGCGTACATCGCAACATTCGTCCGTCACAACATGTGTCACATGTTGCTTCAGCTAATTCGCATGTAGCAACATTTGTTGCATATGTTGCCACATCTAATACATCTAAAAGCACACTCCCAGGTAATCATTATTTAAAATTATATGTTGCAACAGATGATTATATGTAGCAACATTTGGCAATATTTGAGTCATATGTTGCTACAGTTGATGCGTATCTCGCAACATTCGTCCGACACAACATGTGGCATATGTTGCTACAGATGATTCGCCTATAGCAAAATTTGTTGCATATGTTGCCACATCTAGTATATCTAAAAGTACACTCCCACGTAATCATTATTTAAAAGTATAAGTTACTACAGATGATTATATATAGCAACATTTGAGTCATATAATGTTATAGATGATTCGCCTCTAGCAACATTTGAGTCATATGTTTCTACAACTCATGCATATATCACAACATTCGTCCATCACAACATGTGGCATATGTTGCTACAGATGATTCGCCTATAGAAACATTTGTTGCATGTGTTGCCACAGATAATATATCCTATAGTAACATTTGACATGTATTGACACAGAAATAAAGAAGAGCAACAAATCACGCATTGGGGCATTTCTAAATAAGATTATATAATAGAGATAATCGTCAAATAAGAAAAAACATTCATTAAAATTGTCACGACCCAAAACCGAGCCGCGACCGGCACCCACATTTACCCTCCTAGGTGAGCGAACCAACCAATCTAACCCTTAACATTTCAATGTATATCAACAGAAAATAATGCGGAAGACTTAAACTCATTAATAAAAACCAATTCAATAACTATTAAAATTCAACATCTATTATTTTCCTAAAATCTGGAAGTCATCACCACAAGAACATCTATCCTCAAATTACTAAAACTAAGAGTATCTAAGAAAACAAAAACAAGTAAAAAGCTAGTCCATGCCGGAAGTTCAAGGCATCAAGACTTGAAGAAGAAGATCCAGTCCAAGATAGAAGCATTAGCTCACCCTGAAGATCCGGTGTGACGAAGACTGGCTAGAATTACTGTTCAGTTGAAGACGACGGCACATTTGTTGCACTCCACAAATAACAAATAAGAAAACATAAAAGTAGGGGTCAGTACAAAACACGGGTACTGAGTAGATATCATCGGCCAACTCAAAATAGGGAACAGTATATATCAAGTAATATTATAAAACCAACTACGATACTCAACATGTAGCAACAACAAGTACTATAATCATTAATAAGCACTACCAAGTTCATCCATGAGGACTCACGCCTCAATATCATACTCATTTGGGAATTAGGTTCATTAGATTGAGTATATTAACATCTTTCAAGATTCATTATCTTTCTTCCTCTTGTGTCGGTACGTGACACTCCGCTCCCTCATTATCTTTATTCCTCTTGTATCGGTACGTGACACTCCGATACCCTACTACTATGTGTCGGAACGTTACACTCCGATCCCCTAAATCTACGTGTCGGTTCGTGACACCCGATCCCCTAAATCTACGTGTCGGTTCGTGACACCCGATCCCCTAAATCTACGTGTCGGTTCGTGACACCCGATCCCCTAAATCTACGTGTCGGTTCGTGACAACCGATCCCCTAAATCTACGTGTCGGTTCGTGACACCCGGTCCCTTAATTCTATGTGTCGGAACGTGACACTCCGATCCCCTAATCTCATTCTATCAATTCATCAAGCCTTCTCTTATACCAAGGCATCATCATTCTCATTACTTTAGTTCATCAAGCCTTTTCTTATACTAAGGCATCATCAATCTCGTTACTTTAGTTTATCAAGCCTTGTGTTTTCCCCTTCGTTTCTCTTCTCTCGTTCAATCCTCTCTCTCTCTTTGTTCTTTCTATTTTTCTTATTCAAACCCTCTTTCTTTTACCCTACTTAGCATATAATTCAGTACAAAAGATGGCAATAATAACCCACTAATTTACTTAAGGTTACCTTTTTTAATCCCCAAGTAATTAGAATTATTAATATTAACCCTCTAACTTTATAATTAAAGAAGGAATAGTTCAAAACGCCCCTTTAAAACTTAACAAGAAATACGACTCCGACTGGGATTACGCAACCTGTGACGGCCCGTCGTGCCTGTGACGGTCCGTCATGCAGGTTTGTCAGAGACTCGATTTCCTTAAGGAGTCTGTGATAGCCCATCGTACCTACGACGGTCCATCCTGCACTTCCGTCACGACGTTCAGAGACTCGTTCCCTGTACCAAATTCTCAAGAGTTGAAGTGTTTTGAAACGGGGGCTCACGACGGTTTGTCGTACCTGTGACGGTCCGTCCTACAGGTCCGTCACAAAGTTCAGAGAGTCGATTTCAGTACTCAGATTTCAGAATGCCTAAGTGTTTTGGAACGAGACACCCTCGACGGTCCGTCGTGGTGTCCGTCGTATCAGCCATTTTTTCCAGAAATAAAGTCTGCTACTCAAAACGACTAAACAGGTCGTTACAATAGATACCAATTTACCCATCGTTCGTCCTCGAACGATCAAAAGAAGAAAAACAAGGGCGAGAAGGAGTACCTGAATCTGTAAACAGATGTGGGTATTTTTCTTGCATATCTACCTCTTTCTCCCAAGTGGCCTCTTCAACCGGTCGATTCTTCCATTGAACTTTGATGGATGCAATCTCTCTCGACCTCAGCTTGCGAACCTCTCTATCTAAAATAGCAACCGGTTCCTCCTCATAAGTCAAATTCTCATCAAGCAAGACTGAATCCCAACGGATGATGTAGTTTCCATCCCCATGGTATCTTTTCAACATGGACACATGAAATACCGGATGCACCCCGGACAGCCCTAGAGGCAAGGCTAATTCATAAGCCACCTCCCTTACTCGCTTTAGTACTTCAAATGGTCCGATATACCTTGGACATAGTTTACCCCTTTTTCCAAACCGCATCACCCCTTTCATGCGTGAAACCTTCAACAAGACTTGCTCACCCTCCATGAACTCCAAGTCTCTAACCTTTCGGTCTGCATACTCGTTTTGCCTACTTTGCGCCGCTAGAAGCTTTTCTTGAATAGATTTCACCTTCTCTATTGAATCCCTCAACAGATAGGTACCCCAAGGTCTAACCTCAAATGCATCAAACCAACCAATGGGAGACCTACATCTCCTCCCATACAATGCTTCAAATGGAGCCATGTCAATGCTGGAGTAAACTGCGCAATGTTCTCCAAAACTTAGAAGTAAACTGCGTACCTCTATCTGATATGATGGAAAGTGGAACCCCATGCAATCGAACGATTTCTGAGATGTAGATTTTGGCTAACTTTCTGCATTGTAGGTCACCTTGACCGGAATGAAGTGAACGGACTTAGTTAATCTGTCCACAATTACCCAAATGGAATCAAACTTACTCAATGTCTTTGGAAGACCAACCACGAAGTCCATTGCAATTCTCTCCCACTTCCATTCAGGAATGGGCATTCTCTGAAGTGTTCCTCCGGGCCTCTGGTGTTCATACTTTACTTGTTGACAATTTGGACATTTGGCAACAAAATCAACAATGTCGCGCTTTATTCTACTCCACCAAAAGTGTTGTTTTAGGTCACGGTACATCTTGGTTGCACCAGGATGCATAGAGTATCCGGAACTATGAGCCTCTGTCAGAATAGTGGTGATAAAATCATCGATGCGGGGTACACATACCCTTCCCTTAATCCTCAAAATGCCTTTGTCATCAATTAATGCTTCCTTAGCCTCTCCTCGCAACACATTATCTCGGATCCGGATCAATTTCTCATTGTTAAACTGCTTTCCCTTAATCTTGTCAAGGAAGGAAGATCTTGCCTCCACACAAGCTAACAATCCTCCCTTATCATTTATTTCTAACCTCATAAGGTCATTAGCCAGATTCTGAACCTCTCTAGCCAATGGGCATCTAGAAATTTGCAAATGAGCTAGACTTCCCATGCTTCCGGCCTTTCTACTTAAAGAATCCGCCACAATATTTGTTTTTCCCGGATGATACAAGATAGTGATGTCGTAGTCCTTCAGTAGTTCCATCCATCTCCTGTGTCTCAAGTTCAAATCTTTCTGAGTAAAGACATACTGTAGGCTACGATGATCCGTATAGACATCACACTTAACCCCATACAAATAGTGTCTCCATTGCTTTAGTGCAAATACTACCGCGGCCAACTCCAAATCATGGGTCGGATAGTTACGTTCATGCACCTTAAATTGCCTCGAAGCATAAGCAATCACATTCTTCTCTTGCATTAGCACTGCACCCAACCCCGAATAGGATGCATCACAATACACGATGAATTTCTTACCCTCTACTGGCAGGGTAAGAATTGGTGCAGTAGTCAACAAGGTCTTGAGCTTCTGAAAGCTTTCCTCACACTCATCCGACCATACAAATGGAACATTCTTCTTAGT
The DNA here is from genome assembly GCA_027705065.1 of Solanum peruvianum. Classification (NCBI taxonomy): domain Eukaryota; kingdom Viridiplantae; phylum Streptophyta; class Magnoliopsida; order Solanales; family Solanaceae; genus Solanum; species Solanum peruvianum. The sequence goes on along the minus strand of JAKWJD010001758.1, from coordinate 43,151,414 downwards.
CAAGTTCATGAATTGGGAAGCAATGGAAGAGAATCCCTTGACAAATCGGCGGTAGTACCTAGCTAAACCAACAAAACTCCTTATTTCTGACACGTTTGTAGGTCTTACCAAATTCTTCACTGTCTCAATCTTGGATGGATCCACCATCACTCCATCCTTAGAAACTACGTGTCCCAAGAAGGACACTGAATCTAGCCAAAACTCACACTTGGAGAATTTGGCATAAAGCTTCTTCTTCCTCAATAACTCTAACACCATTCTCAAATGCTCCTCATGTTCCTTCTTACTCCGTGAGTATATCAGTATATCATCAATGAATACGATCACAAAGAGATCCAGATATGGCTTGAAGATCCCGTTCATCAAGCTCATGAAAGCAGCTGGGGCATTCGTAAGACCAAAAGACATTACCACAAACTCGTAATGCCCATACCTAGTTCGAAAAGCAGTCTTTTGCACATCCGCTGCCCGTATTTTCAACTGATGATAACCGGATCTCAAGTCAATTTTAGAGAAGACACAAACACCTTGTAACTGATCGAACAAGTCATCAATGCGAGGAAGAGGATACTTGTTCTTAATAGTTACTTTGTTCAGTTGTCTATAGTCTATGCACATCCGAAAACTCCCATCCTTCTTCTTCACAAACAAAAACGGAGCACCCCAAGGAGATGCACTTGGTCTAATGAAGCCTTTGCTCAACAACTCTTGAAGTTGTGCCTTTAACTCTCTTAACTCCGCGGGAGCCATTCTATAAGGGGGTATAGAAATGGGGCGAGTACCAGGTTCAAGATCAATACAGAAGTCAATATCCCTATCCGGTGGCATACCAGGAAGATCTACAGGGAACACATCAAAAAATTCACGAACTACCGAAACCGACTCAATTGAGGGTACTTGGGTAGTGTCATCCCTAAGATGTGCCAAGAAAGCTAAACAACCCTTACTAACCATCTTCTGAGCACGAAGAAAGGACACGATACGAACCGGATTGGAAGTGTAGTCGCCTTCCCACACTAACGGATCTGTCCCAGGCTTGGCTAACGTCACAGTTTTAGCATTACAATCCAAGATCGCAAAATTCGGAGAAAGCCAAGTCATACCCAGAATTACATCAAAGTCAACCATTTCTAAGATAACCAAATCTACATAAGTGTTGCTCCCCACAAAATTCACCAAACAAGACCTATATACCTTTTCAACTATCACAGACTCACCCACCGGAGTAGAAACACGAATAGGCATGTCAAGTAATTCACAATGTAAATTTACACCATTTGCAAATGAGGAAGATACATAAGAAAATGTGGATCCAGGATCAAACAATACAGAAGCCATACAATCAAAAATCAAAAGATTACCTGTGATGACAGCATCTGATGTCTCCGCTTCAGATCTCCCAAGGAAAGCGTAACAATGGGCCCCATTACTTGTCTGTCTGTTGCCCCTACCATGTTGTGTTGTAGTGGCTCCAATTTGCCCATCACCTCTGCCGTTTTGGTGACCACCATTACCTCGACCACCACGTCCTCCAGAATAACGGCCTCTACCATGACCACCTCTACCTCTAGCTATCGGGGGTCTATAACTCTGTTTCGGACAATTCCTCCTAATATGCCCATTCTCCCCACATCCATAACACTCTCTAGAGTCAACTATAGGTCTCTCAGAGAAGTGTTGACCGGTCTGAGGTGGACCCCCAACTACAGTCTGTAGTGAAGACTGAATGGGTCGAACTGAGTAACCTCCGGAACCCTGTCCTCTAGTGTAAGAACCATTAAACTCACCTCCCTTTCGAAACCTTTTTGATGTCGATGTCGTGGTGAAGTCATCGGGCTTCACTCCTTCCACCTCTATCACGAAGTCTACCACTTCTTGGAAGGATTTTGCCGTAGCCGCTACCTGTAAGGCCGAAATCCGTAATTCAGACCTCAACCCCTTCACAAACAGGCGAATCCTCTCTTGTGGACTGAAACAAAGTTGAGTGGCATACCTGAATAATGCACGAAACTTAGCCTCATATGCATTAACCGACATCCTACCTTGCTCTAGGCTCAAGAACTCATCCCTTTTCCTATCCCTCAAAGTCCGGGGGATATACTTCTCCATAAACAAGCTAGAGAATGAGGCCCAAGTCATAGGTGTTGGCTCTGTCGGTTGACACTCAACATGTGACCGCCGCCACATTTTGGCGTACCCTTGAAACTGATAACTCACGAACTCAACACCGAACCGCTCCACTATACCCATCTTGTGTAGTAGCTCATGACAATCAACCAGAAAACCGTAGGCATCCTCTGATTCTGCACCCTTGAAGACTGGAGGTTTCAATTTCAAGAACTTACTGAAAAGCTCATGCTGATCATTTGTCATTATAGGCCCAGTAGTCAGACGTGGAAACGTGCCTATGTCCAATGAGGCATCCATACGAGGAGCCATAGTGGCTGCATGTTGTACCTCTGAAACCGGAGGTGTTGGTGCAGAAACACTGGAGGTGCCTGACCCTGATCAGATAACCCGCTAAGATAAGCAAGAACCTGATTGATCATCTCTGGGGTAGGTTGGGGTGGCAATTCCTCATTTTGCACTTGTTCATTCTCCCCTTCATCACCCTCTCTTATCACTTCCTCAGTCGGTGGAGGAGTCACCGCCCTAGTACCAGATGGGCTAGGTGCTCGTCCTCTTCCTCTAGAGGACGTCCTCCCACGACCTCTACCACGGCCTCTTACCACTGATCCTCCTCGAGCTACAGCCCCAGTGGCTGGCTCAGACGTTTCTTGTCTTGCCGGTGTAGGTGTTGGTGCAGTCGTTGCTCTAGTTCTAACCATCTGCGAAAAGAGTGAAGATGGTCAGATACCAATTGGATTCAAGTAATAGCACGAAAGAAAGAAAGAAAGAATGGAATTTTTCCTAAAGTCTTATAGCCTCTCAAAGAAAAGTAAAGGCGTCCCCCTACCATTCCTTAAGACTCTACTAGACCTGTTCTTGTGTGATGAGACAAACGAACCTAAGGCTCTGATACCAAGTTTGTCACGACCCAAAACCGAGCCGCGATCGGCACCCATATTTACCCTCCTATGTGAGCGAACCAACCAATCTAACCCTTAACATTTCAATGTATATCAACAGAAAATAATGCGGAAGACTTAAACTCATTAATAAAAACCAATTCAATAACTATTAAAATTCAACATCTATTATTTCCCCAAATCTGGAAGTCATCACCACAAGAACATCTATCCTCAAATTACTAAAACTAAGGGTATCTAAGAAAACAAAAACAAGTAAAAAGCTAGTCCATGCCGAAAGTTCAAGGAATCAAGACTTGAAGAAGAAGATCCAGTCCAAGCTAGAAGCATTAGCTCACCCTGAAGATCTGGTGTGACGAAGACTGGCTAGAATTACTGTTGAGTTGAAGACGATGGCACGTTTGCTGCACTCCACAAATAACAAAGAAGAAAACATAAAAGTAGGGGTCCGTACAAAACACGGGTACTGAGTAGATATCATCGGCCAACTCAAAATAGGGAACATTATATATCAAGTAATATTATAAAACCAACTACGATACTCAACATGTAGCAACAAAAAGTACTATAATCATTAATAAGCACTACCAAGTTCATCCATGAGGACTCACGCCTCAATATCATACTCATTTGGGAATTAGGTTCATTAGATTGAGTATATTAACATCTTTCAAGATTCATTATCTTTCTTCCTCTTATGTCGGTACGTGACACTCCGCTCCCTCATTATCTTTATTCCTCTTGTGTCGGTACGTGACACTCCGATCCCCTACTACTATGTGTCGGAACGTGACACTCCGATCCCCTAAATCTACGTGTCGGTTCGTGACACCCGATCCCCTAAATCTACGTGTCGGTTCGTGACACCCGATCCCCTAAATCTACGTGTCGGTTCGTGACACACGATCCCCTAAATCTACGTGTCGGTTTGTGACACCCGATCCCTTAATTCTATGTGTCGGAACGTGACACTCCGATCCCCTAATCTCATTCTATCAATTCATCAAGCCTTCTCTTATACCAAGGCATCATCATTCTCATTGCTTTAGTTCATCAAGCCTTTTCTTATACTAAGGCATCATCAATCTCGTTACTTTAGTTTATCAAGCCTTGTGTTTTCCCCTTCGTTTCTCTTCTCTCGTTCAATTCTCTCTCTCTCTCTCTTTGTTCTTTCTATTTTTCTTATTCAAACCCTCTTTCTTTTACCCTACTTAGCATATAATTAAGTATAAAAGATGGCAATAATAGCCCACTAATTAACTTAAGGTTACCTCTTTTAACCCCCAAGTAATTAGACTTATTAATATTAACCCTCTAACTTTATAATTAAAGAAGGAATAGTTCAAAACGCCCCTTTAAAACATAACCAGAAATCCGACTCCGACTGGTATTACGCAACCTGTGACGGCCCGTCGTGCCTGCGACGGTCCGTCATGCAGGTTTGTCAGAGACTCGATTTCCTTAAGGAGTTTGTGATGGCCCGTCGTACCTACGACGGTCCGTCCTGCACTTTCGTCACGACATTCAGAGACTCGTTCCCTGTACGAAATTCTCAAGAGTTGAAGTGTTTTGAAACGGGGGCTCACGACGGTTCGTCGTACCTGTGACGGTCCGTCCTGCAGGTCCGTCACAAAGTTCAGAGAGTCGATTTCAGTACTCAGATTTCAGAATGCCTAAGTGTTTTGGAACGAGAGACCCTCGACGGTCCGTCATGCCCACGACGGTCCGTCGTGGTGTCCGTCGTATCAGCCAGTTTTTCCGGAAATAAAGTCTGCTACTCAAAACGACTAAACAGGTCGTTACAAAAATTCAACAAAACAACTCTTAACACTTCTTATGGGGCATTTCGACTTGAGCAAAAAGTTTTTTTGTGGCCAAAGTCCCTACATACAAAACACTTATTTTCTCTTACTGGAAAATGATTCACCAACTCCACACCATCTCTTATATGTCCTTCTTCCGGGTTTACTTGCATCAACATATGAAGGAGGTTTTTCTCTCTGTATGATATCCAAAGGAACAATCAAAGAATCTTCAGTTGGCACCGGGTGAATTTCTTGACAATATGCCATTATTTATTTTTCCACTGAATAATATGGAGAGGAGTACACGTAAATTTGATTTCCAAATTCAGCACCATGTTGGAATCAAATTGCTGCCATGGCATGTGGAAAAGGTATTTTATCCAAATCAAAAATGCTACAAGTACAAGTTCTTCGTTGTAGATCCACAGTAGCAACATCTCCATAACTAGTGACACTGAACATGTAGTTAGCGATTTGATGGGTCCACAACTTGTTGCCCGTGTTGACATACTCTAATATGTCTTTTTCAATTGAAAGAAAAAATCTATTTGCGGAGTGCACCAGTTCCATACGCCTCTGGTGAAATAACAATGCAAATCTCCTGTTTATTTCATCAAATAAAGCGACAATGGGAAATTCTCTTTCAACATTAAACTAGCATTCACCAATTCCGCGATGTTTGACGTCATAATGTTATATCTACACAACAACAGATAAAAATCAAACAAAACACATCAAGTAAAAATAAACTCAATTGAGATGGTACCTATTTCCCGGGCAAAATTCCCTACTCCATTTGTGAAATCCAATACGTTCAAGAGCTTAAGCGGCCTTTGGTACACAAACCTCTTGTTTGATTGAAATGGTCATTAAACTTACATATATCGTACGCCTTTGCTGCTTTATAAAAATGGGACACTACATTTGAATTGTGAAAGTTATTTCAAATATTTTTCCCAAGGTGTATCATGCAACTACCATAATGAGATGTAGGTATTTTCTCGAAACCATCTTTTGAAGCTTGGATGCCTATCGGAGATAATGCACAACTCATCAATATCATCTACAAAGCTTCTCATATTTTTTTTAAAAATATTTATATGAGGCATTACGTTCTTTTTCCACGACACAGAAAGTCACTGCAAATATATGATTCTCGGCATCTTGTGCCACCGCCGATAGCAGAATTCCTCCATACTTGCTCCTTAGAAATGTTCAATCAACGCCTATTAATTTTATCATTTCTAGAAAACCAATTATCCAAGCAGCATATGATACATAGAAGTACTGGAACCTCCCATTTTCATCGAGCGACAATGTCGTCTTGCTTCCTAGATTCGCAACTTCAAGCATATATCGGTACGCATTAAGAACTGCGTAGCCGTGTTCATGTGTTCCCCTAATATTAGAATTAGTATGATCCATGCCCTTATAAGTCTACCAATAACTTACCTTACAACCCAATTCTGTGCGGAGTTGATTTGATATGTCTCTTGTGGATGGGCCTTTACCATTGAAACCTATTTTAAAAGTACTTACCTATGACTTTTGTCGTGGCATAGGGATTATGGCTTGTAAGATGCTCTGAACCACACGTATGGTACTTTTCATAGATTCTAATGGAAAACCTATCACTACTTGTAAATTTCATAGCACTCAGCCACCAATTTCAATTCGTCTATGAACTTTTAAAGGAAAACACTTTACGAGAATTGATCACCTTTTTTAGTCTAAAATCTTTTTCAAACAAGCAGTTTTCAACGAATTTTACAGTTCTTAATTTTTCTTGAATGCCATTCCCTTATAAAATTCTATTTCATCATCTCTAACATTATTCACACGTGAAGCTTGAGTAGAACGTTGATTGTTGTTGTTAACTATAGCTGTGGGAGAAAACTTGCAATCCGACCCTTCAAATTGACCTTCACTCACACCTTCACCTTCACCTTGACCTTAACCTTCACCTTTACCTATTCCAATTTCATCATCATGATTATTCATGTCCGCAGGATAAAATTCATCATTAAACATATCTTGTTGGCATTCCTCTACATTATTATGATTCTCCTCGATAGGATTTTCTTCCACGTATACTCTTAACATGGGGCGGTTTCTCTGCTCCTCCCAAATAAACAAGCAAACTAGATTGATCAGTTCTTCTAAAAGGTAAAACCTTCTCATTATGAAAAAAATGTGGAATGTAACTCATAACAAGATCTTGCGGTTTACAATTTTATCCACAATTTTGCACAACTAAATTGAAGAAATCATCATACAAAATGTTTCTTTCGACATACATCCCTACTGAACAAGCTCCTCGTTTTTTACTATCATCCCAACACCATATGAATTGATTTTTTTTCTCAACCCATTCACCACGACAATCTATCCCTACAAATAATGACATTTTACCTACATAAATTAATTAAAAACCCAATTAGTAATATTTATAATAATTATATATTGCAACATATGGTTTTTCTATTGCAAAATGTAACACATATGTTGCTACATATGAAAGTTCTGTTGTTACAGACAAATCATATGTGACAACTTTTTTATGTTATATCTAATGTTGCAACTTGTGGATTTTCTATTGCGAAATATAACTCATATGTTGCCACACATGATTTTTCTGTTGCGAAATGTAACACATATGTTGCTACATATGATTGTTCTGTTGTTAAAACAAATCACATATAGCAACATTTTTATGTTATATCATATGTTGTCATATATGGCTTTTCAGTTGCGAAATGTTTGTAAGTCATATGTTGCTACATATTATTGTTATGTTGTGATTGGAATAACATTTATGTTGCTACATATGACTTTAATATGTTATAATAGTCTACTGTTGCAACATATATAACAAAATGTTTGAAACGCGAATGCAATTATTAACAAAAATTGTAGGTACCCAGATCAGATGATAATAAATTGATTTTAAATAACTATTAAATTTTACATACAATGAACAATGATGTGTAGCCCAATAGCTTATGAATTAATTTGAATTGAAACAAAATGAAATTTGATCCACAGATTACAGATTATATAATCAGATTGAACCAATAGCACCCAAGACACACACACAATGTGCGAAAAGAAGAACAAGAATAAGAAGATGAAGAGATCGGGAACAAAGGCAAGCAATTGAACAAGCAAAGACGAGAGCAGAACAACAAGAAGACGAAGAAGAAGAAAAAAAAAGGACGAATATGACTGCTGGAGGCGGGGGAAATCTTTTATTTGCCCTTTTGGCTCCATATTTTCCACAAAAATAGGTTAAATTAGGTTTGATTTATTCAATTTATCATTTTACCCCTCATTTAATTTCCACAAAAATTTGTTAAATTAGTTATTGTGAAATTACCATTATACCCTTCATTTAATTTAGTGGACCAAAATATCAACTTATAAACTTGAGAGCAACTCCACAATCCTTAATGGATCACATAATTGTCACCTACACCCAATACTTAAGAATTATGTCACCATCCATTTATTTTGAAATCTTAATGTCACCTTTTTTTAAAAATCCCGAAAAACTTCACCATTATTGTTGGGGACCTCCAACTTCCGCCTCAAACTCTTCTTGTCCAACACCAAAATAGTCCATAAAATCAAAAAAACAAAGATGTCAGATATATTGTTGGTAACAAAAATAAAAAATAAAAATTGAACAAAATTTCAATGTGTATTCTATGTCAAGTGAGGAGAATCGGAAAACATAAAAATTATTCTTCAGTGGTGTGTGTAATGCACTCTCTCTTTTATATGAAAAACTTTGACACATTACATTTCAAATAGATAAAATATTTTATTCAGATAAAAATTAAATAATTAAAAATTAAAAATTACTATCCATATAAAAAGATAAATTATTTTTCTTATCTCACTCCACCACCCCCTCCACGTATCCCCCCGCGACAACCCCATCCTTTTTTTCAAAAAAAAAAAAAAATCATTTCTAAAATATTTTTAAAATTTTAATATTTCTTCCCCCCCCCCCCCCCCGATAGAAATTCGTATTATTTTATTTAAAAATCTACCCCATCCTATTTAATATTTCGTTTCTAATTTTTATTTTTATTTTACTTTTTTTCATTTTGGTGTTGGATATGCACGTGCATATATTTTTAGAAAAAGAATTCTACTAGTTGTACCGAATATAACATAAACAACTAAAAAATAGAAAAAGTCTTGTGGCGGCAAGTAAAAAATATTTTCGATATGTGTATCTAAACACTGGAAAAAAATTGAAAGCGGGGGTTAAGTGGGATGGGTAGAATTACTTTTTTGAGAAAATAAAATAAAATCTAAATTAGTATTTGATAAGGGGAAGAAGATGAAGTAAAAAATGAAATACTTTTATAGAATAAATTTTAAACAAAATAAAAAACTTTAAAAAATGGTGTGGCATAAGAAAAATATTTTACATTTTATTTTATAAGGAAAATATTATTTCTTTATAATAGTTTTTTAAATATTTAATTTTAACTTATACTAATAATTTATTTATTTATTGTCAAGGTTGAATATTTTATCCATGTGGAGTCTGATGTGCAAATTCTTTCAAATAAAAGAGAGTGTATTACACATACCATGATGAGAGTGATAAAAAGAGAGAGGTGTGTTTCTCAAACTAAAAAGTGAATGTTTAGGTATGAAACTTAAAAAAAAGGTATATTTTAGGTGTGTTTTTGACACTTATCTCAAAAAAAAAAGGAAAAAGAACTTCGAGAATAAGCGTATTTATGTTATTTGAAGTTTAATTCATTTATGTCAGTTTATTTAAAAATTAAAGTCTCTCTTCTTTGGTGGGGTAACTATTAAGTAAATTGGCGGAATTTTAACTCAGTTAAAAATTAAGAAATGCCTAATCCACATTGCAAAGTAAAAAGTTTGATTGGAAAAATTATATTGAACTTTTAATTCATTTAAGTGGAGATATAACTAGAAGGGGTATATCCAACTACGTAAGAGTTGAGAGAGTGTTAGATTATGATTCCACCTATACTAGCTACTAATAGTTTCTTACTTTGTCTACGACACATTTCAGTTATTTTTCTCTTCACCAGTAACAAGACAACAACTTTGTATCCTTAAACTCCGCAGACACACCCAAATCTCCTATCAATCAAAATGGAGAAGCACAAAGTTACTAGACGACTACTACTAAAGGAGATAAAAATGAGGAATGAGAAAAAAAGAAATAACAATAACGGAGCTAAAGCCTTGATTGTAATAACTACAAATCCTTAACTACACTCTGTACGCGAAATAATTATAGAATAAATTTTGTATTTTTGCAATTCGTATTTATCAAATAGAAATTGTTATACTTCACCTTCAACATATGATACTATTGTGTAGCCATGTGCATTTATGAAAGCTTAGACCATCAAAACAATAAACTTATTTGGTTTCAATACAATCTTTTCCTACATAACAATAGGAATTCTGGTAAATAAAGGTTACTGCATCTGAGAGAACACAACAAAAATGTGAAACAGAAATCCAAAATAAAAGACGAAAACCATAATCACTTAACCAAAATTATAAGGATTAAAATTATTGGGACTTCCAAAACACAAGAAAAATCGAACATCACAAAAACTCAAAAATTTTATTCAGATGGAAAAAATCATATATGAAAGGAGGAAGTTGAAAAGAGTTTTAATAAAGAAAATTAAACTAAAATCAACCACAAAATAAATTGAAAGACCAAACTAATACTACAACTAACAAAAGACAACCAAAATTTACTGCATGTAAAAATATATTGATCTTTCATACATGAACAGTGTAAGACAATCAGAAAGGAATTCAAAATACAACACGAAAATCATAATCACCCAAATGGATTAAAATTATTGAGAATTTTTTAACATGGAATAAAAAGTAAATTTCACATATCCGGAGCAAATTTGGTATATTCACACATAAATCAAAGTTAATCGGCCAACAAAATTAGCGAATATTCACACACCCAGATCAAATTTGGAACTTCCACTTTGATGAAAAGGAAGATGACGGAAAAATAGCTCAATTGGAACATGTAAAACCTTACATGGAGAATGCTAAAGAGAAAAACTGAATTTTGATGTGCAAAGAGTGGATCATAAATGAAGAACAGGAGGAAGACATGCATATATTGATATCATCGGAGGAAGATATGTTACTGTAAGAAATTGAAAAGACAAAATTGATTAAACAAAAAAAGACACCTACCCATTATAAAAAAAATGAAAAGACGAAAATACCCCTAAACAATGAAGCAAACATGTTGAATAAACCTTGTAATATAAGAGAAATTAATGACACAACCAATTTAAAGTTAAACACATTTAAAATAAGGTTTTGTAAAATGAAAAAATATGTTTTATTAACAAATAATGGAATAAATGAGTCTTTTCTCGAACAGAAATAACATAAATGAGTTAAACTTTTAATAGATGATATAAATAAGCCCTTTATCAAAGTTTGATGACATATTTGAGCATTTCCAAATCTCCTAAGAAAGACTTAAAGTCACCAAGACATCAACCCCTTAAAGTTATCCGCATAATTCACTTAGATACCTTAATTAGGACTTGTACTTATTGAACACCTAATTGTTCAAAACATGTACCTACTAAACACAAAATATTGATATAAGAAAAATCGTGTTTTGCACTTCCCTAGAGTGCGTGAAAAAATTCAATATTTTTTCTTTAAAAAAAAATTACACCTCTTGTCCATATATATTTGTCATGTTGCGCATTTTGAAAGTTAATTTGACTAATCTTTAAAGTAAAATTAGATTACATTGATTAAATATTTTAAATAAAAAACATTAGGTATTCAAAAAGTATATGAAAAATACTATAAATTGTAATTTCTTGTATATAAAAAATGATGAAAAATATATCGTAAAATGTTAGTTAAAGTTTTATACTTTGACTCTAAAAAGAGAAAGTATGACTTTACAAGTGGACGAATGTTATACATTTTTTCTTCTTTTATTGACACTTGGCACTATAATTAACATAAAAGAATTTTTTATTCTTTCATCGATACTTTTTTAGAAAAGAAAAGCGGGAAAGTCTATTAAAAGGGACAAACTAGTTTGTCAATTAGGTAGAAGTCATTCAAGTTTTAAAAAATGGGTAAAGTGACAAATAATATAAATTAGGTTAAAAGATATTTTCACAATAGTCCCAAACTTTTACTTTTACACTTTAGTCCAATAATTGTCATAGTTATTTGGGGGGGGGGGGGTTACTTGTCCTATATTCTAATTGAAAACTTGTAAGACACTTTTAACTCATTTTCTTCATTCATTTCACCTCCCATTGGTTTTCTTCTTCATTATTATTTTATAAAACATTCACTATTTTAACTCAAGCATATTTTTTAAAATATTATTTCTTTCAAATCTGAAGATAAGTGAAAATCAACTATGAAGAAATCACACAATTCAGATTTGAAAGAATGACTATCAATTATAAATCATACTTTTTGAATTTTAAAGAAAGAGTTTCATTGTATGATTTATTTCAGATCTCATAAAATAATGAAACAAATATGATGAAAGAACATAAATGATTTAACACATAATAATAGTAAGCCAATATTCGTTTGTCACCATTTTCAAAAATAGTGATACCTTCCAATGGCGAAAAGAAGCTCATTATGACTTTCCTAAGGATTAATATGATTCCGTTCCAGCCAATTAACCTTAAGTCCATCATTCTTTTACTTGAAGGATACCATTACGACTTTCGACTTCAACATACATAACCTTACAACTAGGTACAAGGTTTTACATAAAAGACCTTCTTAACAACATTCACGGTCACATATCAATTATACATTCAAGACTTAAGAGACTTAAGCATCCTAAGTCAAGACATCACATATTCGTACCCATACAAGCATCAAGTAAGAGACACAAGTCAAGTAAGACAAGACACCACATACTTCAGCTTAACACATATTACTAGTCATTTTATAAGCACATAACAATAACCATTGTCATCTTTAGGTCATCCTACACACTACCATATCATCAATATAACTATTATAGACTCATATATACAAGTAGGAACAACCATGCATCCACCCTAAGACTACACATTCAAGCAAATAGTCATGATTTACATGATTTTCTAACATACATAAAAAGAACACATACTTTCATATTCCTTCATATATAGATATATATATATATACTCATACTTCACATAAAACAACTATACAAAACATCATAGTACTTCAAGTAGTGCCGAGAAGGCCATGATCATCATATTGTATAAAGTAATGCCGACAAGGCCACATCAATTTTACATAGCACCGCCACCATAAGTGTACCATACCAATAAAGACATAATTTAAGTCTAATTTACATAAAATAAAATGAATAAGGGCAGTATACGCCCACTCCATTTTACCACTTCAATTCTAAAGCTCATTCATCCAATTTTATATCATAAGGCCCTTACCCTAACCCATAACCAACAATTCAACACATAAACCATAATACTTAATGAATCTAAGTAAATTAAATATAGATTTATCAATATAATACCAATTAGACATCAATTGAATACAATCCTTACTTTATTCATTAGCCTATAGAAAGCTACATTATAATTATAAGCATTAAGTCAATATCAATTCAAAAGTCTTAATAGTCAAAAGATCTAAGAATATTCAATACTCAATTGATCAAACTTAAACATACTACATACCAATTAACCACGTTACATGAATCGAAAGCCATTAAACTACACAGGAATTCATCAATCTCAAAACATGATCACATAACCCATATTTTAGTCAAAATTGAGAGATTTGTGAAGATCAAAGGTTCATGGAGAATTTCATTGGAAAACATAAATTTTACATAAATTACATCACATATCAATGTTTGAAAACCATTTATGCAAGAACCCAAGACTTAGAGTAGAAATTGGACTTTTCATCTTTTTGAAATCTTTGAAAATCATCTTCGAAATTAGCTATAAGGTAATGGAAAGACTTAGATGAACAATTCCCATACCTTATTTGAATAAACCAATGAAAATTGAAGAATAAACTCCATTGAAGAACCATATTCAAGCTCTATCTTCACTTTGAACTCTCACTGAGGTTTTTGGAGAACTCTTGGAGGGAATGTGTTTTTATTTAGGTGTTAGTGTTATAATGAGAGTTTAATGACTTATATACTCTTAAAATACCCATAAACACTCAAAATAACCTTACTCACACTTAACAAGACTTGGGGTGAATTTACAATTTCCAAACGCCTTTAAAAAGGATTCATCAACATAAAATTTACATTCTTTCTCAAGTAACTTGCACAGAGGATGTGCAATTTTTGAAAATTCCTTAATAAACCTCTGATAGAAGCCCTCATGCCCAGGAAAACTCCTTACACCTTTTAAAGAGATGGGTGGAGGAAGTCTCTCTATCACCTCTACTTTGGCTCGATCAACCTCTATCCCTTTCTCTGAGATGCGATAGCCCAATACAATACCCTCTTTCCCTATGAAGTGCATTTCTCCCAATTTAGCACAAGGTTGCAATATTCACACCTTTTGAGAACTTCGGCCAAGTGATTCAAACAACGATTAAAGGAGTTACCAACAACCGAAAAATTATCCATAAACACCTCAGTAGTATCCTCCACTATATTGGAGAATATCGACATCATACATCTCTAAAAAGTAGCCGGTACATTACACAACCCAAAAGGCATCCTCTTGAATTTGAAAGTTCCATAAGGATAAGTAAAGGTGGTTTTCTCTTGATCCTCCGTTGCAATAGAGATTTGACTGTAACCCGAATAACCATCAAAAACATAATACCATCCTTTTCCTGCAAGCCTATCTGACATCTGATCCATGTAGGGCATAGGAATATGGTCCTTATCAGTCAATGCGTTTAACTTCCGGAAGCCATTCTTCTCATTAGGAACCACAGTCATTCCCCCCCCCCTTTTTTGGGCACACACTGAACAGGGCAAACCCAACTACTATCGGCAATTGGATATATGACTCTGGCATCCAACCACTTAATAATCTCCTTCTTCACTACCTCTTGCATAGACGGATTTAAGCATCTTTGATGATCAATTCTTGACTTGTTATCAGGCATGAGTTGGATTTTGTGTGAATAAATAACTGGTGGAATCCCAATAATGTTCGTAATAGTCCAACCAATGGCTCGTTTGAACATCTTTAACACCTCTACGAGACACTCCACTTTCTCCACATTTAAATCTAATGTAGTGATTACCGGCAAAGTGTCCTCTTTTCCCAAGAATACATGCCTCAGATAAGGTGGTAGAGCCTTAAGCTCTAATTTTGGGGACTCCTCAATAGATGGTTTCGCAGGTTGAGACTCGCGATGCTTCATATCTAACTCCAATTTCTTTGGTTTGAACCGAACATCACCTCGATCAAGTGACGCAACCAATGACCCATACTCCTCAATACCATAACTCAAAAAATTCATGATCACTGCCTCTAGTGCCTCAACACAAAGGCGTTCTACGATTTGTACCTCAGACGTACTCTCAACCCTATAAGATATTGAAGATACCGTTTGGAGCTCACTACTCTACTTCATGGACCTATAAATGTTGAAAGATGTTTTTTCATTGTTCAACCTAAACTTCATCTGCCCTTTTTCCATGTAAACCAATGCGCGACCGGTAGCAAGAAATGGCCTCCTAAGAATAATAGGCACCTCAAAATCAACCTCACATTCAATAATCACAAAATTGGTAGGAAATATAAATGACTCCACCTTCATCAACACATTATGGAGTATCCACTTATACTCTTCACCGTTCGATCGACCATCAGTAACCTCATCGCAGTGGGCTTTGGTCACCCAAACCCAACTTCTGGTAAATAGAGAGAAGCATGAGAATTATGCTTGCCCCAAGATCACATAACTCTTTAGCAAAGTGTAACAACCCGATGGTACATGGAATAGTGAAAGCTCCCAAATCTTCTTACTTTTGCACAAGAGACCTTATAGCAATAGTAATACAATGCTACATCCGATCATCATCCTCAAAACTTACCGATCTCTTCTTAGTAACCATATCTTTCATAAACTTGGCATAACCGGGGATTTGTTCAGGAGCTTCTATCAAGGGGATATTGATGGAAAATTGTTTCCACATAGTAATAAAATGCCGGTATTTACTATCCTCAATCTTTTTCACTAATCGTTGAGGGAATGGTGGTGGTGGTCTAGGAATGGGGCTCACCTTTTGGGGTATCTTGGCTCTTTCCCCTATTAATATACCATCTCACAACTAACTTCCACTACCTCATCATCTGTTCTCACCTCATTTTCTATGCCACACGGCATAGGTAGATCAATGGTTGCTTATCCCTTCGAGTAGTGACTGACATGCAATGTCTATCATTTTTTGGATTTTAGTTACTATTTCTAGGAGAGTACTCGGTTGATGTGTGTTAACAGAAAAAGACAATAGGGCCATTTGCAACTCAAGATGCTTGATTGATATTGCGTGTGAGTCCACATTTTGGCCAATATTAGCCAAATCACCTCTCAACTCTTTGGCGTGCTCATCACTAGCATCAAACCTCCTCATCATCTTTTGCAACATGTCTTCAACTCACGCCATACTATCTCCACCATCCCTAGGATCAACTTCCTGATTCTGAGATGGAACATAGGGCCCACTCCGATCGTTTCTATTAATATAGTTACCCCGGTTGAAGTTGATGAGAAAAACTAGGGTGTAAGTGTTCCCTCTACGTTCATAACGCGGTAATCCTAGCTGTACCAATTCTTTCCTAGTGTGTTGAATGCAAGGTGATAAGTTAGGTATCTCTAATTTCTTGGTCCGCAACTACAAATAGAGAAAGTTCTAACGAGTGCACTCGTGAAAAAGACTTCTAAACTAAAGACTTATCAATACATGCAGAATCTATTCTAGAATTGTTATTTAGATAGTTTTACCTTGTTAATCACCCATGATTCCCACAACCCTATTTGTGGATTTAGTTACCCATGACTAAGAATACCCAATTCATGGTTGTTAAACAATAATTCATGTACTTACGTTGACAAGTTTGATGAAAATCCATAAAATAACACTTGAAATAGCAAAATTCACTTGTAAATTGTTTCCAAAAGTTTTATATAATTGCCCAAGTTGCAAAGTCAATTCCCAAGAACTAAAGTATGAAATATAATAAAAAGTCTAACCCCAAAAATGAAGTATTTTACCCTATTTATAATAACAAAGTCCTAAATTAAAAGCAGTTCAAAATAAGGAAAGTTTGTTCCAAAAAACGTCTACAATCGATGACTCCATAAACGGTCCGTCGATGGAACGATGCACTGTCGACTGCCTCCGTTGGTCCATACTTAGCATATTCTTCAAGCCTCCAATCAAACCTTCTCTGATTCAACCGACGGACCAACAGCACGGTCCGTCGATGCACTTACGGTCTGTCGGTGCATATCGTCGTTCCATACTTAGCTTTTCTCCAACACCGGGTACTGGGGCAGTCTCTGATCAAATCGACGACTTGGAAGAACGGTCCGTCGATTCTTTCATCACCCACACTTGGTTATAATTCCTTGAGTTGCTTCCAGATGCTCGAACCTTCAGTCAATGATCACCACCTATGGTCCGTCGATGAGACGACGGGCCATCGGTGGCTTCTTGGGTCATTTCTGCACAGTTTTCTGCATTTCCATTTTGGAAAACTTTCTTGAAAATAACAGACAAAAACAAATTAAAATTACTACAAAAAGTCCCTAGACACACACTAAACTTAAGGAAAAAAGCATTGAAACTACCGTGAAATGATGGTACATCAGTCAACGGACACTCTCGTAAGGAAATGACTCATCTCATCCCTTGGTTTAGATACCAAGGATGGAGCATACTTGGAAAATTTTGTAAATTTAAAGGAATAGTCAAGTACACTCATACCTCCTTAATGAAGGTTTATAAATTCTTCTACCTTAGCTTCCCTCAACTCTCTAGGAAAGAACCGATCAAGGAAAGCTCTCTTGAAGATATCCCAAGCCATTGGACCACCTCTTACCAAGTTTGCGTCACATCTTTGAATTGATAGGAAGCCAACTCTGCCTTTTCACCCGTAGTCACTCCCATAGCAAATAGGATCTTATAGACCTTATCTAGGAAATCTTGAGGGTCTTCATCCAATCTTGACCCGTGGAAAATAGGAGGGTTCATCCTAGTAAAGTCTCTTACATTCCATAGTGCTAGCATAATTAGGCACAAGGGGTCCAACCTCCCTATTCACTTGGTCCGTCATAGCTTAGACTTGAGAAGTGACAACAATAGCTTGCGAATTCTCCCGCTGAATTGAGTAAAGCTCCCCTTATCTCTCCATCGGTCACCTATGGAGGAACAATCGGAGCTTGATCACCCATAGAAACTTCTTCAAGTGGAGGGACTTGATTTTCTTGCGGAGGATCTTAGTTGTCATGAGCCCCCGCATTAGCAATCTCTTCCTTGACCCTTCGTGCAGCTGCTCTTCGAGTATTCGTACCTATAACCATAATAAAAGACTTAGTTGAAACCATACACAATGTAGACTCTAGAGGCATGACATAGTATATCAAGAATACGTTAATTTCCTAAGCATCACAATAGACTATCATTCATGAGTGTGGCGCGCTTCACAATTATAAATAGGAGTCTACATAGACTTGGTTTATTGAGCATCCTTCCTAAAGATATTCAACGTCATGCTCTGATACCAAGTTTATCACATCCGGGGAGCACCCCTAGAATTAACCGGTGTAGTCGTCCTCGAAGAGGCACTAAGACTGACCTCTTAGCATTCGTCATTACATTTCATAGGTTAAATTGCAGAAAAATTTAAAACTTTTTATTCACTTATACATTGAGGTTTACATAGACCTCTCGCATACACATAATATATATACATAAGGAGTTTGCATAGACTCCTCGCATAGGAAGCACTACATATTCTTCTAGTTTTATTTCAAATACATAGCATAACAATATAATATCATAGGAAGTCTAGGATATGTCTCATATTAATAACCATGTAGAACGAGTAGAACATTAGGCATAGCCCATAGTTCATACAATAAAGGCCACTTACAGGCATATACAACATTTGTTTTCAAATGAAAGAGAATGAACAAAAGTGTCTTAAAGACTAAACAACATCCAATAGCATGATAGTGGTATCGTCCTCGGAAAGTGAGGACCTACCGAACTTGGAGAATGAGAATTCAAGTATCTTCAAATGACCTTCTAGAACCTCAACGGCTGGAATCTACACAATAGTAGAAACATAGAAATATGGGTTAGTACAAACTTGTACTAAGTATAGGAATATGCACAAAAAACATATGAAATCATGTTAAAGGGGATATTTATTCAAAATCATGCTAAGTTACTTTGAAAGCCTTATGTACAATTAAGAACACATATAAGCCAATAATGACTTATTCCTTCAGACAAAATCATATACCACATCATCAAGTATACGCAAGTCAACATGTGTAATAGCATAATTGAATACATAACCAACCCAACTTCAACATCATGTTATAACTACAAAGAATGGATATAATAGTTCCTAACATTACCATCCATACAAGATCATTACTCATAACCCAACATCAAGTCCATAAGTGCAATGAAAAATTAAAGCCTTATAGCCTTACTCAACCAAGTAAACCCAACAAAGGACCATAAGCAATGTCTAACATGACATTCGTCTAGCGCCTTTCGGTTGGGGTCCACCCTGGGGGTTAGGTTAGACCGTTTGGGTTTTTTTCGTCCATCGAAGGTAGTCAACATGTCAGCCATTCTTCCCCCATTATACTTGTCAATCCTTTGCTCTTTTTCCTTCATAGCATTAAAAGTATTCATAATCATATTTATCAATATAGACCAATAATATGTCCATAGATAAAACTTATTTCATATAGGATCATTTAACATGTAGATTAAACATATTCATATCATTTACCTTATAAAACATTAGAACAACCTTCCAAGACTCCCCTCGAAGCCAACTAGTGCAATGTATAGGTAGAGTCTCATACCCCTACCTAGACTAAGTCAAACCCCTTAGGTCACCCTAGTTAGTGTTCACATTATTACTTCATTTTACTTTCGGGAACATTTGCCTTAACGGATATAGATCTGAATAGATAAATGTGGAATCTGGTGTCATGAAACCCAACACCAAAAGAAGGTGGAATACTTGCCAAGGTAGTACCAAAACATGAACATAACATTCCAGGTGGATTCACTAACTAGTATTCCTATGGGGGAAACACAGTTCAAGAACTAGGATATATATTTGGGAACCTCTTTATTCACATTGAATTGTAGTCTCCAGTCTCATGAGTACAATAATGAACTTACCTTGCCACCTTGGGAAGGGACACTCCTCACCACTAGTTCACTCGGTGCTAATCTAGAGTCCCTTTTTAAGATGTCTTTAAGCCTTTATTAATCATCATAACTTAGTATAGTCCATAGGAGACTAACAACTTGTATATTCATATTATTAGATCACTAGGAATTGCATGTAATATCCTTTCAATACAACCCTCATAAGTGAGATCAACACGTCTTCATAATCATTTCATAATAAGACACATAGGCAACTCATAACCAACCTTATATCGTTACACATTAAGCATAATATCACAATCACACAATCAAGATATTTCAATTTCATCATCATACCACCACTATCTAATTCAATCACAATGCATGCTTCAAATGAACTTCATCACAAAGTAAAAGCCATCACAATTGAAGTAACGATTTAAGATCATAAAGTCTTACCAATTTCTCCTTAAAACCCTCATCAATGGTCTTACCGTCAAACAATAAAATTCCATCCATAATTTGGTATAACAACATCATACAATATTAATTAACTCAATAAATAACTCAATTACATCGATACTAATCAATTCAACATGAGTTCATCACCTAGGGTTAGGAAATATAGGTCAATTCATGATGTATTCCACAAACTAGGTTAATTCATCAACAACCAATATAATTGAACCATAGTAATACATAATCTAATCATGATAAGCAAAAATAAACCATAAATATTTCAATTTAGAAGATCAAGTTCATTTTAGGAAGAAACGCATATGAAATAATCTTTTTGAAAACCATTTTGGAAGAACCCTTTAGGAAAACAAATCCCAAAGGTTAAAGGATCTCATGCCTTATCAATCCTTGAATAATGATGGAGAAAAGTCGACTTCTTTCTGCTCTATGACCTTGACCTAGTTCTCCAATGGAGTTCTTATTTGGGAAAGAGAAAGTAGAGAGAAGGAAGAGCAATATGGGTTTGGGATATTGTGGAGTGTTTTGTTGAGTTTAGGCTTAGGGTAGGTTATATAGTTAATTAACTAACCTAATTAAACACCCCCTAATCACTAATTAAACCCCTAACTACTAACTCAATTAAATGAAGTCTATAAAAAATAGAAAAATTACAGGCTGACCTACGAGACCCCGACCTACAGGCCATAGGTAAGTCGACGCCTCTTTCCCCCACTCATCCTGCACAACCATCATTTTGGTCAGAGAGTTGGGATTTTGACCACTTCTCTTAAATTGGATAAGTGTGACCTACGCCTCGTCGCCTGTAATTCGTAGGTAGATATTGTCTACACTTCTGATACGCTCAAATTTACTTCTCCAAAGGAAGTATAAGCGGTCGTATCAAGTAAAGAACTCAACTATGAAGTTGGGGTCTATCCATGAGGAAAATAATTTATACTTAACTTTAATCTAGAATTACTTGTATTTAATCAAAAACTTTCTGAAAACAAGTAATAAAAGAGGGGTTTAAAATAACAAAAGGAATTAAACATTTCTAAGTAAACAAGTAGCAAGTATGAATATTTGATATTTATCAAGTGATGAGAGTAAATAGGGCATAAGTGTTCCCCACAGGTTCATAATGCGGTAATTCTAGCTATAACAATCATTTCGTAGTATCTTGCATGCAAAGTGGTAAGTTATGTATCTTAATTCCTTGGTCCGGCAACTAGGGAATTTTAGTCGGTACCTTGGTCCGTCTACATGTGTATGCTTTACTAAACCTTACATTTACCTCATAGTAAGCATCATAATCGATGTATGGCTTAGTTGTTACTTTGCACCAATCGATACTAGACTATTAGATAGTGTATACTAAATCTACGTTAATTAACTCTTTTCTTATTATCTACCTCCTTGGTCTGGCAAGCAGGAACAAGGAGAGTTCTAACGCATGCACTCGTTAAAAAGACTTTTAAACAAAGGATTGTCAATACATGCAAGACACTATTCTAGAATTGTTATTTTAGTTAGTTTTACCTTGTTATTTACCCATGTTCCCACAATCCTAGTTATGGATTTAATTACCCATGTTAACAATCACACAATTCATATTAATTAGACAATAATTCATGTACTTACTTTAATGAGATTACCTAAAATCCAAAAAAATTACTTTAATAAAATAAAGTCTTGCAACAAACGATTCCGGGAAGTGGAATATTTCCCCAAAATCTCAAGTTCAACAACTAGGATAATAAAACTAAAAAATATCAAAGAGTCTAACACCAAAAATGAGGTTTTTATAAGTATTTATAATAAATAAGTCCTAACATAAAAAGGAAATGTATATTAGGAAAATCTGCTCCAAAATGCGTCTAAGTCGATGACAAGACTGACGGACCATCGAGGCCACGACAGACCGTCCAGGTCTCCCATCGTTTCATACTTAGAATCTTTTTTAGCTGTTTTTTTCTCCAACTAAGTGCTACCATTGAAGGACCAGCATGACGGTTCGTTGAGTGCACGACGGTCGGTCGATGGCTTCCATTTCTCCACACTTAGAATCTTTTCAAGATGTGTACTGGGCTACTTTATGTTAGAAATAACGGATGTGCAGGATGGTTCGTCGTGCAGATGACGATTTGTTGATAGATTCTGTATCCCCACACTTTGTCAGAGTTCCCCAATCTTCCTTCGGCAGCATTTTCTTCAGACGAAGGTTGCCACCTACGAACCGTCAAGGGGTCGACGGGCTGTCGATAGCTCCGTATGTCATCACTTCTGCAATTTCACCACAGTTCTTCCACATTTTCATTTGTTACAGTTTTCCGGCAAACAAAGAGAAAAGTACATTAAAACTACTACAAAAAGGCCTTAGACACACATTAAACTTAAGAAAAAAGCATTGAAAGTACCGTAAAACCACAGTACATCAACTGCCTCATTTGGCAGCTTTGGGTCAAAATGGAAGGGTCCTCCTCAAGGACCCCTAGGGTTGTCCTTGGGGAGTGGTACGTGGACATTTCGATGCTAAACATATACTAATATGTTTTAGACACCGTTTCACCAAATTTTATCAAATTACGACTCTTAAAACCCCGTGAAATAGGCTAAGACACACTAGCACCCTTTTCACTAATCTTCGGACATCATGGACGTTCCTTGACTTTTTTACTCTAAAACTTCTTAAATGACTTTTATACACTATTATTGACCTTAAATAGTGTTTCAAACCTTAGATACTTATGTGAGGCTCTTTGTTAGGTTTTGGACTTTCGGAGTGTTACACTTCTGGCTAGAACTCTAATAGATCAAAGAAGAAGACTGGTGAGTCCTCATAGAATTTGAGGGCTTGACCACATGTCCTTTATGTCTTTATTTTATGTTTTAAACATTTTCAAGGGTCGTGTCCCTAAGATTGTATTCAACAGTTGTAATTCAAGTATAATAGATGGTTTGAGACACACTGTCGTAGATTCTCTCACTTTATAAAAGACATTTATTGTAAAGAAAAGTTTTAAAGTTTTCGCATTATTCCTCGCTTTTATGTTATGATATGTTATGAGGCTTATATGAGAATCTTTGGAGTCTCATACTCCATGTCACACCTATGGGGTAGCCTTGGATCGTGACAATGTACTAGCAGGTACACGCAGCCAATCTAACATACATATATAAGTAGTTCATAACCCGATAGAAATCATAGGGAAATATACAATATAGCGACAAACATCAGTCACGCTTAGACTCTCAATCACATGACATCAAAACTACAAACTAGAACTAACAAATGCATAACATGCCTAAATAATCATAATGCAAAATTGGTTCTCTCATGGAACTTCGAACACATATATGGTCTTCTCATGGATTCCAACCCCAACTATGTTATCAACCCAGGCGTGATATCGAGCCAACCATCAATAATCATACCAAATATGGTATTTGAGCCAACAAACAATGTCATGTACTGGCATACTGGTACCCGAACCAACCAAGAAGTGCCCACACATGCATAATCACATTACACTATAACATGCATCAACACATAGCACAGTGAATAAGACTACATGAAACTACAATTTACAATCACTAATTCATATCACTTGCTTCCTATTACAAATTGCCCAATATGACACTATAAGCAATAAACATGCAAATATACATAACCTGGAAGAATTCAATAGTCTCCAACACCTAATCAAGACCTTTGAAAATTCTAAAAAGCCTGAGTTTTCCCTTTCAAAATTTCCTTGTCTTGTTCAAGCTCTAAAATAAGCAGAAAAAAAATTATCAATCAATAATGGTCTATTAGTTTACCTGGATGACTAACAAATTTCAACCCTGGCCAAAATGTGATCATCTTTCTCAACTTAGGTCTCTTTTCCACCATGCATTCATGCTCAAAACTTCCCCCCCCCCCCCCCCCCCAAATGTTAGCCTCCTAGTTTCTAAGGCCAATAAAATAATTAACTAGATTAGGTTTAGTCAAAATCGTACCTTCACTAGTGATTTTTGTAAGAAAATTAATGCAAGCTGCCTAAAATTTCCCCTTTTTGTTTTCAAGAATAAAAATATACAAAAAAAGGGTTTGGGCGGTTTTTTCCACGAAATCTCGATTCAGCTCGCCATAGTGGCACTTAACTTACTATAGTGGTTTGCACAATCTACTATATCAAGGTGCCTTCTACTATATCAAGGTCGATGAAAGTTCTGTGATCTCAACTTGATAAGAGGTTCTTTTTACAAAATAAACTCTTTTGTTGACGCCTGACTAATATCTTTCACGCCCAGTTATGTTCGGAAGTTCTACTAACCCGAATTCAATTTCAAAGGCCTTACGGATTCCTTAATGTTCTTGCTACAAGTATGCATTAGTCAAATAGAAAAAAAAAACCTACTCTTCCTTAGATTGCCCGATATTCCACCTACCCGATAGTTCATCTAAGGCTAGCCTAGACATGATTTTTCAAGTTACTATCCAAAAAATTTTCTATCCCAAATTCCTTTCCGATGGAACTATTCATAATGACCGAGTCAGGTTATTACAGCATTGAAGTATAGTAACTTGAAGAGTACAAATAATCAGCCATGTGTAGAAAAGCAGTTTGAAACAGAGACACAATAAATGAATCATGGAAACACAATCTCATAGAATAAAAGTAGTTTGAAAACAGAATGGTATTGTCATATAATGTGACATTAATTCTCACATATTCATTTATTGTAATGCAAAGAACATAAAAGAAAATATATTACAAAGAGAATAAATTTTTTTGTTCCAAAACAAAACAAGAGTTGTAATGGCCTTTAATGCCATTAACATTCACATTGCGTTAGTAAATTAACTCTTCGTTGTATAATATCTCCTATAGAAATTTCCTATATAAATACTTCCTTTGTGAAAGCAAACCCCTCATCCAACAAAAAGGAAAACAAAACACTTCCATCCTCACATCTTATACGTAGAATATTTTGGGCAATTGCTTTTGAGCAACCTCCAAACTCTCAACCACAAGAGTACGTGTTTGAGAGTAACTATGGAACCTTGGGGAGCGACCGCCTACTACGATTTGCACCGGAGTCGGGCCGAAATCGCTTTCAAGGCAGTGGCTTGCCATGACACAGTTTTTGTGACAATTTATTTACTAATTTATAATTTCATTCGAATATCAATATTGTAGTATTTTTCCCAACACTTTGAAAGAGATTTTATAACATACAATATTGATAATGGCTATTTCTTTGAACAAAACTTTTAATGATTTGTCAAAACTTGACACTTTGGATGGAAATAATTTTAAATGATGGTCACAAAACCTTCAAATTTTTTTGAACAATTGGAAGTTGATTATGTTTTATTTAAAGAACCTTCTATGAATGGTTCTAACACTGTTTCTCATTCTAGTAATGTTGTAACTGTTGATGATGTTGTTAAAAAGAAGTTTGAAAACAATAACCAAATTGTTAGAGGACATTTGCTAAATCATATGACTAACCCTTTATTTGATTTATTTTAAACTATAAATCTGCCAAGGAAATCTGGGATAGTTTGGAAAGAAATATGGTGCTGATGATGCAGGAAAGAAAAAATATGTTGTCAGGCAGTGGATTAAATTCCAAACGGTTGATGATAAGCCAATAATGGAACATGTTCACGAATATCAGAACTTGACTGCTGATGTTCTTAACGAGGACATGAAGATATGTGACATATTTCAGGCTAATGTTCTGCTTGAAAAATATCACCATCTTAGAGTGATTATAGAAATCAATTAAAACATAAGAAAAAGAATTCAACTCTCCGAGAACTTATTAGTCACATGAGGACTGAAGAGGCGAACCATCTCAATGATAAGATGGAATAACTTTCTCTTAATTCTTCTAAAGCTAATCTTGTTAAATCTTCTGGTATTGTTGTAAAAGACAGGTTCAAAGGCAAACAGATGAATGTCTTAAAAAAGGAACTTTTGAAGAAGAAAAATCAATTCAACAAGTCAGAAAGTCAATTTCAAAATTTAAGGGTTCTTGTTTTGTTTGTGGAAAAGTTTGTCACATTGCCGCCAGGTGCTATCAAAGAAAAGGGAAGGACCCAAAGAACGAAGGACAAAGTGATGTCCAAGATAATCTTGCTGAGGGTAATGAAGTAATTGTTGTTGTAGTCGTTGAGGCAAATCTGGTGGCTAACAAGACTGATTGGGTAGTAGACACACGCGCTTCAAGGCATTTTTGTTCCAATAAAGAGTTATTCCATAACTTTGAGGATTCCACTGATGGAGAGTATGTATATATGGGTAACGTAATAGGTAAAGAAAAAGTTTTACTTAAATTAACTTCCGGAAAGACATTATCCTTGAACAATGTTTTGTATGTTCCCTCCCTCCGTAGAAAATATTTCCGGAGAACTTCTCAACAAAGTATGCCTTAAACTTGTTTTGAAGCTGATAAAATAATTATTTCTCACGGAGGAGACTTTGTTGGGAAGGGATATCTTAGTGGAGGATTATTTGTATTGAACATTGTTCAAGAGATTGTCAACAATGAAAGTATTTCAAATTCTTCTTATACTGTTGAGTCTATCAATTTGTGGCATGGTAGACTAGGTCATGTCAATACTGCTTCTATTAAAAGACTTACGAAAATGAAATTAATTCATATGATAAAAACTGATGATTTTTCTAAATGTCATATGTGTGTAGAAGCAAAGCATGCCAAGAAAGACTAAATTACTTGAACTAATACATTCAGATTTAGCAGATTTCAAGAACGCTGTTAGCAAACGTGGAAAAAAGTATTACATTACTTTTGTTGATTACTTTTCTAGATACAGTATGGCATATCTTCTTAAGTCTAAAGATGAGGCTGAAAGCATGTTTTGAAATTCAAAGCAGAAGTGGAAAATCAATTAGATAGATCTTATAGGGTTGGTGAATATAATACTAAAACTCTAGAAGATTTTTGTGAGAAAAATGGTATTATACATGAGTTTAGTTCTCCCTATACTCCACAACAAAATGGTGTAGCCGAACGAAAAAATAGAACCCTTAAAAGAAATTATGAACTCTATGCTTTTAAGCTCCAGTCAATCTGACAATATGTCGGGAGAAGCAATCTTGTCTGCATGTTATATTCTTAGTAGAGTCCCGCATAAGAAGTTACACAAGACCTCACATGAGCTGTGGAAAGGATTTGCTTCTAATTTGAAATTTTTGAAAGTGTGGGGGTGTTTGGCTAAGGTTGATCTACATTGTTTTAAACGAGTAAATGTTGGTTCTAAGACTTCTGATGTTCTCTTTATTGGTTATGCTCAAAATAGTGTTGCATATAGATTTATTTCTCTAAATGATTATTCTATTTGTGAATCTAGAGATGCAGAATTTTTTTAGCATATTTTTCCTTTAAAAAATAATGTGCGGAGTGATGTGAAAAATAATGAATCTACATCTATGTTTATTAATTCTCATGTTGTACCATCTACTAGAGTTTTTAATGAACATGAAAAAACTCAGAAGGAGTAAGAGACGTAGAATTGAGACAAGTTTTGGTCCTGATTTTATCAATACTTTATTAACTTAAAATTATGATATTAATGATTTAAATGATGAATTAGTGTCTATCTATTTAATAGAAGAAGATCCTAAGAGATATGATGAAGCAATGAGGTCAATAGATGTTGTATTTTGGAAAGAGGCTATTAAAAGTGAGTTAGACTCTATAGTTTCTAACTTGGGACTTGCATGATTTGCCTAAAGGTTGTAACCTCATAAGTAGCAAATGGATATTTAAGAAGAAATTGAGACCTGATGGCACAATTAATACATATAAGGTTAGACTTATGATTAGGGGTTTTAATTAAAAGAAAGGCGTTGATTACTTTGATACTTATTCTACTGTGACTAGAATAGCGACCATTAGAACTCTTATTGCTTTAGCTGCTATTCATGATTTAGTGGTACATCAAATGGATGTTAAAACTGCATTTCTAAAAGGTGATTTAGAGGAAGAGATCTATATGACTCAACCTGGGGGTTTTGTGGTTCCAGGAAAGAGGATAAAGTATGCAAACTGAGAAAGTCCTTGTATAGACTAAAACAAGGACCTAATCAATGGTATGAAAAATTTTATATCACATTAGTGAATAATGACTTTGTTGTAAATTCATCTGATACATGTGTTTAATCTAAGATGATAGGTTCATATTGAGTCATTATATGTTTATATGTAGATGAGATGTTAATCTTTGGTCCTAATGTGAATGTTATTAATGAGACTAAGAACCTTTTGTATTCTAAATTTGAAATAAAAGACCTTGGTGAAGCAGATGTGATTTAGAGAGTTAAATCAAAAGAACTGCTAATGATTTCTCTTTGTGTCAGTCTCATTAAATTGAAAAGATGTTGAAAAAGTTTGATTATTTTGATGTAATTCCAGTGAGAACTCCTTATGATCCTAGCATACACTTGAAAAAGAATAAAAAATCTAGTGTTTCTCAAACTCAATATGCTAAAATAATTGGGAATGTAATGTTTCTCATGAACTATACCCGGCCTGATATAGCTTATGTTGTTAGAAGATTGAGTAGATATACTCATAATCCCAGTAGTGAACACTTGAATGCTCTTCATCGGTTGCTAAGGTATTTGAGAGGTTCTATGAATTGGTGTTTGCATTTTAACAAATTTACTGCTATTTTAGAAGGTTTTTGTGATGAAAACTAGTAACTGACAATGATGAAGTTAGCTACACCAGTGGCTATGTGTTTACTTTGGGTGCAGGTTCTCTTTCAAAGAAGTCTTCCAAATAGACTTGTATAGCATGTTCTACCATAGAATCAGAATTCATTGCTCTCGAGTTGGCAGGGCAAGAAGCTAAGTGGCTGAGAAATCTTTTGGTAAATATTCCAATGTTGAGAAGACAAGCTTCACCAGTTTCTCTTCATTGTGATTCAGAGGCAATTGAAACCGCCAAAAATACTGTGTACAATGGAAACAAGAGACACATTCGCATCAGACATGGTGCAGTTAAACAGTTGTTGAAACTGGGTGTTATTTCCTTGGAATATAAAAGGTCCGAAAGAAATTTGGCGGATCTTATGACCAAGGGCTTGACAAGAAAAATAATCCCTGGAACGTCGAGGGGGATGTGGCTAAAGCCCATTGATTGAGGTAATGTGGTGGACCTGTTAGGCCTCAATATACACCACATTTTCTATCCCTATGGCGTGAGGCAGTGTTTTATAAGGTTGAGCTTATTTTTGCTTTTAATGATTCTATAGCCGTAAGGTGGTCTATTTGAGATAGACTTGATGGAGTCACCTACGTGAGTGTAAAGGTGTGGTCGCCTTTTATGAAAGACTTGGATCGTCTTTCTAGAACACTCATAAGACCCAAGGTGTGTGTGCATGACCATAAAAGCATTTTGTTTGTATCGCGGAGGTTGCTTAAAATTTAAGGATACACTATGTGTTATGGGGTCTGAATTTGTATCCACTCAGTTTAAGAGTACTTCACTTTGTGTATATGAAATTGTTTCCTTATATCACTACGTGTCAATTCAAATCAAAAGATATTGACACTTAAGTACATGTTCCTTCCTTTTGTCCAAAATTTATTTTTATCCTTTGTCTTTGCATTAGTGGGGGATTGTGATATTAATTCTCACTTATTCATTTATTGTAATTCAAAGAACATAAAATAAAATATGCTACAAAGAGAATAAATTTTTATGTTCCAAAACAAAACAAGCGTTGTAATGACCTTTAATGTCATTAACATTCACATTGCGTTATTAAAATTAATTCTTAATTGTACAATATCTCCTATAAAAATTTTCTATATAAATACTTCCTCTGTGAAAGCTAACCCCTCATCCAACAAAAGGGAAAACAAAACATTTTCCTCCTCTTATCTTATACTTAAAATATTTTGGCCAATTGGTTTTGAACAATCTCCAAATTCTCAGCCATGAGCGCACGTGTTTGAGAGTAACTATGGAACCTTGGGGAGTGACCACCTACTTCGATTTGTACCTGGAGTCGAGCCGAAATCGCTTTCAAGACAGTGGCTTACCACGACACAGTGTTTGTGATAAGTTATTTACTAATTTATAATTTCATTCTAATATCAATATTGCATTGTTTTTCCCTAACATATGATATATTGAGATGGTAAGAAAATATTGGTGCAAGAAAACGAGTATATGGGGATTTTCGGAACATAAGATTTTTTATTTGTCATAAACAAACAGAATTAATGAGCTTTAGATTCTAAATGCCATCGTCCAAAACCACATTGAAGTAACAGCGTTTTAGGGATCGACAAATAAAACTTAAAGTTGCAACAGATATAATTTGCAAAACGAAAAAAAATCAAGAAATATGAATACAATGACATGTGTCGTGAAAGGTTGCCAGGCAGGTCGGCATAAGATTCTTAATTTATATATATACTAGTGAATTTATTTGCCCTAAAAAAAATTATATAATTTATAAAAATAAATATTTAATTGAGATAGAAGAGTGGTTAAAAAGTACTTTTCGTGAGTAGTTTGTATTTATTCAATTAGTAGTACAAAAACTTTTCAACAATAATTAATTTTTGACCAAGCTTTTTCAAAGTGTTTGATTTCAACAAGTTACTCATATTACTCTTCATCTATCACAACCTGCAAATTAAAGTAAATAAAAAAGCTCAATGGTAGGACATTATTATGAACAACGAAAGCTAATAAGTTCAAAAAATATTTTAAATAGTTAACGAACAAATAAGAAGCTAACTATCATGAAACCACACAGTTAACCAGGAGAAGCAATCTAACGTGGAAGGTGAAGAGTTTCCATTTTACGTCAATCAATTACATGGAATATGTAAAAGATGAACTTAATTGGTGATATTAAGAACACTAAATTTTTGCATATTTTTATCGATTTTCGCTGCAACTCCAATGACATCGCCCCTGCCATCACCACTTAAAATAAATGAAATGTAATAAAAAAAAAATCCACAATAGATCAATACTCAAAACCATAAAATATGAATCCATCTATACATATAAACTTGAATTTGTTCGCTGATGTGGAATGCTTCAATGGCCAGTACAAATATTTATCTGTATTTTTGGAATTTTTAACTTTTACTTTCATTTTCCGTTGAAAAATGTGTTTAAAAAATTTGATCAAGTTACTGCTAAATCGTCAGTAACTAAATTAACCAAAAAAAATAATGTTGATATGAATATAGCATTAACTCAAAAAGGTACATGAATTTTGCAATTTAATCAGATTACTACTAAAATTGGAGGTAACTAAAACTAACAAAAAAGAAACATTAACTAGATTAACAGTAAGTATCTTATACCAAAATAGCTAATGACTAAAACTTAGCACTAATAGATTTTAATATTTCTTAATTGTGAAATTAATGATTAGCGGTATGTTTTCTTCTTTTCTATTATTTCCATCAACCGTTTATTTATTTTTAATTATATTAATTATTATGTATTAATCTTTGAGTAATTATATTCTAATTAATTTTGTGTTTTTCATATTCTATACTTTTGTACTATATATACATAGAAGTGTATTTTTTTCTCTTCATGTATTAGCTTGCTTACTATATTTCATTTTTTTTTTAACTACCTTGTTAGTCTAACATTTTTTTTTTCAGAGTTGGTTATTATTATAGACATTGAAGAATGTGGAGTGCGATTTATTTCAAGACAAAATGTTAATTGATTTATAATTTTTCACTCTCCGCATATGAATCTAAGATGACACTAATTAAATTCTCTTTTGTATGTTCAATCTCTAATTTAACTTCTTGATCACCTTAATTCTTAATGTATTGTGAAATTATGTATATTGAATTATTATTTTTTTGACAGAATGTGTTTGAAGAAAAAAATATATATATTGTCTCAAAGCCTATATCAAATATGCACTTCACTTTGTTAAAAATTATGCTATGTGTTTGTGTTTTCATGATTTTAGTTTTATTAGGTGTTATTTCATTTTTCTTTTCTTTGAAACACAAATGTACTTATTTTTAAATACGATTTATCTAACTTCAAATAAAAATATTATTTTTGTGTTTTAGTCAATATAACAAAACTAAATTTATTTTCCCGATATGACAATATAAGAATATATTTATAATTTATTGATTTTTTTGTAAACTGTGTGAAGCGCAATAATTAATAAAATAAAACTTAAAGATGAGAAATGACTTATTTATCTAATTGTTAAAATTATAAAAAATTATTTACTTGCGGACAATCTAATCTAAAATTTTATTTTATTTTCTTATTATACTAAGACTGATTCAATGTATGCAATAAAAACCCAAAATAAATCTAACTAATTCATTTTTTGCTAATCTGTAATATAATATTATTAATTTGAGGTTCATTCTAAAATATTAGAAAAATAATTCAAATGCATGTAAAGCAACAGATTAAAGGAATCTATGCATAGAAGAAGTCATAATAAATCTAAATATATAGTTAGCATAATACTAAATAATATAATATATCGAATCATTACTCTATTAATAGAAAATTAATGACGATCATATTCATGAAACATTTAATATTACACGGGAAGATATTTTTGAAGTCTAAAACTATCACATTATTCACACGGTTTAAATTTTTTGGTCGAGATGATCTTTGCGACATATGTGGTGAGCAATATGACAACTTCCATTCATGCAAGAAAAATTATCAATAGAACTAGTTAGTAAATAAAATTTATAACTACCTGAAAGAATGTAGCGTTACGTAAATGGGTAATTGTTGGAGTCTTGTGTCTAAATTAAAATTGTTGCACTCAATAAGATTTGTGCAAACATTAATACCTATTTAAGATTAATAACCATATAATATTAGGGAACAAAGCGGATTGAAATACTAATTGGAAATGAGTTTTCTATCAAAAGAATACATTAACATATTGATGTTTTTCCTTTTAAATTTAGTTGAGATAAAGTATATAATTTTTGTAACATCAAAATAAGATAAGTGAATAACATAAGGCATGTATGAAAAAAAAATTAATTAGAAATAAATATATAATAAAAGTACCTATATGAAAACTAAAAGCAAAAATAAATTCAAACAATTGCATAGCTTTTTGCATGTTATAACTTTCAAAAAATATTTTTATTATAAAAGTCCACGTTCATTTTATATAGAAACAGAACTATTTATCAATAAAGTGAATGTTCAAATTATGGAAAAAGTAGACAATCAATCAATGAAGTCAACATTCATCGTGTAAGATATGTGTCTTGTAAGTCCTCTCATTTGCCGCTCTTATTTAAATGTTATTCTCTTTCATTTTGTTCAAATGTTAACTCAAAAAATTTGTCCTTACTTTTATATCAAAAAAATAAATAAAAATATGATCAAGCAGTAGGGTATCATAAAGTTAATTAAAAAAAATTAGTCTTTATTAATCAAAAACCCTTTTATCATTCAGCCAAAATCTTTAAAACCTTGGCATCATACATAACAAAAAGGATGTAATACAAATAACTTGTAAGAAAAGACAATCCATCACCTTGAACTGAATAAGAACTAGATGGTTATGGCCGTACTGAGCACAAAACTAACATGATTTTAAAATTAACCTTTTCATAGTATGATACTCAAGTATATCTGATCAAAAACATATTATAACATGGGCAAAACATGACATTTTTCAAGGGAATTAGATAATTAGTTATTACAATAGTATTTTTCTATCTTTCGTTGAATATCTCTCATTTGTTGAGATTTTCCTAAGGCCTCGAACTTATTGAGTTCTACAAATTGATGATTTCTATTTTGATTCTTTTTTAGTTAGCTCCAATTTTTGAAAAGGAAGTGTTGTAGTGCGTCTTTATTATTTTTTTTGTATATTCATCATATTTCTTCTCTATGAATCAATTTGTCCCTACCAAAAGTCAATGGTAATGTTTGCGCAATTTTGAACTCAATCATTTCCTATGACCAAGTGCCTGTGTTTATCACATTGGAATGGAACTGTGAGGAAAGCTCTCGAACCTGCACACTTAAAACTATCATTTTGCAGAGTGCAGACACACTATCATTTTACTAATAAATGATGTACTAACTAATAGTTTGTACTTTTATCACTGAGGTAAAGTGAAATGGGTAGGTTCTCATCACTTTTTGTTTAATTAAAACATCAAATTTAACATATAATGTAAAATTATTTAGTACTAGGTACACGTTGTTATTAAAAATGGACCAATAGAGCTTTCTTTCTCATGTTAGTAAACAAATAGTATGAAAGGTAAGAAAGATGCGAATACCAATAAAGAAAGATAACAAAATAGAGAGTAAATTCCATGTGAAAGATAGAAGGTAAATTACGACAATTAAGATCCATAAATTAAATTTATTCCAATATTTCTTACAGAAAGAGGCTATAAGTGACAACTTTTATTCATCGAAGAAACCGTCTCATATTCCATATTGATTTCATATATATGTTAGCGATAAATATATTTGAAATAATTTAAAAGAAAACGTCACATTATTTTTCATGTGCCATAATAAAATAATGTGACCAACAACTATCAAAATCAGCGTAGACATCGCCCTTACTTCATGACTGATCACCACCACCAACACTACAAAATGGCTTTCTATCTTGCATCAAGCCATTACCGAATAGATGACTCAAACAAAGAACCACTACAACAAAATTAGTGTTTAGAGACATTTGTATTAAACTGGATGAACATCTTAGTGATTTGCCCTTAGGAGATATACATAATTACATAAGTATCACTGTTAGAATATATAATAACTGTCTACGTTTCAAAAAGATTGACCTAGTTTGACTTGGCATGAAGTTTAAGAAAAGAAAGAAGACTTTTTTATGAAACTATATGAAATTAGAAGACGAATAAAGTAGAGAGAAGAGAAAAGATTTCTTATTTATCTTGAAGTATATTCATGATTCATTGATCTTCTTTACAATGAAGGAAAACCCTTTATTTATAGGAAAAACTTAACTTTGTGCCCAAGTTGGATTCCTAACCATATCCTAAAAGGACTCCACATAATAAGACATTCACTATAATATAAATTGTTTATAACACTCCCCTTGAATGTCGGTAGATTAGGTGCCTCAGTAAAACCTTACTAGATAAAACCAAGTGGGAAAAAAGATCTAGTGAAGAAAAAAGAGTACACATATCTAATAATACGCATTATGGACGCCTCATTAAAAATCTTACAAGAAAAACTCAATGGGACAAAACCTTGTGAGGAAAAAAGAGTACATCCCTTATGAGAACATCAATCCAAAGACTTGGATCTTCGTTTTCCAAGTTTGAGCATCATCTTCTTGAAAGTTGTAGTTGGTAAAGACTTGGTGGACAAATCAATTAAAGTATTACTTGAACAAACATGTTGCATGTTGATATCACCATTCTTCGGAGCTCATGAGTGTAGAAAAAACTTAATGAAATATGCTTTCTTCTATCTGCTTTTGTGAATCTTCACTCAGGATCAAAGATTTCTGCAAGTTCCTTACTTCTACTTCTTTAAGCAAATAATCTATTGTTTTTTGAAAACTCTTTAAGATTTTCAATTCTAGTTATCAACTTGCATAATAATACTTGTATATGCTCTATGCATTTTGAATCAATTTAATCCTTATGAGGTCGATAAATAAGATTTCCAAAAACTTGTATATGCTTCAGATTTTGAACTCATCAGATATTTCATCTCAATTTTGTTAAGTGACAACATTCAATGTTAGATGTATGACATCTTCTAGTGTCAGGATTGCAAGTCAAATAAGTTTTATGCTTACCAAGATGCATCATTCCACTTTCATTTGATAATTAATTATACACCAGCATGCTTTAATAGTCGTAGAATTTATATCATAATAATCTTTTACAATATTGCATGCTATTTTATCAAAGATACCGTCAACGATATATCATTTTGCATTGATTCACAATACGACATAATTTATTGATCACTTCATTATTTTTAGGTAGCTACACCCTCTCATGAGGTTTCATAAAGTGTTATGATGTAAGCTCCCCAAGAGCACATTATCTTCTTATTATGATCATTTTGATTCTTTGATCCTCCCCCTTTTTCAAGGATTGTTTTGTTTAGAATTGATTAGTCTATCATGCTTCATGCATGTCATGTATTTTATCCTTAAGAGACATTCAATAGGAGTATTTACAACTCATGTATTGCTTCTAGTCTTGCCTTTATGTTAGACAAACTAACATATATCTCAATCTTTTGATGAATCTATCTTTGTGCATCATTGTATATTCGTTGATTATATACTGCATACCAAAATAATCAGATGAAACATATTTGGTCCCGATCATAAATCAATTAAAAGAAAATCTTATCATAATTTATTGGTTTGATGCATACAATTACTTTTGTATGCGGTATCATATTTCAGATCAACACATGGAGCTTTATTTTCACAAGTAATGATTTCACCATCTATGACATTTAACGTCACAACATCTTGAGTATTTATCAATATTATCAAGATAAATTGTCTTGATTACATATTCTGAAATTGTGCTCTTAACTTAATTATTTTTCCGCAAATAATTTTGTGAATGTCAAATTACATGTTGACAACAAAAGCACATGTGATTATCTTATAGATTCATCTTTTTATCATGTCACATGATAGGTGAACGTTTCCATATTCACCTTTTATTCTTTTCAGAATTTAGATATTTAATTTCAACATTAGTTGATATAATCAACTTGTCATGAGAACAAACAACAAAAGAATTCTTGAAGAATCTTCTAGTTTTTCAATGTATGTCTATTACTCAGTATGCACATCTTTGGAATGACCAAACTATTCATGTCAACTAATAAATTATTAGTACTTGTAAACTCCAAGTTTATCATGTCATATGCCTTTTTGCTTTAGTAAATTCTCAATTTATTACTATTATATGAGAAAAGTTCAACTTTAATACTCTGAGAGTACATTTCAAAAAAAAAATTATCAATTACTCTACATCTTTTAAAGTTGAGTCGTGATCCCATCACTGAATAGACTACTCTGATTATCAGAAAATTATGCATGTAATCGTATTATGAGT
Source organism: Solanum peruvianum (assembly GCA_027705065.1). Taxonomy (NCBI): domain Eukaryota; kingdom Viridiplantae; phylum Streptophyta; class Magnoliopsida; order Solanales; family Solanaceae; genus Solanum; species Solanum peruvianum. The sequence continues at coordinate 43,113,604 of JAKWJD010001758.1, read as the reverse complement.
GCCAACATTTAAATATCAAGTTGCAAGATAACAATCGACATGCATGAGACCATCAAGAAGAAACATCTATTAGGACCATCAAGTATCTAAATAATCCACTAGGTGAATGAATATGTCCATAAATATTTGTATACGTTCCTAGAACGCAGAGGATTCAATCTCAACTTTCGTTTATGATGGTCTCACAATTAACTTGCCTTGCTAACAAACAGTACAAGAAAATATTGGAATTAGTATTAGAATGTGCCTCAATTGCGCTAATTATTATCAATAAAAGTAAAAAGTTAAAGTATGAAACTTTTCTTTAAAATATGTCTGTCCAGAGACAATCTTGGTGATACCACATCTACAACCAAAGGTTGCTATCTTTTCCATGTCTAGCATGGTGGCTTATCACCTTATTCACTCTAATAATGGATCTGCATTTTACCATTTATCAAAGGCTCTCATTCTTCATGAATGCAACACAATCATCTAAGTACATTAAATTTTGATAACTTAGTACCTCATTCCATATTCATGTGCATCATTTAATCAATTGTCTTCTTTTAAATATTTATGCACTGCTACATTCATTTCGGAGAATGAATCTGCTTCAACAAGATATATTTTATGACTAATTTTATCAAAAACTCATTATTTCCCTTAGTCATCATTATATAATCAATATGGTGCATTGAGACTCAAACCCAATGTCTTATGCCATAAGTCAATGAGGGACTTGAACCCAACATTTTTCATCACAAAGCATCAAGACTTCTGATGTCTTACTCTCTTGGTGAGATTGGACGTAAATCCATCGTCTTATTCTTTTGGTGCAATATAACTTAAATTCATTGTCTTACCCACAATGAGGCTCCACCTCAAGCCTTTGAAAATAATTGCAATTTTATCACTTTTAATGCTCATTAATATGATTATATATTATAATTAGACAAAAAGTTTAGACTATTGATTTCTTATGATCAATATTAGCAGTTAATAGATATAGTTTAATAGATCACATACCTCATATAAAGATTGAAAACATTCCTCTCACTAAATTGTGCTTATTTAAATATTAAAATATATTAAGGAATTCTCTTCCCAGTCGACTAAAATTAAACGTATAGAAAGTCGACTAGTCTCTTCAAAAACTTACTTTAGATGGTACCTCTAGATCTGTTACCGAAATAGCGATCTCCTCTACACGTTATCTTTGGGCGTTTTAATCTCTTTCAAAGAGATGACTATTCAAATAATTATAACATAACGATAAATCATACCTTGAAGATATAAGAACCTTATTGCATAACTTATGCAAGATCTCTTTTGCACTTTTTTCGTCTTCTTCATAATTATTTAAGAATAGAACAATCGTACTGATAACGTGTTATGAAACTATATGAGAGATGAGAAAATATTTCTTATTCATCTTGAAGTATATTTATGATTCATTGATCTTCTTTACAATAAAGGAAAACCCTTAATTTATAGGGAAAACTTAACTTTGTCCCCAAGTAGGATTCCTAACCATATCCTAAAAGGACTCCACATAATTTGACATTCATTATAATAGAAATTGTTTATAACAGACTTTTTTATCTTGTGGTTCTAAATTAAAGTTATGTCAAATTTACCAAAATGTCATTTAATCTTGTGGTCCTAAACATGCCACGTTAATGTTAAAGTGTTGCTAAAAAAGGAAAGAGGTCATTCTTTTGTAAATAAACTAAAAAGGAAATAGGGACATTCTTTTTGAAATAGAGGGAGTAATTTAATTTTATAGTACACATTTGTTAGCTTGTTGTACAATTTATATCGATGTGTTAGTCCCCCTAAATCCCACTTCTATATAGGAGTAAAATATAGAAAATAAATATAAATTTAAAAAAAATTGTAAAAATTAAAATGATGCACCACTTAATGAATGCACATTTGAGATGTCAATTATTTTTTATTTTAATTAATTTTACTGTCAAAATATTATTTTTATTCTTCAAAAATATTTATAAAGGAAATTTAAAAATAAGATGTTCTCTTGGAATCCAATTGAAAATATAGAAAATAAATGTAAATGTAAAACAAAATTTAAAAAATTAAGATGAAGTACCACTTGACGAATGCACACATGAGATGCGAATCGGTTGTTATTTTAATTAATTTTACCTTCAAAACATTTTTTATTCTTCAAAAATTATCATGCCTCGAGCCTACATCCTGGGTGTGACCGACACTCGAGAACCATTGTTGACCCCATGCAAACCCTTGGTCTGGCTTACTTACTCAGCAGAAGACTTTGAACATAAAGAAAATGATTCAAATGCTAAATAACTTAACTGTCTCAACTGAACTCATAATGTGTTAAAAATATAAACATTTAACTTAGCCAAAGTGGCAACTCAAATATGAAGATAAGCCAATAACAAGATAATGAAGAATAAACTAATATCTGACTGGCTATCTATGAAGCCTCTAACATAACTGAGATGGATATCGGGAAAAATTCCACGATATCCTAATGAACTAATATACTAACTGAAAGAAATAAAAAGGAGTCCTCCGGAATGAAAGGAGGTTCACCAACTGACTTTGGATTGCTCACTAGATCAACGATGCGCTGCTTGCTAATCTTGGTTACATGTGTCTACATTATAAGATGATACAGGTCAACTGGTATCATTACATTAAATGGATGAGTATGTGAGTTGGAATGCTAAACATAACGTACGCTTGAAAAAAGTCGGAAAGAAACACTTACTTGGACTTTACTTAACTAAATTGATTTTAATATAAAGCAGTGTGAACAAATGCAGTATAAATAAAATCTTAAAAACATGATTTCCAACTCTGTGTATAGAAATGCAATGATAACTATGTATGTATGTAAAGATACAATATGAACTCGTAATGTATAAAAAATAGAAATATTTCGGATGCATATAAAAATACAAAATGGTGATGTGGGAGTTTCTCTAACCGAAGATCATCACTTAAGGGTTTATTAGGGGTAAAACCAAGTCCCAATTCAGTTTTTGAATAGTTGAGAACACTTAGGCTTAGGGAGAAGAGAGAAGAGAACATGAAGATCAAGAATTCTTCAAAACACTAAGGTTTGGCTAGTGGAATTCATCGGGGGTGATCTCTATCGAGGTACGGGAGATCTTTCTGTGTTGGGTTCGTTCACCCGCACACCAATATGTTTAATTCAGCAAGTTTTGTATTGATTGAATGGTAAATATTGAAGTTCTTGATTAACAATTGTTCAAATCTTGATGGTAGAGTTGTAGTGTACCTTGTGTGGCTTTGATTCATGTTTCCGGGCTGTTTTACAAGTCTAAACTATTGGGTGATATTAGTGATCCTATGTGTTTGGGGAAAGATCCATGGAAGTTTGGGAGGTTTAGAGTTAAAAGTCTGAGAAAAAAAGTCGAAAAACAAGTGTGACAGGCCCTGGGGCGCCGCACCTGCTAAAGCCCCTCAAGGCACCCTCTGTCTGACTAGGCTAGACGGACCGTGCCAGCAAGATCCCCTAAGGAAAGCCTCTGTCCTTTAGTCTTTAGCGCCCCGTGACACTCAGAGCGCCAAGGTTACCTGGAGATCCCAGTTTCCCCCGTCTTTTCGTATAAGTTCCTAAGTCATGTGCCTATAAATCCTAGTTCATTCCAATACAATAAAGTACATCTAAACATAATGAAATCATCCATAAATTTGAGATCATGATCCTTGAAACCATAATTCAATTCAAGGAAAGTTAAGATCAAAGTCAAAGAAGTTAAGAGTCAAGTATAAAATTTGAGAAGCAAGTCAGAGTGAGTTCTTAAAGTTTTCAAGAGTCTTAAACAAACATTCTTACTTTCTTTTAAGGGTGAAGCTACAAGTTGAATAAAGAGTAAAGATTTGAGTCTAAATCTCAAAAGTTATAACAGATGTACGTATTCCCTAAGAGTTAAGTTTTAAGTGAAGCAAAGAGTTAAGATTGAGTTCATTTCTAAAAAGATATATGGGAACTAAGTAGTCCATAAGAGTATAAACGTTTTTACATTTTGAGAAAAAAAGGAAGCTAGACTTCCACAGAGCCTTTGGCTAGTCTTAGAAAATGGGAACTAAGATTCCAAGAGAGCTTTTAATGATAATTTTGAGCAATTATCTCAGACAAGAGAAGAAGTTGTTTTGAAAACATATGAGCTAAGTATTCTTGGAGTAGTATTGAGCACTAATATGGGGACGCGAGTTCATATCAACTCAAATCTCTATAAACCATGTAGCCAACATGGACAGATGTCTGGTCTAATCGAAGTCAACTGACTCACATGGAATACGGGGTTCGTTTTCACCGAGCTGGTCGCTTGAGTCTATAGGCTACCTTTCCTATCCGCTTTTCTACAAGGTCTACTTTCAGACCGGGCCAAGTCTTTAGGTTGTTTAAGTAGGTTTGGGCTAAGGTCGTTGCGCTCCTGCCACCTCTTGGCAAAGTAGGCTGATGGGCAAGCCCCCTCCTGTCATAAAAGGTCATACTTTTACATGATTCCTTAAATTTTTATAGCATAGACTAGTGGATCCACTTAGTAGTTAAGGTTCTATACCGATGGCAACGTATATAGGGGTCCTCTTGCAATGTGAGGTAAGACGTTATACCATCGTTTAGGATCATAGTGATGGTTGTCGGTTAGAGAATCTCCAACAAAAACTATATTAATTTCATATATAAGTAAAGTTGAGTTTTTTATGGCATATCTTATAATAAACTAAGTGTTTACACTGTTTTTACAAAAGCTTTATATTTATATTTCATGTGTCTTTACTGCTTTATATTGAGTTATGACTTCTTGAGTTGAGCAGAGCCAAGGTAAGTTCATTCTTACTCCTTCAAGCTTAGTGGTTGTTGTTTAGCATTCAGACTAGCATAATCGTATATTCAATGTACTGATGTCAGTTGGATACATCATTTCATGATGCAGACACAGGTAACCAGAATCAACACCCATCGCCTCATTGATCCAGTTTGAGTAGCCAGAGTTAGTGGTAAGCCTCCTTGCTTTCGGAGGACCTTTCTATTGCTTTCAGTATTTCCTTATAGAATGCTGAGGGGTTTGCCCAACATTTATCTTAGTATTAGTAGAGGCTTTATAGATAAATTGATTGTCAGACAGTCAGTTTGGGTATCTCCTTAATTTCAGACATACTTATATTATTTTTGAGACGTTAGTGCCATTTGGCTGAGACTATTTTTTAAAGTGATTTTCATGAGAATGTTTCCAGCTTTATATTTGATTTTATTCTTCCGCTAAGTTAAGTAAGTCAGTCCAAGGGTTTTCTCAAGGCCAGAAATGGTCATTGGATGCCATCCACGTCCATTGTGTAGGCTCCGAGCGTGACAAACTTGGTATCAGATCCAGTTTCAAGAGTCCTAGGGATTCTATGATAGATTCTTATTCATTAGTGTGAAGCGCGTCATATCTATGATTAGGACGCTAAAACATTTGGCAATTTCTCACTTTTTACAGATAAACATTTAGAGTTTATCTGTAAAAAGTATTCCTCAAATTCGTGCTTGCGCGTGTTTCAGATCATCATGCCTCCACGAAGAGCAGTTCACGGTCATACAGTCAAGAGAAATGTGTAGAAGATAGAGGTACCTAATGCACATAATGTGCAACCTCAAGGAGTTGTCACGAATGCTGAGTTCTGTGAGGCTATTCGGAAGTAGAGTCAAGTTGTGACCAACCAAGTCGGGCAACAAAGAGGAGCTCGACAAGAAGGGCTAACACTTTGAGGATTTAGAAATTCTTAAGGATAAATCCCCCAAGCATCACCGGTTCGAGAACTACCGAGGATCCAAAAAACTTTGTGGAAGAATTGAAGAAGGTGTTTGATGTAATGCATATGGTTGGCACTGAGAGTTAGTTGCTTACCAACTTAAGAGTGTGGCTAGAAACTGGTTTGATCAATGGAAGGATGGTAAGGCTGAGGATGCACCAATCTAGGTTGGGCTTCTCACGATTGGAATCTAGACCCCAGACGAGACCGGCGTCATTGACCTCTCAGAGGTCGCAGACAAGCCTACATGTGTCATCCTTAGTTCGTCTAGGTTAATTTTTGCGGAAAATTTTATGTTTTTGTTTCTCAACATGCATGTAAGTCATTCTACTTAAATTCATATACGTTCACCATCAACCATCTAACATTAAGAACATCAAATGAAAGAAATAGTTCAATACTTCATTAAGTGTGTACTTGCCAAAATGGCACTAATACAATGTCTGAAATAATATGGGAAAGAAACGCTAGTGGAACATACTCCCCTAGCTCAATCTAATAACTAATCTAGAATTAATGGGCAAGCGTCCTCAAATTAATGAGGGCCTACCAAGTCCGGATAAATGTTCCACGTCCAGATAGCTTCAACATGGATCTGTAAGCTCTAACGTCCACCTGTGGCTGCACCTAAAAATGTAGAGTTGTATGGGTTTAGTACAAACTTGTAATAAGTATGGGTATATGCAAGCACACACACATGACATGCATGAGTAAGAATAGCTCTTTCCTAACAACGTAATTTATGAAAAGTCAAGTCAGTGAACTTGCCAAATTGGGATTAGGAAAGTAAGGGGACTTGCAAAATTTAAATTAGGAAAGTCAGGGGACTTGACAAATTTGAATAAGGAAAGTCATGCCATGAGAGTAACATGCATCATCATACTTATCATATTATACATAGCACATAACATCGTATACATAGCACATAACATATTGCATATAGCACATAACACATTTCCATTCATTCGTTCATATGCCATGAGACCTTCGAATCATGGATTTGACATTAAGACTTACCAAAATGAGGGCTTAACATATAGGATCTCAACTAGGGAGCCTTCTTTAGAAAACACAGAGTTTGCTTCATTCATTCATACGTACTTCATTTCATTCATTCATAAGCTAGTGTAAACACTAACCATACCTAGGATGTAGTTTAAGACTCTCATCAGGTTTGAACAGCAATGATCAATAATAACCTAGTGTGATGAATTGAGTCTAGATCACCTCTTGATTATCCGATCCTAAAACCTTTGGTATCGTTCATATCACTATGCGCATCATTCGAGGCTGGCCTCATTCATTCATTTGGGAACTTTAACTTCAACCAAAATAGATCATGTGAGCATCATGAATCCAGTGTCTTCCCCACATCGAAAAGAGGTGGAAACACCGTGACCCAAAACATGCTAGCGTACATAGGGAATTGAACCCTATTAGATCCATATATTGGCACTATAGGTTCAAAGACTAGGAGATATAAGGAGACCTATACACGGTATACCAAACAGTCTCATCTCATGAGAGTTACGTGAACCTCCGTCCTTCCCGAAAGAAGGCATCACTGCTCATAGCTAGCCTATCGGTGCTCAGTATAAAGTTCCATTACATTCAACTCATACGTCATGGAAGCTTGCTTCTAGTATGACGACATCATATCTCAATAGATGATTTCTCATCTCATCATTAGTATTAAGTATACATTAATCTCAATACTTTTGTTAGAGTGTTCATAGAGACTGATCTCTACTTTAGCTTTACACTCTCATAGGTTAGTATGTTTTGGTAACATTTACTTAGGATCATTTGAGATTGCTCTCATCTTTCACAATGGACTTTTATCATGTTGTCACCACATTCATTAGCTTTAGCATATTTGCTATTCATAATTACTAACCCCTCTTTACGTGAATGTTCATTTCATCATATGCCAATGCACTTGGCCATTTAGTGTGTTTCACACTTTTACTTGACCCTTCTAGGGTTTCATCATTTCGGTACATACATCTTAGGTACACTTACTTTACATTTATGCTAGACTTCTGGGTCTATACATACATCCATGAGGCTTCAACCATAGTTCGTTTAAGTGATTCATATCTGCCTGAAATTATGTGGTACAAGACTTAGGCATCTGTAAGTATGCCAAAATATCTATTTTGATATATGTAGGGAATATTGTTTTTGAACATTTATTCACGTATGACTTATGTATCAATATAGAATTTGGGAAAGGGAACCCAATTTCAACTCCTTGGACAACACTTACATTTTTATTTATTTTAGTTTGATGCACACGGCTTGGGGACCCTAGATCGAACCCCAATGCCTCCTTTCCATTTTCCCCTTAATTTCTTTCTTTAGTTTCCGTTCGTGAGGATGTGATGTCGAACCCCCACAACCTCATTATATTTTATTTTCCTTTTTCCTTAAACCAATTTTTGTTTTGACCAAGAGGGTGTGGGATCGAACCCCCACAACCTCATTTTCTTTTCTCCTTAATTTCCTATATTCTACCGTGGGGTTGTGGGTTCGATTCCCATATGCCTAAATTTTTATTTTTATTTGAATTCTCTCTAATATTTGACAGATACATTGTGGTTCGAACCCCACACACCTCATTCTTATTTTTTTTAATTATTTTTCTTTCATTTTCGATCAAGTCACACGGGTTCGAATCCCACATGCCACATTCTTTTTAACTCACATTATTTCAATGATTTTTAACATGGTGAGGTCACGAGTTCGATCCTCAGTGATCTCCCTTATTTTTCTTCATTTTACATCGCTTATTAAACAACTTTACTTTGCTGAAATTAACCAACAAGGTGCTGCAAATTTGAGTTACATTTTTGAGGTTCTTTTCATCAACATTTTGAGTTAATTCTTAGGGCATTTTGTGAATCATATAACTAATAGTTTTTCTCTCAAATCAGCCACATTATACTTCATATGAACATCACGATTTGTACAAAATTTTGCACATGAATACAACCATAAAACATGTTATTCCATGATCCAATCCGTGTCCAAGAGCCACAACAACATACACTTTGCACACATACTTATCACGTAGTCTTGGAAAAACATACTTTAATAATCACATAAATCCGAAAAGACATACATGAACATGATCATTACGGAAACACATTACATCCCTAATTTCTACCAGCAAACATATCCAATCTACGAATCAATGGGAGCTAGTGACAAGGACATCCAACGGGGAACAAACCTAGATTTCGGAATAAATTCATCTGAGTCCTAATGGTCTCTTGAGAAAGGGATGAAGAGTAAGAAAATTCAACCTTATTTTTTCCGTTCAAACCATGAACATGCTGCCCAAAGACCTCCTCCAAACTCACGTCCAATTCCGAAAGCTTCAACACAAAACATCGACGGAAAAATCTTTCCTTTTTGCCTAATGTTTTTGGTTATGTTTTGAATAAGTTTTTACGTGAATATTCTTCAAGTGTGAAGAAATTTTAGTTTCTGGTAAGTTCTTGTATTTTGTCAAAGAGAACTTGAAAACAAAGAGAGATTTTGACGTGAGAGAGAGAGAGAGAGAGAGAGAGTTAAAAGTGAAAGGTTATTTAGGCTTAGGTAAAGACTTAGTCAAACTAGGACTCTTTCAAACCTTTAAAAAAAATCTGATTTTTCCTTTTTCTTAAATCAGATAATAAATATTAATTAATTAAATTAATTAAACAATTTAAATCATTGCTTCCACCTAGGTTCGAACCCGTGTGGAGCAAGACTTCACTCAAAGGCCAATTTTCGGTCCTCTTTACCCAAAATTCTCCTCCCCCTTATTAATTAAATAATTAATCATATATTTAGGGTAATTACAATACTACCATTAACCTGGAAAAAGACCATTTTACACCTAGACCCTCCAAACTTAAGATTTCCCCTTTTTAAGTCTGATAAAGACTCATCCGGGTAAATCTTCATATTCGGGAGCCCTACATCGCTAGACCCAACCTTTGCTAGCTCAACTAACTCCCCAAGTTAGTTGGCTTAGATGTCGCAAGGGTTGAGAGGTCTGGTTCTACGCGCATCAATCTGTGTGAACCCGGTCTAATCATAGGCATTCTAGACACAATAAACATTACTTAGCATATTCATTTTTTGGGTTGTTACATTATCCCCTAGGAACATTCGTCCCCGAATGACACTACTAACTATCTAGCGTAATACCAGTCATATCATAACATAATTACTATCCAAAAACAAGCAATAGCAACAAAGAACGGAGAGATAAGGAAACTTAAACTTAAGAGTAGGAAGTCTTACCGTAAGAGCTAAAAAGGTGAGGGTAGCGAGATCTCATATCGGCCTCGGCCTCCCACGTAGCACCCTCAACAAGATGATTCCTCCACAATACCTTCACAGTGGAAATCTCCTTGTTCCTTAGCCGCTTGACCTGTCTGTCTAAAATCTCAATAGGTACCTCCTCATAGGAGAAGTCTTCATCGACCCCCAAACCTTCAACAGGTATAATCAATGATGGATCACCTAGGCACTTCTTTAACATAAAGACATGAAAACCTGGATGAACAGAAGCTAACTCCATAGGAAATGCCAACTCATAGGCCACCTCACCCACACGCTGTAGGATCTCATATGGCCCAACATACATCGGACTCAACTTTCTCTTCCCACCAAACCTCATCACCCCCTTCATAGGTGATATCTTCAAATAGACCTGGTCACCAACATCAAACTCTAAGGGCCGTTTTGTGTTGTCTGTATAGGATTTCATCTGTGTGTAAGCAGTAGCCAACCTGTCCCTAATCACTTTGACCTTGTCTAAGGCTTAATGAATGATCTCTGGACCCAAAATGGATGACTCTCCAACCTTGAACCACCCAACTGGAGACGTACACCTTCTACCATACAACGTCTTAAATAGTGTCATCCTAATGCTAGTGTGATAACTATAATTATACAGAACTCTATCAAGGGCATATGGTCATCCCAGCTACCACTGAAGTCAATCATACACATCTTCAACATATCATTTAATGTCTGAATGGTGCGCTTTGCCTGCCCATCACTCTGAGGATGAAAGGAAGTACTAAGCTTCACCTGTGTGCCTAAATTCTTCTGCAAGGATCTCCAGAAATGTGAAGTGAACTGAGATCCTCTATCTGAAATAATACACAAAGGAATATCATGACATCTCACAATCTCATCAATGTAGAGTCTCGCATAATCCTCGGCTATGTAAGTAGACTTCATAGGTATAAAGTTGGCATACTTAGTCATCCTGTCCACAATAACCCCAATGGAGCCATGCTGTCTCCTAGTCTTCGAAAGACCAATCACGATTTCCATATTAATGGCCTCCCATTTCAAAGTTGAAACCTCAATAATATGAGTAAGACCGCCAGGCTTAGGATGTTCTGCCTGAACCTGTTGACAATTAGGACACTTGGCCAGATATTCTGCAATGTCCTTCTTCATGCCATCCCACCAATAGATCTGCTTAAGATCATGATACATCTTGGTGAACCCGGATGTATGGAATATCTGGAACCTTGGGCCTCTGCAATGATCGTGGTCTGCAAATCATCCACATCAGGTATACACAGCCTATCCTGGTACCTAAGTATACCGTCATCTCCCAAAGCAAAACTCTCATTCATCTTAACCAACACTGAGTCCTTTAGCTCCATCAACACATGATCAAGATGCTTACCCTCCTTATCTTCAACTACTAACGATGATTCAGAACTAGGATGAACTGAAACACCCCCACTAGTAGAGTCAACTAACCACACACCCAATCTTGCCAGTTTGGGTATATCTTTCACCAACTCTTTCTTCTCATCCTCAATGTGGGTTGTACTTCCCATGCTCATCCTACTTAAAGCATTAGCTACAACATTCACCGTACCTGGATGGTAGTGCACATTCATGTTATAGTCCTTCAACAGCTCCAACCATCTCTGTTGGCGTAGATTCAACTCCCTTTGTGTGAACAGGTATTGAAGACTTTTGTGGTCTGTGAACACATCCATATGCACTCCATACAAGTAGTGCCACCACAATTTCAGTGCAAACACTGCAGTAGCCGACTCCAGGTCATGAGTGGGATAATTCTTTTCATGAACCTTGAGTTGTCTGTACGCATAAGCTATCACCTTACAAACCTGCATAAGAACACAACCCAAACCAACCCTATATGCATCACATTAAATAGTGTAATTCTTACCACACTTAGGCAAAGTAAGCACCGGGGCTGAAGTGAGTCTGTCTTGAGCTCCTGGAAACTCTTTTCACAAGTCTCTGTCCATTCAAACTTAGCCTTCTTCTTAGTCAAAGTTGTCAGTGAGGCACCAATGGAAGAAAAACCCTCCATGAACATGCGGTAGTAACTAGCTAGTCCCAGAAGCTACAGATGTTAGTGGGAGTAAGAGGTTTTTGCCAGTTCTTAACAACCTCAGTCTTCCTGAGATCTACCTCTACACCTTTTCGGACAAAACATGACCCAGGAAGGTCACTGATCTAAGCCAGAATTCGCACTTGCTGAATTTGGCATACAACTGATGTTATATAAGTACCTACAAGGTTAGTCTCAAATGTTGTTCATGTTTTTCCTTGGTCTCAGAGTAGATGAATGTCATCAATGAATACTATGACGAAAGAGTCAAGGTGTTCACGGAAGACCCTGTTCATGAGATCCATAAATATAGCAGGTGCATTCGTGAGACCAATTGATATAACTAGGAACTCATAGTGACCATAACGAGTAAGAAAGGCTGTCTTTTGCATATCTCCATCTTTAACCCTAAGCTGATGGTACCCTAAATGAAGATCAATCTTCGAAAAGAAACTATACCCTTGAAGATGATCGAACAAGTCATCTATTCTGAGAAATAGATACTTATTCTTGATAGTGACTTTGTTGAGCTGCCGATAAGCGATACACATTCTAAGGGTTTGATCTTTCTTTTTCACATACAACACTGGAGCGCCCCAAGGGGATACGCTCGGCAGAATGAAACCCTTATCAGCGAGATCTTTTAATTGTAGCTTCAACGCTTTAAGTTCAGCTTGAGTCATTCTGTAAAGAGGAATTGTAATTGGTTTAGTATCAGGTTCTAAGTGATACCAAACTCAATCTCTCGAAAGGGAGGAACTCCAGTCAAATCATCAGGAAATACATCTTGGAACTTATTCACTACAGGCACTAAGTCTATGGAAGGAATGTCATGATCTAGATCATTAACACTCACAAGATGACACAATAACCCCTTGGACATCATTTTATTGGCCTTTTGGTTTGAAATCAAGGGATTAGAACGACTCAAGTTGTACCCCTCCAAGACTAGTTCTTCTTAATTAGGAAAATGAAATCTCACAATCCTACTACGACAATCCATGCAAGCATAACAACTATGAAGTCAGTCCATGCCAAGAATAATATCAAAATCATGCATTGGTAACTCAACCAAGTCTGCACACATAGTCTTACCCCTCCAAGACTAGTTCTTCTTAATTAGGAAAATGAAATCTCACAATCCTACTATGACAATCCATGCAAGCATAACAACTATGAAGTCAGTCCATGCCAAGAATAATATCAAAATCATGCATTGGTAACTCAACCAAGTCTGCACACATAGTCTTACCACATACTACTATTGGGCAATCCTTGTATACTCTATCAGTTCTTACATTTTCTCCTAAAGGTGTACTAACCACTATAGGATCATGCATAACTTCAGGCAATATCTCAAAAGTGAGAGCAAGTAAAGTAGTTACAAAGAAAAGCATAGACCCTAGATCAAGTAAAGCATAAATAGAAGTTGAGAATACTTGCAACATACCTGTGACCACATCAGCGGACTTCTCCTTCTCCTCCCTGCCATTCAGGGCGTAGAACTTGTTCCTCATACGAGGCTCGGCTGCTGGTGCACCCTGTGGATTAGGCCTAGGCTGAGAATTACCTCCAGCCTGCCCCTGTTCTGCGGGAAGTCCTTAACCACGTGCCCGCTCTTACTGCAACCGAAAAAGGCATTAGTCCCTTGTCTGCACTCTCCACTGTGACCACGACCACACTTAGCACAGTCCTTTCTGGGACGCTGCATCTCACCTCCATTGCCCTTCTTGGTCTCAGGTCTGCCTCCTCTGGGTGTTTTACTCTTCTGAATGTTAGAGTTCCCTGAACTCTGTTAACTATTTTTGAATCTGGGCTGCTCATGGATGCCAAAGTTGTTTTGTTTCCCCCATTTCTAGGACATGCCTGATCATTAGACTTAGGCCTCCTAGCATCACAGATGCCCCTCTTCTTCCGGCTGTCCTCCACTTGTTGGACATGCACCATCAACCTGGAGAGGTCCATGTTACTTGGAGCATCGCAGGCCGACAATCCTCCTCCAGATCTCCGGTAATTCCTGTGAGAAACCTACTCATCTCATCCTTGCTGGTAGATACAAGGGAAGGAGCATACCTAAATAGTTTAACAAACTTCAAGGAATACTCCCTGACAGTCATTAATCCCTGCTTAAGGTTGATAAACTCCACATCCTTGGCCTACCTCATCTCTATAGGAAAGAATCTCTCCAGGAAGGTTGTCTTAAACAGCTCCCAAGTAACCAAAATTTTGCCCAAGGCTCAGTTATCCTGCCACATCTTGCACCAAGTCTGTGCAACACCCTTAAGATGATAGGAAGCCAACTCAGATTTCTCTGTATCTGTGGCCCCAATGGCCACCAAAATTTTATGGTCCTTGTCCAAAAACTCCTAGGGATCTTCTGAAGTCTTGGACCCTATGAAAATAGGAGGATTCATCCTCGTGAAGTCCAATAGCCTTTTAGCCATGCTACGAACTGGTGGATTTTCCCTTTGAACATTTTTCCGGTTGACCAGGTCAGTCATGGCATGGGCCTACATAGTGGTGACCTGTGCCATCTGGGCCAGAGATGCCCGCACCTCCACATCAGTCAACCAGTAGGGTTAACTGGCATAGCCACTCCTTCAACTGGAACCTTGGGCGGAACCTGATTGTCCCTAGCAGTTGCTCATCCTCTCTTCTGACAAATGTTTCTCCTAGAATTCATTCTCTGAAGACAACAAGGAATGTTGTTAGACAAGCTTTTAACATCAATAAATCAGAAAATAGGAAAGGCACGATAAGATCAGAAGAAGGAAATTTTCCTACACATCATGTAGTCTCTAATTCAAGATAGTGGTGAACTTCACTACCATGAGTTAGAAACTACTCGATGTATTTGATGTGAACTTATTATTCTTGGAATTTAACCTAACGCTGTGATACCAACTTTGTCACTACCAAAATCTATACCGCAGACGAGACCGGAGCCGTTGACCTCTCAGAGTTCACAGACAAGCCTACATACATCATCCTTACTTCATCTAGATTAATTTTAGCGGAAAATTTGAACTTTTTGTTTCGTAACATGCATGTAAGTTATTCTACTTAAATTCATATACGTTCACCATCAACCATCTAACAGTAAGAACATCAAATGAAAGAAATAGTTCAATACTTCATAATTGTCTACTTGCCAAAATGGCACCAATACAATGCCTGAAATAAAATAGGAAAAAACGCTAGTAGAACATACTCCACTTGCTCAATCCTATAATTAAGATAGAATATAATGGGCAAGCATCCTCGAATGCATGAGGCCTACCAAGTCCAGATGAATGCTTCACTCGGGATAGCTTCAACGTCAATCTGTAAGCTCTAATGTCCACCTGTGCCTGCACCTAAACATGAAGAGTTGTATGGGATTAGTACACACTTGTACTAAGTATGGGTATATGCTAGCACACACCCAGGACATGCATGAGCAAGAATAGCTCTTTCCTAAAAACATGATTTATGGAAAGTCAAGTCAGTGGACTTGCCAAATAGGGATTAGGAAAGTCAGGGGACTTGCCAAATTTGAATTAGGAAAGTCAGGGGACTTTCCAAATTTTAATTAGAAAGTCATGCCCTGAGCATAACATGCATCATCATACGTATCGTATTCTACACAGTACATAACAACTTACGCATAGCACATAACATATTGCATATAACACATAACATATTTTATTTTATTCGTTCATATGCCATGAGACCTTGGAATCATGGACTTGACATTAAGACTTCCCAAAATGAGGGCTCAACATATTGGACCTCAACTAGGGAGCCTTCTTTAGCAAACACAGAGTCTGCTTCATTCATTCATACGTACTTCATTTCATTCATTCATAAGCTAGTGTAAACACTAGCCATACCTAGTATGTAGTTTAAGACTCTCATCGGGTTTGTTGTGAAATGATCAACAATAACCTAGTGTCATTAATTGAGTCTAGCTCACCTCTTGATTATCCTATTCTAAGAACTTTGGTATCGTTCATATCATTATGTGCATCATTTGAGGCTGGCGTCATTCACTCAATTGGGAAATTTAATTTTAACTTACCTTGATCATATGAGCATCATGAAATCCAGTGCCTACCCCACACCGAAAAAAGGTGGAATCACCGTCCAAATTGACCCAAAACATGCTAGCTTACATAGGGAATTGAACCCTGCAAGATCCCTATAATGGCAGTACAGGTTCAAAGACTAGGAGATATAAGGATACCCATGCCCGGCATGCCAGACAGTCTCATCTAATGAGAGTAACGTGAACCTCCCTCCATCCCGAAAAAAGGCATCACCGCTCATAGCTTGCTATCATTGCTCAGTATAAAGTTCCATTACGTTAAACTCATATGTCATGGAAGCTGGATTCTAGTATGAGGAGATCATAGCTCAATATATCATTTCTTATCTCATCATTAGTATTAAGTATACATTAATCTCAATACTTTCGTTAGAGTGTTCATAAAGACTGATCTCTTCTTTAGCTTCACACTCTCATAGGTGAGTACGTTTTGGTAATATTTACTCAGGCACATTTGAGATTGCTCTCATCTTTCACATTAGTCACTTATCAGGTTGTCACCACATTCATTAGCTTTAGCATATATGATCTTCATAATTACTCAGCCCTTTTTCCATGAATGTTCATTTCATCATATGCCAATGCACATGGCCATTTAGTGTGTTTTACACTATTACTTGACCCTTCTAGGGTTTCATAGTTCCGTTACATACATCTTAGGTTCACTTACATTACACGTACGCTAGACTTATGGGTCTATACATACAAGCCATGAGGCTTCAATCATAGTTCGTTTAAGTGATTCATATCTTCCTAAGATTATGTGGTACAAGGCTTATGCATCTTTAGGTATGCCAAGATCTCAATTTTGATCTATGTAGGCAACATTATTTTTGAAAATTTATTCATGTATGACTTATTTATCAATACAGAATTCTGGAAACGGAACCCGATTTCAAATCCCTTGGACAACACTTACAATTTTATTTATTTTAGTTTGATCCACACGGCTTGGGGTCCTAAGATAGAGCCCCTACGCCTTCTTTCCATTTTCCCTTAATTTCTTTCTTTAGTTTTCATTCATTTGGGACTGAGAGGATGTCGGATCGAACCCTCACAACCTCATTATATTTTAGTTTCCTTTTTGTTTTAAACAATTTTTTTGACCAAGAGGGTGTGGGATCGAACCCCCACAACCTCATTTTCTTTTCTCCTTAATTTCCTTTATTCTGCCGTGGGGTTGTGGGTTTGATTCCCACATGCCTCAATTTTTATTTTTATTTTAGACCTCTCTAATGTTTGACATTAAGGTTGTGGGTTCGAACCCACACACCTCATTCTTATTTTTTTTATTATGTTTCTTTTCATTGTCGGTCAAGTTACATGGGTTCGAATACCACATGCCACATTCTTTTTAACTCACTTTATTTCACTAATTTTTAACATGGTGAGGTCATGGGTTCGATCCTCAGTAATCTCACTTATTTTTCTTCATTTTATATAGCTTATTAAACAACTTTACTTGGCTGAAATTAACCAACAAGGTGCTGGAAATTCGAGTTACATTTTCAGCTTCTTTTACCTAATAGTTTTTCACTCAAATCAGCCACATTATACTTCATATGAACATCATGATTTATATAAAATTGTGCACATGAAATACAACCATAAAACATGTTATTCCATTCTCCTATCCGTGTCCAAGAGCCACAACAACACACACTTTGCACACATACTTTTCACATAGTCTTGGAAAAAGATACTTTAATAATCACATAAATCCGAACACACATACATGAACATTATCATCAAGAAAACACATTACATTCCTAATTCCTACCTGCAAACATATCCAACCTACGAATCAATCAAAGCTAGTGATAGGGACATGCAACGGGGAACAACCCTAGTTTTCGAAATAGATTCATCTGAGTCCTAAGGGTCTCTTGGGAAAGTGACCAAGAGTAAGAAAACTTATACCTTATTTTGATAATCAAACATTGAACATGCTGCCCAAAGACCTCCTCCAAACTCACGTCCCATTCCGAAGCTTCAACACCAAACTTCGACAGAAAAATCCCTCCCTTTTGCCTAACGTTTTTTGTTATGTTTTGAATAAGTTTTTAACGTGAATGTTCTTCATGTGTGAAGAACTTTTAGTTGCTGGTCAGTTATTGTATTTTGGCAGACAGAATTTGAAAATAAAGAGAGATCTTGACGTGAGAGAGAGAGAGAGTTAAACGTGAAAGGTTGTTTAGGCTTTGGTATAGACTTAGTCATACTAGGACTCTTTCAAACCTTTAAAAAAACTGATTTTTCCTTTTTCTTAAATCAGATAATAAATATTAATTAATTAAATTAATATACCAATTTAATTAAAACAATTTAAATCATTGCTTCCACCTAGGTTCAAACCCGGGTGGAGCAAGACTTCACTGAAAGGCCAATTTTCGGCCCTCTCTCCCTAAAATGCCCCTCCACCTTATTAATTAAATAATTAATTACATATCTATAGTAATAACGATACTACACTTAGCCTAGAAAAAGACCATTTTACCCCTAAACCCTCCAAACTTAAGATTTCCCCTTTTTAAATCTGGTACAGACTCATTCGGGTAAATCTTCATATTTGGGAGCCCTACATGGCTGGACCCAACCTTTCCAAGATCAAATAACTCCCCAAGTTAGTTGGTTTGGCTGTCGCAAGGGTTCAGAGGTCTGGTTCTACGCGCATCATTCTGTGTGTACCTGGTCTAATCGTAGGCATTCTAGACACACTAAAAATAACTTAGTATATTCATTTTTAGGGTTATTACAGGGCTTGCTTTGAAGAAGCCTTCTTGGGGCGTTTCTTTACCCGAGAACTGAAGGAAGCAAAGGTACTGGATTTTCTTACCATGAAACAAGACTCCTTCATTTTATGAGTATGGATTGAAGTTCTGATAACCTTCAAATATATTTCTTGAAAAGAAATATAAATGATCATATGCAATATAATTACCCTATGAATCAGGGTCGATCCCACAGAGAATATTGAAGAATACTAGCAATAGCAAATATTTAACTCGAAAGTCGTTATATAAAAATAGGGGTTTTTAGATTGAATAAAAATAAAAAAAATAAAAATAGCTTTGAACTAAGTATTTATTTATATCCAAATTAATAAAAAATAACTAGGGATGTGTTCCCCATAAGCTCATAATACGGTAATCCAAGTAATAACAATTCTTTCCTAGTGTAATTTATGGAAAATGATAAGTTAGGTATCTCTAATTCCTTGGTCCGGTAACTAGAGAATTTTACCCCGCACCTTGGTCCGGCTATGTGTGTATAATTTACTAAGCCTTACCATTACCTCATATTAGACATCATAATATATGTGTGTCTTAGTTATTACTTCACACCAATCAGCACTAGCATATTAGAAAGTATCCCACTAAATCTATGTTGTTAATTCTTTTCTTATGAACTACCTCCTTGGTCCGACAAGTAGCAACAAGGCGAGTTCTAAAGTTGGACACCCTTAAAATGACTTCAAAATGAAAGAATTATCAATACATATAAAAAACTATTTGAGAATTGCTTAATCGCTCATGGTTCCCACAAACCTAGTTGTGGATTTTAGCTACTCATTATGTCAAAACACAATCAATATTTATTAAAATAAATATGTTTGTGTGTTAATCATAAAAAATATAGGAACAATAGCTAAAATTTCTTTTATTAATCACGAGTACAAATAAATAATAAAGGATAAGAAATAATAAACCACAATTCACCGGCCTTCACTGCAACTCTTTTAAATCTCCAAAGCTAGAAGAAAATTTATATTTTATCTTGTATCTTGTTTTTTTGGCTTCACTAAATAATAATTTTCCATACCTTATTTGTAGATGTACAAAACCTTAAATAAAATAATTGAGTCCAAACAAATTAGGATTTCAAAACCAAAAAAAATTGGAGTATTTTTTCGCTGTTTTCGCGTGAACGGAAGATTCAGCACCGCCATTCATTGGCCACTGCGTTGAAGAGAATGTCACATGGAAACTTTAATTTTGCAATTCATAAATTGCAGACACATGCATCTTATATATAAATATATTATTTTATTCACTTTAATCCATTAAGCTGCTTGATTGATTTTCTTCTTCAACCTTTCATCTTTCATTTGTTTTAGCTCTTAATTTTTTCCATTTTCCACCAAATTAATCTTATAAATAAAATACGGAATTTAGCACAATCCATAAAATTTATGTTCAAAACGGATAAATATAAATAACATATGTGATATAAATAATGATAAAAATGTGTATTTTGGCCACATATCAAGTTCACTCAATTGTCTCGCTACGCATTATATATGGTTGAGGATATGAGGAGCATAATGAGTTTGGTTGTCACTAGATTGGGTCATGCTTCAAGCAAAGAGGGTAGGGCTGAAATATTTATTGGGGACATGGATATTTCGAGGTTAATAGTTTATGTGTAACAAGTTGAAGAGGAGAAGCTGAGGGATAGAGAGGATTACAGGAACAAGAAAGCTAAGACTGATAATAAGTCTAGTCAACACAAGGGTGGTTAAAGTAGAACACAATTTCATAAGAAAAAGGGACATGAACCATCATCTGCTAGTGCACATACGCGCAGAAACAGAGGTGAGTATAATGGCCAGAATTCACTCAACTCTAAGGCTAGACCAGCCCAGTCCCAAGGTACTCTGACACAAGAAGGTAGTTGGACTCCTTCATGACGTAGGTGTGGTAGAAATCATGCTAGTAAGTGTCGTGATTGCCAGTCGGGTTGTTTCAAATGCGGTAAAGAGGGGAACTACATGAAAGAGTGTCCCAAGAATAAGTAGGGAGGTGGAAATACAATCAATTAAGCCCAATCTTCATCAGTTGTTCCACCCGACAAGGCTACACCTAGAGGAGCCACATTTGGAATTGACAGAGGGGCAAACCGTCTCTATGTAATCACCGGCATCCTAGAGCAAGAGAACTCTTTAGATGTTGTCACGGGTATGATCGAAGTCTTTACTTTCGATGTTTATGCTTTGTTAGACCCATGAACAAGTTTTTCCTTTGTAATTTCTTCTGTTGCAAATCAGTTTGAGATTCTTCCTATAAAACTTTGTGAACCCTTCTGTGATTGTCCAATTTCCATCAATCGCAAGAACACCGTGGCTGATCTAGTAGAGTTAGACATGGTAGATTTTGATGTCATTTTAGGTATGGACTAGATTCATGCCTGTTATGCGTCAATAGATTGTAGAACTCGACTTGTCAAGTTTCATATTCCTGATGAGCTAGTTATAGAGTGGAGTAGTATTTCATCATCGCCTATGTGTCGTTTCATTTCGTACCTTAATGCGAGGAAGTTAGTTTCATAGGAGTGTATCTATCACTTAGTCTAAGTTAAGGACTCAAGTGCTGAGGTACTTTCCCTTTAGTCAGTTCCTATAGTGAAAGAGTTTCTAGAAGTCTTTTCTGATGATCTACCCGGAGTCCCTCCTGTAAGAGAGATAGACTTCGGCATAGACATCATTCCAGATACTCGTTCTATCTTTATACCGCCATATAAAATAGTACCAACAGAGTTAAAAGAGCTAAAAGAACACTTGAAAGATTTGTTAGATATGTGTTTCATTACCTTGGGGTGCTCCGGTCTTATTTGTAAGGAAAAAGGACGGTTCCCTTAGGATGTGTATAGAATACAGCCAATTGAATAAGGTGACCATCAAGAATAAATATCCTCTTCCAAGGATAGATGATATTTTCGACCAGCTTCATGGTGCTTCTTGTTTCTCAAAAATTAATCTCAGATCATGTTATCATCAGTTCAAAGTTACGGAATGACATTCCAAAGACAATTTTTTAGAACCAGATATAAACATTACGAGTTTTTAGTTATGTCCTTTGGTTTGAAAAATGCACTAGCAACATTCATGGATCTTATGAACAGTCTTCAAACTTCATTTAGATCTATTTGTTATCGTCTTCATTGATGACATACTAATCTATTCAAGGAATGAAGAAGATCATGCTAGTCACCTAAGTATAGTACTTCAAACTTTGAGAGATAAGGAGTTATATGTCAAGTTCTCCAAGTGTGAGTTTTGGATCAAGTCTGTGGCATTCTTGGGCCATAGTATTTTCTGTGATGGGATTAGAGTTGATACCCAAAAGATAGAACCAGTTCAGAGTTGGCCTAGACCCACATTTCCAATAGATATAAGGAGCTACTTGGGTTTGTCTGGCTATTATATGGGATTTATAGAAGGTTTCTCCTCTATATCATCTCCTTAGACCAAGCTAACTCAGAAGATAGTTATGTTTCAATAGTCTGAAGCTTGTGAGAAAAGTTTTCAAGAATTGAAAAAGTGATTGACTATCACTCTAGTTCTGACCTTACTAGAGGTACTCAATGTATTGTGGTGTATTTTGATGCATTGAGAGTTTTTTTGGGCTATGTGTAAATGCAGAATGGAAAGGTTATAGATTATGCCTACAGACAGTTGAAGGTTCATGAGAAGATGGCGTTTGCTTTGAAGATATGGTTTCATTACTTCTATGGTGTTCATGTTAACATATTCACGGATCACAAAGCCCTCTAATATGTGCTCACTAAGAAGGAGCTAAATCTTAGAAAAAGGAGTTGGTTAGAATTACTCAAGGATTATGACATGAATACTCTTTATCACCAAGGTAAGGCTACTGTGGTTGTTGATGCCTTAAGCAAGTTATCCATGGGGAGTACCACCCATGTTGAAGAAGAAAAGAGGGAGTTAGCTAAAAATGTGCACAAAATCACATGTATGGAAGTCATACTTATGGACGCCACATAAAAAGACATAGTGGTGACCAATGGGGTTGAATCATCACTAGTGTAAGAGGTGAAAGAGAAACAAGATCAAGACTCCATTTTTCTTGACCTGAAGGCAAATGTTCATAAGCAAAAAGTATTAGTTTTTGAGAAGGGGGAGATGGTGTACTGAGGTACCAAGGTAGGTTATGTGTACCTAGGGTGAATGGACTCCAAGAGAGGATACTAAAGGAGGCTCATAGCTCTAGGTATTCCATTCATCCGGGTTCCACCAAGATGTACCACGGTTTGAGAGAGGTATATTGGTGGGAAGGCATGAAGAAAGATATTGCTAAGTTTATTGCCAAGTGCCCGAATTTCCAACAAGTGAAAATTGAGCACCAAAGGACAGGAGGTTCGGCTCAAACTATAGAACTTCCAGAATAGAAGTGGGAGATGATTAATAATTCTATTTGGGTGATTGTCGATAGAATGACAAAGTTAGCCCATTTCTTGCCGATAAAGACTACTTATTCGGTCGAGGATTATGCTAAGTTGTACCTTCAAGAATTAGTGAAACTTCATAGAGTTTCGGTCTCCATTATTTCATATAGAGGCGCCTAATTTACTGTACAATTCTGGAAATCTTTTTAGAAAGGTTTGGGTTCAGCCTATTTCTTGCCCGTAAAGACTACCTATTTGGACGAGGATCAAGTTGTACCTTCAAGAGGTGGTGATACTTCATGTAGTTTCGGTCTCCACTATTTCATATAGAGGTGCATAATTTACTGCACAATTCTGGAAATCGTTTTAGAAAGGTTTGGGTTTAAAGGTGAACTTAAGCGCTGCTTTTCATCCTTAAACAGATAGACAAGCAGAGTGTACTATCTCGACCTTAGAAGATATGTTAAGAGCTTGTATGATCGACTTCAAAGGGAATTGGTATTATCACATACCTCTCATCGAGTTTTCTTACAAGAAGAGTTATTATTCGAGCATCCAAATAGATCCATATGAGGCTCTATATGGGATAAGATGCAGATCTCTTATTGGGTGATTCCGAGTTGGTGAAGAAGGATTAATAGGACAAGATCTAGTTCACCAAGCTATGGAAAAGGTGAAAGTGATTCAAGAGTGATTGAGAATGGCACAGAGTTGCCAAAAGTCCTACACAGAGGAGATGGTCGTTAGATTTTAAGGTGGACGATTGGGTGTATATGGAAGATTCACCCATGAAGCGGGTTATGAGGTTTGGTAAGAAGGGGAAACTTAGTCTCCGGTATATTGTCCCTTACAGTGTCTCCAAGATGGTTGTCAATGTAGAATATTAGTTGGATCCATGTGTCTATGTTGATGAAATGCTTGGGAGATCCTTCGCTTATTGTACCAATGACGAGGTTCTGATTCAAATTTTTGATCGTCAACAAAATAAGTTGCATTTTGTTGAAGAAGCAACTTGGAAAGCTGAAGAGGATATGAAGAGGAGATAACCACATCTCTTAGAATATAGAGAAAATTCATATCAAGGTACTAAATTCTCTTCTTATCACTTTATAAGACTATGTGTAAGCATGTATTACTTCCTTTTGTTGGCTGGGTGCTGAAATTATGTTACTAGCCTTAGCTTAGTGAAAGAGTTCTCATTCGAGGATGAATGTTCCCAAGGGAGAGATGTAGCATATCGTAACTTAAAATAACTAAGGATAAGCTAAGAAACCAAGAATAATCATTTTTCGAAATAAATAGGGAAATCTAGAAAATTTCCTAAGTGTAAAAGTGAGTTTTTGTCCATTTTCACACGGCCATAACTCCCAACTCAGGAGGAGTTAGGCTGAGTTATTTATATGGCTGGAAATCCCTTTCCCTATGCCAAGTGTACGCATTTTCGATGTCGTATGAGAAAGATATGCCTTTCGGAAGTTGGGCTGTTGGATTGAGGAATGTCCAATTCAGATTTTAGTAAGTGTAAAGTAGTCTTTTCACCCTAGTATTGCCTAATTAGTTTTAAGGGTTTATTAAGGGTAAAACCAAGTCCTAATTCAGTTTTTGAAAAGTTAAGAACGCTTAGGACTTGGGGAGAATAGAGATGAGAAGAGGAAGATCAAGAATTCTTCAAGAACGCTAAGATTTCGCTAGTGGAATAAGTCGTGGGTGATACCTATCGAGGTATGTGAGATCTTTCTGTATTGGGTTCGTTCACCCATATAACAATATGTCTGATTCTGCATGTTTTGTATTTATTGAATGATAAATCTTGAAGTTCTTGATGAACAATTGTTGAAATCTTGTTGGCAATGTAGTGTACCTTTAGTGGTTTTCATTCGTGTTTTTGGGCTATTTTACAACTCTAAACTATTGGGTATTGAGGATACTAGTGATCCCAAGTGTTTGGGGGAAGATCCATAGAAGTTTGGGAGGTTTAGAGTTGAAAATCGGAGAAGAAGAGTCGAAAAACATGTCCGACAGGAGCTGGGGCGCCACGCCTGCCAAAGCCCCTCAAGACATCCTTTGTTTGATAGGGCCTGGTGTGCCACACCAGCCAAAACCCCTTAGGACAACCTCTGTTCGTCAGACTATGGCGCCCCACGCCTCTCAGAGCGCCAAGGTCACTTTAAGATCCCATTTTCCCCTATCTTTACGTACGAGTTCCCAAGTGATGTACCGATCAATCCTAGTTGAATCCAACACCCTAAAGTACTTGAGATCATGATCCTTGAATCCATGATATAATTCAAAGAAAGTTAAGATCAAAGTCAAAGAAGTTAAGAGTCAAGTCTTTAAATTGAGAAGCAAGTCAAAGTTAGTTCTTAAAGTTTTCAAGAGTTTTAAACAAATATTCTTACTTTGTTTTAAGGCTCAAGATACAAGTTGAGCAAAGAGTGAAAATTTGAGTCTAAATCTCAAAAGTTATAAGGGAACTAAGTATTCCCTTAGAGTTAAGTTTAAAGTGAAGCAAAGAGATAAGAGTGACTTTATTTCTCAAAAGTTATATGTGAACTAAATAGTCCCTAAATGTTTTCACATTTTGAAAAAAAAAAAAAGAAGCTAGACTTCCATAGAGCCTTTAGCTAGTTTTAGAAAATGAGAACTATGATTCAAGAGAGTTTTCAAAGCTAAGTTTGAGCAATTACCTGAAACCAGAGATAAAGTTATTTTAAAAACATATGATCTTGGATATGAATATGTCTTAATGATGTTGTGACTATGAACTTGTATATGCTATTAGAATGTGCATGAAATATTTCAAAGTTAACTTAGCATGCTTATAAACAAAATGTCCCTTTGTGCATGTTTTCAAAGGTTTTACTTGCATACGTTTCCATACTTAGTATATGTGATTTGTACTACCACATTCTCTTATATATCTACAATAATGTAGGTTCGGGCCATTAAAGGATTTCAAGGACATTTCCAAGAAGGACTTGGATAGTTTTCAAGTTGTTGGTGAGTCCTCAAGTCCGAGGATGAAGCCTACCATTCTAGTTTTGCAATTTGATTAGTCTAAAGACATTTTATTTTCTATCTTGTAAAGACTATGTTGTATTCTCTTATGATACTTATTATAATGTTGTAAGGGCTATGTCCCAAATCTTGTACTTTGATGTTAGATGATTTTTGTGTGAGATGATTGTAGACTATTTTCGATATATGAGAAGTCTATGGAAATTTATATGTAAAGTTTTTAATGTTTCTGTATTTTTATTACCTATGAAATTCGATGATGTATGCTAAGGGCTTGCATGTCTAAGTACTCCTTGAGGACGAAGACACCGGTTGCGTCTAGGGGGTGCTCCCTGGTAGTGACAGTGAAACATAAAGCTGATGGAACAATTAAAAGATTTAAAGCAAGACTTTTAGTGAAAGGGTGCATTCAGCAAGCTGGAATTGACTACACAAAAACATTTTCCCCAATAATTAAAATGAAAATTGTAAGGACTCTGTTGGGCATAGCAATGAAGAAAGGGAGGAGTATCTTTCAGCTTGATGTAAATAATGGTTTCCTCCATGGTGAGTTGCGTGAGGAAGTGTATATAAAGGTACCACCAGGCTTGGTAGTGCATAAGCCATGAATGGTGTGTAAACTAAATAAGTCATTCTATGGTTTGAAAAAAGCTAGTAGGTCGTGATATGCCAAGCTAGTTGAGGCTTTGTATTCCAAAGGTTATACTCACTCATTGAATGATAATTCACTCTTCCACAAAAAGTCTGAGAGTTCTACTATATTTGTTGTTGAATATGTTGACGCAAGTGTTTCTAAGATTGAAGAATTCAAAACTTTTTGACATGATAAGTTCAAAATTAAGGACTTAGGAAAGTTGCATTACATTCTTGGAATGGAAATGCTCTATAAGGAAGATGAGCTTGTTATTTCACAAAGGAAATTTGTCCTTGATATTTAAAACATATGATGTTGCTAATCTTAGAAACTGCACATCTCCATTGGATCCTACAATCAAGCTCCATGCAAAGGAGAATACTCCTCTGTCAGATCCGATCCCTTTTTCTACAGACAACTCATTGGAAAGTTGAACTTCTTGACCAACACTAAAATAAATATATCTTATAGTGTGCAACATCTTATCCAATATATGCAAGAACCCCATCAACAAGCAGTATTTAACCAAATTAAGATACCTTAAAACAAATCCCACCTTAGGCATCTTCATGCTCAATGACCAATCATACAATGTTAAAGCCTATTGTGATTCTATTGGGCTGCATGCACTGACTCCAGGAGATCCGTAAGCGGCTGCATCTTGTTGCTAGGCAATAGTCCACTCACCTGGAAGTCAAAGAAATAAGAAACTATATCCTTATCTTTAGTAGAAGCAGGATACAGGGTCTTGAGAAAAGTTGTTGGAGAATTAGTGTGGCTTAGTGAACTACTTGAAGAACTTACAGTACCACCACCAACTCCCACTGAAGTATATTGTGATAGTTTACACATTGCTAGAAATTCAGTTTTAATGAGAGAATGAAGCACATCGAAGTTGATTGTCATTTTGTGAGAAATCTACTACAGACATGACTCGTCTCATTACATCATGTAAACTCACATAATCAATTGGCGGACATCTTGACGAAGACACTGACTGAGATCAAACACTCTGCAGCATTAGACAAGTTATTAGTGTTCTTCACACCTCCAACTTTGGGGGTATTAAGTTTAGATAATTGTGATGATAATTCAAATAATTAGTTAATCAGTTCAACTAGTTAGTTACCCTAGCCTAGATTATGTTATTTTCATTAGGTTGTCAGTTAGCTATTAGATGTCAGCTGTACAAATATGTTAGCTAGATATTTTCATTTTCCTCTTATATAAATACATGTAAAGCTCTGATGCAATTTAATTGATTGGTTGTTTTTCCCCAATTTGCTTTCTCTCTCGTTGATCTCTTCCATGGATGAGGATTAATTGCTATGTTTGACAAATCTTAAGGTCACAATCTATTTAATTAACACACACCATGGTTAAAGGTACAAGATTTGACCAATATGGTAAGATATAAACATCCAACAGTTCTTTCCTTGTGGCAACACAATCTATATATATATATATATAAAAAAAAAAAATCTTGGTCTGATCAATTTCTTTTCACCGAAGCTAGTTTTCTCTCTTTTAAAAAAGATAAATAGTTTCATAATGTTTTTGCTTAATTATATTCATTGGCAATCACTTGTTATATTTTGGTTATGAAGAGTAGAATTTTAGTATGCATTTTTTAAATTATATTAGAATGGTAAAAAATATCAAATTTACAGTATTTTTATCTACTTTTTTGTATATAATTTAAATTTTAGATTAATTTAATTTAGTTTGGCTTTAAAAATTAATATTATCGATTTTTAAGAAGTAAAACACGACAATGTATATTTTGAGACAGGAGAAAGTCATCTCCATTGTTTCATAGACAATTTTAGCAACCATCACAATGAATATTTTTTCGATATCGTTTCCCAACAATTAATCCATTATGACATTGGACTTATGTGTTCCATTTACAAACCTTATGGAGAAGTATTTTGTTGATTAGCTGCGAACTATTTTTGGATTTTTATATACCATATTGAACAAAGAGACATGTCAATACATGTTACATCACCTCTTTTATATATTATATCTAATAACACTACTTGATTTACTCTATATTAAATAACATTAATACAAAATAAATGAAAAACAAGCATAAAAAATAAAGCTATCTAAAGTCAAAAGATAAATATACTTCTTGAACAAATAGTCATGTGAATACATGTCACGTTACCTATTCTATATCGAACATCACCTGATTTACTCTATATTAAATAAAATCAGTATAAAACAAATGAAAAACAAAAGCAAAAAATTAAAGTTATCTAAAATAAAAAAAATTACACAAAATAATAGATCTTGTATGCTCTTTATGTTTGAGCATGTCTTGAATTATTGTGCACCATAGTCGAAAGCTTCTTTCTTGTT
This sequence comes from Solanum peruvianum, assembly GCA_027705065.1. Classification (NCBI taxonomy): domain Eukaryota; kingdom Viridiplantae; phylum Streptophyta; class Magnoliopsida; order Solanales; family Solanaceae; genus Solanum; species Solanum peruvianum. Next base: position 43,084,126 of record JAKWJD010001758.1, on the reverse strand, counting down.
CATTTCAATCTTTGATGTCCTTCAATCCCTTTGAAAAAATGAAGAAGAAAAATTGAATAAGATATTAAAAAAAAAATTATATAATAAAATATGCTAAAGAAGAAGGAAATGAAAATGAACATAAACATACAACATAATTATAATGACTCGTTATTCATACATGCATGAGTTAAGTCATAAGAAAATAAAAGAAGTTGAAAAGATATGTTATTTAAGTGGAGAATATAGAAGGATAGAGGCTTTTTGTAACTCATAAAATGTAATAAGATGTAATATTATTTTAATTACTAAACAATTGATTAATTAATGAAAATAATGAATTATAACTTTTTTAAAAAGGAAATAAAAGATAAAGAGATTTCTAGGCATGTGAAGAATTTTGGGTTGTAAATGTACTTCCATTAATAAAATATTTATTTGTAATAAATTAACTATATTGCTTAATAATAAAATAATTATTTTAAATAAAAAATGATTTAAAAAAAAAAGGAGAAAAAAAGATAAATATAAATATAAGTCATATAGAGGTGCTACATCACCTTGTCTATTTTTCTTCTTTATTATTATTATTATTATTATTATTATTATTATTTATTATTATTATTATTAATTATTATCATTATTATTATTATTATATAGATATAGATATAGATATAGATTCCTTTTTCAAATTTTATCCTATTTCTTCTTTATATAAGAACAACTCCATATAAATTATATATCATACTTTCTAGGAAAAGTATACTCAAACAATCAAATATTATTTGCAAAAATAAAAATCAAACACAATTCCAACTTCAAAATTTCAAACAAAGTGAAACAATGTTTGTAATAGTGTGCAATGACTCATATATAAGATCTAATTTATGTTTCTCCTTAATTAATTAATTTTTTTTTATATATATATATATATATATATATATATATATATATATAAACAACATTTAAAATATATTTCATGCTTTTCAAGGAAAAGTATACCCAAACAAACAAATATTATTTGCAAAAATAAAAACCAAACACAATGCAAACTTCAAAAATTTCAAATAAAATGAAACAATATTTGTACTAGTATGCAGTGACTCATATATATGAGATCTAGTTTATGACATTGTGTGTCTACCTATTTGAGATATTAGTTTTTTAGAGGAAATTTTATTGTATGTTTCGGATAAGTAAATTAGTCAAGTTAAATTATTTTTCTAATATTTTAAAATTATAGTTATAAATCCATATAGAAAAAATTACATCCAAATTCTAAATATTATTTACAATATGACCAAAGACAACTACAACTCCTACTTCAAAAATTTCAATTGGAGTTTTTTTTTGGGAAATTTTTCAAAATGTCAATATTTTAGCATTTAAGAGAATCCATTAGCAACAATTTCAATATTTAGTAAAAATGTCATTTTAGTTTGTATGTATCTTATTCATGTTTTTATTATTTATTTTATTTAAAAAATATATTTATTTAATAACAAAAAGGAGAAAATTAAGGGAGGAATATTTCAAAAAAAGGCAAGCATCCTTAATTTTCTCATCAGTTACATTTTCAAATAAAATTTAAATTTTGTTTTTTTTTTCTCCAGAATTTTTACCTTTTTAAAATTATATTCATTCAACAATATATTCCATTTATATTTGTTATAGTTTTTTATTAGTTTGTATTCATTCCAATAGGTATGCCGAATTTATCTATATAGTCATTTAATAAATATATTTGTATTTTCATATATTTTTTCCCTATATAGCTATTTTTTTTTCTTCAAAAATCTTGTATGTATTCATTTCAATATGTATTTTATTTGTATTTCTATTTATTCTAGTTTTTATTTAGAATTTTGTTATGATAATATATAAAATACAAAAAATTAGTATGATGAAAAAGTGAATGAAATATACAATTGAATATTTGGTGTACTCATTCTTAAATAAAATACATAACTAGTTGACATACCTTTAGAATAAATACAAATTAGAAAGAAATGTCAAATTCAGTTGACATACCTTTATTAGTTTGTATTCATTCCAATATGTATGTCAAATAAAATGTAGTTATTTAAGAAATACATTTGTATTCGTATATATTTTTCACTGTGTATTTATTTTTCTTTTCAAAATCTTGTTTCCTTTTCTAAGTCGTATTCATTCCAATATGTCTATTATTTGTATTTGTATTCGAATACAAATAAACTAATAGAAAGTTGTTCTTCTTATAAATAAAATACATAACTAGTTGACATACATTTGGATGAATACAAATTAGGGACAAATACAAGATTCATAAACCATGCAACATGAAATTTTTAATAAATACAAATATTGATAGTATACATAGTGATTTGAATACAAATTAAGAAAGCATACCAAATTCTAAAAAAGAACTATAAATACAAAACAAACTAATAGAAAATTGTTCAACAACTATCCGATCTTCGTCGTCTTTTTCAAGATCATCACGAGTAGACAAAGATTCTACATTTGCGTTCTGAATTTGAGGAAGGTTTTGCACACCAATGAGTCTTGTAAATGTTCTTTCCCTCTTTCTTCCCTTATTTTAGCAGTGGATCATACATTATACACTATTTGTTAAGTAATAAATAAATTAAAGGATGAAAAATCACCAGAAATTGGTTGATTAAGATGAATACATCTAGTAAGCCTCTTGGATTCAGCCATTGGAGAGTAAATCATAAGGGAAATTGAAAAATACAAACAACATTTTTTTAAGATTTAAATAAAAATAAAATTAGAAAAGAAATCTGAAAATTGGATAAAGATTAGAGATACCTTAATAAAAGGGATTCTAGTTGATTCAATTTTGGATTAAAAAACAACCAAAATATATGACAAAAAAATATTTGCAACTTGAATGTTGGAGGAAAATCAGAAAAGATAACCATGAGAGAGAAAAAAAAATAAATGGGAGAGAGAATTAACAATTTGAAAAGATAAATATGAGAGAAAATGATTTTTATTTTTTTAAAAAAAAAGGATATATGGAATTAATTGAAAAAGAAAGATAAAATAGGAAGAAAATTGGGACACATAAATTTTCTAAAATAATGACATTTTTGACATTATTGCTAATATTTTAAAGTATGAATATTTTTACTAAATATGTTATTTATTTTGACTAGTTTACTAATTTTTCCTTCTTTTTTTCATGATCAAACTCCCACTAATTTAGATTTAGTTTCCTTAATTTTTAGGTTAGTTACATTTTAGGCCTGGTCTAGGTTTGGGCCAGTCCAATTACTTTGTAGGACTTAATTTTGTTTTCAATATATTTTTGGCTCACAAAGCCAAAATTTATTTATTTTATTTTTTTAAAAAAAATAATTCACAATTTTTAAAACAGCTAAAATAATTCACTTCTTAATTATCTTAACCCAACTTCTATTAAATGTATAGGTTTGAAAATAATAACATGTTCACATCTATTTCTGTTTTCAATAGTTTGTTTGGCAGTGTGGTATTAAAAGAAAATTATTTATGATACATGAAAAAAGATTCTATTTTAAAAAAATTAAATTAAATTAAAATTTAGATTCAATTAAAAATCTCCCTTCATTCATTTTTACTTGACCAATTTAAACTTTATACACCATTAAAAAATCAAAATAATAATGAATGAGAGTATTTTACTACAATATCCATATATAATAATTAATATTCAGTCAATAAAAAGGTAATGAATGCTAAAGGTAAAATATTTTTTTAATTATTTTTTTAATTCTTTCTCTATTTCTATTTACTTGTCCATTTTTTATTTGATACACTGTTAGGAAGATAACAATTAATATAGTTATTTTATCATTTTGTCTCTATTAATTAATACAATTCCAAAATCTTTTACTCATTAAAGAAGTTCTACCTTTTTCAAAAACATTAACTTTCTAAATAAATTGAGACTATATGAAAAAAAAATTGTCTATGAAAAATAACAAATAAAAAAGGGATAATAAAAGTTAAAAAAGTGTAGTTATAATACAGTTGACAAAGTAAGTAAAAACGAAAAAACATTAAAAGTAGAAAGAAAATGAAAACAAAATGTTGACTAATAGAGTGAGCCATAAATAACGGTTATAAAAATGTTGAAAAAACAGGAATATATATAATCTGATTTAAATGCTGCCTGTTGTCCTAAAAAAAATAAAATGGCGCCTCTTCGAAATGTTAGTATTTTGTTGACTATAAATAAACTAGTCCCCTTTCATTTGTTGTTCACTCACAACACAACTTTTCATTTTCATGAATGGAGAAAAATCGAATGAATTCTCCTTCATTTCTTCCTTTATACGATTATGAATCCCCACCAATTTCTGATGATGAATTTAAACGATTTCATATGATTGATCGAAAACTTTATGGTAAGTTGCTTAATGTTTTAGGGCGTGAACCTGCTGAATCGATGAAAGTTATGGCTTTTTTTCATTGGATTGAAGGAGTTGCAAAGAATCGGTACTTTGTGGCTAACCTTTTTGAATTTTCATCTCAATTACTTAGCAAAATTGTGGATGAGGCTTTACTGTGTGTCAAATGTACGGAGGATGAAAAATTTACTGGATATGATTATCCTGATGAGATTTTTTTGATTCCTAATATTTTGAGGCGGAATTTTAATCTCAAATACTTTTATGATAATCGGGCAAGTGCTTTTAGTGGTATCACTAATTCTCTTAAGACTGTTTGTTTTAGGGCTTTTGATGATATACATGTTGTTAAACAGCCTAATTATCATTCTAGGTCAACTTTGTTCCAAACACCAAATGATGATGTTATCAACAACCCTATTCCTTATGCCCCAATTGGTGGTGGTGGTGGTAATCTTATAGAATCTATGATACCTAGTCACAACATGATTGAAGAACTAGGAACCGTTAATAGTAGTAGAATGATGTCACTTATCAACCCTAGCCATTTCTATAGTGGTCCATCCAACATAGAAGCTAGTAGATTAATGAACCCTAGCCATGGATCGAGTATAGAAGAATTGGCTACTAGAATGGTGCCATTCAACCCTTCTCTTGTACCAAGTGCTAGCGCGGATGAATATACAAGGGTGGCTAATAGAATGGTGCCATTCAACCCTTCTCTTGTACCAAGTGCTAGCGCGGATGAATATACAAGGGTGGCTAATAGAATGGTGCCATTCAACCCTTCTCTTGTACCTAGTGCTAGCGCGGATGAATATACAAAGGTGGCTAATAGGATGGTGCCAATGAGTTCTAGTCATGTACCAAGTGTTGGTGGTGCATCAAACATAGAAGAATATGCAAGGGCAGCAACTAGGATGGTACCAAGTATACTGGGACCGGTTGCTGGTGCATCAAACACAGATGATCAATTAGCAAGGGTACCAACTAGAATGGTGAACCCTAACCTTGTACCAAGTCATGTGAGTGCATCAAACATAGAGGAATTAGCAAGGGTTGCTGCTACTAGGAACTCTAACCTTGTACCAAGTCACATAGAAGAAATAGCAAGGGCTGCTGCTACTAGGATGGTGCCAATGAACCCTAACAGTCATGTGAATGCATCAAACATAGAAGAAATAGCAAGGGCTGCTGCTACTAGGATGGTGCCAATGAACCCTAACAGTCATGTGGGTGCATCAAACATAGATGAATATGCAAGGGCAGCTGCTAGTAGGATGGTGCCAATGAACCCTAGCCATGTACCAAGCGCGGGTGGTGAGATGCTTCTACGTTATCCATATGGTGTTCCAAATCAAATGGTACAATATATGCCACCTTATCATAATTATCCGCGATATGGTTCTTCAAGTGGAAGTGGAGTTTTTATTCCACAAATGTTGCCTACTCCTTATAATTATCATCATGACATTGGTGATATTTCTGAAATGTTTAAGAACAACTTGAACATTCTTGAAGAAGAGACTGAAACTGCTCCTGAAGATAGGACTGTCTTCTTGACATTCTCCAAGGGCTATCCAATTAGTGAAGCTGAAGTCAAGGAATTCTTCACTAGGTAATTAATTTATCTTTTCATTTATTTATAATCATCTAACACTTAAGGAGTAAATTAAGCAACATATCCGCTCCCTCTTTTTTTTAATTATTACATTTTAGGTTATGCTTAAATTAAACCCAGCCCCTCCCCTCATTAAGTAGAACAACATAATAACTTATGTGTTTACATTATTAATTTCATTCTCTATAGAAGGTTACTTATCTTAATTCGCGATAGATTGATAGATCTTTGATGATATATTATAAATCATGAAACCAATTGCAAGTGTGGAAGCTAAGGTATTTACTGTTAGAGAAGTAGTTGATAGTTTGACTATAAATGTTTGATTGTTATCATGATATAGAAACTACCTCTCTACCTCCACAAGGTCTTATGGCTACATTTGAATTGTGTTGTAGGAAATTTGGAGATGATGTTGAAGCTGTTTACATGCAAGAGGTTGCTGAAGATGAGCAAGCGTTGTATGCGCGGCTTGTGACTAGATCTCCTGCTCTCCTTGAGGCTATTGTAGATGGTGGAAAAGCAAAGTACAACATCAATGGGAAGCATGTTTGGGCAAGAAAATATATCAAGAAGCAAAACACTAAGATCATGTTTCTGGGACAAAGCAGCTCTTCAGTTCCATCCACTTCACACTAATGTTAATGTGTCAGTGTGCTAACTTGAGGGGCCAGGGTTTTATGATGTAACTTTGTTGTAACTTTACTATTATGCTTGTCGTTGTTGTATTCTGGATTCTGAATCTGTCTTTATGTGTTGTTTCGAATAAAACGAAAACCTTTTGACAATATATATTTTCTTGCTATATATACTACAGAACACACGAGGCACAACATTTTGGTAAATACAAATTTATAGATGGTCTGGCCAACTAGAACAAAAGTCCCTCTAGTGTTAGATTAGTAAACGTATATTATTGCAAGAGCATTTATATATTATTATATTTGTAAGAGTGTTTATATGTTATTGAACAAAACGTTATGGAGATGGGTAGGAATGAAGAGTGGTGGTTAAGGGTGGTGTGGGTGGAATGGTCAAGGGGTGAGGGTTGGGGCGATTGCGTGGGTGGGGAGAGGATATATACAATAAACTTGGAATATGTTGACTTATACAACTTATTTACTCTACTTTCATAAAGCCTCATTTTGAAGGAACTTTTTTTCCTAAAAATAATAATATTTTCCAATCATTTTGATGAACCAAAATTAAAAAAATTGAAAAACATTTTTTGAAATTGAGTCTTCTTTCATCTTTGCGAGCTACAAAGGGTGCTAATACTATTTCTTTCACGTCTAATCGTCTTCTATCTTGATTGTGTCTGTGGCTATCAAAAGGTGAAGTAAATATTTTCATTTTATGGGTTCAAAATATAAAGAAGAAAGCACTCAAAAAAAGTTCAAATAAATTTAACATTTACTATATCAAAACGACCAAAAAAAATCTTAACCCTAAACGTCTCAATGTTTCACAAAAATATCCCAAAAATCATTTCATGAACTTTATTTTATTCTTATTTCTTCAAATGACATAAGTTTTTCAACGTTGGAAATTATTTGACATTTTCATTAATGTTAGGCAAATAAAAGTAATAATACTTGTGGACGATTTTATCGAGGGTCACCATATTTAGTTGCAACATGAAAATATTTTTTTATCTAGTATATATCTTACTATATAAAGCTGGACAAACTTGATACCTCCTTTTGGGCATAATTTTTTTTAAAAAAAAAATCCTTTCTTCCTTTTCTTTTAAACCTCTTCTTCATTATTTTACTATTTAGAGGTAGGGGATGGCATTCCCGTGTATGAAACAGTTCATTACTCAGCTAAATAGAATTGTGCATAACTTATTAAGTATTTTCTTTTCTTAGTTCATTCAATATATAATACAAAAAATAATTGAAAATAAACTTTGAAACATATACTATGTACTCCAATTTATTTAAAATATACTCGAAATCCATATCATTAAATTATTTGAACATTTTTTCAAGAAAATAAATCTTAGATATGTAAAACGTGTGTTAAAAAGGAAAAATAAAAATTGTACCTGAAAACCAAAAATGTAAAAAAAGTATTAATTAAATTAACAAAAATAAGTATTAATTTTAAAAATGAATTGACGGTATAATTATATTGTCAGCAAATAGTAGTTAATTATCATTGGGTTCAAAGTAGATATTTAGGAGTATTGTTTTTGGTGTAGTGTTAGATGACATTGCATTCTTAATCATCATAGTTACTTTCTATATTTTGTTTATACTGAACCAATTGTGAACAAAAAGTAGAAGTTTTTCTTAATACCCTACTACGTTTTCTGAAATTATCAGCATTGAATATAGTCCGTAAACCTAGAAGTAACATATCAATGTAAAGAAGATGAATGGTCAATGACAGAATTGGAGAGACCCCAAAAACTAATCAAAAGATAAATGAAGTAGCCTCTACAAATTCCTTACCATAATTATAAAAGGCACGCATATGTATATATCTACATAAGCTTTTCAAAAATTAGTAGATGACCATATATATTTATCCAATTACAAGACATATTTCATATAACAATGATTACCATTCTTTTATAAATCTTAAACAAAATACTTTACAATAATTTAATTAACCATAGGAAAATACAAAAACATTTTCCAGAATTGAGTCTTCTCATCATTTTCAAGCTACAAAGAGGAGTGAGTGTTAATACTATTTCATCCTATGTCTGATATTATTTTACATATTGTTCCGGTTCATGTTTGACCTTATTCAATGTTGGAGTAAATATTTTTTAATAAATCATGTTCAAAGTATAAAGAAATAAGCACACGAAAAAGTCAAATAAATTTAACATATTAAACTATATATAACAAAAAAAAAATCTCTTTTAACCCTAAATGTCGCATTATTACACATAAATATCACAAAATCATTTCATGAAATTTATTTTACTCTTATAATTTCTTCAAATGTGATAAATTTTTCGGTGTTAAGAATTTTTTTGACATTTCCATAATGTTGGCGAATAAAAGTGATACTTGTTCACGACTTTTATCAAATGTAACCAATTATCTAGTTACGACATGAAAATATTATTTTTATCTACTATGTTCTTCCTTTTCTTTCAGAGATTAATACTATTCACTAACAGTGAACAAGAAAATTATACCCTCTGTTTATTTTTTAAAAATACTTTTTTAAAAAGTTAATCATTATATTAGAAAATTATCATCTTTTCGATTTTATAAATATATGATTATTTTTTTAAAATTGAAAATGGACATTTGTGTGGAGTGATCATTTTATCAAGATGACAATTATTTTTCAAATTACTCAAGTGAAAAAATAACAAATATGACAACAAAATTGTTCTTTTTCTAGGTAGTTCCATACACAATTATATAATAATTCAAGGGTATAATTGACTTTTTTTATATATTTATATAGTTTTAATCCAAACACAAGATGAGGTAGGAAATAATAAACCACACACTTGATAAAAATAAATCATATCCTACTAATCCCTATATTATGAATTTCTACGTTATTAATTTTTGTATCAAACGACCCCTAAAGGTAAGGCATGGCATTCCAGTGTATGAAGCAGTTCATTATTCAACTAAATGGAATGACATTTCATTGTAAGAAATGTTGCATTGCCTAATTGGGCGATGAAATTGGAGAGATGGGTTGTTTCCACTGCCATAAAGTTAATTTTTAGCGGTAATAAATTTTACATATTAATAAAGAGGTAAAATAATTTATCTGAATAGGTTAATTGTCATTAGATTGAATGTTGCTAAACGCTAAAGGATAATTTATAAAGAATGTTAATTGCGACAAAAAATACATTCTTAGGAGGAATTAAGTTATTGTCGTTAATTAGTTACCACTAAATAATATTTTTGATGTAATATTAATTAGACATATACATTGCACTCTTCTATCTTCCCCAATCCTGTATATTTTCTAAATTATGCTCTTGCATAGTCCCCTACTTCGTTTTCTGAAATTATCATCATTGAATATGATTTGTAAATCTAAGGTGTGGGAGGTTTGTCTACACTCTTGTCATGTAACATATATGTAGAAATACTTAAAAAAATTAAAATGAGACTAATTAATTAATAATGAGGCAAAATGTATATCTTCATATGTATATTCCTCAACAATCTTTCTTTGCTGTGCATGAGACTAGAGATTTTATATATATATATATATATATATATATATATATATATATATATATATATATATATATATATATATATATATATATATATGAGAGACTAATTAATGAGGCAAAATGTATATCTTCATATGTATATTCCTCAACAATCTTTCTTTGCTGTGCATGAGACTAGAGATTTTATATATATATATATATATATATATATATATATATATATATATATATATATATATAGAGAGAGAGAGAGAGAGAGAGAGAGAGAGAGGGAGAGAGAGAGAGAGAGTAGGCCAAGCTGACGTGACATGCCTCAATGACCATCGTTTATCTGTTTTCTCCTCTTTATTTAGCATTTATAATTTCAATTTTATACATAATTTGTTAATTAAATAGATTGATAAAAGACTCATATAATAAATATATAATCAAGCCTGTTTAGTAACCACTATTATTTTTATGACCTCTCTTAATTTATAATTAAAAAGATAATAATGAAAGAACATTATGATGGGCAAATGTCAAGACGGTTATAATTGATTTAAAAACTACACCCACAAAAAAACAATGTTGAGATTAATCCTTAGAATTTTAATAAAAGACACTTTATTTTTCTTTCAGTTACAACATAATTCTGCATTACATAATTGTAGAATTCGACAGATTTTACACCATTAAAATTTGAAGACAACTATATAAACAAAATATAATATATATTCACTATCTCAATTTTTTCATGAATCAATATGAATTTATGCAATACAAATTTGCACAAATAGATAGAGAAGAAAGAATGAGTCCAAAGAAGAAGTCCATAATAATTGAAGATAATTTTGTAATCTCAAAGTATGAACATTACTTTGATAACCTTTCAAGATACCATTCATGCAATATAACAAAAGCAATAATCAAGCTTCTGCTGCGTGTTTAAACTTTCATTGACATTGGTGACTGAAGCAAGAAGAAGAAAAGAAACAAGAAATTTAAACTTTTGAAGAAGTTTTAGCACGAATCTACAAACGGTTACTTTTATAGGTAAAATTTTCAACCCAAACTATTGTATGAATGTTGATTTTTTTTCTTATGTTTTTTTGTTATTCATCTTGTATTCCTAAGATACCAAACTCTGGTATGAATGTTGATTAGAACAAAACTTTGAAGAACTTGGTAAGAAACAACAAAGTTTAAAGAACAATTTCACAATTAGAAAATTAAAACTAGTAGAAAAAATAGAATCAGAAACAAATTAGAAATAATATACGTAAACTAGAAAATAGAGTTCACTAAATGCACGATGTCCCCTTAAGAAAATTATTCCCCTCAAGTATCCGAGGTTAATGGAATATATACTCCTACGATAGAACGATCTTACTCACCGATGTATCGGTGCCGAAAATCAGAGTGTTAGGGAATCAATCAATGACACTAAAATACACTTAGAATACTAGATTTAGTAGTAGTAGAAGAAGTCCAGAAAAAATTGAGTTTTTAACTAAAATGAAAGAAAATTCCTCAATTTATAGAAAAAAAAGGTTACTGCGAAAATCAAAGTGTTAGGGAATCAATCAATGACACTAAAATACACTTAGAATACTAGATTTAGTAGTAGTAGAAGAAGTTCAGAAAAAATTGAGTTTTTAACTAAAATGAAAGAAAATTCCTCAATTTATAGAAAACAAAGGTTAGTGCGAAAAGGTTTGTACCTTTGGAAAAGTCACAACATTTGGAAAAGTCACAATCTTTCTGAAAGATCACAACCTTTCATTAAAGTCAAAATACAATTCACAACTTTTCATAAAATTCGCAACTTTTCATAAAAGTCGCAACTCTTTATTTTCCATTCACACCTTTTAAAACCCAACAATCCTGCGCATGAATGGGGAATGACTCCAAGACAAAGAAACGAACATGTATGTGTACTTTACAAGCAAGAATTAATTTCAACTAGATAAGTAGGTTTCTCCTTGGACTTTTCGTAGTGAACATATGTCGGATATATTCGGTTAATCGGTAGATGCGATATCTTTGAACCGTCAAACTTTGGTGTATACCTAGACAATCATATGTCACACAATTAACACTTAACCATTTATGATTCTTTACAGTTGTGGTCGGTCAGCCATGAACACCTCTTGGTTTCATGAGTGTATAGAGAGAACGCCTTTTAACAATCATCTTATTAGAAGTGGCTTACACTTCACACTCACATAGGGAATTTCTAATCGTGTTATCGCATAGATTCACTATTTGGTCAACTCTGCCAAACTTAGAAAATTATTAAAACCATTAAGCTTTATTAACTCATAACAAGTCTTAATGTTGTATCCTTGTTCCTGAGCATTGTCTTCACCATGAGAATGAATTGAGTTGGCTGACAATGTCGACACGTCAGTCACAACTTTGTTTTTCTCCTTGAATCTAACTCTTGGGATCTCTAGTCTGATAGATAGAATTACCTCCATTATAACTTGTCATAAGTCGTAAACTCATTTTCTAAGATGATCTTTAACTTTCTCTCTAGTAGGACTTTTTGTAAGTGGATCCGAGACATTATCTTTTAACTTTACACACTAGAGAGTAGCTTCATAACGGTATTATTTCTATCTTATATGACGATATATTTCATTATACATCATGCTCCATGCCCTACCTATTACATCTTGTCTATCAAAGTGTATGCATACTTATGCCAATGGTTTGGATAAAAAAAAATATCTATCAAGAAATTCCAGAGTCTTTCAACTTATTCATCAACCTTATCTAGAGACTTAGCTCAGAGATCATTGTAGAGACAGCGATACATGTCTTTTTTGAAATATTTCCAAGAGATTTCTCCTCTACCAAAAGTAAATACATATAAACTCGTGAATTTACTTTATTTGTCAGGTGATCCAATTTGCATCACTATATCCTTTTAATACTGTTGGATATTGTTATAATGCAAGACATAGTTTTTGGTATATTTTAAATACCCTAAAATTCTTTTCATTGTCATCCAATGAGTTCGATTGGGATCACTCGTGAACCGATTCAATTTATTAATAGCACATGATATATTTGATCGCGCACACGTTGTGACAAACATCACACTTTCCAATACTCTAACACAATTCAATTCTAAGTCACTTTTGTCTCACTCTTTTGAAATGCAAAGCTCACACTTATTGGAGTCTTGAAAATATTGAAATTCAATATTTGAACCAGTCCAATACCTTTTCAATGCAATGAGACTGTGACAATGCTAAACATTATGGAGTTCTAATATTATTATACCTAAGATCACATTAGCAACTTCAAGATTTTTATATCAAACTTGCTTTCTAGCATACATTTAGTAGAATTTAGGTCTTTAGCGTCTCTATTGTTGAAAAACATATCACCAATATACAAACAAACAATGACCTTGTGATTTTAATGTAAACACATTTACCACATTCATCATTCTTAAATCCATTTGCCAACATGGGTTGGTAAAATATTTTATGTCATTGTTTGGGTGTTTGTTTTAGTCCATAAAGTGACTTAACAAGTTCACACACTTTCTTTTCTTTACTAGGACCATAAAATCCTTAGGCTGTTCCTTGAAAATTTCTTTCTCCAGTTCTCTATTTAAGAGAGTTCATTTCACATTCATTTGATGAATTTGGAGGTCATATACCAGATCTAACAGAATTAGAATCCAAATGAATGTAATTTTAGTTATTAACGAGTATTTGTCAAAAAAATCAAGACCTTATATTTGTTTAAATCCTTTGACAAAAAGATCTACTTTATGTTTGTCAACAATTTCAACGACATTCATTTTCCTTCTGAAGATTAGATTTATTTTCTGGAAGAAGATTAATTAACTTCAAATATAGTTGCTCAGCGTTGCATCAATCCACTATTGACACCATATTTTCAAATTGACGAGTCTACATAATATAGAAGAAATGTTACAAAATCATATTCAAAGGAAGTAGATATCCTTTGACATTTACTACGCCGCTAAATCTCTTTATTAATTACATCCTCCTTTTGTTCTTACCAAGTTTTTTTAGACCTTTCACTAGGCTACTCAAGTCTAATTTTAAAGTCTACAATCTTAGGTCTTATTTTAATCCTTTTAAGAATATGAACTTAGACTTTGGCTAGACATCCCCACACTTTGAAATATTTGAGTTGGATTTTCTTATTTTTCATTTTTCATATGGAATAAATTGTATCATGAACAAACAGAACCTTTTATTGCTTTCTTTCTGAAAATACAAAGCTTTTTATTGTTCTCTTTTGCATTAAGGATAATTCCTCCACACAAGTTTTATGGTAAACATGAAATTATAAGTAATGCAACCATCATTCTTTCAAATTTTGTTTTTTTCCACATAAGATTGAGATGAATAGGACAACAGTTTGATGGATAATTCTACTTTTTAAATATATTTCTGCAAAGTGAGATTTCTACTCTCCATCCCTATCACTTCATATCTTTTTCCCAATTAATTTTCAACTTCAATATTATATTGTCTAGACGTTTCTATTGCTTCATCCTTACCGTTCAACAAATAGATATAGTTGTTTCTAAGAAATTGTCAACGAAAGTTACAAAATACTTTTTTCACTACGAGATGACGTTGACTTCATATCACAAATATCATTGTAAATCAATTCTAAGGAATTATAATTTCTTTCAACAGATTTATAAGAATGCTCAACATTCTTAGATTCCATATAAATTTGATATTTTTATTTATTGCACTGGAAGTTATATAAAACTTATATGAATGCTAGGCGAGCACCGTAGCAGCTCGATCCGGCAAGAACGGCAACAAACATCAAGCTCCAACTTCACCAACAATAACATCTTCGAGAACCAGCAACAATAAATTTTCGGTGGAGCTTGGAAGTGTCAAGTGGATTAGAAGATTGATCTTTAAAGATCCTTCCCAATACATTCTCCCTTTTTATTACTACTCCATTCATCTTATGTGAGTCACATTTTCTTGCTAATAATGCTTTATTTACTATTTTATTATTCTTGCTACAATTTTGTGATGTTTAAATTGCGACTTGTAAGTGTTGAATGATAGTTGATACTAATCTTGGCGTCTAATAGATTTTTGCTTGATTAATTTAGGTTAAGCTTGCAATAAAAATTAATTTTGATAAACTGCTCTTCTCACATAGTGTTCTAACATAATCATTATTTTAACTTGATTTAGTTTGATAGCATCATTGGTTGATTGACTTTTATCCACCAATTTGACTCCAAATAATTGTTTTCCAAGTCTGGGTACTTCATAACAATAATTAAGTTATTTAGTTGTCATTTTAATTCATGTGTTAATACTAGGGTAACTTTAAATTGTTAATATTCTTGTATTTGTTTGATATAAACACTTTGATTGATTTCTTAATCTCTGAATTGTTTGGTTTATAATTTCACATTTCTTGCTAATTTTTTTTTGTCTGATTACAGTAATCATTCATATGTGAATATTACTTTGTGGGTAATTATACTCCCTTAAATAATTATGTCTATTTTTTTGATTGAATCAATTATTGTCTAAAATTATTCTTTTCTTGTTAGTTTACTTGGTGTATTATGGTCAACCGATTTTGTTTACCTTAGTTAAAAATGAAACTGATTTCATACTTGTCTATATTTGGTAAAAATAAGTTAAAATCTGACTTGACTCGCATTTGCCCGGCTTTTAGAAACTATAAAAATGATTTTTCCCCATTATTTAAGGACTGATTGTTCACACCTTACACTATATTACTCTAAAAAAACCACTCTCACCTCTACACATCCGAACTTTGGCTCACTCTTGAATACTCAAAAACTCTTTTAATCGTCTCTTAAAATAATTAAGTTTTCCGATAAAAACTTTAAAGTTTTCGGGTCTACTCATTTCTTTGTTTTGTTCAGGTAGTTTATTGGACTAAAGAGGATCTTCATTGCTGATTGTCATTTACTCTATAATCGGTTAGTTGTTTCTCTATTAGTTTTAATCTCCATTTTGCATAGTTTAAATTGATGTTGTATGTTTAAATGATTGAATGGGAAGCGTCCAGGTCCATCTTTTTCATCCCTTTTTGCTTCGTGTAATTATATATCCACCAACTTGGTTAATTCCTACATGTCCCTATGTTACTTGTCCACATGAACAACTTAATGTTATATGGGTATCATATAATTAGTTTTATCATCTTGCTATCGTCTTTTATGTGTTATTACTTGCCCATATTTTCATTTTAATTTAACAAGGTTGTTAACTTAAATGTTCAAGACGTTGAAGAATCGCTTGGAAGAGTTCTGGTTGAGATTATTATTGAAGTTTATGTTTAATGTTGTATATATTATTATATATTCTTTTGGATTGTATTATTTTCTATTAGACTAACTCTTAAACTCTCTCTCTATATGAAAAAAATTTGGGGGATTATCTAAGTGGGAGGGGAAATTACATGTTGCCTGTTTATTTTATGGTAACTTATTTTTGTTAGAAGACATGGCTATATGATTATGATTATTTGAAAATTCATAACATCACTTTAGATCTAACTAAATAAATCAATTTCTTTTTATGTTTCCTGCTTCGTTTGTTTTGATCACTCACTTGGTATATGGAAAAAGTAATAGAACCAACTTTTTTGTAAGTCATCTGTTAGGATCGAGCCCAAAAAATGTAGAAAGCATGCCAATAGGAATCAAAATAATAGATTTGGGGTTAAGTAATCAATGAATAATATCTGCATGTCAAAATAAAATGCTCCTAGATGTTCATCAAATTAGTTTGTCATTAGAAATCATGCTCATAGGATTAAATTAATAAAATTCAGGCTTATTAATCAGTTTAATTAATTTTAGCATGTTTAAATAGTTCAACCCTGTTAATCAATCAAGTTTTAACTAACTTTAAGTTGCTAATGTGTTTGCAGCATGTTGACTCACTTAGAAACCATGCATATTGGACGAAATAAAGTAAATTTTTTTTTCCAGCATACCAAATAACTGAAATAAAATTGATTATGCATATTTTCTTTCATTTTTAAATAAATAAGTTATCTAATATTGTTGCAACTAATAACCGGATTTGCCACTTAAAGAAATTTCTGCACTAATAATACAATATACTAATGTTTCTAAAAATAATAATAATAATTTGTTGAATTAATAATAACTCCGCTACTATTTCTGAAATATTTTTATGCATAAGTAAGTACTTTCTGTATAATTTTAAAATTAATTATCTACTTTCTGCATTATATTATAACATATATGTCGTCTAAATTCAATAGATAATAGTTATAATGTCGATATCAACTTGTACACACACTTAAGCATTAAATCTTTCACTAATTATATGTGTTTCGTTTGCGTGTTCAATAAAAATGAGAGGTCAACTTGAGATTTTGCGTGCCAAATGTTGTCCAATGTTTTTGCATGGTGTCTAAGAGTGACTTATATTTTATTTTAGTCTAAACCATCCTAATAATAGTTCGATGCCTCTCGAACATTAAGCGTGGACACTAGGCACCTTCTAGGATGTTATGTATGCGTTGGTGGGGTAGGGGTTGTTTAGGCCCTACGGAGATGTTGGCATTGCTTCGATCCTTAAAGACGAACACCTGTTTTGTCTTTTCCGATATAGAAGCCAAGTGTTGATCCATAAAGTCTCCTAGAGTCTGCATTCCCTTTTGTCCCTTTATTTGTTTATAATTATAATTATTTAGGGTAGTTTAAATAAAATAAAATTTGTTCTAGTCTAGTTAATATATGTAATTTCTGTCTCCTCGTTTCTCCCTTTATTAGTTGTTTAGTATTTCATTTTATATTTATTATATCACCTAGTCTTGCATACTTAACTAATTAATTAAAATAATCAAGTAGTTTTGATTGTTTATTATTGTCATTACCAAGTTTGACATATTAATTAATTAACCAAATAAATGAAATGACATACTTGCTACTTGTAAACTCCACAAAAATTCCATGAGATATGGCTGAGACCCACATTTATGGACCTCGGTTGATAACTAACACCTTCACCTCGAGGTAATTTGATCCCTTATTCGATCTTCGATTCGTTGACCTTAGGTAGATTTAGTTAAGTTAGATAGGTGGCCTAACACGCCTTAATTCGTTAGGTGACGACTCTTTAAAATTTAAAAATCCCAAAAGAGTTGTTAGGTCGTGCATCAAGTCCGTTTTGAGAAAAACGAGGCGTGACAGAATGACAACTCCGCTGGTGATATTAAGTTTTTACCATTACGTGTTTCATACTTATGTGGGTTTACTGTATTAAGTCATTTCATTGTTTGTTTGAGTATTACTATGCTAAGTTGTTATTTGTTTTCCTTGTTTACTCGCTTTCCTTATATATTGTCTATTTTATGTTCCACCCCTTTCCCTCTTCCTTATTTGTTTATTTCCATGTTTCGCCTTTTCCCTTTTCCCTTATATGAAGTATTTTCATGTTTGATCCCTATTCCCTTTCCTTGTTTGTTTTATTTATCTACGTGTTTTCATGTTTATTTATGTTTTATTTTTTCCATTCCTTGAAAAACTGTCTATATGTTACTGCTTTCCACGTAAATGCTAAATGTTACTGCTTTAACTGACATTCTGCTCATACTTCCCCCAATTGAGACTCTCTTCTCTCTTTTTTTAAATCTGATGTTGTGCCTTTCCACCTCTCACAACTACTTCACTTCTCTTCAAATACCCATTACAAAGAGTCAACATATGTGTGGACAGAACGCATAGTTTTACTATCGGGAAACCACGAGTCTTCTCGCATAGAATTCCTTTAAAGTCCATGTCAAGCCAACTCTTAGAAGCTCTAGTTAGGTCATACATGCTTTATAAGCCCTAGATGGTTTCACCCTTGGTATCAATCCACATAATTCGTAGTCACCCTATCGTCTAAAGAGCCCAACACCATTTAGAAAAATTGCATATTTATGTGTCAATGTTATCATAATAATTAAATCAAGTCAACTTTACCAAAATGAAGTTTAAAATTTGTTTGTTGTTTTATTTGTGAAGTCATGAATGCTTTCAATTCCCTAAAACCACAAATGGTCGTAAAGGTGAATTACAAGCTAAGGAATTGGTGGATTTATATAAAGAGAGACCGCAAAAGGGATATTCATCAGTTGTTAGGTGGTATAACATACCTTATATTCATTATATCGAACCCTCACCTGATTAGGGCCTTGCTGAAATTTTTGGACCTTATGTGGATGGTTTTGAAATTTGTAGATTTTGACTTGACGGGGCATGCCCCTGAGCCTATTGATTCAATTCCTAGCAAGTCATGTCTCTCTCCTTTACTTAAAACACAACCTATGATGATTCTCAATTCCTTTTTTTGAAACTTCAGTAGGCTCCCTGATCTTTCCTTACTGAACAGCTAGCGAATCTAGAAATTCATTTCAGCCAATTGAACCTTCTCGAACTGTTTCTTTTTAAGAACCAAAAAGATTTGTCAAAAGAAAGACAGGATATGGCAAAAGCATCTTTTTGGATCGAATGGGCTTTTGTGAGAAATGGCGGAACTAGCGCACGTACTCTTCCTCTATGAGCGAGACTCCATCCAAATCTGCCACCAACAATTGAAGAGTTTAGTGGTTTCATTGACTTGCCACACCATGAGTGTAAAATGATAGTACCATATAATCCATCATCAAGAGAGTTTCTAAAAATCCTTGGATGAAGTCTAACCCAACCTTAGTTTCTTTAGACCTTGGGTGGATCCATTTCGACTTTCTATACTCACGATTTGGACGAGATGATAGCTACTACTCTTTTAGCGATGAATTTGAGTGCTCTGCTAAGGAAAGGGAAACATATCACTTAAGTTCCTTTGCCATTTCCATATTAGGATCCTTGGTTTTTCTAATAATAAGGGGGATAATCGACACATGTTTGAGTTACGTGGTTTGAGACTAAGCTCAAAGAGAGGGAGAACCTAGGAAAACCATAGTGCCCATGGTCTTGATGGAAATAATGAGGAGTCTATAAGCATGAGTTGATGGTAGAATGTTTTTCGAGGGATGCAACCTTCTACAGCAATGATGGGCTATAGGACACTTCTACATACGGCACAATGTGGTAGAGATCTTTCTTAGTCACGACAACAAGATTGATAGCCATTCAAGAATAATGGTAAGTTTCACCACCCCTGTGGAATTCATAGATTGACAAATATTTTTGGTCAAGCTTGAAAGCCACTGAATCCTATGGAAGCTCCATTGGTTGTCCACCCCTAGTGCCATTGTAAGAGGTAATGACTGATACGTCATTGAGCTTATTGGCTTAAAGGGCATTCAACCATACACTCCTCTTCGAGTACTCTGCCACTTTGGGAAAACTCAAGTAATACCACTTTGGTCTGACATGGAGCAGTTTAAGTATGACTTTGGACTAGATAAACCACAAGTCCACACCATACTTCAAATGATAGGAGCGGGTATTCATCATTCCTATGGGTGTGGAAGGCCTCATGCAACACATGAGTAATACATATGGATACTATAGAGTATACAGACTTAGAATTGAGATGGGAAGGATACCATAGGCTCACCGATGAAGGGAAAACGTATGGGCATGCAACGTATTCAACATTAGGCAAGAAGTCAATCCCTATACAAGAGGTCAATTGGATACAAGCTCTTGAAATCGATATCTTCAAGATCTCATAATTTAGGATGACTTCCCCCATGTTACCCATTTTCCCTTAGTTTCTTTTAGTTTTCCCTTTTCAATTATGATGTACTGTTCAAATTTTATAATAAATGAAAGTTATTTTATTTCTTCTAATCTAAACTCCAAATAAGAAAATAAGGCTTGAATCATTTATTGGGCATTACTTATGTGTCGTTTAGGCCTACCTCTGGCTCAACAAAACTCCTTCGCATTAAGAGCATTTATCTTAAAATAATGTGATTAATATACCAATTTATACAATGTTCTAACTTGGGTTTTCTTTTGTTTTATTTTTTCCTTCCCCTATGGTTGATAGGTAGACCATAGTTTACCACACTCGATCAAAGTGCGCTCTTCTTTCTCTTCCAACTAGAATCGCAAAGGAAAGATGAGAGTAACTAATGAGGAGGTTATGTGCAATACTATTGAAAAGAAGTAATTTTTTTTGATGAGTTGGTCTCAAGCCTTGAACGGAAAACAAAAAAGATAGATGAAGAGGTGTGTGATATGCGTGAGTGGGCTAAGCTATTACTCTCCATTAATCCCACTTTAACAACAAATTTAGATATGTTGACAGCCGCCAGTCAAGCCACTTTTCAAGATAATCCTCCACACACTCACCTTACTTCTCATTCTCCTTCAACTTATGCGACTCCTCAAAATCGACCAAGTTTCATCCATATGCCTCTAATGAATAACCACTTTCCAAATCACTCATATCTTCCACAACATCATGCATATGTTTCGATACCTCAACATCTTACTCTACGCCACGCCTTCAAAACCTTACTATGCAAGCTCCTTGGTATGAAATGCCTCTGCACCGATTTTCTTCTCATCATGCGCCTTTCATACAATTTCCAGTTCTTCCATAAAATGTCTCCGTACCAAAGACCTCTTCTACAATATAAACAACCAGAATATCATGTTCACCATGTCAAAGTCATCACTCGACCGCATATTCGCAAAAACATCTTAAAGGTTGAGAAGAAGCCCGAATAAATTTATTCTCTTTTGACTGAGCATATAGCTAAATTCTATGAAAAGTTAAGGATTTCTGTTCACATTGATTCTGATAGTTAAATAAGGATGAATACATGTGCATGGTGGATTGAACCCTCTAATGATTGTGCTTATCATTCAGGATTGGAAGGACTGTGACAACCCTAAAATTAACTAGGCTTATCTAGAGATTCACTTGTGATTTTTGGGATATTAAATAGCTTAATTAATGTTTTTATGAGTTTTGAATTCAATCAGGTCGAGTTTGAAGTCAAACGCCAAGGGACGACCAATACGTTCGACGACTAGTCCTTATGTGCTTGCATGTGTTCTAGTGTGACTTTGCATGTTTCGTGACTTGTTTGGTGTCTAAATTGACTGGGAGATTCCTAAGACCTAGATGTGAATATTTATATATTTAACGTCCGGGTATGACTCCACCTAGGACCTATAAGGGTCCCTAGAGGAGGACCCCAACTCAAGGCTTGAAGCTACCTGGTAGCCTATATGTTGTGCCAAACGATGACCCAAATGATGGCTAGCCGTTCAAATGATTACTCGACTTGGGGTATTGATGAACTCTGAAGTAATTCATGTCTTAGAGCCTATGAATTAAACTAGAAAGCACCATCGATGGGACGTCAATCAGACGATGGTCCATTGTTGGTAGGGTATCATTTGAGCCTGCATTTCTACCTGCAACATGGCTTGGGTTAGGGTGTTTTGGAAAATTCACCTTATGTAATATAAATTAAGAGGACGGTTATTTTAGGCGTTTTTGGGTATTTTAAGAGTATTGAGATGATTTGACTCTCATTTATACCCTAACACCTAAGTCAAAACCCTTTCCCTCCCAAATTCTCTCTGAAAACCTCCATCAAATCTCAAGATAAAGATGGAGCTTAGATGATGGATTTCAATGGATTTGGTTCTTCAATTCTCTTTGAATTCTGTTAAATAAGGTATGGGAGTTCTTTATCTAAGGCTTTCTATCACCTTAGGGCCAATTTCAAAGTTTATGAAAATGTCCAATTTCTACTCTAAGTCATGGGTTCTTGCATACGTTTTCACATATTAGGATATGATGTTATTGATGTATAACCTATGTTTTCCAATAAGAATCTCCATGAACCCTGAAACTTCTATAATCTCTCAATTCGTCTATAATGTGATTTGATCATGACTTGATACTAGTGAATTCATGTGTAGATTGTATTGAACTATTGTTTTTTTTTTATAGATTATGATAGAATGGTATATAGGCTGCCCTAATTTGATAATATCATATTGTATATTGTTGAATCATTCATATTTTTGGATTGTTGGTTTAGAATTGTGTTTATGGCTATTTGTAACAACCTTTGCGAATTGAATTGATTGAAATGACCAAGTAATGTTGTTGATTATGATGGAAACATGGTAAGTTTACTTGATTTCTCTATATTGTGTAGAATTAATATAGCATTACTATTGATTAGTATGTTCCACTTATGATGGTGGTGCTTATGTGATGAACATGGCTTGGTCTGCATTATTTATGTAAATTATAATAGTATCATGCTAGGGCTTATATGAAGGTATAATGTGAAGATGTTGATGTGAAGTAAGGTGATCTTGTATAAGGTGTTATGATTAATATGATTATGTAATATGGTGTGATATATGTGTGATCTTGTACAATATGAAGGTATGAAGTGAAGTACTCTTTTAATGTATATATGATCTTGTACGAATGTTAATGTTATGATTCCCTTTAAGTGATGGTATATGATGATAGAAGTTGTATGTGTACGTGTAAGGATAAAGCATGTTCTCCTTTAAATGATTATGTGTGACTATGGTAGACTATGATGAGTTTCTATATGTGTTGATAGGGTATCTTGTTAGGTAGACTTAGTGTCCCTTGAATGATATTGTAAAAGTGACATAAGGAATGTTTTGTCTTGATTTGGTAGACCTAAGTCCCTCTTATTGATGCATAAAAGTTATGTGAATACGTGATCCCTTGACTTGGTAGGCTAAAGCACCCTCGTCATGTATGTGTATGAATTAATAATGAATGAAAGTCTAGGTACGATACTAAGATGGTGACCTCCTGAGGATGACTAATAGGGGATCTTGAATAAGTAAAGAAGGTCAACAATGTAAAGCCTTGAATAAGAAAAGAAGGCTAAGAATGTGAAACCTTCAATATGGAAAGAAGGTTATGATATCCTTGAAGTTGAAAGACGTAATGGTATCCTTCTCGTGTGAATGATAGACCTAGGGATAGGTTGGATGGAATGACATGAAATCATCTCTAAGAAAGTAATTGAGCTATTCTTATGACCATTGAGTGGCATCCCTAGTGGACCCATCTTTGGTAGGTGTATTATGATTTGGTAGTGATTAAGAAATGGTACCTCTTCATATAATCCTTATGTGACTGAACTCATTCTATAAGAACATGGCTAGTACCGAGTGAATATGCTTTTGGTAGTGGCTCTACTTTAGAGGGAGACTTGATATTTCTTAATCATATACCTATATGTGATGTGTCCTAGTTTTACGCTTGGTAACTAGAACACCCTCAATCTGAGTAGGGTAGACTCTGGATTCCATTCCTAGCTAGTATGGTCTATGTTGGTGATGCCTATTCTCATTATGTGGGATACATTCTAGTATTGGTGAAGTTCTACAACATTTAGGTAGTTGAATGGGACACTATCTAGACATAATACGAGTAGGCTTTGAAGATGCTCTGATGTGGATCCCCTAGGTCTTTTCCAAGACCCTAGTTTATCTTATTGAATATGGATTTACCTGATACGTGATGAAATGAAATAACTTACTTGAGGTAGTCTTGAGGATCATCTAGGTTGTGTGAAGGGGTTGTATGGGCGGCCGCTTCATAACTAACTTAGGTGAGTCTTAGGATAACCTTTAATAGGGGGGATCTATGTGAATATGGTTATGTGATTGATGTTATTTGAATATGTTCTACATGTGATTGTTGACTTGGATTATGTCTATTAAACTCTTTTATGAAGGTTTTTACCAAAATGTCATGAAAGCATGTTTCTATACTAAATGTCCCTTTTTCATGGTTTTTGCATGACTTCTATACTTAGTGCATTCAATGTGCTAATCCCTTATTTTCCCTTTTTGAATAAAGTGTAGGGAATTGGAAGTCTTGATATGCCATGGATGATGGATAGGTTTCTAAGGGTTGAAGTTGAAGTATTAGTGAGTCCTCATTGATTCAAAGACAAGACCCACATGTTCCTTTTATGTCTTTAGTCTTTATTTTTAAGTCTTGTATGGGTTTAGTCCCAAGTATTGTACATTCCATGTTTTAGATGGCTTAAAGAGATATTGTAAATATAGATGTTTCTAAAGAAAGTCTTTCGCTTGCGTATTAATGAAAGTATTCTTCGTGTATGAAGAAAGTTTTAGATTCTTACTCATTTGTGGAGTATAATATGCAATGATTTATACGAGAGGCTTGAAGTCTCATTTGTCGGTAACTTCCAAGGGGTACCTTTGCGTCGTTACAAGGACATACCATAGAAGAATGTCGTGATCTAAAAGATAAGATTCAACATTTGATTGATTGGAGGACTTTACAATAAAGAAATTCCAACTTTGGACGTGCCAAAGTTCAGTTGAACCATTTTCCAAATAAGGCTTGCTCCATTTAAGTTCAAAATTTCTACATTCAGACTCATATGATAACATATGAGTAATAAAGTGTCACGAACCAAGAATTTACCCTAGAATATATGATATTGTGTTTTAAAATGGTTTAATGAAAATATGGTTTCTTAATGAACAACGTTTTATGTAAATGTTACTTCTCTAGGATAGCTTTGAGGATTGGTTAGGTAGGCTTGAAGAGAGTGGATGGGCGGTCTCTTCATATTTTACTTAGGTGTTCTTATAGTAGCCTTAGGTAAGGAGTCTAAATGATGTAACGGTTTATCTAATTGAATATCGACTTATGTGATTTGTGATGAAATGGAATAACTTACTTGAGGTAGTCTTGAGAATCATTTAGGTGTGTGTGAAGGAATTGTATTGCAGCCGCTTTATAACTTACATAGGTGAGTCTTAGGATAACCTTTAATAGGGTGGGGGGGGGGATCTATGTGAACATGGTTATGTGATTGATATTATTTTAATATGTTCTACATGTGATTGTTGACTTGGATTATGTCTATTAAACTCTTTTATGAAGGTTTTATCAAAATGTCATGAAAGCATGTTTCTATACGAAATGTCCCTTTTTCATTATTTTTGAATGACTTCTACACTTAGTGAATTCAATGTGCTAACCCCTTATTTTCCCTTTTTGACTAAAGTGTAGGGAATTGGAAGTCTTGATATGTCATGGGTGATGGGTAGGTTTCTAAGGGTTGAAGAAGAAGTATTAGTGAGTCCTCATTTATTCAAGGACAAGTGTTGTACATTCCATGTATTAGATGGCTTAAAGAGATATTGTAAATATAGATGTTTTTAAAGAAAGTCTTCCGCTTGCTTGTTAATGAAAGAATTCTTCGTATATGAAGAAAGTTTTAAATTCTTACTCATTTGTGGAGTATACTATGCAATGATTGATAAGTCTCATTTTCCGGTAACTTCCAAGGGGTACCTTTGTGTCGTTACAAGGACATACCATAGAATTATGTAGTGATCTAAAAAATAAGATTAAACAATTGATTGATACTAAGGTCATATGAATGAAGGACTTTACAATAAATAAATTCCAACTTTGGACGTGCCAAAGTTCATTTGAACTATTTTCCAAATAAGGCTTTGTCCATATAAGATCAAAATTTCTACATTCAGACTCCCATGATAACATATGGGTAATAAAGTGTCACGGCCCAAGAGATACCCTAGAAGATATGATATGCTCAAATCGTGACACGGCGTACTTTACCTCTCGGAGGTCTTGTAGTAGCCCTTGAACATTATTCATTGCATATATATGAAAAGTACACAGAATGAAAACTTTTATTTCAAAACATAATGCGGAAGTCATTTCATAAAACATCTAACATATGTCTCAAAAATCATCTACTGTATCATGAGTACAATAGTCTTGGGTCACAACCCATAAAAGTCTAAACATGAAAGAATATAAAAGAAAAAACGTAGTAGTGATGTCCTCTATTTCTATGAGGACTCACCAATCTTCTTTACTTGCAAGCCTTGGAAACTCTACGCTTGAAAGCAACTCAATATCCCCAAGGCCCTACATGAAGAAAATTTAGGTAATATGAGTTAGTGCGATATGTACTAAGTATGGAAACTATCATATTAAACATAAAATATCTCAAAGGGTTAGTCAATGCTAGGCATAATTATAAGAGATAAAGACATAAGCATAACATGAATATCGTCAACATACTAAGTATCATAAAACATATAAGATTTCATTCTTAACTCAATGTCTTTTTATGAAAATGAACTACATCACAAGCCACCTCCAAGTATACTAGTGCAAGGATAAGTTAGCATCCCATACTACTACCAAAGCAAAGTACATATAATTTGTCATTCTTGATCATAGTCCACTTTTATAATTAAGACCTATGTTCATCATAACATATGAGAACTATGCCCCTATGCCACCTCAAAGCACACTTGTGCAATGCATGTCAAGCATCCCAAACTAACTCATACACTAAGCATATCTTGAAGTCACCCTATCTTATTTAATGTCATCTTAGAAGTCATCTAATAGACCTACTTTATTATTGACAAGGAATTATCATCTTAAGTCAATCATGTCATGGAAGGCAACTATAGCACTATCAAATCTAAACAAACATCGTGTAGTGGTCATGTCATAGGTAGCCTCGAGTCATACTTATGCCATGTACGGATAGCATCTTATACTACCATCCATACTAAGTACTCCTCTAGACAATCCTACTCCAAGCTACTTATCTTGCATTCTTGTCTATTAAGCTCAAATTACTATCATAATAGACCTACTACCATGGAAAACATCAAACATACTAACCAAGCTAACTAAAGGAAGGATACAACCATCCTAACCACCATACAACCAATCATGTAGACGCAAGCTAATCATAGGGGAGCATGATTCCTCAACCCTAAGCTATCATGAGAAACTAATATCAAGATATTCCAGAAATGCACCTTGCAAGCAAATCAAGCTAACATTAGGATAGTATAGGCCTTTCTCCTAAAGCTACAATGAAATGGTTTTGGCCTAACCAAGTTAAGCTAACAAGATAAAGTAGCCTTACAACACAAGACCAATCTAATCATGGGAGAGATTGATTCCTCCACCCCAAGCTACCATGAGAACCACCATTCCCAAGCTACCATGATCTAGCATCCTTGCAACACATGACCAAGCTAAACATGAGAGATCTTACTTTATCCATCTCAAGCTATCATGAGGTTCATCACCTCAAGCTACCATGAGTATTTAAACTCAAGACTCCTTGAGATTTTCTATCTCAATCTACCCTTGTCTCACCAAGTCTATTGCACAAGAAGTGACCATACAACTCGTCTTCAATCTAATCTTAATCTACCATGCATTGATTCATTTTTTAGGTTCTTAAGTCAACCTAGGGTTCATCTATTGTGAGAACTTAATTCTCCTAATCATGTTCATGTCCAAGTGTAAAAGAAAGGAAACATCATCATAATCATCCTCATTATGACTTCACCCCCAAAGCCCTAGCAACCAATGGCCATCAGCCCTACAAGCGACTACTACATTTAGACCTTCATGATTCATACTCAATTATATGTTAATCTATTCAATCAGATCATTAGAAGGCAATTCTAGTAATACATGATCAAATAGGTTCAATTCCAATTTTCTAGGTCAAATCAATCTTAATCAATTAGACCTACTTCAATTCATATCTAGGTGATTCAATCATAATCTAATAGTATTGAATACAATTGTATTAAGAAGATCAACATAAACCTTCATCTAGCCTCTAATGGACTAAGATCACCACAATTACCTTCAAATTCAATTACCATAATTCACCATTAAAATACCATAAAAACATTACAAAATCATCATATGAACATAAGTGAATGCTAGCACAAACACAACTTACCCATAATGCAATCACAACCCTCACTACATTGGGGTTCTTTGGATTCACAATTGAATGGAAAATAGGGGGATTCATGGATGAAAGAATACATTCATGAATAAGGTTCACATACATTAGATTAGAGCCTTAATACCATCTTGAACCCTTGGTCAATTCGTCCTAAGATGCTGCCCCCAATTATTCTTCTTCTACAATGGTGTTGTTGAGACTTTTAATGTAAGAGAGAGGTTTTGATTTGGAGTCTAGAGTCTAAGGTGGTATTTTATTGTTTTAATAATCATACATTTCCTAAAATAACTGCCCAAATAATTATTTGGATGTGGGGTGAATTGGGAAATTCACTCCTCCACATTACAGTAAGCTGCGAGAAATTGTAGACCTCATTGACGCTTGCCACCTACAGGGCGTCGATCAGATGACAGGCCGTGCTAGAAAGTCGTCATCTTGGTTAGATAACCCTCCCCTGAGGCTTAATGTCAATATACTAAGTCTCAACCGACGAACCTCACCAACGGGGCGTCGATGGACCTACAATCCCTTGATGCCCCTCGTTGGTTGGGACTGGTTTTGACAGCTTTTCTCTCAACTTGGGTCCTCTTCAAGGACCATTAGGTGGGTCACTGGGGTATAAAATTTTGAAGGGACCATAAATTTTTCGACAACACTTTGAAGGACATTCTTGAAGACGTCAAAGGACCATATTGTACCAAATCAAATCAAGGATACAAATCAACCTCCCCCTTTCACTATTTTTATTTAAATACAAAAAATATAAGTACATATACAAGAAGCAGTTTCAACATCGCTTGAAGGATCAACATACCACTTTTGAGCCCAAAAAATGAAACTTGACCTTTCCAACAAATCGAACTTCTAAGCTACTTTATGCCCTCAACAAACTATTATGCATGTGCCCAGAGATTGCATGTCCTCAAAACCACATTGTGTCCAATATTGCATTGTGTCCAAGATTGCATTGGGCCCGATATTGCATGTGCTAAAGATTGCATTATGCCTCAGAATTGCATTGTGTTCGATATTGCATTATGCCTCAGAATTGCATTGTGTTCGATATTGCATTCTGCCCGAGAATTGCATTATTGCATGTCTCTGAGAATTGCATTGTGCGCAAGAATTGCATGTGCAAAAACAAATTCAAATCAAGTTACAAGTATCAACAGATGCTTGAATTACATTAAAACAAATACCCTCTATTTATTTATTTGTTATATTCCTAAGGCATCATATTTTAAAGGCATAATCTTTCATGGCATGCTAACATCATATCATGGCCTAAGGACTTAATTTATGTCTATCATAATCTGAATGTGCCCACAGGCAACATTCTCATAACCTGAGAAATTAATTCTGTGTATCATGTCCCTAGACATCATAGCCTAAGACATCATCTTCGTAGTTTTAAGGAAGAAATCATAGTCGATATGGGAAATTGCATCATGTTTACATTTACGGTTTATTTGATATATTTGTTCTACTTGCTTTAATTTCCTTGTATTACAAGCTATAAATTTGTATAAATTGACATTAGGCAGGCGATATCATCTCCTTCTTGGATACAATTATCACACTTACATCTATCGTAACAAGGCCCTTCTAATTCTTTGGTACTTCTATTACTCCTTCTCATTCAATCTCGTCCGCCTTACAATAGGACACTGAGGCTCGTCCGCCTTACAACAGGACATTCGAGATTGTCCGCCTACATCCAGGCTTGTACATCTTATAATACGCCGTTTATGTTCGTCCGCCTTTTAATAGGACACACTGGCTCGTCTGCCTTACAATATGACATTAGGCTCGTCTGCCTTATATTACGACACTAGTCTAGTCCGCCTTATAATAGGATATTTAGGCTTGTTTGCCTCATAATAGGACATCAGGCTCGTCTTTCTTACAATTCAACATATATAATTTTCCTCCTTACAATAGGATACTTAGTCATTTTAGATTTTGCAGGCGTGATCGATCGCTCTCTCAACTACAATTATCACGTTTACCTGTCTATCACAACAAAGACTCTCTTGTTTATTCACTAATGGTATTATCATTGCTTAAGCCAAATATCGCTCTGTCATGCTCTTCTCGCTACTCTAATTTTATCCATTCAAGCCGATATCGTTCCTTTTCAAATATCTTGCCGCTCTTTCAAATAATTTTTAGGAGTTCCGTTTGCTTCTGAATCCAAAACTACACCAACCTGATTCTCGTACAACTTGAGATATATAGGCGACTGACTTAATACCGAAGTCTCGGTTGTACCCCTCTCCAACCTTATATCACTTTAATTGATCCCACTGGCACCTCTCTTGGGTCGAAAAAAAATCGGCTACTAAGTCAACATTTATTGCCTTACAATTCTTTCTTCATTCCCAAGCTACCAAGGGAGAGTTATTGACAGCTGATTTTGACCAACCTTTAACCCTTTTAGGGAATGCTACGATTAAATACGTATTTTAAAATATATTTTGCGTTTAAAATTTTAGTCGATTTTCTCTAAAAATTATATACGGAAAAGGGCCAAAAATACCACTGAACTACAAGAAAAGGCTAAAAATACTCTCCTTTAATCTTTTTGTCTGAAAATATCCTTCTACTCATCTTTTTGGTCTAATATTACCCTTATATCCACCTTTTTGCTCACTCATACCCTTGCGGCTAACAACCTTTTTTTTTAAAAAATATTTATTATATGTCATTTTCTTATAATTGGATGAAATAAAAATCCACCTCTATTAATTTTGCCCCATAATTTATTCTAATCAAAACAATATATCTTTTCAAGATCCAAAAGATATATACTTTTTAAAATCTAGTAGTTTCTTTTTTCCCAAAAAAATTGCTCTAGATAATTTTTTTTAATATATTAGTCATGCCAAAATTACCGGGACATGATATATTTATAAATGATGAAATTGACTACTATTTTTCTTTAAAAAAATAATTATCTACAACATTTCTTTTATTGAAAAAAACGAAATTACTAGATTTTTAAAAAAAAAATTGGATATTGAAAAATAAATTGTTTTGATTTGAATAAATTATGGGGAAAAATTAATAAAGATGGATTTTTATTCTATTCAATAAGAAAATGACACATAATATTTATTTTTTTAAAAAAGAGGGTTGTTAGATGCAAGGGTATGAGGGAGCAAAAATGTGGATGAAAGGGTAATTTTAGACAAAAAAGATGAATAGAAGAGTATTTTTAGGCCAAAAGATGGATGGAGGATATTTTAAACCATTTCTTGTAGTTCAGGGTATTTTTGGTCCTTTTCCGAATTATACATTTCAGTATGCTTATTTTATTAAAAAAATTTATTGTTAATACTATTAAAATGTTTTAAAATCATTAATAAATTTTGAAATAATTATTTCATCCAAATATTTTAAAATTTAAGTATAAAAATATTATAATATATGTAGTATCCTATTTTAATTGGATAACAAGTTCATAATTTTTCCACAAAATCATTAAAATCTTAGTCCATTCTATTCTAATTTAAATCAATGCTAGCCACTCTAATTCAAATTTCATTTTAATTGTAACCACCCTTTCATTTCAATCCAACCAAATTTAATTCAATTTTGGCCATTCCAAATCTAATCCAATCTGATTTAGGATTTCATCTTTTAATCTCGACCGTCCATCCTTTAGTTAAAACCAAGTTCAGATCTTAGCCCTACATCTTAAAAGATTCAAGAGTTCAGATTTATCAAACCTATTCTTTCCTATTCTATTCAAAAGACCCCTAACCCTAAAAGTAATTTCTCATGTTGAATGCTAGTTATACTAATATTGATGTCTAATAGATTATTGCTTGATTAGTTTAGGATAAGCTTGAAATAAAATTAATTTTGATAAACTCTTATTCTCACACAGTGTTGTAACATAATCATTATTTTAACTTGGTTAAATTTGATAGCATAATTGATTGATCGACTCATATCCGTCAATTGACTCTAAATACTTATTTTCTAAGTCTGAGTACTTCATAACAATAATTAGATTATTTAGTTGTCATCTTAATTTGTGCGTTAATATTTGGGTAACTTTAAATTGTTAATACTCTTCGTATTTGTTTGAAATTAGCACTTTGATTGATCCCTTAATCTCTAAATTGTTTGGTTTATGAACTTCATATTTCTTGCTAATTTCCTTATTTGTCTGGTTACAGTAACCATTAGAATGTTAATATTACTTTGGGAGTAATTATATTCCTTCAGATAATTATGTCTGTTTGTTTGATTGGATCACTTAAGTGTCTAAAGTTATTATTTCCTCGTTCGTTTACTTGATGTATTATGGTTAACCGATTTTGTTTACTTAATTTAAAAATGAGACTGATTTCTTACTTGTCTATATTTGATAAAAATAAATTAAATTCTTATTTGACTCTTCTTTATTTAAGAAAAAAATATTATTTAATGATTTCTTTTTAATTTTTTCGTTATTTGCCCAATTTTTAGAAACTATAAAAAGGATCCTTTTTCTTTTTTTCATTATTTGAGGATAGATTGCTCATACATTACTCTAGATTAGTCTAAAAAATACCGCTCTCACCTCTACACATTCGAACTTTAGCTCATTCTTGAATACACAATTTTTTTTTTAATTTTCTCTTAAAACAATTAAGTTTTTCGGTAAAATCTTTTAAGATCCCATGTCTACTCACTGCTTTGCTGTCTTCGGGTTGTTTATTGGATTAAATAGGATCTTCATTGCTGATTGTTATTTTATTGCATAATCAGTTAGTTGTTTCTCTATTAGTTTTAATCTTCGTTTCTCATTGTTTCAATTGATGTTTTATGTTTGAAAGAATAATGGGAAGCGTCCAGGCCAGTGTTCTTATCTCTTTTGCTTCGTGTGATTATATACCTCCATCTTGTTTAATTCCTACATGTTCGTATGTTACTTGTGCACATGAACTACTTAATGTTATATGCCTACCATATAATCAATTTTATCATCTTGCTATCGTTTTTATATAATTACTTGTCCATATTTTTCCTTTACTTTAGCAGGGTTGAACTTGAAGATTCAAGATGTTGAAGAATGTCTTTGAAGAGTTTCACATAAGATTATTATTGAAGTTCATTTTTAATGTTGTATACATTATTATTTATTCTTAAGCTTGTAATATTTTATATTATGGTAACTCTAAAACTCTCTCTATATATGAAATATATTTGGGAGATCCTCTATGTTGGGAGGGGCAATTACATGCTACTTGTTTATT
Source organism: Solanum peruvianum (assembly GCA_027705065.1). Taxonomy (NCBI): domain Eukaryota; kingdom Viridiplantae; phylum Streptophyta; class Magnoliopsida; order Solanales; family Solanaceae; genus Solanum; species Solanum peruvianum. Next base: position 43,049,896 of record JAKWJD010001758.1, on the reverse strand, counting down.
TGTCGTAATTTTGTTGTGTTAGAAAGATTGACTATATGATTATGATTATTTGAAAGTTTACAACATCACTTTAGATCTAACTAAATAAATCAATTTCTTTGCATGTTTTTTGCTTTGTTTGTTTTGGTCACTCACTTTACATATGGAAAAGTAATAGAACCAACATTGTGTAAGTTATCTGTTAGGATCGAGTAAAATAAAGTAGAATCATGCCAATAGGAATCAAACTAATAGCTTTGGTGTTGAGTAATCAATGAATAATATCTGCATGCCAAAATAAAATGCTCATAAATGTTTATAAAATTAGTTTGTCATTAGAAATCATGCTCATAGAATTAAATTAATAAAATCGTGCTTATTAATAAGTTTAATTAATTTAAGCATGTTCTAATAGTTCAACCCTGTTAATTAATCAAGTTTTAAATAACTTTAAGTTGTTAATGAGTTTGCAGCATGTTGACTCACTTAAAAACCATGCCTATATGACTAAATAAAGTAAAAATAAAACAAAATAATTTTCAGCGTAACATTTAGTGAAATAAAATTGGTTATACATATTTTCTGCCATTTTTAAATAAATAAATCATCTAATATTGTTGCAACTAATAACCAGATTTTCCACTTTAAGAAACTTTCGCACTAATAATACAATATGCTAATCTTTCTAGAAAAATAAATAATAATAGTTTATTGAATTAATAATAAATCTGCTACTATTTTTCTTCACTGGTGATTACTTTTCTGTATAATTTTAAAATCAGTTATCTACTTCTTGCATTATATTAAAACATTTCTGTCGTCTAAATTCAAGAGATAATAGTTATAATGTCTATATGTACTTATACACAAACTTAAGCATGAGATTTTACACTAATTACATGTGTTGGTTAGCATGTTCAATAAAATCTTTAGGCCACCTTGAAAATTAACGTGCTAAATGTTGCCCAATGTGTTTTGCTTGGTTTCTAGGAGGACCTTATATTTTATTTTAGTCTAAACCATCCTAATAATAGTTCGATGCCAATCGGACATTAAGCGAGGACGCTAGGCACCTTCTAGAATGTTATGCATGCGGTGGTGGGGTAGGGGTAGAGATAGTTCAGGCCCTACGGAGATAATGACATCATCTCAAGCCATAGATAACAAATATTTGTTTTGTTTATCTCGATACTGAAGTTGTCCGCTGATTCATAAAGTCTCTTAGAGTCTCCTTTCCCTTTTATTCCTTTATTTGTTTAAAATTATAAATATTTGAGGTAGTTTAAATAAAATAGAATTTGTTCTTGACTAGTTAATTGTGTAATTTCTGTCTTCTGCTTTTCCATTTATTAATTTTTTAGTATTTGTTTTGATATTTATTATATCACCTAGTCTTGCATGCTTAACTAATTAATTAAAACAATAAAGTAATTTTGATTGTTTATTATTGTCATCACCTAGTTTAACATGTTAATTAGTTAACCAAATAAATGAAGTGATCATACTTGCTACTTATAACCCCCACTTAAATTGCCCGAGATACGGTACCGAGCCATGTTTGTGGACCTCGAGAGATGTCTAACATCTTTCCCTCGAGGTAATTTGAACCCTTACCTGATCTCTGGTTTGTTGACCTTGTTAGATTTAGTTAGGTTAATAGGGGATCTAACAAGCCTTAATTCATTAGGTGACGACTCTTCAAAATTCAAAAATCCCAAAAGAGTTGTTAGGTCGTTCATAAAGTCCGTTTTGAGAAAAACAGGGGATGACACTTCCTTTTCAGAACCTTTTCATCACTTTCAATTTGATTGTTATAGAACTACCCGTTAACAAAGTTTCATCGCGTTCAATAAAGGCAATATAATCCAAATGTTTCTTTTACAAAACATGAAAAATGATTATTCACCAATATTAATGCCTATACAAATAGCTATATTTAATAACATCTTTTCGTGAAAAATTATAACATTGTAAGTGACACTTTTTCATAAAAGAACACAATTATTTTGGACAAGCGTACATATAATTTGGTAGTTACATACTAGTCAACACCATATACTACTAAAAGAGAAACTCAACGGTAACATTATCAAATATACTTCAACAATTTTGTTGGTCTAACATAATATAAAAGTATCATTAAATTTTATATCTTATGGCCCAAATTAAATTTAGACACTAAGTCTAATTTTATATTTATCATATGCAGAGAACCCCCACATTTGAAATATGATCTCAAAAATATTTTTCAAATAGTAAAAAATAATTTTTCAACATATTTTCCTAGCGTATCAATAAGTCATTGGCAACATGAAACCTCTTTTGAAAATATTATTATATGAAAGAATTATAGTGCTTCAATTCTCTTTGACTGTGTTTACATAGTGTCAAAGTTCATTCCATAGAGGCACCTACTGCAGAAAAAAGTTCACACATATTTAAGTCATTAGTCATTTTTCATCATAGTTAGACATACCGCTTAGTATTCAGAGTAGTAACAATAAAGTCAGAAATTTCCACACAATTTGTTTCGATGTAACAATGAAGTCTGTAGAAAACCAAAAGTAACACTGACTTATTAGGTGATGTTTTCATATACTGCAAATCAATTGCATAGTCCAATTTATTCAGAGTAGAAAACTACAAAAGTTTAGTCTACAACAATCAGACACAATCAAATTCACAGAGAGTACAAAACTACAAAAGTTGTTTTTCCTCCAAACATAATAAACTGTAAATCTCACAATTTGAAATGACTAAGAATAAGCTAAAAAACTAAAAATATTCATCTTTGGAAAGAAAAAGAAAAATCTGAAAATTACCTAAGTTAAGTAAGTGAGTTCATCATTTTCAAATGTTCACAATTTCTAGCTCAGAATGTGTTAGAGGTAGTTCTTGATATGGTTGAAAGCCTTTGGAGAGATATTTTCAACAAAGGAGAGATATTTTCAACGTTGCCGAGTTTGCGCACTATTGATATCGTATGAGTGAGATATGTCTATCAGAACTTGGGTTGTTGAAGCGAGGAAAGTCCAAATCCAGATTTAAAGAAGGGCAAACTAGTCTTTTCACCAACTAATTTTCTATTTTGTTTTTCGGGATTTATTGGGTTAAAAAAATCTTAATTCAGTTTTTGAAAATAAAAAATATGCTTAGGGCATGGAGAAGAGAGAAAAGAAGAAGGAAAAGGAGAAAAGTCAAGAATTTGTAAAGAACAACAAAATTTGCGAGTGGATTTCGTTAGGGGTGATCCCTATTTAGGTAGTGAGATATTTTAGTGTTGGGTCAGTTAACCAACACACCAAGCTTGTTTCAATTCAGTGATTTTCGAATTGGTTAAATAAGATTAGTGAAGTTCTTGAAGAACATTGTTGAATTAATTCATGTTGATTGAGTTGTTGAATGCCTAAGGTTGAATTGATTCGTAATTCTAGGTTACTTTTCGAGTTAGATTTATTGCGTATTGAAGGTACTAATGATACTAAGGGTTTGGAAAAAAAGCTATGGAGGTTTATAAGATTTAACATTGAAAAACAAGTTGAGAAATTCGTCAGGCCCACGTAGCAAATCAGGCGCGGTGCACCCCATCTGCACTAGAGGGCCTAGGGCTGCTCACCTTTAGTGCGCCATTTTGGTGCCTCAATCAGCTGGGGTTGGTGCAACATGCTTTAAATGTAAATTCTCATATTCTATAATAAAATAAGGTTAAGGTAACAAAAACAGGAAGAATCAAATTTGGAAATAATAAGGAAATCTGAAAAATTTCTAGATTTCAAAAGTGAGTTTTGGTCTTTTCAAACGGTCGTAACGTCCAGATCAGGAATAGTGTGGATGATTTCTTTATATGGATGGAAATCTAGTTGGAAGATCTTTCTAGTGATGCCAAGTTTTCAAATTTTTGAGGTTGTATGAGAGAAATATGACCTTCGAATGTTTGGATTCTTGAGTAGAGAAAGTTACAAATCCGGATTTGCTAAGGGTGTTTTGGTCTTTTCTTAAGTCAATCGTTAATTTTGTTTTTTGGAGTAATTTGTTGGGGTATAAACTGATCCCATTCATTTTACACAATTAGAAAGTAATCTAGGGTTTTGAAAGAAAGGAGAAAAGAGGAGAAGGGAGAAGATTACACAAGAACACCAAGATTTCGTGGCGTGAATTTCGTCGGGGGTGATCCCTATCACGCATGTATGATCATTTGGTGTTGGGTTCTTTCACCCACACTCTAAATTGATTCATTACAATAATTTAGATTTAATTGAAAGTAAATCTTGTAGTTCTTGATGAAAAAATTTGAAGTTCTTGTTGGTTGATTTGTAGTTGAACTCTAGTAGTTTTGATTCTTGTTTCCGGAATGTTTTCGGGTCTAATCTATTAGGTAATGAGTTATTAACAGATCCTAAGTGTTTGGGGTGGGATCTATGGGAGTTTGGGAAGGTTTAGAGATGAAAAACGAAGAAGAAAGTCAGTAAAACGCGTTTGATAGACACTGGGGCGCCGCGCCTCCAAATCACTTCTTGACAGAGTCTGTTTGTCACGATCTGGCATGCCGCACCTGAGGACAGCCTCTGTCCATCAGGCTTGGCTCTCCGCGCCTCTCAGATCACCCCGACCCCCTAGAGACCCCGTTTTTTCCCTATCTTTCTGTACTAGTTCCGAAGTGATGTACCCTTCATTCCAGTTGATTCCAACACTCTAGTGTACATCTAAACATCATGAAATCATCCATAAACATGATATCATGATCCTTGAATCCATAATTCAATTCAAGGGAAGCTAAGATCAATGTCAAAGAAATTAAGAGTCAAAGTCTAAGAGTAAAGATGCAAGTCAAAGTACGTTCTTAAAGTTTTCAAAGAGTCTTAAGACTTTGTTTTAGGACTCAAGTTTCAAGTTAAGTAAAGACCAAGAGATGAGTTCATTTCTCAAAAGCTATAAGGGAACTAAGTATTCCCTAAGAATCAAGTTTCAAGTTAAGTAAAGATCAAGAGTTGAGTTCATTTCTCAAAAGCTATGAGGGAAATAAGAAGTTTACAAATGTTTCACATTTGACTAAAAAGGGAACTAGAAGTTCCAAAAGAGTTTTGAAGAAAAAAGGAACATTGATTCCAAGAGGAGATTCTTAAAGCTAAAGGGTTCAACAAATTATCTCAACCCAAGGAAAAGAAAGTTTCAATTAAAAAATGAGTTGAAGTATATTTTGGGAGTAGTATTGAGCACCGATGTGGGGATAAGAGTTCATACTAACTCAAGTATCCATGTAAACTATGTGTGCACCATGGAAATGGACGGGTCATACTTTTTAGATGATCACGCAAGAATAGGTAGTGGATCACTAAGTTGAGTAAGGTCTCATACCGATGGCAAGGTGTAGAATGGTCCTCTTGCAACGTAAGATAAGACATTGTACCATAACTTAGGCTCATAGTGATGGTTGTCGGTTAGAGAATCTCCCACCAAAGTTATATTACTTTTGTATATAAGTAAAGTTGTGTTTGTTATTGCATTTCTTTAACGAAAAAAGTTGTTTTTACTGTTTTACACTACAAGAAATTCGTTTATTAGGGATATTGTAACGACCTGCTAGGTCATTTTGAGAACTAGGACTAGTTTGACTCCTTTTGAAAATCTAAAGGGGTATTTTTTAAACTATTCGAAACTAAGAATATTTAGTTGATAAAAAATTTTAGTGAAGAATTAATCTAGTTAATAGTTAGTGGGTCATATCCATAATTCATTTAATACCTTTTTACTTGACCCATTAATTGATTTAGGTTAGTGGGGTTAGTTTATTTATTTTACTTAATTAACATTAGAAGGGCAGAAAACAAAAGAGGTAGAAACTGATATTTTTCTGGGCAGCGTAGATTACAGAACAAAGAGGAACGAAGTAAAATATTGAAGGTAAAAGTTTTTCCTTAACCGATCTATATTCTGCATAAGCATGCATTAGTGGTAAAAAATTGTTGGCGTGAAGAATCTGTTGATATCGTATTGTTGTTGTAACTTGTTATTAAAAGAGATATAACTTTAGTAAAATTATTAGATTGAATTGAATGGATGTTTAGTTATTAAGAATTCCTAATGATTGCCATATATAGGAATATTTTTAAAGTTGAAATTTATATACAGTCGTAGTTGCAGGATTTGAAGAAAAGAAAAAGAGGAAGGGGTCGTTGGTGTATAATTATATATTTTTTTGGTATTAAAATGGTGGGGAGGGGAATGGAATTCAAGCCAATCATTGGGCAATCATGCCAATGATTGGAAATTAGGGGAATTGGCACTGTTATGAAATTTTGGGAATTGCCAGTGATTCCCATTGATTGCCAGCGATAATTTCTTTTTTCTGTTTTTTTTTTATTGAGATAGATAATTAATTATTAGGTGTTATTTTATATGATTTAACATTGAATTTTAGTCCATTTGAAGAGGTTAGAGTTAAGTTCTTGGCTTGAAATTTAGCGAGTATGAAAAATTTGGCATACCAATATGTATCAAGATTTGGAGTTTGGTTGAAAATATGAGTGAGTTTTAGCGTCTATGATAGACATATAATAATTTGAATGTCTGCAAAAAATTGCTTACTTACAAATATTGCAAAATTGGTAGATTGGGAACGTTCTGAAACCTTGCGAAAAGGAAAGGAAAAATCTTAAAAGATTCGTGGCACAAGTTCGGCATCTGAGGTATGTTAAGACTTCTTAGACTTGTTGAAGGACGTTTTCCTAAATAAAAATAAAAATGAAGTAGACAATGGGTAAGGGCGAAAGATGGGGGATCTCGTATCAATGGTGTGACGGGCATTGGTACGAGTACCGGTGTTATAAAAGGAAAAGTTACTACTATAGAATGTGGATTGAAAAATTGAAAATGCCAAAGCATATGGGCATTAGCTGATGTATTATTGACTTGAAATCCTTGTGTGATTGTGTTTTCTTTGTTACACCCGTATATTTGTGATTATTGAGTTGGTTATGTATTATGTTCATATTGATTGATTGAGATGCATCATCATCCCCTATATTGAAATAATATTGTGCACGTGCATAGACATGAGACTGAGTATAAGTTGGGCACGTGGAGATCGTCCGTGCTAGGGATGATGAGATTTTAAGATTGTAATTTGGGCACGTGGAGACCGTCCGTGCGAAAATTGTTTGATATTATGATAGTGCGTTGAGATCGTCCGCACAGACACGTGGAGATCGTCCGTGTCGGTATATGGACCTCGCGAGTCCCCCATGGGTCATGAACTCTCGATGTATTTCCGAGGAGTATCATGTATATACGGTTGAGTGTGTACTGGTATTTTGAGACAATTCATTACATGGTGTTATATTGCATTGCATTTCATCACTTCATTTATTTTGATGATTATGTGTTTTGTTTGGTGTTTGGAAAATACTTGATGTTTGATTACCTTTATTGACGAAACTTAAATAGTGAGTGTAATATATATATATATATACTTGTATAATTTAAGAATTTATTTTTTTTTATATAAACTCCCGTCACTACTTCTTCGTGGTCGGTCAATGAGACATACTGAGTACACGTGGTTTCGTACTCATACTACACTTGTTGCACTCTTTGTGGTGCAGATTCGATTCCAAGTAGGAGCACATCTCGAGGAGCAGTTTGAGTCCGAGTTTGGAGTGTCTTGGAGTTGTGGTGAGCTGCTTGGCTGTTCCGTGGCCCACACCTCCCTCTATCTTTTACTTATTCTGTTATTCAGTATTCAGACAGGATATCCCTTATGTTAGATTTGCCTTTTTAGTTTCAGACTTGCATCGTATTTTAGAAGCTCTTGTACTCATGACACCATTTCTTGGGTAGTATTTTTTTTTAGTTTTTCGCATTCGTACTTATAAGAACTCAGTGTTGGAGATTTGGAAATGTGTTGTCTTTTCACTTATTTGTTAGTTAAGTTTGTTAAAATATGTTGGTTGGCTTACCTATTGGTTTGGAATATAGGTGCCATCACGACTCGTGATTTTGGGTCGTGACAAATTTGGTATCAGAGCGCTAGGTTCATCGGTCTCAAGAGTACAAGAGCAATGTCTAGTAGAGTCTTGCGGATCGGTATGAAGACGTCCATATATATCTACGAGAGGCTATAGGACATTTAGGAAATATTCTGTTCTTTTATTCATTATCGTGCACACTTGACCTTGTAGAAATTCTAATCTTGATATCTCATTCTCTCTCAGATGGCGAGAAATCGTACATCGGCAAGTGGTGGTCAAGATCCTATTCCTGCGCCTGCTTCTGGGAACACGGTCCGAGGTAGAGGTAGGAGACGAGCTCGAGGTCGGGGTAGGGGCCGTGTTGTAGCACCTGTGGATGTTCAAGTACCAGTAGCTACCCAGGGTCGGATAGGACCGTACCTCCTGATGCAGAGGTTATTCATGGGGATGTGCAAGATCGTGTCGAGGGGGATGGGCCAGCTCAGGCTCCAACTAGTACTATTGTCCCCCCAGTGCTTCAAGATACCTTGGCTCGTATGTTAGGGATCCTAGAGGAGATGGCCCAGGCAGGAGCTTTGCCTATCACTTCTGATGGCTCACAGACCCGTGTTAGAGGTCAAACTCCAGATCCGATAGTTGCTCCAGATTCTCAGACTCCCAGGACTCAGCCAGCTGCCGCTGTAGCTCCTCGTTTGGATAGCATGGAGTTTCCAGATATGACATCACATTTGGTGAACATGCCTTCTATGACTATTGATGAGCAAAAGATGTTTGGGAGGTTCAGACTAATGAATCCTCCTACTTATACTGGTGACTTAGCTGAGGATGCATATGAGTTTATAGTTAGTTGTCATGAGAGGTTGCATAATCTTGGATTAGTGGAGTCTCATGGAGTTGAATACACAGCGTTTCAGATGACTGGCTCTGCTAAGCAGTGGTGGAGAGATTATATTAGTAGTAGGCTAGCTGGATCTCATCCACTATCCAGGACTGAGTTTACTCAGGTATTTCTATCCAAATTTGTTCCACGCAGTGAGAGGGAGCGCAAGAGGGCCGAGTTTGAGGGTTTACAGCAAAATGGTATGTCAGTTGCAGAGTATGAGGGTAAATTTCATGCCTTGGCTAGGCATGCTTCGATGATACTTCCCACAGAGGCTGAGAGAGTGAGGAGGTTTGTTAAGGGGCTGATTATTCCAATTCGTCTAGGAGTTTCTCAGGTTGCTGCTTCTGGTGTTCCATTCCAGAAAGTGGTAGATGCTGCTAAGGAGTTGGAGATGATTCGACGTGAGGGATTTGAGCAGCAAGAGGGTAAGAGGACTCGTTATTCAGGTGATTATGGTGGTGCTCCGCCTAGGAGTCGGGGTTACTTGGGCAGAGGTTATCACCCTCAGTCCAGCAGACCCATTCATGCTGCTATACCAGTGTCTGAGGCTGGTTACGCTGGGCATAACTCTTCGATCTTGGTACATACTTCGCAGGGTTCATCTTCTAGACCTGTAGTTCGTGGAGGGCATTCTGGTCATTCAGGTTCCTCTCATCAGCCTGCGTCTCGTAGGGGTTGCTTTGAGTGCGGTGATATGGGACACTTTGTGAGAGACTGCCCTAGGACCAGACGTGGTGGCTTACATCAGGGTTCTCAGGTTTCGACTTCCAGGGCTGCACAACCTCCAGCTAGGGGTGGTGCACAGAATGGTAGAGGTGGTTCTCATTCAGGTAGAGGTGGTTCTCCTTCTGGTCGAGGTGGTGGTCGTGGAGGTTTACAATCTGATGGAGGTTGTTCTCACTGTTATGCTTTTCCAGGTAGGCCAGAGGCTGAAGCCTCAGATGCTGTTATCACAGGTATTATTCCGGTTTGTCATCGACCAGCTACTGTATTATTTGATCCAGGCTCTACTTATTCTTATGTGTCCACATATTTTACTTCTAGTCTGGATATATTGTGTGAGTCTCTTGATTTGCCGATACGTGTTTCTACTCCTATCGGTGATTCTGTAGTTGTAGATCGGGTGTATCGTTTATGTCCTGTTACTTTGATGGGGTATGACACTCATGCAGATTTAAAGGTCTTAGATATGATAGATTTTGATGTGATTCTTGGTATGGATTGGTTATCTTCTTAACACGCAATTTTAAATTGTCATGCCAAGACCATCACTTTAGCTATGCCTGGAATTCCTATAGTAGAATGGAGAGGTACTCTTAGTCATCCTTCCAAGGGTGTGATATCATTCCTTAAGGCTCGTCAGTTGGTACAGAGAGGATGTTTGGCTTACTTGGCCCATATTCGAGATACTAGTATTGAGACTCCTATGCTTGAGTCTATTCCAGTGGTGAGTGAATTTTCAGAGGTATTCCCGATCGATTTGCCAGGTCTTCCACTAGATCGTGATATTGATTTTTGTATTGATGTGGAGCCAGGCACTCGGCCTATTTCCATTCCTCCTTATCGTATGGCACTAGCTGAATTGAAAGAGTTGAAGGAGCAGCTGCAGGATTTGTTGAGCAAAGGTTTTATTAGACCAAGTGTATCTCCTTGGGGTGCTCCAGTGTTATTTGTGAAGAAGAAAGATGGATCTATGCGTATGTGTATTGACTATCGGCAGTTGAACAAGGTAACCATCAGAAATAAGTATCCGATACCTCGTATTGATGATTTATTTGATCAGTTGCAGGGTGCTTCAGTTTTCTCCAAAATTGACTTGAGATCTGGCTATCATCAGCTGAAGGTTAGGGCGGAGGATATCCCTAAGACGGCTTTTCGAACACGTTATGGTCATTACGAGTTTTTGGTGATGTTTTTCGGACTGACTAATGCCCCAGCAGCTTTTATGGACTTGATGAATGGAGTGTTCAGACCGTATTTAGATTCCTTTGTTATTGTCTTCATAGATGATATATTGATATACTCACGCACTAAGGAGGAGCATGAGCATCATTTGAGGATTGTTCTTGGGATTCTAAAGGAGAAGAAGCTTTATGCAAAGTTTTCAAAGTGTGAGTTTTGGCTTAGTTCGGTAGCATTCTTGGGACATGTAGTGTCCAAGGAGGGTATCATGGTGGATCCTAAGAAGATTGAGGCGGTTAGAGATTGGGTCAGACCTACTTCAGTTACTGAGATTCAGAGTTTCTTGGGCCTTGCAGGTTATTATCGACGGTTTGTTGGGGGTTTCTCATCCATTGCATCTCCATTAACTAGATTGACACAGAAGGAGGTGACTTTTCAGTGGTCTGACAAATGTGAGGTTAGTTTCCAAAAGCTCAAGACCTTATTGACTACTGCTCCAATTTTGACCCTACCCGTGGAGGGAGAGGGTTTTGTCGTATATTGTGATGCTTCTCGGGTTGGTCTTGGTTATGTGTTGATGCAGAAGGGAAGGGTGATAGCTTATGCTTCGAGGCAGTTAAAGGTTCATGAGAAGAACTACCCTATTCATGATTTAGAGTTGGCGGCTGTGGTGTTTGCATTAAAGATTTGGAGGCATTATCTTTATGGTGTGCATTGTGAGGTGTTCACGGATCATCGTAGTCTCCAATATATATTCAATCAGAGAGATCTAAATTTGAGGCAGCGGAGATGGTTGGAGTTGCTCAAGGACTACGACATGACTATTCTTTATCACCCAGGCAAAGCAAATGTTGTAGCAGATGCCTTGAGTTGGAAGGCGGTAAGTATGGGTAGTCTAGCCATGTTACAGGTTGGCGAGCGTCCTTTAGCTAGGGATGTCCAATCCCTGGCCAATAGCTTTGTGAGACTTGATATTTCAGAATCTGGTAAGGTGTTGGCTTATATGGAGGCTAGGTCATCCTTGTTGGAGCAGATTCGGGCTCAACAGTTTGATGATGGTAATTTATGTAAGATTAGGGACAAGGTTTTAAAAGGAGAAGCCAAGGCTGCAATTCTTGATAGTGAGGGAGTTTTGAGGATTAAAGGTCGTATATGTGTTCCTCGTACAGGTGATTTGACTAGATTGATCATGGAGGAGGCTCATAGTTCGAGGTACTCTATTCATCCGGGGGCTACTAAGATGTATCGTGACTTGAAGCAACACTATTGGTGGTGTCGTATGAAGAGGGACATAGTAGATTTTGTATCTCGATGTTTAAATTGTCAGCAAGTGAAGTATGAACACCAAAAGCCTGGAGGTATGACTCAGAGGATGCCCATACCTGAGTGGAAGTGGGAGCGAATTGCTATGGACTTTGTGGTAGGGTTGCCACGTACCTTGGGTAAGTTTGATGCTATATGGGTCATTGTGGATCCACTGACTAAGTCTGCACACTTTGTACCAGTTCAGACTACCTATAACTCAGAAAGGTTAGCAAAGATTTATATTCGGGAGATAGTTCGGTTGCATGGGGTTCCTATATCTATTATTTCAGATCGTGGCACCCAATTTACATCTCATTTCTGGCGGTCTATGCAGAAAGAGTTGGGCACTCGGGTGGATCTTAGTACAGCTTTCACCCTCAAACTGATGGTCAGTCTGAGCGGACTATTCAGGTTCTTGAGGACATGTTGCGAGCGTGTGTGATTGACTTTGGTGGTCAGTGGGATCAATTCTTGCCATTAGCGGAGTTTGCTTACAATAATAGTTATCATTCGAGCATTGATATGGCACCATTTGAGGCTCTGTATGGCAGGAGATGTCGATCTCCAATTGGCTGGTTTGATGCATTTGAGGTTAGACCATGGGGTACAGATTTGTTGAGGGAGTCCTTGGACAAGGTCAAGTTGATCCAAGATAGACTTCTCATGGCTCAGAGTAGGCAAAAGAGTTATGCGGATCGAAAGATTCGTGATTTAGAGTTTATGGTTGGAGAGAGGGTTTTATTGAAGGTTTCACCCATGAAGGGTGTGATGAGGTTTGGAAAGAAGGGCAAGTTGAGCCCAAGGTACATTGGTCCTTTCGAGATTGTGGAGCGTATTGGTGAGGTGGCATATCAATTGGCTTTGCCACCTGGGTTGTTAGGTGTCCATCCTGTATTTCATATTTCAATGCTTAAGAAGTATCATCAGGGTGGTGATCATGTGATGCAATGGGATTCAGTGTTACTTGATCAGAATTTGACTTTTGAGGAAGAGTCGTTCACCATTTTGGACAGGCAAATTCGAAAGCTAAGGTCCAAGGAGATTGCTTCAGTAAAGGTTCAGTGGAAGCATCGTCCAGTGGAGGAGGCTACATGGGAGACAAAGTCAGACATGAGGAGTAAATATCCTCATCTTTTTGAGCGTTCAGGTTAGCTCTCTTCTTTTCCCGTTCGAGGACGAACGTTTGTTTAAGTGGTAGGTGATGTAACGACCTGCTAGGTCGTTTTAAGAACTAGGACTAGTTTGACTCCTTTTGAAAATCTAAAGGGCTATTTTTTAAACTATTCGAAACTAAGAATATTTAGTTGATAAAAATTTTTAGTGAAGAATTAATCTAGTTAATAGTTAGTGGGTCATATCCATAATTCATTTAATACCTTTTTACTTGACCCATTAATTGATTTAGGTTAGTGGGGTTAGTTTATTTATTTTACTTAATTAACATTAGAAGGGCAGAAAACAAAAGAGGTAGAAACTGATATTTTTTCTTGGCAGCGTAGATTACAGAACAAAGAGGAACAAAGTAAAATATTGAAGGTAAAAGTTTTTCCTTAACCGATCTATATTCTGCATAAGCATGCATTAGTGGTAAAAAATTGTTGGCGTGAAGAATCTGTTGATATCGTATTGTTGTTGTAACTTGTTATTAAAAGAGATATAACTTTAGTAAAATTATGAGATTGAATTGAATGGATGTTTAGTTATTAAGAATTCCTAATGATTGCCATATATAGGAATATTTTTAAAGTTGAAATTTATATACAGTCGTAGTTGCAGGATTTGAAGAAAAGAAAATGAGGAAGGGGTCGTTGGTGTATAATTATATATTTTTTTGGTATTAAAATGGTGGGGAGGGGAATGGAATTCAAGCCAATCATTGGGCAATCATGCCAATGATTGGAAATTAGGGGAATTGGCACTGTTATGAAATTTTGGGAATTGCCAGTGATTCCCATTGATTGCCAGCGATAATTTTTTTTTTCTGTTTTTTTTTATTGAGATAGATAATTAATTATTAGGTGTTATTTTATATGATTTAACATTGAATTTTAGTCCATTTGAACAGGTTAGAGTTAAGTTCTTGGCTTGAAATTTAGCGAGTATGAAAAATTTGGCATACCAATATGTATCAAGATTTGGAGTTTGGTTGAAACTATGAGTGAGTTTTAGCGTCTATGATAGACATATAATAATTTGAATGTCTGCAAAAAATTGCTTACTTACAAATATTGCAAAATTGGTAGATTGGGAACGTTCTGAAACCTTGCGAAAAGGAAAGGAAATATCTTAAAAGATTCGTGGCACAAGTTAGGCATCTGAGGTATGTTAAGACTTCTTAGACTTGTTGAAGGACGTTTTCCTAAATAAAAATAAAAATGAAATAGACAATGGGTAAGGGCGAAAGATGGGGGATCTCGTATCAATGGTGTGACGGGCATTGGTACGAGTACCAGTGTTATAAAAGGAAAAGTTACTACTATAGAATGTGGATTGAAAAATTGAAAATGCCAAAGCATATGGGCATTAGCTGATGTATTATTGACTTGAAATCCTTGTGTGATTGTGTTTTCTTTGTTACACCCGTATATTTGTGATTATTTAGGTGGTTATGTATTATGTTCATATTGATTGATTGAGATGCATCATCATCCCCTATATTGAAATAATATTGTGCACGTGCATAGACATGAGACTGAGTATAAGTTGGGCACGTGGAGATCGTCCGTGCTAGGGATGGTGAGATTTTAAGATTGTAATTTGGGCACGTGGAGACCGTCCGTGCGAAAATTGTTTGATATTATGATAGTGCGTTGAGATCGTCCGCACAGACACGTGGAGATCGTCCGTGTCGGTATATGGACCTCGCGAGTCCCCCATGGGTCATGAACTCTCGATGTATTTCCGAGGAGTATCATGTATATACGGTTGAGTGTGTACTGGTATTTTGAGACAATTCATTACATGGTGTTATATTGCATTGCATTTCATCACTTCATTTATTTTGATGATTATGTGTTTTGTTTGGTGTTTGGAAAATACTTGATGTTTGATTACCTTTATTGACGAAACTTAAATAGTGAGTGTAATATATATATATATACTTGTATAATTTAAGAATTTATTTTTTTTATATAAACTCCCGTCACTACTTCTTCGTGGTCGGTCAATGAGACATACTGAGTACACGTGGTTTCTTACTCATACTACACTTGTTGCACTCTTTGTGGTGCAGATTCGATTCCAAGTAGGAGCACATCTCGAGGAGCAGTTTGAGTCCGAGTTTGGAGTGTCTTGGAGTTGTGGTGAGCTGCTTGGCTGTTCCGTGGCCCACACCTCCCTCTATCTTTTACTTATTCTGTTATTCAGTATTCAGACAGGATATCCCTTATGTTAGATTTGCCTTTTTAGTTTCAGACTTGCATCGTATTTTAGAAGCTCTTGTACTCATGACACCATTTCTTGGGTAGTATTTTTTTTCCAGTTTTTCGCATTCGTACTTATAAGAACTCAGTGTTGGAGATTTGGAAATTTGTTGTCTTTTCACTTATTTGTTAGTTAAGTTTGTTAAAATATGTTGGTTGGCTTACCTATTGGTTGGGAATATAGGTGCCATCACGACTCGTGATTTTGGGTCGTGACAAATATATGATTTCGTCATTGATAAATCATATTTAATCACTAAAAATCATTGGTGACCAAAATTAATTTGTCACTCTTGTCGTTCATTCTTGTTTTATTTTATACTTTATTCACTTCTTTCAAATTTAAATTTTATACAAACAAAATGTATTATATGATAATTTATGCTCATACACAAATGAATGAAATTTATCACCCACAATTCATTCAAATGTGAATTATATTTTAATTTAACTGTGTATTTTTTAAAATATCTTTAAATATCATCACTACAATCTTTTTCATTTTATTTATTTATTTTTGTAAATTTTAAAAATTATTCAGTACAATAGTAAATTTATTTAAAATGAAACTTTTGATTTTATTTAAAAATGAATAATCTGTTCAAGTTGAACATCGAAACCAATAACTATAGTAATTCATCATAATATATTTGAAATTTTTGTTAGTTCATTTCTTTTATTTGTGCTTTCATTTTTTTAGTTTATTTCAATTTTCAAACTGATGGGAAAAATTAATAGAAATTCACGAAATATATTGCACTTTTGCAAACTCTAAGTTTGTAAGTCGATGTTATCGCTATATAGTTACTCTATGTACGTATGCATAATTATTATTAAATGTGTACATATTTATTGACAGAATCAAATAGATTGACTTAATCTGTGTAGTTTACCAATCACAAATCAATAGACATGTACAATAATTAGCATAAATACTTGACAAATTATTTTTTTTATCGTGCTTATCAATGAAAGTGGATCAAATAAAAAACAAAAATGCTAAACCAATAAATATTAGTGATTTAGTGGTAGAACCGTTCCAAATCACAATGCTTATAAGCCGGTTGTAATTTTCAAATGATGCATTTTATAATTGCTTAATTTAAGAAAATTGATGTATTGCACTTTTTTCTTTTTTACAAAATCGATCGAATTCATTGGTTTTAATATTATCACTTGTCAATTAATGAATGGACCTTGTCTACTTCTTATAAGCACATGTATTATTCTTTTTGTAAGTTGTCACTTGTAATTATGAAAAATTTAGTAAAAAAATTAAATTGTATTTGACTATGAAATATTTCATAACAAATATTTTAATTATTCACCACAAATTTTAAGTCGTAACTATTTAACACCTTAGATATTTTGTGACAATTTTTTTGTTGTCACTAAATCATAGATTGATTAGTGACAATAAAATATTTGTCACCAATTATTTATATTATTAGTGACAAAATAAATGTTATAATTAAATATAAATTTTCATACATAAAATTTATAATATTTAACTACAATCTCTAATTTGTCAATATTGTAACAACATATTTTTTTAGATGAATTTCTTTTGTATCCAAAATTTAATAAATTATAAGACAAATTTTTTTTGTAATGAATTAGATACACTATTAATGACGAAATAATGTGTCTCAGATAATTTTTAATTCGTGAATAACACTACTTAACAAATGATCGACCGTTAATTTTTTGGTGGGAAACTTTAGTGGACAAAACATTGCTATGTATTTTTTATATTTCATCACTAAAAGTATGTGTCTCATATATTTAAGCATGAAAAATAAATTTTTTTCACTAATACCGAATAATTAGTGACGAATTTGATGTTGTAACTGACAATTTCGTAGCTATATATCAATTTTTTTGTAGTGTCATAAGCTTTTTATATATCTCGCATGTGTTTTAAACTGCTTTATATGTATATCCGTTGAGTTAAGTATATTCTTGAGTTGAGCAGAGCCAAAGTAAGTTCATCTAATCCCCTCAAGCTCAAGTCGTCGTTTAGCTCTCCAACTCGCATACTCTTACATATAATGTACTGATGCGAGTTGGTCTGCATTTTTTTATGATGCAGACGCCGGTACCCATGATTAGCAGGCAACACTTCGTTGATCCAGACCGTTCCTTGCATTCCGAAGGACATCCTTTTTCATTGGTTTATTAGTTTAGATTTTAGGATTTTGTGGGGTCTGTCCCAACATCCCTCTTCAGTCAGTTTAGAGGCTTCGTAAACAATAGTATTTCAGTTTGGAGTTGTTCTCAGTTTTTGAGACTTAAATGTCATTTTGGCCAGATTTATGATATGAAGTACTTTTCTTTAAACATATCTTATTCTTGTTTAAGTTAAGTTTAATCTTCCGCTGAGTTGAGTAAGCCAGAACAAGGGTTCGCTTGAGGGCCAACAATGGTATTCGAGTGCCGGTTCCGCCAAGGGTGTAGGCTCGGGACATCACAAACTTGGTATCATAGCAAAGATTTCAAAAGTCATAGGGAAGCTATGAAGCTGTGTTTGTAGAGTCTTAGTCATCGGTGTGAAGTGCGCCACATCTATGATTAGGAGGCTACAACATTTAGGAATGTTTCCCTTCTTTCATGTTCCTTTGATGCGAAGAGTTTATTTATAAAGTATCTCTTTCTAATTCGTGTTTACACTTATTTTTTCAGATCATCATGCCTCCAAGAAGAGCAGTCAGTGGTCGACCATGAAGAAATATTGAGGAACAAGAGGTCCCAAATGCACGTGTTGTGCAACCTCAAGGAGAGGTTAGCAATGATAAATTCTTGAAAGCTATCTGGATGTTAAGTCAAGTTGTGACTAACCAAGTCGGGCAACAGAGAGGAGCTAGACAAGAAGGGGATGATACCTCGCAAGTTCCTTAGGATGAATCCTCCTAGTTTCACCGAATTAAGCCCTACGGAGGATCGGGAGAACTTTGTGGAAGAATTAATGAAGGTTTTTGAGCTAATGCTTGTGGTGGATACTGAGAGGGTTAAATTGACTGCATATCAACTGAAGAGTGTGTCTAGAACCTGGTTTGATCAATGAAAAAGATGGTAGATCCTGGGATGCACCAAGTTGGGCTTGCTTCGAAGAAGCCTTCTTGGGGAGGTTATTTTCTTGCAAATTAAAGAAATCCAAGATGAGGGATTCCTTACTATGAAACAGGACTCCATGAGTGTACAAGAGTATGGGATGAAGTTCGCTGAGCTATATCGCTTCGCTCTGGAGATGGTGAAAGACATGAGGAGCAGAATGAGTCTGTATGTCGCAGGGTTTGGTCGCAATTCAAGTTAGGAAGGTAGGGCTGCCATATTGATAGGTAACATGGACATATCCAAACTGATGATATATGTTTAACAAGTTGAAGAAGAGAAGGTTAAGGATAGAGAAGATTGCCGAAACAAGAAAGTAAAGACTGGGAATAAGTATGGTAAACTCAAAGGTGGTTCAAGTCGACAATAATTCCAGAAATCAAAGGGGCATGCACCATCATCTACTTGTGAACCTACACCAAGAAACCGAGGTGAGTATAACGGTCACAATTCGCAACATTTCAAAGTTAGGCCAGCCCAATCTCAAGGTAGTGTGGCACAAAGAGGTAGTGGGAGTTCTACGTGTGGTAGATATGGTAGAATCCAACCTAACAAATGTCGTGATGGCAAAACAGTTTTTTTCAAGAGTGGTCAAGAGGGTCACTTCATATAAGAGTTTCCTAATAATAAGCAAGGTGGTGAAAATCCGAGCAATAGAGCCCAATCTTTGTCAGTTGCTTCCCCAAAGAGGGTCGTACCTAGAGGAGCAACATCTGTTACCGGACGGGGGGGGGGGGATCGCCTCTATGCAATTACTAGTTGCCAAGAGCAAGAGAACTCTCCAGATGTTTTCACGGGTATGATAAAAGTCTTTAATTTTTTTGTTTATGCTTTATAGACACATGATCAAGTTTATCCGTTGTAACTCTTTATGTTGCAAATCAATTTGAAATTCTCCCTGAAAAGATTTGTGAACCTTTCTATGTTTCTACATCTATTAGGGAGTCTATTCTACCGGAAAGAGTCTATCAAGGTTGTCCTGTTTCCATCAATCACAAGAATACCATGGCTGATTTAGTAGAATTAGACATGGTAGATTTTGATGTCATTTTGGGTATGGTTTGGCTCCTTGTCTGTTATGCATCAATAGATCGCGGAACTCAAGTTGTCAAGTTTCAATTTCCAAATGAGTCAGTCATAGAGTGGGTTAGTAGTTCAGCACTGCCTAAGGATCGTTTCATTTCGTACCTTAAGGCGAGAAAGTTAGTTTCTAAGGGGTGTATCTATAACTTAGTGTGAGTTAATGACTCAAGTGTTGAGGTACATTTCCTTCAGTCAATTTCTATAGTCAGTGAGTTTCCGAAAGTCTTTCTTGATGATGTGTCCGGAGTCCCTCCGGAAATAGAGATAGAATTCGGCATAGACATCATCCCAGATACTCGTCCCGTCTCTATTCCACCAAACAGAATGGAACCAACAGAATTAAAAGGGCTAAAGAAACAGTTGAAAGATCTGTTAGATAAAGGTTTTATCGGATAAAGTGCCTCATCTTGGGGCGCTCTGATCTTGTTTGTTATGATGAAGTATGGGTCCCTTATGATGTGTATAGATACCATCAGCTGAATAAAGTGACCATCAAGACAACCTTTAGAATAAGGTATGTGCATTATGAATTTTTGATTATGTCCTTTGGTTTGACAAATGCACCTGAATCATTCATAGATATTTTGAACAGAGTCTTCAAACTTTATTTAGATCTGTTTTTCAATGTTTTCATTGATGACATACTGATTTACTTCAGGAATGAAGAAGACCATATTATTTACTTAAGGATTGTTCTTCATACATTGAGAGACAAAGAATTATATGTTATGTTCTCCAAGTGTGAGTTTTGACTTAAGTCTGTGGCATTCTTAGGCCACATTGTTTCTGGTAAAGGTGATAGAATTGACACTGTGAAGATTGAGGCAGTTCAGAGTTGTCCTAGACAAACATCTCGAATAGATATACAGAGATTCTATGGTTTGGCTTGCTAATATAGGAAGTTTGTTGAAGGATTCTCATATATATCCTCTCCTTTGACAGTAATAACTCAGAAGACAGTCAAGTTTCAATGGTCTGAAGCTTGTAAGAAAAAGTTTTAGGAGTTTAAAAGGAGATTGACTACCACTCTTGTTTTGACTTTACTAGAGGGTACTCAAGGCTTCGTGGTGTATTTTGATGCATCAAGAGTTGTCTTGGGCTGTGTTTTAATACAGAATTACAAGGTTATTGCTTATTGCTCTACACAACTGTAGGTTCATGAAAAGAATTATCCAACTCATGACTTAAAATTGGCTGTAGTAGTGTTTTCTTTGAAGATATGACATCATTATTTGTGGTGTTCATGTGGAAATTCACTGATCAAGAAGCTTCTAATATGTGATCACTCAAAAAGAGCTCAACCTCAAACAAAGAAGGTGGTTGGAATTACTCAAGGATTATGACATGAGTATTTTTTACCATTTAGGTAAGGCTAATGTGGTTATTGATGCCTTAAGCAGGTTGTCCACTGGAAGTAATTCCTATCTCAAAGAACAAAAGAGAGAGTTAGCAAAAGTGTTCACATACTTGCACATTTGGGAGTCACACTTATGGATTCCACAGAAGGAGGAATAGTGGTGACCAATAGGGATGAATCATTATTAGTGTTAGAGGTGAAAGAGAAGCAAGACCATGACCCTATTTTTCTTGATTGGAAGGGAAGTGTCCATAACCAAAGAGTATTGGCCTTCGAACAAGGGGGAGATGGTGTGTTGAAGTATGAAGGTATATTATATGTAGCTATGGTGGATGGACTCCAAGAGAGGATCTTGGAGGAGGCTCATAGCTCCAAATATTCCATTCATCCAGGCTCCAATAAAATGTACTGTGATTTGAGAGAGGTATTTTGGTGGGAAGGCATGAAGAAAAATATTGTTGAGTCTGTTGCCAAGTGTTCAAATTGTCAGCAAGTGAAACTGGAATACCGAAGGCCTGGAGGTTTAGCTCAGAATATAGAACTTTCAAAAGGGAAGTATGAGGTGATTAATATGGACTTCATCACAGGCTTGCCAAGATCACGAAGGCAACATGATTTTATTTGGGTGATTGTCGACAAAATAACAATGTCAACCCATTTTTTGCTAGTAAAGACTACCTATTTCGCTGAAGTTTATGCTAACTTGTACCTTTAAGAAGTGGTAAAACTTCATGGAGTTCCAGTCTCCATTACTCAGATAGAGGAGCATAATTTACTGCATAGTTCTGGAAATCCTTCCAAAAAGGTTTAGGTTCAAAGGTGAATTTGAGTATTGTTTTTCACCCCCAGACAGATGGACAAGCCAAACGTACTATCCAAACCTTGGAAAATATGTTGAGAGATTGTGTGATCCAATTCAAGATAAATTGGGATGATGATATACCTCTAGTTGAGTTCACATACAACAATAATTGTCATTTCAGCATCCAAATGGCTCCATATGAAGCTCTTTATGGGAGAAGGTGCAAATCTCCTATTGGGTGGTTCGGAGTTGGCAAAGCAGGGTTGATAAGACCAGATTTAGTTCATAAATCTATGGAGAAGGTAAAAGTGATTCAAAAAAGTTTCAAGACAACACAAAGTCGCCAAAAGTCCTACACAGACGTTAGGAGAAGGCCTTTAGATTTTGAGGTAGATCATTGGGTGTATCTTAAGGTTTCATCTATGAAAGGAGTAATGTGGTTTGGTAAGTAGGGGAAACTTAGTCCCTAGTTATTGGACCTTATAGAATCTCCAAGAAAGTGGGCAATGTGGCTTATGAGTTGGAGCTACCCCAAGAGTTAGAATTGGTTCATCCAGTATTCTATACTTTATGTTGAAAAAGTGTTTAGGTGATCCTTCATTGATAGTACCAACAGAGAATTTGGTGATTGAGGATCGCCTATCCTATGAAGAAGTTTTGATTCAGATCTTGGTTCGTCAAGTACGCTACTTGAGGACAAAAGAAGTTGCTTCAGTCAAGGTCCTTTGGAGGAACCAATTTGTTAAAAAAGCGACTTGGGAAGTAGAGGAGGATATGAAGAAGATATATCCACATCTCTTTGAATCCGGAGAGAATACAAATCAATGTACTAAATTCTCTTCTTAAAACTTTATAAGACGATGTATGAATCATATTATTACTTGTTGTGTTGTTGAGTGCTAAAATGATGTTACTACTCATAGCTTAGAGAAAGAATTATCATTTGAGGACGAATGTTCCCAACGGGGAGATATTGCAACATCTCGTATTCTAGAATAAAGTAAGGTTAATCTAAGAAAAAGGAAGAATCAAATTTGGAAATAATAAGGAAATCTGGAAAATTTCCAGATTTCAAAAGTGAGTTTTGGTCATTTTCAAATGTACATACCTTTCATCTCAGGAAGAGTGTGGATGATTTATTTATATGGATGGAAAAATCGTCCGAATATCTTTCGAACGACATCAAGTTTGTTAATTTCCAAGGTAGTATGAGAGAGATATGACCTTTGGAAGTTAGGCTATTGAGCAGGGAAAGTTCCAGATCAGGATTCGTTAAGGGTGTTTTGGTCATTTCCTAAGTCAATCATTAATTTCGTTTTTGGGGTAATATGTTGGGGTCTAAACTGATCCCATTTAGTTTACACATTTAGAGATTAAGTTAGGGTTTTGAAATAAAGGAGAAAAAAGGCTAAGGGAGAAGAAGACACAAGAAAACCAAGATTTCGTTGTATGGATTTCATAGAGGCTGATCCCTATAAGGTATGTGAGATCATTCTGTGTTGGGTTCTTTTATCCACCCTCCAACTTGATTCATTATAGAAATTTAGAGTTAGTTGAAAGTAAATCTTGAAGTTTTTGATGAAAAGTTTGAAGTTCTTGTTTGTTGATTTGTAGTTGATCTCTAGTAGTTTTGATTCTTGTTTCCGGACTATTTTCGGGCTCAAACTACTTGCTAATGATTTTTGTAGTGATCCTAAGTGTTTCGTGTGGGATCCATCGGAAGGTTTAGAGATGAAAAATAAATAATTTTGGAAAAACACGTCTGATAGACACTGGTGGGCCGCGCCTCCAAAGTACCTCAAGATAGAGTCTGTCCGTCAGGCTCTTGCGCTCCACGCCTCTCAGAGCGCGCTGACCCCCTAGAAACCCCGTTCTTTCCCTATCTTTCTGTACTAGTTCCTAAGTAATGAAACCTTTATTCCTAGTTGATTCCAACACTCTAGAGTACATCTAAACATCATTAAAATCATCCATAAACTTGAGATCGTGATACTTGAATCCATAATCAATTCAAGGGAAGCTACGATCAAAGTCAAAGAAGTTAAGAGTAAAAGTCTAAGAGTTAATAAGTAAGTCAAAATAACTTCTTAAGGGTTTCAAAGAGTCTTGTAAAATCATTTTTGACTTTGTTTTAGGACTCAAGCTTCAAGTTTAGTAAAAAACAAGAGTTGAGTTCATTTCTCAAAATCTATAAGGGAACTAAGTATTCCCTAAGAGTCAAGTTTCAAGTTAAGTAAAGAGAAAGAGTTGAGTTCATTTCTCAAAATATATAAGGGTACTAATTGTTCCTTAAAAGTTAACAAATGTTTCACATTTGAAAAAAAATGAAACAAGAAGTTCCAAAAGAGTTTTAAATAAAAAGGGAACATTGATTCCAAGAGGATCTTCTTAAAGCTAAAGGGTTCATCAAATTATATCAACCCAAGGAAAAGAAAGTTTCAATTAAAGAATGAGCTAAAGTACATTTTGGGAGTATTATTGAGCACGAATTTGGGGATGAGAGTTCATATTAACTCAAGTCTCCAAGTAAACCATGTAGCCATCATGTTATGTGACGGTTTCATACTTTTTAGATAACCACGTAAGAACAGCTAGTTGATCACTTAGCTGAGTAAGGTCTCATACCGATGGTAATGTGTAGGATGGTCCTCTTGCAACGTGATATAAGACATTGTACCATCACTTAGGCTCATAGTGATGGTTGTCGGTTAGAGAATCTCCCACCAAAGTTATATTACTTTTGTATACAAGTAAAGTTGTGTTTGTTATTGTATTTCTTTAACGAAGGGAGTTTTTTTACTGTTTTATAAGCTTTTTATATATCTCGCAAGTGTTTTAAACTACTTTATATGTATATCCTTTGAGTTAAATATATTCTTGAGTTGAGCAGAGCCAAGGTAAGTTCATCTAATCCCCTTAAGCTTAAGTCGTTGTTTAACATTCCAACTCACATACTCGTATATTCAATGTACTGACACCTGTTGGCCTATATCATTTTATGATGCAGACGCAGGTACTTAGAATCAGCACGCAACGCTTCGTTGAACTACACTGAGTCCCAGAGTTAGTGGTGAGCCCCCTTGCATTTCGGAGGACATACTTTTTTATTGCTTTATTAATTTATCTTTTAGGATGTTGTGGGATCTATTTTTACATCCATCTTCGATCAGTTTAGAGGCTTCGTAGAGAATAGTATTTGAGTTTGGAGTTGTTTTGTGTTTTTCAGACTTAAACGTCATTTTGGCCAGATTTATGATATGAAATACTTTCCTTTAAACATGTCTTATTCTTGTTTAAGTCGAGTTTAGTATTCAACTAGGATTATGTAAGCCAGACCAAGGGTTGACTTGAGGGTCATCAATAGTTTTGGAGTGTTGGTTCCGCCCTGGGTATAGGCTCGAGGCGTGAGACTGAGCGCATCTAGATCAACCTTTTTTGGCCAGTCTTCATAATTTAGTCCAACTAAGCCTTTCTAAGACCATCTCAAGCCTACCTCTATTTTACTCTTCATTCTCTATATTTAAAGAGTATAATAGAGAATGGGAACCCCAACCCACCTTAAAATCACTCTCTATTCTCCATTTATAGAGAGGTGAATAGTAGTTCTCCAAATTTGGAGAATTACTATTCACACTCTCTATTTCACATTTTTATTATTTTATTATTATTTCTATTATTTTTCAATTAACATATTATTTTATATATAATTCATTGATTAAATATCTAATATTCATAATTCTTTTCAACTATAATATAATATTGCAAAAAATATATTAAATATATACTACTTTAATTTCAAATGAATAGTATTTTTTTTTTAAATTTTCATCAATAATAAAATTTTATTTTATTATTAATTGTCATTACAAAGATTACATAAAATTAAAATGGAAAGATGAAAAATTTAATTTAACAATACATATATGATATGATAATTTCAATATAAAATAACAATACAATATATAACATAATATTGGATACAAGATAACAATACAATGTAATACATGACATATGACATGCTTATTTTGGTTTGCCTTACACCAATAAAGATATGAATGTTTTAGAGTCATCAAATTTATTTTCCAATCTTGCTAGCGGTAATGTGCCTCCCGCCCATTATGTTATTCAATGAAAAGAATGCAATATGAGTTATTACTTAGCTGATTGTATATATCATAAATGGTCTACAATTGTTCAAATTATTCGTGATCCTCATTTCCAAAAGAAGAAATATTTTGCGATGAGACAAGAATCGTGCTAAAAACATGTACGAACGTGCATTCAGAGTTTTGCAATTATTGTAGGACCGTCACGTTTTTGGAGAATAGAAGTGTTGCATGATGTAATGATTACATGTATCATACGGCACAACATGATAATTGAAGATGAATGTGATCTCAATGCACCAATACAAGTCGTAGAGGATCCAACTCCAACCATAGAAATGGTGGTAGATGAAAATCTCTGGTTTGAACAATTTTTAGCTAGACACAAGAAAATTAAGGACAAAAGTACTCATTGTTCTCCGTAATGCATTAATAGAACATTTATAGGAGCAAAATAATGATTTTTAAAATTGAGTGTCTATGTAACTGTATGTCACTTTTATTTGAATTTTTCCCCTAATTTATGTATTATATTATATTCTCTTGAAATTTATGTTATTTAAAATTTTAGAATAAAATGTAATTTCATATCACATTAAAAATTATAAAAAGTAATTATTTGTGAAAAAGAAATAAAGGATTTATATTATGAAATAAGAAAATAAGAATGAAATAGAAATAATAATATAATATAAGGAGAGAGAAAAAGTTTTTCTTTTAGAGAGTAAAATAGAGATTTGGTTTGGAGTTGGTTATTTGAAAAAATAGAGAACTCTATATTTGGAGATTAAAATAGAGGATTGGGTTGGAGATTCCCTAAAGTATTTTAACAGTTTCTAATGAGCGTAACTACTCTAAATGACTTCTAATCATATAAAAATCATTCAAAAACACGAATTTACAACCTTGAATCCATAATTTCAAATTCAAGAAAAGTTGGAGCTAAGTCTAAAGAGTTCCTAAAGTCCTTTTAAGAAGTCTTTTACAAATGCTTTAAGCTTGTTTTAAGATTTAAAGATCAAATTCAGTAAGAAGTAAAGATAAGAAGAAGAAGTTCATTTCAAGTTTCATAAGTCGTTCAAAAATGTTTTAAAAAGTGTCGTTTTAAGACTTAAGCTTAAGTCCAAGTTAGAGTAAAATGAAGTATACTTTCAAAGAAGTATGTGGGAACTAAGTATTCCCAAAAGAGCTTAAAATGTTTTCACATTTAAAAAGAAGGGAAACTGAGGTCTCCAAAGTGTTGTCGGGCTAGTTTTCAGTTAAAGAGAAATAGCTTTCTAAATGAAGCAAGCTGATAAACTGAGTTTTCCAAGATAGTCTTTGAGCTAAATTTTGTAGCACTCATCTCAAATTTCAGAATTAATATGTTTTTAAAACATATGAGCGAATATATTATGAGATTAGTATTGAACAACGATATGAGGTAAAATTCAGACAACTCACAGCCCCCCCCCCCATGAACCATGTAGCCACCATGGGTAGAAAAGGGTCATACTCTTTAGACGAACCCTTTTTACAGTAAACTAGTGGATCCATTAGGCAGTTCAGGTCTTATACCTTTGGCCGAGTATAGAATGCACTGGCAGCGTGAGGTAGATCGTTGTATCATCAGTATAACTCTTAAGTGATGGTTGTCGGTTAGAAAAACTCCTACAGAAGTTAAATCAGTTTATTTGTATTTTTCCATATATATTAGAGTTATTTGTATCCTTGTTTACATTAAGAATTTACATGTTTTCAAATAACTTTTTTATATATAACACTTGCTTTTAAATTGTTTTATATTGAAACGAGTCACTATTTTTGAGTTATGTTATTCATAAGTTGAGCAGAAGTGTTCCTTCTTACTCATTTGAAGATTAAGTTGTTTTAGCATTCCGACTTGCATACTCGTACATTCAATGTACTGATGTTAGTTGGCATGCATCGTATCATGATGCAGATGCTGGTAATGAGGATCGACATTCTGTGCATCATTGATCCAGTTGAATACTTCAAAGTATGTTGGTGAGCCTCTTTGCATTCCGAGAACTCCTTTTATTATTTTTACATTACTTTCTGTATTTGGATTTTGTGGGGTTTGTTCCTCCGTCAATCTCAGTTTTAGAAGGCTTCATAGATAGACAAACAGATTTTAGTCCTTTAGTCTTATCATTATCTTTCTATTTGTTATGACTTAGGTTGCCAATTTTGGCCAGTTAAATGTTTAATTTTTAAAACATTCTTAGTTTTATCAGTTAGTTTGAGTTATTAATCATTATATAACTATGTGTATTGTCTTCCTATGCGTTAAGTAAGTTAGGCCAAGGGTCCACTCGAGGCCAGCAATAGTCTTCGAGTGTTAGCCACGTCCAGAGTATAGGCTCAGGACATGACAAAAACATATTAATATATTATCACATATAAATGTTTTTCTTTTCAATTAGTCTTCAAACTATAACATTTTGACATACTTATCAAACAAAAAAATATGCCTATCTCATTCTGCAAACTAGTGAATTTTAAAGGCAATACTATTTTCCAAAAAAAAATCATTAAAAAAATTATACGATTTGCATAATTTTTTACAAAAACACACATGATATATATCAAAACTGTTAGCTTTTAGGAACTAGTTTGCTCCTTACATAAAATATTAGAAGGTTAAAGGTGTAATCTTAAACCGAAATTCCTCCACTTTTTCTAGTACATTCTAAATTCTACCTTGGTAAACAACATCGAATTCTGGAGAAGTAGTGCATTAATCGTTTACTTCCATTATATGTGTCACGCTCCGAGCCTACACCCTGGACGTGGCAGATACCCAATGATCATTGTTGGTCTTGAGCGAACCCTTGACTAGCAAGTGGAAGACTTAACTCAAGAAATAACTTTAAAATACCATTTAGCCAAAATGGAAACTCAAGTCACATAGTTTACAAGAGATATGAAGAGACAAAATAAATAACTCGATTTGTCTATGAAGCCTCTATAATAAAGAGGGATGTTGAGACATGACCACCAATCATCCTAACAACTTAAAACAATAACTTGAATTATGATTATGTCCTCCAGAATGAACGGAGGTTCACCAACTGACTCTTAGTTTCTCACTGGATCAACGGTACACTGAATGCTAATCAAAGTTACATGAGTCTGCATCATGATATAATCCAGGCCAACTGACATGAGTACATTGAATGTACGAGTATGCGAGTTGGAATGTTAAACAACAACTTAAGCTTGAAAAGGAGTAAGAAGGAACAGTTATCTTGGCTCTGCTCAACTAATGAATAACTAACTCATTATAACTACTCACTTAATTGTATAACAGTATAAAGATATGTGCAATATAAAGAAAAGTTATTTAAAACATGGTTTCCAACTATGTGTATGCAAAAATACAATTGACTCTGAGAAGTATGTAAAAATACAAAATAAACTGATGTAAATTCATAATCTTAATAATAAAGGAAACATATCATGCTTCCTCTCAAAGTATACTCGTGCAATGCATGAACGAAGTCCCATACCCCCATTTATGCTAAGCATAACCTCTTGAGGAACCATGCAATTAATATAATTTGAATTTCTCTAACCGACAACCATCACTTAATAGTTATAGTGATGATACAACATTTTACCTCACGCTGCCAAGGACTATCCTAAACCTGCCAGAATAGAAGACTTAAACTGCCTAATGGATCCACTAGTAAACTGTGGAAAGGATTCATCTAAAAAGTAATGACCCTATTCTACGCATGATGGCTACATGGTTTTCATGGAGACTTTAGTTAATCTGAAACTCACATTCCCACATCGGTGCTCAATACTACTCCCAAAATATACTGGCTCTTATGTTTTAAAATATACTGAATTTTGTGATTTGAGATTAGTGCTCGAAACTTAGGTTTAGAATCTCTCTTGGAAATCATAGTTTCCCTGCTTGCTTCTCTTTACTCTTTACTTAAATTGAAACTTGAGTTTTGAAACGACTCTTCGGGAAGTACTTAGTTCCCTTATATTTCTTTTGATCATGAGCTTCAACTCTTTATTATTAACTTAACTTGAAACTTTATTCTTAGGGAATACTAGTTCCTTTATGACTTATGAGAATTAAACTCAACTCTTAACTCTTTGTTTAACTTGTAACTTGATACTTAAAAAAGGTTAACATGTTTGTTAAAGACTATTGGAAACTTTCAAAAACTTGCTTTTTAACTTTTATATTTGTCTCTTAACTTCATTGAATTTGATGTTAACTTTCCTTGAATTGGATTATGGATTCAAGGTTCATGATATCATGTTTATGGATGATTTCATGATGTTTATATATACCTAAGAGTGTTGGATTCAACTAGGAAATGTTGGTACATCACTTAGGAACTAGTACGAAAAGATGGGGAATGAATAGGGTAAACTGGCGTCCTTGGCCTCATAAGGCATGGGGCGCCAGGACAAGTTGGGGCTGTAGATGGTGCGCCGTCCCAAGGACCTATGGACAGAGACTATCCTCTGGGGATATGGGAGGCGCGGCACCCCAAGGCCCTACGGACATACGTTTCGACTTTTCTTTTCCGTTTTTCATCTCAAACCTTCTAAACTCCCATGGATATTTCCCCAAACAATTAGAATCACCAACAACCTCAATACCCAATAGATTAGACCCGAAAATATGAATCCAATCAACTAAAACATACTACAACTCAACCAACAAAAATTAAATGATTGTTCATCAAGAACTTCAATATTCATAGACCAATCTATTCAAAACTCGCTGAATAAAACATGTTGGGGTGTGGGTGAACGAACCCAACACACAAATATCTCATATACCTTGATAGGGATCACCCCCGACGATTTTCATAAGCCAAACTTTGATGATCTTGAACGTTCTTGCTTCCTTTTCTCCTTTCTCCTCTTCTTTTCTCTTCTCTCAAAACCCTAACTTTTTTTTCAAAAAGCGTGAACTGAATAAAATTGGTAAGGAAAAGACAACTTTGCCCTTTCCAATAAGGATTGGACTATCCTTAATCTAACAACTCAATTTCCTAAAGGCATAACTCACTCATACGAAATCGAAATCGCGCAAACTCGGTGGCGTTGGAAAGATATTTCCAAGGGTTACCCAACCATATCAAGAACTACCTCTAACTCATCCTAATATAGAAGTTATGGCCATTTGAAGTTGACCAAAAACTCTTTCTTTTCTAACTTAAGAAAATTTCCAGATTTTAAGTCTTCCCAAAACTTACTATTTCAACTTTTAAGCTTCTTCCTAACTATCTCAATTTGACGGGATATTACAATCTGTTTCCCTTAATCAGTAGAATTCAAGAAATACAAACACTATAAATAATTTCCTTAAGATTGTTTTTCATCTTGTACTCCTATGATACTTCCAACAAAATTTTGGAGAAATTGATAAGAAACAACAAAGTTTAAAAAGCTTCTCACAACTAAAAAATTAAAACTAGCAGAGAAAATAGAATCAGAAACAAATTAGAAACAATATACAAAATATTTTTTCAAAGAAGTAATTAGAGTCCACTGAATATACAATGTCCCATTAAGAAATTATTCCCCTCAAGTACCGGAATTTAACGGAATGTATCCTCCCAGGATAGAATGATCTTACTCACTGGTGTATCGGTATCAAAAACCACGGTGTCAGCGAACCACTCAACGACAGTAAAATACGCTTAGATACTAAATTTAGTAATAGTAGAATATGTACATAAAAATTTGATTTTATAACTAAAATAAGAGGACAGCCCTCAATTTATATTAAACAAAGTGTATTGTGAAAAGGATCTTATTTTCCTTACCGAAAAGGTTACAAACCTTTGAAAAAATCACAATCTTTTGAAAAGATCACAACCTTTCATAAAAGTCGCAACTCTTCATTTTCCGTTTACACTTTTTAAAATCCAACATCTCTTCCTTTCTCATTAAAATTCTTTGAATTTATATGATAAAAAACGACAATATTTTAAGAAAATATTGATATTGAGGAGTTCAACATAAACTTAGGAAAATACATACGAAAAATATGTAAAGAAATGAAGGAGAGGAAGAAAAATGAAAAGAAACAATGAGTGATAAGATAAATAGAGACATTAAATAAAAGAAGAAAAAAGACTCCATATATGATATTTTCAAAATTAAAGTTTAATATACAAAGAA
This sequence comes from Solanum peruvianum, assembly GCA_027705065.1. Lineage (NCBI taxonomy): Eukaryota > Viridiplantae > Streptophyta > Magnoliopsida > Solanales > Solanaceae > Solanum > Solanum peruvianum. Next base: position 43,017,814 of record JAKWJD010001758.1, on the reverse strand, counting down.
TAATTTATTTATTTATTCCATAACTTTTAATATGTCCCATTTATAGTTTTTCTAAATTTATAGTTTGTTCCATATATATGTCTTACTATTAACTATATATGATCTCCCTAAATTTATAGAGAATAGCAATAAATTATTTAAATGGTACGAGATATTGTTAAAAAAAATAAAAGAGAGGTGATATTTTTATTTTAATTCTTTACAAGGAGAAAAGTAAATAAAATGGCTTCAGTTTCGAGAGAATATTTTTGAAATTATAGGTTGTAAATAAGAAAAGCACAAGCTTGACTTCTTGATAAAAAGAAAAATAAAGAAACTAAAATAAAGAGAGTGGCATTAAGGAAATAAATGACTATCAAAATTTTGAAAATTTGATTGTATTAATTCCTTTTTATTATATGTTCTATAAAATTCATACAAAAGAAAAGAATATGGTTGGATGCATACAAATATATATTGACTAAATTTTCACAAAATATATAAATGATAAATACTTTATATATAGTATTATATAACAAACTAAATGAAAGATATGACTGAATACATTTAAAAAATATTAGTAAAGGCGTATAGACTAAAATTTAAAGATATTATACTTCACAGATTTATTAATAGGCAACATGGTCTTGTGAACCCTTATACTTGTATGCGTTTGTATTGAGAACCTTTCTACTTAGTCATTTGTCAACTGAACCCTCAAACTCACTAGAACACAATTTAATAAACCCCTCTGACCATTGACGAAGCTTATGTGGCATTTGATGTCTGAGTTGGCAAAAGTGTGTAACCATACGCGTATTTAAGGCGAGTTAGGAGAAATTTACTTTAAAAAATAGTAGAAAATATGAAAGCAATAAATTTTTTTTTTCACCATTGATTAAAAATCTCCTTCTTCATCACCCATACACCTCGTTTACAGCCATATTCATCCTGTGCCCAACCTTTTTTTTTTCTCTTTCATCACAATCTAATTAAAAAGCCTCCTTCTTCTTCACTCACCTAACCTTCATTTTTAACCATCTCCACGCCCAACCCCTTCTTTTCATACTCTTATGATTGTTTTAAGAGATCTTGACATTGAAACATCCTTGAGTCCATTGGTTCACCGACAAAAGGAGAGGCGATGGTGGCGGTGCTTGTAGTGTGAGAGAGAAGGTGGTAGCAAGGGGAGGGGAGACTTAGGCGAGTGAGGGATGGAGGGTCTAGTTATGATAGCGAAAAGAGTTATTGCTAGATCTAATGGTGCGGCGGCAGCTTAGGTTGATAGTTTTGTGATGGTTGAAGGAGGAGGAAAACATTTTTGAGGGCTATATTCATCATCTTCGCGTTATTCATCATTTGACTGGTGAAGATCAAGCTAGAAAGAAAGGAGAAGTAGAAATGCAGCATTGATTTTTTTTTAGGAAAAGCCATACAACAAAGCCACGAGAGTATCAAATTTCTATTTTAAGGAATAACTATAATTTTAATTGTTTTACTTTTTATTAAATAATTTGGTTAATAAGTTTTTTAAATAGTTAAAAAAAAGATAATTATGAATGTCATTGATATAGGTGATATGGATTTGACATGTCATTGATATAGGTAATATAGATTTGACATGTCATCAATTTAAGAGAGAGTGAACTACACACATGACGAGAGGGATTAAAAAATCTTATTTGTATTGATTTTAAGGGTTCATATGAGAAATAGTTAAGTAGAAGGATCAAAAATACAAACCGATAAAAGTATAAGGGTTCACTAGACCATTTCGCCTTATTAATATTACGTGTAGTATTTATATAACAAGAAATTATAAATTAGAAGTATTTATATTTGTAATTCTTGAATATATTGATGAATAAATTCATTTTGTTATCATACGAATTTTATTTGGCGAATTCATTGATGTTTATAATTTGTATAAATTATTTTATGGAAGAGTGATGTAGTACCATTTATAGGCAAAAGATAAATGATATTCTTATTTTATTTTATTGGCAAATTTTTCTTGGTTATTATCATTTTTTTTCGTTTTCATTTCGTAATTTATGTATTGAAGTTTGAATAATTCAAATATAAGTTTGTAGAGCCTAATTTTATTTTTTAACAAATTTAAGAAAAATGCTTATGCAGAAGATGTAAGTTCATTCGCATATTTCTGACTCACATATATTTTATAGCAAACAATTAAGAAAGGAATTAAAGGTAAACCTAATAAAAATAACCATATACTACAAATATCATAATATATCTTTTAAACAATTCACATTTACTAATCAACTCAAACACATATTGTTTAAAGGTTGTTTTATTTTTATAAAAGAGATTATATAATAAATTCAAAAAAAACATTTACACTGTGTATACATATAAAGAAAAATCAAAATAAGGTGATGTGGCACCTCTCTATGACCTCCATCCTATTTTATTCTTTTCTCATTTTTTGACATTTTCTTCATTCTTTTCATTAAATAGTTTGTTTATTAATTAAAAAAATCAAAATTATATTTATTAATGTAATTATATATATGAGTTACAAAAAACCTTCATCTTTTTACATTGTCACACCCAAGCCTACACCATGGGCGAGACTCGAAGACCATTGCTGGACTCAAACGGACCTTTAGCCTGACTTTCTTAACTCAATGGAAGACTTAAACACAAGAGAAATAACTCAAAAAAATAACTTAAAATTAATACATAGCCAAAGTGGAAACTCAGGCCTTAAATATTTACGACTGAAAAATGTGAAACTAAAGGGGGATGATGTGACAGGAACCCCAATCATCCTAATAACTGAAAACTAAAAACAATAAATGAATGATCAAGATATCCTCCGGAATGAAAAGAGGACCACCAACTAACTCTGAGCTACTCATTGGATCAACGGTATGTCGGATGCTGATCCTAGTTACCTGCGTCTGCATTACAAGGCGATGAAGGCCAACTGACATCAATACATTGAATGTACGAGTATGTAATTTGAAATGCTAAAACAACTTAAACTTGAAAACAAGGAAGAAGGAAACACTTACCTTGACTTTACTCAACTCATGAATACTCAACTAAATATAAAGTAGTTAAAACACATGCAATATGTATACATTTCGAAAACTTTAAAGCAACTGAAAACAATATTTCTTCATTAAATAATGCAATAACAAACTTAACTTTACTTAGTTAAAGTACTAAAACTTTTGCTGGAGATTCTCTAACCGACAACCATCACTATGAGCCTAAATAATGGTACAACATTTTACCTCACGATGCCGAGGACCATCCTATACCTTGAAAATCGGTATAGGAACTTACTTAACTTAATGGTTCCACTAACTTAACTTAATTGATCATCTAAAAAGTTTGATTCTTTAATACCCATGATGGCTACATAGTTTATGGAGACTTGAGTTATTATGAATTTGCATCCCCATATTGATGCTCAATACTACTCCCAAAAATATACTTAGCTCATGCGTTCTCAAAACAACTTCTTTCTTTGGGTTGAGATTATTGCTTAACACTTAGCTTTAAAAACACTCTTGGAATGAATTATCATTTTTCTTGCTCAAAACTATTTTGGAAAAATTTAGTTTCCTCTTATCTTAAATGAGAAAAAATTTATAAACTCTTACGGAGTACTTACTCAACTCCTTACTTATCTTGAAACTTGAGGCTTAAAACAACTCTTAAGGAATACTTAGTTCCTTAATAACTTTTGAGAAATGAACTCAACTTTTTATTTTTACTTAACTTGAAACTTGAATCTTAAAAGCAAGGTTAAAATATTATTAAAGACTCTTGAAAACCTTTAAGAACTTTGTTTTGATTTGCTTGTTAACTTCTAAACTTGACTATTAACTTCTTTGACTTAGATCCTAACTTTCCTTGAATAGAATTATGGATTTAAGGTTCATTATCTCATGTTTATAAATGATATAATGATGTTTAGATGTAACTTAGTGTGTTGTACAAGTTACATAGGTACATCACTTTGAAACTAGTACGAAAAAATAGGGGAAAAGGGGGAGAACTAGCATCCCTGGCGCTATGAGAGGCACGGGGCTCTAACCCTGAAACTTCAGAGAGCATGGTGGGGTGCTCTATCTGGCGCGGCGCCCCAAGTCCCTACGAATAGACACAGGTCTTTGGGGCTCTATCTAGCGCAGCGCCCAAACCTCTATACCTATGTGTTCTCAACTTTTCTCCTTCATTTTTCATCTCTAAGCCCTCTAAACTTGTCAAGACCCGAAAGAACCCTCTAGAAGTTAGGGAGAACCTTTGGGTCATGACCGGTCGTACTTGACCCTTTGGGGTCTTGTACAAGCCCTTTAACCATCGTTCATTACATAAGACAGGAAAAGTAATGCGGAATTTATAACTTTTCACGACAATTAATAAAAGAAAGTCTTTCATAAATACTTATAGAATCTCATCGTCACAAGCCAACTTAAATACAAAGCATAATATCTTAGGGACACGGCCCTTTACATTGAAACAAAAATACATAATAAGTCTTAATAACAAAACTAAGAAACATAGACTATGTCCTCGAATATATGAGGACATACCAAATCTTGAGAGAATAGATTTCCCAAGCTTCGCCTTCAAATCTTCAAAAGCCTCCAACCTATACTCATAGAGTATAGAAAAGTATGGGGTTAGTACAAAACAATGTACTAAGTATGTCATATACAAAAACATGTAAAAGGGGACATTTATGTAAAAACACATTTCATGCCAATTAAATAAAACATTCATGAATATAGAAGTAAAACAACATAATAATAATTATCATTTAACACTTAGAGAAGAATTTCCATAATTTTAACAAAAGGACTAACTTACAGTGAATTACCTAACATTTATAGTAAACAAATATTACCCTTACAGTGAACCCATTTGACTCCAAAACACTGAACTCCCAAGGTGTTGTCAGGAGGAAGTGAACTCATTTCCGTAGGAGTTTCCCTAACTAAGGTTATCCTAAGACTCACCAAGGTAAGACATGATGGAAATGCACATACACTTCATTCAATACACACCAAAGTGATCCTCAAGACTACCACTTTTGGCTTACTCACCTCGGGAGAACAAGCCACCACTCAATAACAAGACATTAGAAGAACACTCAAGAAACACACCAAGACTTCCCTTTCGGAGTGCCTACTTAGTGCAATGAGAAGATGGCGTCATATACCACCACCCACCCTAAGTATCACCTCTTTTAGCAGGCTTGGCACCAAGACTCCCCTTTCGAAAGGTCTAATTAGTGCAATGGATAGATATCGTTCCATTACACTACCTACCCTAAGTAGTACGTTCTTTTAGGAGACTTAGTTCATTCAAATCATATAAGTCTCACCAAGACTCCCCTTTCGAAATGTCTTCCTAGTGCAATGGATAAATACCATCCCGTTCCACTACCTACCGTAAGTAGTACACTCTTTTATAAGACTTAGCACTTCCACTACTTTTGTGGGAGTTAGCTTAACCGACATAGACCATGAGAGCTAGACATGGAATCCCGACATTAACCCTTATCGGATGAGGGATATTCACTTGCCTAGAGTAATGCCATTCTCTTATCTTTTACATGGCTTACCAAATAACTACACCTATGTGGGTGCATAGTTAATGGATAAAGAGATTGATACTATGTAACTCATTCTCTACTAACGAGGAGTACTCATCTCAAGAGGTACATTGGAATACAACATCTCAACTCACGAAGTGTAACCACACCTTCTTCATATCCTCTCGGTGCTAGACATAACTCCCCACAGATTTTAAACATTATATACTATAGGTTAAGGATAACTAGTGAACACCACATCTCAACTCAAGAAGGGCATTCATCCTCCGACCTATCTTATAAAACTCTTAGTATTAGTGAGGTTGCTACTAAACATTTCATCTCAACTCACGAAGAGTGTTCACCCCAAAACTCCCCTTTTGACTTAACTTAGCGTCATTCATTCATTAAAGTGTGAGTGTGTGTACATGTGAGAACACCTTGCACATAAGCATAATTTCATTTACATTTAACTTCTATACATGCTTTAGACCTTCAATTCATCAAATCACACACTTTACATGCTTCACATAATCATATACTTCATTTAGGCATAATCTAATTACAACATGTAATTCAAGCTCCCCAACACAGAATACAAGAACCATCTTCATTATCACTCCATTTCACATATTAGGACTTCAAAGACACACGTATAATACATAATAAGTATAATAAAATTCATCAAGTAAACACCGCCACAGGTGGACCATACCACTCAAGAGAAATTCATAAAGAGAATTAACAATGAAACAAACTTACCATTCTTCCAAATGATTCCCACCCATATACAATTTTACTCAACAATGCATCATAAAATAGTCCTTAGGGCAGTAGCTAAACAACAATATCAGCATAAGGAGACCAAAGATCAAAGACTACAAAGTCATGCTCATTTCACCTATTTCTTAAGTCAAAATTTGATGAAAAGCTTTAACATGTTTTCATTGAAGTTTTAGCATTAAAATCATCAACTAACATTAGAAACATCATATTTGAATCATTATAAATGTTTTAATGCAAGACTCATATTTAGAGTCAAAGATAGAAGAAGTTAGGGTAAAAATCCATTAGAAGGGATTCCTTGAAGGGAAGAGAGTAGAAGGATGGATATCATACCTTAAGCATAAGAAAACCACTAATTTTGATGAAGAACTTGACCACCAACAACCCTCCTAGCTCCTTCTTGACTTCTAGCTTCTATGGAGTTTGTAAGAGAGTTATAAGGGAGAGAGGCTTTGGGTTTTAGAAAATGAGGTCTAAAATTAGGTATTAGGGTTTGAAACACTTTAATATATCTAAATAACCCTATATATATCACTCAAGTTTCATAAAAAGACTTAGGTGAATTCACCAAACACCCCAAGTCATTACAGGAAGAAGGAAACTTTTGGAGTAGTCTCACAGACGGATCAACCAACGAACAATTTGTCCATCAACGGCCCATTGGTAGGGTCTCGTTGGTTGAAACATAGCCTCATTCAAGAGAAGGACATCCTGCCTAGCAGTTCCAATCGACTTCCATGGTCGACGACCGTTGGTTGACCAACGGACCATCCCTTGGGTCGTCGTTTGGTCAGTGTTTGCAGCTTCTTGCCAAAAGGTGGGGTCCTCTTCTAGGACCTCTCGTGGGTCCTAGGTGGGGTTGTACCCAGACGTTAAACCCCTAAACATAGTATTCTAGGTCTTAGGAACATACATATCAATTCCAAGTAAAACGAACACATAAAACTCACACAAAAACATCAAGACACATGAAAACCCTCTAAGGCACACTTTGTGAACGTCATGGACGTTCTCGGATGTTTGATCTCCCAACTTCACACACTGCCTAAGAACATCAATATAAATCATTTTAACTTAAAATTAACTCAATAAACTATCACAAACTCTAGTTCACCTTAGTTCATTTTAGGGTGTTACAAAACTACCATGGTTGTTTCCCCAAACACTTAGGATCATTATTACTATCAATACCCAATAAATTCATACTAAATCATACCCGGAAACATGAAACCAAACTTCAATAACACAACTATCAAGAATTCTATGAAAACTTCAACATTGTTCTTCAAGAACTCAATTTCTTAATATTCAAATAACTTATAGTTGCTGAATTAAACAAGATTGGCGTGTGGTTGAACTAAACCAACACTATGAGATATCACATACTTTTTTAGGGATCACCTCGACGAATTTCATGCGCAAAGCTTAAGCGTTCGTGATTTTGCTCCACTTTTCTCTCTCTTCCAAGCCCTACCTTAAGTTTTCTAAAACTGAACAAAGGTATGGTTTTACCCAATTAATTCCTAAAAAAGTAATTAAATTGGGTAAGGAAAATTTTACTTTGCCCTTCCCAGATCGGGATTGGATTTATCTTAATCTAACAGCCTAACTTCCGAAAGGCATAATTCACTCATATGATATCAAAATTGCGCAAACTTTGTGGCGTTGGAAAGATTATTATAAGGTCTTCCTAACCATATAAGAATCTACCGCTAACTAATCCTGATCTAGGAGTTATGGTCATTTGAAGTTGACCAAAAACTCACTTTTTAACTTGGATGAATTTTCCATATTTTCTTATTCTTTCAAAAAATAAATATTTTCTGATTTTAAACTCTTTCTAGTTCTTTCTCGTTATGAGATATTACAATATCACTCCCTTGGGAACATTCATCCTCGGATGAGATTAGTCTTACTATACTTAGGGTAGTAACATCAAGTTCAAAATTCCACTAGCAAATGCAACCAAACAACATATTTACTTAAAATTAGATAGTACTATGAAGAAAATTAGTATCTTCGTCTACATTTTCTCTGGATTCAAAGATATGTGGAGATCTTTTCTTCATGTCCTATTCAGCTTCCCAAGTAGCTTTTTCAACAAATTGTTTTCTCCAAGGGACCTTAACTAATGCTACCTCTTTTGTTCTCAACTTACAAACTTGGCGATGTAGGATTTGCACCGGAATCTCCTCATAAGACAAGTCATATTTGATCTTAATATTCTCAGTTGGAATGATCAAAGATGGATCACCCATGAACTTTTTCAACATGGAGACATGAAACACTGGATGGACCACTGCTAACTCTTGTGATGGCTCCAATACATAAGCTACATTGTCAATTCTCTTGGCTATGCGATAAAGTCCAATATACCGTGGATTGAATTTTCCCTTCTTACCAGACCTCATAACACCCATCATGGGTGAAACTTTCAGATATACCCAGTCACCTACTTTGAACTCTAATGGTTTTCCCCTAGCATTAGTGTAGGATTTTTGATGACTCTGCGCTGTTTTCAACCTCTTTTTAATTACCTTCACCTTCTCCATAGCTTGGTGAACTAAATTTGATTCTATCAAACCTGCTTCACCAACCTCAAGCCATACAATAGGAGATCTGAATCTTCTCCCAAAAAGAGCTTCATAAGGAGCCATTTGGATGCTAGAGTGGTAATTGTTGTTGTAAGCAAAATCAATGAGAGGTAGGTGATCATCCCAATTTCCCTTGAAATCAATAACATATCTCTAAGGTCTACATAGTACTCTCTACATGACTGTCAGTCTGAGGATGAAAGGCAGTACTCAAGTTCACCTTTGAACCCAAACCTTTTTGAAAAGATTTCTAGATTTGTGCAGTAAATTGTGCACCTCTATCTGAAATAATAGAGACCGAAACTCCATGAAGCCTTAACACTTCTTTAATTTAAAATTTATAATAATCCTCTCGAGAATGGGTAGTCTTTACCGTAAAAAAGTGAGCTAATTTTCATTCTATTGACAATCACCCACATAGAATTATGCTGCCTGCGAGACCTTTGTAACCTTGTGATGAAGTGTATATTAATCATATCCCACTTTCATTCCGGGAAGTTCTATATTTTGAGCTAAACATTCATGCCTTTGGTTCTATACTTTGACTTGTTGGCAATTCGTGCACTTGGCAACAAAGTCAGCAATGCCTTCTTCATACCTTCCCATCAATACCTCTCTCAAATTGTGGTACATATTTGTGGAACCCAAATGAACGGAATCTCTAGAGCTATGAGCTTATTCCATGATCCTATCTTGGAGTCCATCCACCATAGGTACAGACAATCTAGCTTGATGTCTCAATACACCATCTCCCCCTTGTTCAAAAGCTAATACTCTTTGTTGATGAGCATTTGCCTTCAATTCAAGAAAAATGGGATCTTGGTCTTGCTTTTTCTTCCACTTCTGATACTAATGAAAATTCAGCCTCATTTTTCACTACTATTCCTATTTCTATGGAATCCATGAGTTGGACTCCTAAGAATGCAAGTTTATGCACATATTTTGCTAGTTCTTTCTTCTATTCTTCAAGTTGGGTGGTACTACCTATAGACAACCTGCTTAAGTCATTAGCAACTACATTAGCCTTACCTGGGTGGTAATTATGCTCATGTAATAATCGTTGAGCAATTCTAATCATCTCATTTGTATGAGATTAAGATCTTTCGAGTGAACACATATTGTAGGCTCTTGTGATCAGTAAATATATCGACATGAACTCCATACAAATAGTGAAACCACATTTTCAAGGCAAAAACTACAACAACCAACTCTAAGTCATGGGTTGGGTAGTTCGTCTCATAAACTTTCAAATGTTTGGAGACATATGTTATAACCTTGTCATTCTGCATTAGGACACAACTCAAACCGACTCTAGATGCATTAGAATACACTAAAAACCTTGAGTAACCTCTAGTAAATTCAAAGTCAGGGTAGTAGTCAACCTCTTTTTCAATTCCTGAAAGTTTTTATCATAAGCTTCAAACCAATTAAACTTAACTGTCTTCTGAATCAACTTGGTCAAAGGAGATGAAATAGAAGAAATACCCTCAACAAACCTTCTATAGTAACCAACCAAACCCAAGAAACTCCTAATATCAGTTAGAGACGTGGATCTTGGCTATCTCTGAACTAACTTCTATTTTTTGGATATCAATTCTAATTCCATCACCGAAAACTATGTGGCCCAAGAAGGCCACAGACTTAAGACAAAACCCGCATTTTGAGAACTTAACATATAACATCTTATCTTTCAAAATCTAAAGAACTATTTTGAGATGACTAGCATGATCTTTTTTATTCCTTGAATATATTAGTAGGTCATTATTAAAGACGATAACAAACATATCTAGATAAGGTTTGAATGATCTGTTCATAAAATCCATGAATGTTGCAGGCGCATTGGTCAACTTAAAAGACATGAACAAAAATTCATAATGACCATATCTTATTCTAAAAGTTGTCTTTGGAATATCAGATTTCTTAACTTTCAACTGATGGTAACCTGATTTGAGTTTAATTTTCGAGTAGCATGAAGCACCCTGAAGCTGGTCGAAAGAGATCATCAATCCTTGGAAGAGGATATTTATTCTTGATGGTAACCATCATTCTTTCTCACAAGTAAGACCAAAGCGCCCCAAGGTGAGATAACTGGTCGAATCAAACCCTTATCTAACATATCTTTCAACTATTCCTTCAACTCTGTTGGTGCCATTTTATGTGGCGGAACAAATATAGGACAAGATTTTGGAATGATGTGTATGCCGAAGTCTATTTATCGCTCAGGAGGGACTCTAATAGATCATCAAGAAAGACTTCTAGAAACTTTTTACTATAGGAACTGACTGGATGGGAGGTACCTCAGCACTTAAGTCATTAACTCGGACTAAGTGATGGATGCAACCCTTTGAAACTAACTTTCTAGCCTTAAGGTATGAAATGAAACGACTCTTATGCATGTTGAGCTATTAGTTTACTCTATCACTTGCTCATTAGGAATCTAAACTTGACAACTCGAGTTCTACAATCTATTGATGCATAACAGGAATGAAGTCAATCCATACCTAGAATGATATCAAAATCTACTATGTCTAAATCAACTAAATCAGCCATGGTGAAAGTGGCTCATTAGGAATCTAATTAACAACTCGATTTCTACAATCTATTGATGCATAACAAGAACAAAGTCAGTCCATACCTAGAATGACATCGAAATCTACCATGTACAACTCAACTAAATTAGTCATGCTATTCTTATGATTGATGGAAACTAGACAATCAAGATAGACTCTTTCTGCTAGAATGGACTCCCCAACAGGTGTAGAAACACAGAAGGGTTCACAAAGTTTTTCAGCGAGAATATCAAACTTATTTGCAATATAGGGGTTACAAAAGATAAAGTTGCTCCTGGGTCTAGAAAAGCATAAACATCAAAAGCAAAGACTTGATCATACTAGTAACAACATCTGAAGAATTCTCTTGCGCTTGGTGACTCATGATTGCATAGAGGCGATTTGCTTCTCCGCCAGAATCGGAAATAGATCCTCTAGGTGAAGCCTTTCTGGTCGAACAACTCATGAAAATTGGGCTCTATAGCCTAGATTTCAGTACCCTGCTTATTTTTAGGACACTTTTTCATGACCCTCTTGACAGCACTTGTAGCTTCCTGTGTTTCAATTAAGACACTTACATAAATGGTGCCTACCACACCTAGAACATACATGAACCCGACTAACTCTTTGTTTCACAGTGCCTTGAGACCATGTTGTCCTAACTTTGAAGTTCTGTGAATTCTAGCCATGATTCTCACCTTTGTTTCTGGGTGCAGGTGCACTAGTAGATGATGGTGCAAGTCCCTTTTGCTTTTGAAAGGAAGAACGATTTGCTTTACCCGTTTGCTGCCGGACTCACCCATTGTATTGGCTTTGTTATTTCCTAAATCTTCTCTATCCCGCAACTTCTCTTTCTCAACCTATTGCGCATAAACCATCAACCTTGATATGCCCATGTCGACTATCAACATTGCTGTCTGACCCTCTTTGCGTGAAGAACAACCCAACCCAACAACAAACAAACTCATCCTCCTCTTCATGTCCTTAACCATTTTCCGAGCATAACGAGATAGTTGGGTGAACTTCAACCCATACTCGTGCGCCCACTAAGAGAATCCTGCTTAAGTGTGAGAAATTTCCTTACCTTAGCTTCTTTTAATTCTTGAGGAAAGAAACGCTACAAGGAAGTTTCTTCAAAACTGACCCAACTTGGATGTGGTGCATCCTCATATCTATCCTAATTCCACTTATCAAACCAATTCCATGCAACACCCTTGAGTGGATATGCAGCTAGTTCAACCCTCTTAGTGTCAACAACATGCATGACATCGAACACCTTCGTAAGTTTGTCAATGAAATTCTCTAGATCTTCAGTAGTGCTTGAACCAGTAAAACTTGGAGGGTTCATCCTCAAGAACTCATGAATCCTTGAACTGGCAAAATCTACTTGTTGAACTCGCCATTTTTGTCCAACTTGGTTAGTCACCGCTTATCTTAATTATCTTAATAGACTCACAAAACTCAGCGTTGGTAACTTTCCCTTGAGGTTACATTTCAGGTGCATTGGGTAACTCTGGTTTATCTACATTTCTCCCAGTTGGATGACCTCTTGCTTCTCTTCGTGGAGGAATGGTTATCTTAACCACACGTAAGCGCAAATTAGAGGGAAATTTTTAGAGATTAACTCTAACGCACGAAAAGAGTGTGAAAGAAGTGAGATAGTTCCTAAATGTTGCAACCTCCTAACTATAGATTTGGTGCACTTCACACCGATAACTAGGACTCTACAGACCCAGCTTTATAAAGTCTCTTGAACTCTATGCTCTGATACCAAGTTTGTCACGCGTCAAGCCTACACCTTGGGTGGCACTAGCACTCGAAGATCATTGTTGGCCTCGAGCGGACCTTTGGTCTGATTTTCTTAACTCAAAGGAAGACTTAAACACAAGATAAATAACTCAAGGAAAATAACTTAAAAGTAATACTTCGCCAAAGTGGAAACTCGGGTCTTAAACATTTACAAATGAAAATAATAAGACTAGACAACTATAAAAGTTGTCTATGAAGCCTCTAACACAAAGAGGGGTATTTGGACAAGATCCCAAATCATCCTAACAACTGAAAACTAAAACAATAAATCCATGATCAAAATTACCTTCGCAATAAAGAGAAGCGCACCAATTGACTCATAGATGCTCACCAAATCAACGGTACGCCAGATGTTGATCCTAGTTACTTGCATTTGCAAGATAAGACGATGCATTCTAACTGACATTAGTACATTGAATGTACTAGTATGCGAGTTGGAATGCTAAAACAACTTAATCTTGAAAAGGATTAACAAGGAAACACTTACATTTACTTTGCTCAACTCATTAATACTCAACTCAATATAAAGCATTAAAACACAACGATATATATATATATATATAATATATATATATATATATATATATATATATATATATATATATATATATATATATATATATATATATATATAGAGAGAGAGAGAGAGAGAGAGAGAGAGAGAGATAGATAGATCGATATAAACTTTAAAGCAACAGAAAGAGAGATAGATAGATTGATATAAACTTTAAAGCAACAGAAAACAATCTTAGTTTATTAAAGATTAACTTCTGTGGGAGATTCTTAAACCAACAACCATAACTATGAGCCTAATTGATGGTACAACATTTTATATCACGCTGTTAAAGACCATCCTATACCTTTCCATCAGTACAGGACCTTACTTACCTTAGTGGATCCACTAATTTAACTTAAGTGATCATCTTAAAAGTATGATCCTTTAATGTCAATGATGGATACATGGTTTATGGAGATTTGAGTTATTATGAACTCGCATGCCCATATCAGTGCTCAATAGTACTCATAAAAATATACTAAGCTTATGCATTGTTAAAACAACTTCTTTCCTTGGGTTACGATAATTGCTCAAAACTTAGCTTTATAAACTCTCTTGGAATCAACTTTCCCTTTTCTTGCTCAAAATTCTTTTGGAGAATCTAAGTTCCTTTTATCTTAAATGTGAAAACATTTATAAACTCTCAGGGAATACTTAGTTCCCTTATAACTTTTGAGAAATGAACTCAACTATTTACCTATCTTGAAACTTGAGTCATAAAAAACCTCTTAGGAAATACGTAGTTCTCTTATACTTTTTGATAAATGAACTAATCTCTTCAATTTAACTTAACTTGAAACATGAGTCTTAAAAACAAGGTTAAAACCTTGTCAAATACTCTTAGAAATCTTTAAGAACTTTGCTTTGATTTGCATCTTAACTTTTAAACTTAACTCTTAACTTCTTTGACTTTGATAAATTTCCTTGAATTGGATTATGGATTCAAGGTTCATGATCTCATATTTATGAATGATTTCATGATGTTTATATGTACGTTATACAGTGTTGGAATCAACTAAGAAACATAGGTACATCACTTAGGAACTAGTACGAAAACGTGGGGGAAATAGGGAGAATTGGCGTCTCTAGCGCTTTGAGATGCGCGGGGCGCCACCCTCAAAATTTAGAGAGAATGGTGGGGTGCTCTAGCTGGCGCGGCGACCCAAGGCCCTACGGACAGACACTGGTCTTTGAGTCTCTAGCTAGCGCGGCGCCCCAACCCCTGTACCCAGGTGTTCTAGACTTTTCTCCTTCGTTTTTCATCTCTAAAACCTCTAAACTTCCATGGTTCTTTCCCCCAAACACTTAGGATCATTATTACTATCAATAACCAATATATTAAACCCGAAATCACACCCGTAAACATGAATCATAACTTTAACAGAACCAATATTAAAATTTAACGAAAACTTCAACAATATTCTTTAAGAACTCAATTCTTAACATTCAAATAGTTTAGAGTCGCTGAATTAAACAAGATTGGTCTGTGGGTAAACTAACCCAACACTATGTGATCTCACATACCTTTTTAGGGATCACCTCCGACGAATTCCACGGGCAAAGCTTAAGCATTCTTGATTTCGCTCCTCTTTTCTCTCTTCTCCAAGCCCTAGCGCGAGTTTCCTTTTTCTAAAACTGAACAAAGGTATGGTTTTACCCCAATTAGTTTCTAAAACTAATTAATTAAATTGGGTAAGGAAAAGACAATTGTTCTCTTCCCAAATCTCGATTGGACTTTCCTTAATACAACAACTCAACTTCTTTAAAAAGGCATAACTCACTCATACGATATCGAAATCGTGCAAAGCCAGTGGCGTTGGAGAGATTATTCTAACGGCTTTCTATCGACGTCTCTAACTACCCCTAAATCATCGTGATATAGGAGTTATGGTCGTTTTAAGTTGACAAAAAATCACCTTTTGAATTAGTAAATTTTTCATATTTTCTTATTCTTTTCAAAAATAAGTATTTTCAGATTTTAAACTTTTTTCTAGTTGTTTCTAGTTGCGAGATGTTACATACATTCTTTACATAAATAAAACACGTTTTTCGACTCCCTTTTAACTATTTCTTTGGTTACCCAATCTATAAATACCAATATTTCTATGAAGATGTCGAATGTTCATTTTGATTTTTTAAAAATAGATTGCATAGAAAAGATAATATCATGATATGACATTTACTTTGATGAAAAATAATAGATATATTCTTCAAATATTCAGCAAAGAGATATTCACATTATTTCATACAAGTTAAGAAAAAAAAAAACTTAATTATCTTGGAAGATTCATGAAGAAAGATTGTCACAGCAGTATAAACGTTTGAATGATTTCAAACATTTTGTAGTTTCATTATTGTATTATTTTGATTTCATTTAATATTATTTTATCCTCTTTATTTTAGTATAAAAGTTTAAATAATGTCCAAACATTTTCAAGATTGTTATATTATTTTGATTTCAATTAATATTATTTTATCCTCTTTTGTTTATTCCTTCGTTTTTATTTTTTATAAAAGACATTATTTTCTTTTGCCTTAATCAGACCAACTTACTCTTTATTGTAATTTGTTGTTTCATATGTTAAATGTTTTCATTTTGCTATTTTCATTTTATCCTATTAAATAGTAAAGGGAGAAATTTATCTAGCAAACTTAATTAGAACTTTAAAGTTGTCATTTCTTCAAATTAATTTCAGAATTTTTTCTTTCTTAAATTAAGAAATATCTCTTTTTTCACACACACACACTTTTTTAGATCACAATAATTTGCAACAATAAATATTGTGTTCCTTCACTTCTTATCACATGTAATTTTCTTATGTTTTTTAGTTATGGATTTAAATTGTACCTGTGCACGATTATAAAAAGGTGCAATTGTTTTATTTTATTTTATATCATATTTTTTTTTATGTAAGGAGAAACTCGTATAAAAAATTAGAAATTTTAACTTAGATTCATATATATTAGATACAAACATTGTTATATATAAAACACCTCTTTTATTTATATTGTATTTATTGAATTAATTGTGTTTTTATGATTTCGCTAAGCGCGAATGAGTTCACTTGTTTTCGATAAAGATAAATAAGCGATGACAGAATTTTAGAGATCCAAAATCTATATATCTATATAAAGCTGGATAATAAAAAAGTAACGTGATACCTGTTTTTGGTTAAAATTGCTATTTATCTTTCTTGTCATTTTTTTGAATTTTTTAAATCTCAAAAATCTGCTCAAAGAAGGAAAAAGATATATTTAAATTAACTTATTTATCTCTCCTCATAATTATTCACTACAATTTATTACTTTTCATCTGTCATCACTATTATAATTTATTGCTTTTCCTTAAATTCTTCTCTCTTTTTTTCTTTAAAAAAAAAACGTTTTTCCTACTATCATAATAGTTTTTATTTTTCATAAACGTTTATCTCAATCAATTTCATTTAGTGTATTCTCATAAAAGAATTCAGAAAATTTATCTTCTTTTTTTATCTTTTATAATTTCATCCACTAGTACTATTAATTAATTTCTCTTAAAACCTTTCCTCTCCCTTCTCACATATCTCTTTCATTCATTAAAAATTAAAACACTTCTTAATTTTAAATTTTGATAAATCTCAAGGACATTTAAATTTTGTTAATTGAGTTATACTTATTAGTCATTATAATTGCAAATAAGTTACAAACCTTTTAACCGGCCATTCATTTCCATGAAATTCTCATAATTTTGCAGTTCCTCACTTAATTACTTTTGAGTTGTAGGAGCTTTAGTTTTTTTTTTTGTGATAATAATGAAGGAAAGTGATGTGCTACATTTTTCAAAAAGCCAATATTTAGAGGTATTCTTAACCTTTTTTTGTTATTATATTATTTATTCATTTTTATGTTTTTATTTTATTGTGACTTTAACCCTTTGAAGACTTCGTGTATTTCAGTAGAATATTTTAATATGAATCAAGGTTTTGAATTATAGTCCTTAATTTTGTAGTTCCTCGCTTAATTTCTTTTGAATTATAGGAACTTGAGTTTTCTTGCATTGTGATAAAAATGAAGGAAAGTGGTGTGCCACATTCTTTCACAAGGCATCTAATTTCAGTTTTAAAAATAAGGCTAATATGGTAATGGAGCAATTCGGAAAATAAAATAACATATCGTAATTCTAATTTAGCTTTCTATATTACCATGCTTTCAAATGATATGTTCAAATGGAATAATTTAAGTCATGCAATAACAGTTATCATTTAAGTAAACCAAAAAAGAGTTGAATCAATAGATATTTATATGCATTTCATCCTTATGTTTAACGAGAAAAATTCATCAACAACTCTCAACAATTATTCCAGCCTGCAAGGAACAAGTTGTTAACAATAATGATGTAATTGATCAATAACAAAGAATGAATTTACCATCCGGATGAAACTCCTTCACACATATAAAGATTTTCTCTTCATAACGTGATTTTAAGATTTTATTATTTTATGCTATTCTCCAAAAATATTTCTTACTTTTTAATTTCACTTAAGAATATTATTTAAATTTATTATTTGAGATATGTATATAGTGATTATTTTGTTGCATATATTGACAACATGAAGATAACATGTTAGTAAATATGTAAGTATTTAACTATTTTAGAGGATTTTCATTTTACTTTTTGATATCTTACATGCATAATAATATTAAGTTTATCATCTGAAATATGTGAATGACGAAAACTCGCAACTTATAAAAAATAACTATATCTTTTTATAAGAAAATTACTTAAAAGTTACTATTAACAATATATTGCTTACAAATATGTTAAGTGTGAAATTGTGAATCATAAGTGAAATATAATTATACCTTTTTCTAAGGAAAATAAACGAATAAAAAAGTATAAAAACTATAAAAAAAAAATAAAAAAATAGACAGATAGAATTATGAAAGTGATCAAATTATATTCTAACAAAGCAAAAAAAAAAAGAGTTAAAATATTATATACAGTATCCGACACATAAAAATCAAATCTTAATAATTTTTACTTTCATTACTTAAAAAACTTTTTATTGTTATAAATTCTAAAATTATTAATAACTATATTATATTATTATTAGATATTTATTATTGTTGTCCTATAATTAAAGACATTATGACTTTTAACGATTAAGATTGTTAAAATGATATTGTTAAGTATATCTTTTATCTATTCTCTTATAAATTATTAATATCTTATCATTTTATGTAATCGTGCGAAGTATGGATAAATTCACTATTTATAAGAAGAAGAAAAAAAAAGTAATGAGCCAAAAAATTAGTCTGAAGAAAACTATGAGCTGAAAAACTAGTCTAAAGATAATGAGTAGCCTCTACAAATTCCTTTGCATAACTATAAAAATTGGCTAGCTAAATTTTTTTCTTTCCATTTATTAGGAGATCCACCTTAAATCTGTGTAATCATCTTCTCAATATTTCTTATGTGTTAACTTAGAAGAATCCTAATAAAGTTGATGATATCTCTATGGATGATGATGAACTTAAATCTCATCTTGAGAAAGTGGAAAAGTACGATGGTGAAAAGTGAAGGGGACAAGATGCACTTTTACAAAAAAAAAAAAAAAAAGAGCAACATCACAACGAAGGTAAATTTAATTAATTCAAATGATGCTACTCTTAAAACTCACAAAATACTTCTTTAAATCATAAGAAGAAAAAATTTAAGAAAAATAATACTAGACCTCCCAAGTAAAATAATAGTGAAAATAACTAAGCACAAAATCAACAAGTACAACATGATGGACCATGCTTTGTTTGTGGCAAGAGTGAACATATTACTCGATTTTGCAGATTTCGAAAATGTGATCCTAAACCTTAGGCAAACATTACCGAAGAACCTTTTGTGGCAGTAATTATCGACATAAACATGGTTGAGAATGTTGATGGATGGTAGGTTGATTTTGGTGCAAACCGTCATGCCTGTTATGACAAAGACTGGTTGATAAATGTACTCATTATGAGGAGCCCAAAACTATCATGCTTGGTGATGTTCACACTACTCAAGTGCTTGAAAAGGTGGATGTCGAATAGTGTTTTACTTCTGGAAGGATATTAATTTTGAAAGATATACTTCATACTCCTTCTACGATAAAAAAATTTTGATGTCTAATTTTCTTCTTAATAAGCAGGTTTTATACAGATTATTAAATCTGATCAATATGTGATTGTGAATAATAATATTTTTGTGGGAAAAGGGTATGAATGTGATGGGATGTTCAAACTGAATGTTGAAATGAATAAAGTTTCTACTTCTGTTTATATGTTTTCTTCTACTAATTTTTGGCATGCTCGTTTGTGTCATATTAATGATCGTTATGTTGGAATCATGAGTAGTTTAGAATTAATTTAAATGATTAAAAAGAAATTTGAAAAGTGTGGGGCTTGTAGTAAAGCCAAAATCACTAAAAGGCCTAATTTCCAAGCTAAAAGAAAATTAATTTGTTAGAAAAGTTCATACTGATACTTGTGAACTTGGTGGAATTTTAACTCATGGAGGTAATAGATATTTTGTCAGTTTTATTGACGATTTTTCTAAGTCTACATATGTTAACTTGATGAAAAATAAAAGTGATGCTTTTGAGAATTCTAAAACTTATCTCCATAAGGTTGAAAATCAGTTTGGTAGAAAAAATGAAACGAATTAGAAGTGATAGTGGTCGTGAATATGAGTCAAATAAGTTTAATTCTTTTGTTAGATCATTGGTAATAATTCATCAAGCTACTCCTCTTTACACTCCTTCATCTTATGGAGCAGCAGAAAGAAAAAATAGAACTTTGGTTGAATTGACTAATGTCATGCTTATTGAGAATCCATTTCAACTGCTTTTTATGAGTTGAATCATGTGCCTCATAAAAAATCTAAATTGACACCTTTTGAATTGTGGAAAGCTTATAAGCCAAGTTAGGGATATCTAAAAGTTTCAGGTTGTCTAGCCTTTGTGAGACTAATCGATCCCAAGATTACAAAGTTGGAGAAGAAAGTTACTACTAGTGATTTTCTTGGTTATGCTTCAAATAGTACAACCTCAAGATTTTTTAGCAATGCAACAAATTCAGTAAATTTCATGACTTCGCATAAAAAACACATTATTTTTTCTCTAGTCATTATTATATCATCAATATGGTGCATTAAGAATCAAATTCAATGTTTTATCCATATAAAACTGTCTTGGACCATAAATCAGGTGCACCAAGACTTTTACCCAATGTCTTACCCTCATGGTGCGATTAAATGTAAACAACTGTCTTATTTTTTTGGTGCGATAAAACATCAATCTATCGTCTTACCCACAATGAGGTTCAACGTCAAGCCTTCAAAATAATTGTAATTTTATCACTTTTGATGATCATTAATATGATCGTACATTATAATTAAACACAAAATTAAAATTATTAATTTATTATAATCAACATTAGTATATAATAGATATAACTTAATAGGTCACATACCTCATATAGAGGATGAAAATATACCTTTCACTAAATTGTGCTTATTCAATTATTAAATAAATTAAGGAATTCTCTTTCCAATCGGTTAGAATTAAACGTATAAAAAGTCGACAAGTCTTTTTAAATACGTAATCTTAATGGTAACTCCAAATCTGTCACATAAATAATTATAACATAATGATAAATCATACCTTACATATATGAGAACCTTATTGCATAAATTATGCAAGATCTCTTTTTGCACTTTTTTTGTCTTCGATCATAATTCTTTAAGAATAGAAAAATCGTGTTAATAACGTGTTATGAAACTATATAAAATAAGAAGAAGAATAACGTAGACAGAAGAGAGAAGAGTTCTTATTCATCTTGATTGATATTTAGGATTCACTGATCTCTCACCAATATTATTTACAATGAAGGAAAATCCCTTTATTTATAGGGAAAACCTAACTTGGTCCCCAAGTGGGATTTCTAACCCTATCCTAAAAGGACTATACATAATTAGACATTCACTATAATACAAGTATGTTTGTAATAGGTCTTTAAATTTAAGTATTTAAGTTCTTGATGACTTCTTGATAAGTGTTTATGAAGTTTCCTTATCGATTAAGTTTTGATGTTAAGATTCTACTTGTGTCAACTTTAGATGACCCTATCTCTTAGAATATTAAAAGTTATGTAAGTCATAACCTATTCAATTAAATATAATTAAATCTACTTTTCAATGCCACCAGTTTTGCCTCAATCCAATTTCTGAGTAATGTGCTATGACTTTTATTAATCTATACAATGCTGTTACGAATTAGCCGACAGAAAAACATTAAAACCTCCAAGAAAACCCTAAACTAATTTCTTAACTAATAAAAGGTTCAAAACAATCATTTTTCATCTTTACTAATGAAAATCTTAATTTTTGGCAAGAATCTAATTCAAGAATTTCAAGAAAGGTTTTCTTGATAATTTACCTTCAAGCTAGGGTTTCAAGGTTTCTATTCAAGTTCTTATCCAAGATTCTTCAAGAACCTTGTCTTTTATATCTGAAATCATTCTTAAACATCATGAGATCTTTCCTATCACAAATCATGATCGTTGATTCATAATTCAATTTAAGAAAAGTCAAGTCAAGAAGTTAAGGGTCAAGTCAAGAAGTTAAAAGTCAAGTCAAAAAGTCAAGAGTTAAGTCAAGATAGGTTCTTAAAGTTTTTCTAAAGTCTTTTGCATACATTTTAACTTGTTTTAAGACTTCGGTTTCAAAGTTAAGCAAAGATTTGAGGTTCTTTTCTTCAAAGAAGTATATAGGAACTAAGTATTCTCAAGAAGTTTTAAATGTTTTCACATTTAAATAAAAATGGAAACTGAGATTTTCAAAGAGCCTTCGAGCTAGTTTTTAGAAACGAGTAATTACTTTCTAAATGAAGAAGAAGGAAACTGAGATTTCCAAGATAGCTATGTTTTTTAACTCTAATCTCTAATCACAGAAGAAGTATATTTTTAAAACATAAGAGCTAGTATATTTTGGGAATAATATTGAGCCCGAATCATGGACAAGCATGAGTTCAGATAACTTATGTCTCCATAAAACCATGTAGCCACCATGAGTAGAAAAGGTTCATACTTTTTAGATGAATTCTTTACACAATAGACTAGTGTATCCACTTAGTGAGTTAGGTCCTATATCCTGACAATGTATAGGATAATCCTTGGCAGCATGAGGTGAAGTGTTGTAGCATCACTATATCCCTTAAGTAATGATTGTCGGTTAGAGAAACTCCCACATTAGTATTTTGTATTTTTATATACATCATAAATATTTATATTTTCATATATATTACAGTGTTCATATTATATCTTTGCATACATACACGTATTTTTAAATACATAGAGTTGAAAAACATGTTTAAAAGCTTTTTTTATATAGCATTTATTCACACTGCTTTATACTGAAATCAGTTGAGTTAAGTAAAGCCAAGATAAGTGTTTCTTTGAGACTTTTTTCAAGCCTGTGTTATATTTAGCATTCCAACTCGCATACTCCTACATTCAATGTACTGATGTCAGTTGCTTTGCATTGTCTTATGATGTAGACGCAGGTGACTAGGATCATCAAGAAGCACATCATTAATCCAGTGAGATCCATAGTCAATTGATAAGCCTCCTTGCACTAGATTACTCCTTTTTATTTTTTTCAGTTATTATATTAGTTCATTAGGATGTCATAATGGGGTTTATCCCGACATTTATCTCAGTTGTTTTATAGGCTTCATAGATAGTCAGTTAGATGTTAGTCATTCGTCATTATATTGTTATTGGCTTATCTTCAGATTTGAGTTGCCACTTTGGCTAAGTTAAATGTTTATTTTTTAAAAACTTTATAAGTTCAGTTAAGACAGTTCAGTAATTTAGCATTTAAATCATTTTCTTTATGTTTAAAGTCTTCCGCTGAGTAAGTAAGTCAAGCCAAGCTAAGGATTCTCTTGGGGACAATAACGGTTCTCGAGTTGGTCACCAGGGTGCAGGCTCGAGGCATGACACAAGATCCCTCTAAAACTTGGTTCTCGCAATAGTGAATCCTCCCTCACTTAAGTAGACGTCGCTTAGGCGACATGACCTTCGCAACAGTGAGGCCTACAAAACGGAAAATACAACCAAGTCTCAAATATTGAAAAGACCCTCAGGATTCGTTTGGAACCCCGTAAACACAAACCACATATGCAAATCACTTATACTGGAATCCAAACTCAATGAAATCGTCAAAACATGAATCTGAAATCTTTTTGTGAAAATCACAAGAAACTAACTTGATCCCTAAAAGGCTAAAACAAGCTCGGAACCTCACGAAATCAACCAAGACCTTACGCCTAAATTCATCCCCCAAATGTAACTCAACATTTTTATCCGAGCAACCGAACCATGAATGTTGATCAAAGTCAATCCAAAGGCTAAATTTTCACAATTTCAAAATTTAGGACCTTAAATCATCATAAAGACTTTAAATCTGCAAGCGATAACTCTCATAAAATAGATTCCACGTTCCAAAACTATTAGAATTCACAGAATACCATTACGATACTCAAAACATCAAAAAAACTTTGAAAAACACTTTTAAGCAACTTAGTCTTTCAAAATCACAAACTTACAAATTCTCACTTTTCGCTCAAAGTTTGAAACCAATCTTTCAGAACATAAACATAAAAAACCTTGGGGTCATTGTCGGAAGGGGCAAAATGGTAATATCTTGAAACTTTCTAAAATGACAAATCTGTTAAGGGTCCAGCCCATTTGTTATATTTTTTTTTATAAGTGAAAGCCCAATCACTTATTGATGGGTGGCCCATATGTTTTGGGCTTTGTTGACTTCTTCTAGAAGTCTTTTGGCAGCTGATGTTTTCTGCTGGTTTTTGACGTGAAGAGAAAAACAGAGAGAGAGAGGTGAGATAGAGAGAGAGAAGCAGATTTTTGAGAGAGAGGGTTTGAGAGCAGATTATTCTGGACAGCCTTGACAAAATTTCAGTTTTCCGGAGATCCGACCGTTGGATCGTTCTGAAATTTTCACAGCTGGTTCACAACATATAGCACTACATCTTGATGGTTCAGATCGTCAATCGGAGCTCTCGATCGTCTGTTATTGCAGCTGGTGTAACCTGCGTTTTTGGGTGATATTTCCCAATTTCTCTTCTCTTTTGTGTTGGCTCTTATGTATGTTGTTGTTGGTGGGCTGTGACATCCTTGTAGACTGATTTGGGTATTTTTACCCTCAATTTGCATAATAAGTGAAGAAGAAGGGTGGACTCCTACAAGTCCCGTGGTTTTTATCCTTCACACCGAAGGGGTTTTCCACGTATAAATCTCGTGTGTCACTTGCATATTTATTATTCATATTTGCTTGTGATTTTTTGATGTGTTGCTGATTTGAGCTTGGTTAATCTAGTGGTGAATTTCTTTTGGTAAATTGGGTGAAGTATATTTGGTTGATTGTCTTGAAGTCGATCCTTGTAGGTGTTGTATCCTACTTGTGTTGTTTTGTGCCTCGCCCTTCATTTGGTATCAGAGCGGAGTGTTAAACCATAGACATGGAGCATGGAAATAAATCTATGGTTAAACTGACATCAACCAATTATTCCATATGGCGTCCGATGATGGAAGATTTGCTATATTGCAAGGATTTGTTTGACCCAATTGATGTGGATAAAACAAAGAAAGATGACCAGCCCACTAAGCCAGAGAAGATGATAGATAAAGAATGGGAAAAGCTGAAGAGAAAGACCTTGGGGACAATCAGACAGTGGATTGATATTAGCATATTCAATCATGTATACCAGGAGACTGAGCCGCTTAAAATATGGAGAAAATTGGAGGGTCTTTATGAGAGGAAGACCGCTCATAACAAGGCCTCGTTGATTAAGAGGCTTGTTAATCTCAAGTTAAAGCCAGGGAAGTCTGTTTTTTGAGCATCTTAGCGACTTTTAAGATATTATTAACAAGTTGACTGTTATGAAAATTGTTCTTGATGATGAGTTGCAGGCTTTATTCCTCTTGAGTTCTTTGCCAGACAGTTGGGAAACTTTGGTTGTGTCCATCAGCAACTCAGCTCCAGATGGTACGCTTTCATTGGATGTCATCAAAGAGAGCATGTTCAATGAAGAGCTTAGAAGAAAGGAGATGGGTGTTGATATTTCGCAGGCACTTGTGGTAGAGAATAGAGGAAGAAGCAAGAGTAGAGGTCCCAAAGGGCGTGGCAAGTCAAAGTATAGGTCAAAGTCCAAGGATGGGAGAGAACCTACGATATGCCATTACTGTAGCAAGCTTGGCCACATTCAAAAGTTTTGCTACAAGTTGAAAAGAGACCAGCAAAATAAGAAAAATGACCATTGGTTCAAGGCTATGCAAGAGGAGATGGATTCTTTGAAGAAGAATGAAACCTATGACTTGGTGAAGCCTCCAAAAGGGAAGAAAGTCTTGAAGAACAGGTGGTTGTTTAAGAACAAGAAAGTTGACAACAAGCTAGTGAAGCGGAAGGCAAGATTAGTGGTGAAGGGATGCCATCAGAAAAAGGGCATCGACTTCGATGAGATTTTTGCACCGGTGGTGAAGATGACTTCCATTCGTATGATTTTGGGACTAGCTGCCTGTTTGAATCTTGAACTTGAACAACTTGATGTTAAAACTGCTTTCTTACATGGTGATTTGCATGAGGAGATTTACATGGAGCAGCCGGAAGGATTTGAAGTTAAGGGAAAAGAGAATTTTGTTTGCAAGTTGAAAAGAGTCTTTATGGACTCAAGCAAGCACCAAGGCAATGGTATCACAAGTTTGATTCCTTCATGAGTAGTAATGAGTACAAGCGGACTACTGCAGATCCTTGTGTGTATTTTAGAAAATTCTCTGAAGGTAACTTCATTATCCTTTGCTTGTATGTTGATGATATGTTGATTGTGGGACAAGATGTTGAGATGATTTGCAGGTTGAAAGAGGATTTGTCAAAGTCCTTTGATATGAAATATTGGGTCCTGCGAAGCAAATTTTGGTATGGAAATTGCTCGTGATAGAAAAGCTGGTAAGCTTTGGTTGTCACAAGAAAAGTATATTGAACGGGTGCTTGAAAGGTTCAATATGAAGAATGCCAAGCCAGTTAATACACCACTTGCAGCCCATTTCAAGTTGAGCAAGCGTTGTTGTCCTACAACCGAGAAAGAAAAGGAAAGTATGTCTCATATTCCTTACTCCTCTGCTGTTGGTTCATTGATGTATGCCATGGTGTGTACAAGACCGGATATAGCACATGCTGTTGGATTGGTTAGCAGATACTTGGCAAATCCGAGCAAGGTTCATTGGGAAGCTGTAAAGTGGATCTTAAGATATTTGCGAGGCACATCAAATCTGAGTTTGTGTTTGGAGGTGGTGAGCCTATTCTTGAGGGATTTACGGATGCTGACATGGCTGGAGATCTTGATAACCGGAAGTCTACCTCGGGTTACTTGTTCAAATTTGCAGGGGGAGTCATTTCATGGCAATCCAAGCTACAGAAGTGTGTAGCGTTGTCTACAACCGAGGCAGAATATATAGCAGCAGTGGAAGCAAGCAAATAAATGCTTTGGTTAAAGCGTTTCCTTCAAGAGTTAGGTTTGAAGCAAAGCGAGTATGTTGTGTTTTGTGATAGTCAAAGTGCTATGGACTTGAGCAAAAACAGCATGTACCATGCTCGCACAAAGCAATTGATGTGAGATATCATTGGTTGCGTGTTGTCATTGAAGAGCAACTAATGAAGTTGAAGAAGATTCACACCAACAAGAATGGTGCTGATATGTTGACAAAGGTGGTCCCTCGAAGCAAGCTTGAATTTTGTTCCAAGCTTGCAGGTATGTCTTCTTGATGACCTTTTATGTTTGGTCTCCCCGAACTGGGCTGGAGGGGGAGATTGTTAAGGGTCCAGCTCATTTGTTATATTTTTTTTTATAAGTGAAAGCCCAATCACTTATTGATGGGTGGCCCATATGTTTTGGGCTTTGTTGACTTCTTCTAGAAGTCTTTTGGCAGCTGATGTTTTCTGCTGGTTTTTGACGTGAAGAGAAAAACAGAGAGAGAGAGAGAGAGAGAGGTGAGATAGAGAGAGAGAAGCAGATTTTTGAGAGAGAGGGTTTGAGAGCAGATTATTCTGGACAGCCTTGACAAAATTTCAGTTTTCCGGAGATCCGACCGTTGGATCGTTCTGAAATTTTCACAGCTGGTTCACAACATATAGCACTACATCTTGATGGTTCAGATCGTCAATCGGAGCTCTCGATCGTCTGTTATTGCAGCTGGTGTAACCTGCGTTTTTGGGTGATATTTCCCAATTTCTCTTCTCTTTTGTGTTGGCTCTTATGTATGTTGTTGTTGGTGGGCTGTGACATCCTTGTAGACTGATTTGGGTGTTTTTACCCTCAATTTTCATAATAAGTGAAGAAGAAGGGTGGACTCCTACAAGTCCCGTGGTTTTTATCCTTCACACCGAAGGGGTTTTCCACGTATAAATCTCGTGTGTCACTTGCATATTTATTATTCATATTTGCTTGTGATTTTTGATGTGTTGCTGATTTGAGCTTGGTTAATCTAGTGGTGAATTTCTTTTGGTAAATTGGTGAAGTATATTTGGTTGATTGTCTTGAAGTCGATCCTTGTAGGTGTTGTATCCTACTTGTGTTGTTTTGTGCCTCGCCCTTCATTTGGTATCAGAGCGGAGTGTTAAACCATAGACATGGAGCATGGAAATAAATCTATGGTTAAACTGACATCAACCAATTATTCCATATGGCGTCCGATGATGGAAGATTTGCTATATTGCAAGGATTTGTTTGACCCAATTGATGTGGATAAAACAAAGAAAGATGACCAGCCCACTAAGCCAGAGAAGATGATAGATAAAGAATGGGAAAAGCTGAAGAGAAAGACCTTGGGGACAATCAGACAGTGGATTGATATTAGCATATTCAATCATGTATCCCAGGAGACTGAGCCGCTTAAAATATGGAGAAAATTGGAGGGTCTTTATGAGAGGAAGACCGCTCATAACAAGGCCTCGTTGATTAAGAGGCTTGTTAATCTCAAGTTAAAGCCAGGGAAGTCTGTTTTTGAGCATCTTAGCGACTTTTAAGATATTATTAACAAGTTGACTGTTATGAAAATTGTTCTTGATGATGAGTTGCAGGCTTTATTCCTCTTGAGTTCTTTGCCAGACAGTTGGGAAACTTTGGTTGTGTCCATCAGCAACTCAGCTCCAGATGGTACGCTTTCATTGGATGTCATCAAAGAGAGCATGTTCAATGAAGAGCTTAGAAGAAAGGAGATGGGTGTTGATATTTCGCAGGCACTTGTGGTAGAGAATAGAGGAAGAAGCAAGAGTAGAGGTCCCAAAGGGCGTGGCAAGTCAAAGTATAGGTCAAAGTCCAAGGATGGAGAGAACCTACGATATGCCATTACTGTAGCAAGCTTGGCCACATTCAAAAGTTTTGCTACAAGTTGAAAAGAGACCAGCAAAATAAGAAAAATGACCATTGGTTCAAGGCTATGCAAGAGGAGATGGATTCTTTGAAGAAGAATGAAACCTATGACTTGGTGAAGCCTCCAAAAGGGAAGAAAGTCTTGAAGAACAGGTGGTTGTTTAAGAACAAGAAAGTTGACAACAAGCTAGTGAAGCGGAAGGCAAGATTAGTGGTGAAGGGATGCCATCAGAAAAAGGGCATCGACTTCGATGAGATTTTTGCACCGGTGGTGAAGATGACTTCCATTCGTATGATTTTGGGACTAGCTGCCTGTTTGAATCTTGAACTTGAACAACTTGATGTTAAAACTGCTTTCTTACATGGTGATTTGCATGAGGAGATTTACATGGAGCAGCCGGAAGGATTTGAAGTTAAGGGAAAAGAGAATTTTGTTTGCAAGTTGAAAAAGAGTCTTTATGGACTCAAGCAAGCACCAAGGCAATGGTATCACAAGTTTGATTCCTTCATGAGTAGTAATGAGTACAAGCGGACTACTGTAGATCCTTGTGTGTATTTTAGAAAATTCTCTGAAGGTAACTTCATTATCCTTTGCTTGTATGTTGATGATATGTTGATTGTGGGACAAGATGTTGAGATGATTTGCAGGTTGAAAGAGGATTTGTCAAAGTCCTTTGATATGAAATATTTGGGTCCTGCGAAGCAAATTTTTGGTATGGAAATTGCTCGTGATAGAAAAGCTGGTAAGCTTTGGTTGTCACAAGAAAAGTATATTGAACGGGTGCTTGAAAGGTTCAATATGAAGAATGCCAAGCCAGTTAATACACCACTTGCAGCCCATTTCAAGTTGAGCAAGCGTTGTTGTCCTACAACCGAGAAAGAAAAGGAAAGTATGTCTCATATTCCTTACTCCTCTGCTGTTGGTTCATTGATGTATGCCATGGTGTGTACAAGACCGGATATAGCACATGCTGTTGGATTGGTTAGCAGATACTTGGCAAATCCGAGCAAGGTTCATTGGGAAGCTGTAAAGTGGATCTTAAGATATTTGCGAGGCACATCAAATCTGAGTTTGTGTTTTGGAGGTGGTGAGCCTATTCTTGAGGGATTTACGGATGCTGACATGGCTGGAGATCTTGATAACCGGAAGTCTACCTCGGGTTACTTGTTCAAATTTGCAGGGGGAGCCATTTCATGGCAATCCAAGCTACAGAAGTGTGTAGCGTTGTCTACAACCGAGGCAGAATATATAGCAGCAGTGGAAGCAAGCAAAGAAATGCTTTGGTTAAAGCGTTTCCTTCAAGAGTTAGGTTTGAAGCAAAGCGAGTATGTTGTGTTTTGTGATAGTCAAAGTGCTATGGACTTGAGCAAAAACAGTATGTACCATGCTCGCACAAAGCAATTGATGTGAGATATCATTGGTTGCGTGTTGTCATTGAAGAGCAACTAATGAAGTTGAAGAAGATTCACACCAACAAGAATGGTGCTGATATGTTGACAAAGGTGGTCCCTCGAAGCAAGCTTGAATTTTGTTCCAAGCTTGCAGGTATGTCTTCTTGATGACCTTTTATGTTTGGTCTCCCCGAACTGGGCTGGAGGGGGAGATTGTTAAGGGTCCAGCTCATTTGTTATATTTTTTTTTATAAGTGAAAGCCCAATCACTTATTGATGGGTGGCCCATATGTTTTGGGCTTTGTTGACTTCTTCTAGAAGTCTTTTGGCAGCTGATGTTTTCTGCTGGTTTTTGACGTGAAGAGAAAACACAGAGAGAGAGAGAGAGAGGTGAGATAGAGAGAGAGAAGCAGATTTTTGAGAGAGAGGGTTTGAGAGCAGATTATTCTGGACAGCCTTGACAAAATTCAGTTTTCCGGAGATCCGACCGTTGGATCGTTCTGAAATTTTCACAGCTGGTTCACAACATATAGCACTACATCTTGATGGTTCAGATCGTCAATCGGAGCTCTCGTTCGTCTGTTATTGCAGCTGGTGTAACCTGCGTTTTTGGGTGATATTTCCCAATTTCTCTTCTCTTTTGTGTTGGCTCTTATGTATGTTGTTGTTGGTGGGCTGTGACATCCTTGTAGACTGATTTGGGTGTTTTTACCCTCAATTTGCATAATAAGTGAAGAAGAAGGGTGGACTCCTACAAGTCCCGTGGTTTTTATCCTTCACACCGAAGGGGTTTTCCACGTATAAATCTCGTGTGTCACTTGCATATTTATTATTCATATTTGCTTGTGATTTTTTGATGTGTTGCTGATTTGAGCTTGGTTAATCTAGTGGTGAATTTCTTTTGGTAAATTGGGTGAAGTATATTTGGTTGATTGTCTTGAAGTCGATCCTTGTAGGTGTTGTATCCTACTTGTGTTGTTTTGTGCCTCGCCCTTCAAAATCAGGTCATTTCAAAAACACCTACAAAGAATCAATTCTGCAAAAAAATAAATAAATATATACATCTTTCTCAAGACTTTAATCACAACAATATAGATGAAAAAGAAACAGAAAATTATTACATAATTTTTTGAGTCCTTGTCTGCACCTTGTCCCATAACTATCAAAATACAAGAGTTTTCTTCATTGAGTCAAACTAAAACCTAAATTAAATAGTATAATAATGATATAAACGCTTCACTATTTTAACTGTAGAAAAAAAATGAATAACTTTGGATTGTAGTCCGATGAAACCAAAAAGATGAATTTATACCGATAAAGATGAGAAATATCAAATGACATCTTAAAGCTCTAAATTAATAATTAGAGGTTATGAATATGAAAAGAATCGGAGTTATGGATTGAATAAGTATTTAGATATGTTTTATGATAGTTAATAGTTAAAGCAAAAAAATGCAAAAAATGAAGAGTAAGATTAGCTCAAATAAATTTTTTTAATGCTATTAATAGTGAATAAAATATAATTGCACCACTGACTTCAAATAATTTTTTATTTTTCCCAATGCATTAACATACTAATTACTTTAGTGAATTCAGTTCGGAATATAAATAGATTACGCTTTCACGAGGTTAAACAGTACTACATTAAGTTAATCAAATTAAAAATCAAAACAATATGAAAAACTATAATATTTATTCAGACATACTTTCTCATGTGTCAAATAAATATAGATTTATTTGACTTAATACCTTCCAGCTTTGATTTTTAGTATAAGGATATATAATTTAATATGATTATTATTTAATTAATGAAATGATTTATAATTTTATGATTTAGTGTAAGGGAAAAAATTGTAATCCAACTTTATACTTTAGAGGCTCTCATTTTTAGTAATACTAGTTATCAAACACGTGTGTTGCAAGAGTATTCAATGCGTATAAATATTTAAAAGTTAAAGTATTTGAATTAATTTTTGTAGATGTCATATGAACATGTGAAGAAAATAACTATATTTGATTTTTTTAAACTATTTCTATGTACATTAATTTTTATTTTATAAGGTATATAATAGATGTACTTATTGTTAATTCTTATATTTCACTTCTCAATTGAGTGTTTAAATAAATCATATATACATAACCTATTATAATTATCTTACACCCTAAAAAGATATTGTTCATATCCTTGTAAACGATTTGTCATTATTAAACTAGATATGATTCATAAAAGGCTCAATAACAACATTGTGTTATCAGGCATATAGTGGTAATATAATTATGTGAAATGTTAATATAAGGAAGAATGAAAAATATAAATAGTTAATGTAATATTTAACGAACTTCATAATGCTTTAACTAAAAAATGTAAGAGGGTGTGAATAACATTTGTAATAATTAATAATTCAGAGAATTTATAATGTCATTACGAAAGAATTAAAATGCAATAGGTGAATTTCTTTTAAATTTTGCATTTACTTAAATAAATAGATTCTAATTTAATGTTGGGAGAAAATAGTAATTTAACTTTACACTTTAAAACTTTCTGTGCGTTGGACATTTATTACATATCACTTAATAATAAAATTTAATCTGCAAATGATAAATTTTAAATGATTCACATATTTTCTTATTTACTATGAGGTTCTTTTTTTTTAAAAAAAAAAGATGAAATCAGAATATTTAAAAATAGTATATTCTGAAGTAATAAGATCTTTTTAGCTTGATGATCTTTCCTGAATATTAATATATACATATATATTTCTATTTCTACTATATGATAAATGGCAATAAGCTAACACCTCTTCAACATGTCTGTGTCGTCAGAAAACACTTTCAGTAGCTTCTTCTGCCACCCTGCCACGTGTAGCCCAAATTTGGGCCCTCAACATGCCAATGCCATAAAAAAAAGGGCATTACGGTCCTTTTAATTTCAACAGCCTCACCAGCCAAGCATACCTTAGAATTTCGCTGCTTCGTTTTTCCCTTCTCACCGCTTCATCTTCCTCTTGTCAACTCCGATATTCATCATTTCTTCATAGTTCATCTTGTGCGAAAAAAATTCGGCTAAGTGGTTTGCTTCTCTGTGCCTCTATATAACTGTGAATTATGTGTTTCTCCTTCTTCCTTTGTCGTTTATTATCTTTCTTGTATGTGTTTTATTTTTTGTCTTACTATTTACCTTCTTCTCACCTTTTCAAGAATTTGGTTTGTGCACCAATTTTCCGGGAGAGCGTCTTGCTTTGTGTCTGCTTTTTGTAAATCTTTTAGCCCACCTACGCGCATTCCATTGTATCTTCTTCAAGTTAATTCCATTGTTTTGGACTTGCTGCTTAACTGCTTCATTATAGGAAACAAAAAAACTAGGTCCACCAAAGTAATTAGAACTTTGTGTTGCCACCAAATTTGTGTAATTCTCAATCAATTATCCTTTGACATCAGAATGCAATTCAAACAATATAACTTGAATGATTTTTTCTTAGAAAATAATCAAACAAGCAAATCTTTCTTGGTTAAATCAAATTTACGCGGGCTTAACCACTTCAATCTCCAATTATAATCATATACAACACATGACAATGGTTAACAAAGTCACTTATACCATCGAATAAGACCCAAAACCTATCATGCTTTTTCAAGTTAACCTCAATCCTAACTTTTCACCATAATCTGTTCCTTCTGACACTACTTCAAAAATCACAAAAACATCGATATCAATTACTCAATTAACTAAACCTTAATTGGGGTCAACAGGATCGATCCTCCATTCACTTTCATCTCTAATTCAGGGTAGCGCTAGGGAACAAAGAAAAGGTTCATCCAAACTACACTACACATAGTTTCTTGGTATGTTTACTTTTTATCTTTTGAATTTGCAATAAAAATATTGATTCCGTCACTATCCTTATTAGACCTATTTCATTCCATAACTCACATAGCAGGCCGGCCAGTGCACTAAAATTCATGCTATGCGCGAATTACCCCGCATACCTATGACCAAGCACATGAGAACATCAGCTAAATATAACTAAACATGCATACTGTTAATATGATTTTTATCGTTAATGTTCATGATAATGGGAGCAGCAATAAATTAAAACTAACCTTATATGAAGTTCAGTGATATTCATTGACAATTGAGCATGCCAAACATTTCATACCGTGTGTGTACTAAAATATATACATTTTGCTGTAATAAGATTATAAAGAAATTAAAGGATCTTGGTGGCTACACGTACATATTTGCTATTCTTTGAAACATATAATGTTGTTTGCTTCTTCTCTAAATACTTCACAAATAATTCTCCTTGTAAACATCTGCAGGTATAAAGAGAACTTACATTCTATAGTTGATAGTTTCAAAGAAGTGAATAATTGTTCATATGCAGAAAAAATAAAGGTTGCTATGCAATAGAAACGATGCAGCACATATAGCCAGGTGTCTACTTACAAAAGGGAGACATTGTTGCTATGTTGTCGTCAACAAATAGATGCTATAAGACATAAGCTTTTTGAATACTCCACTATACGCCAACATCATCTTCCTACTGAGGCGGTTTTCTAAAACAGGTTCCACTTATCATCCAAGAACTTCCGTCACTTTCTGAAAAAGGTTTTACTTTTATTAACTTAATTCTACAAATGTGTTCCCTCTGCCAACATCTTTAGACCGAGTATGCTTTTAGACATTTTCTGTATTTTCTTTGCAACTGTCAACCACCTAGTTCAACTCTGTAGACAAGAGAAAAACAAGTATACAATCTTCTAACCATGTCCCAAACAAGTAAGCTTGCTCTTTCCGTTATGTCCCCCACGTGGGATATTGATCGTCGTATTACTGTATATTCTCTACTGTTACATTACCCTACTTGCATTTTCATTTCAACCTTTTAACATTCTCATGTGCTTTAATTGCTAGATTTAAACCATGAAATTCATGCGGCTCAATTTAGAAAAGAAAAACAATTACGTAGTCCACTCGCTCTCACTATTTTCAAAACAGGTAAGCCTACTGTCACGACCCAAAACCGAGCCGCGACTGGCACCCACATTTACCCTCCTATGTGAGCGAACCAACCAATCTAACCCTTAACATTTCAATATAATATCGACAGAAAGTAATGCGGAAGACTTAAACTCATTAATAAAAACCAATTCATTAACTTCTAAAATTCAACATCTATTATTCCCCAAAATCTGGAAGTCATCACCACAAGAACATCTATGATCAAACTACTAAACTAAGAGTATTCTAAGAAGCTAAAACAAGTAAAAGCTAGTCCATGCCGGAACTTCAAGGCATCAAGACATGAAGAAGAAGATCCAGTCCAAGCTAGAAGCATTAGCTCACCCTGAAGATCCGATGTGACAAACACTGGCTAAAATTGCGGTTGAGTTGAAGACGACGGCACGTTTGCTGCACTCCACAAATAACAAAGAAGAAAACATACAAGTAGGGGTCAGTACAAAACACGGGTACTGAGTAGATATCATCGGCCAACTCAAAATAGAAAACAATATATACCAAGTAATATCATAAAATCAACTATGATACTCAACATGTAGCACAACAAGTACTTTCATCATTAATAAATACCGCCAAGTTCGCACATGAGGACTCAAGCCTCAATACCATACTCATTTGGGAATTAGGTTCATTAGATTGAGTATATTAGCATCTTTCAAGATTCATTATCTTTATCCTCTTGTGTCGGTACGTGACACTCCGCTCCCTCATGATCTTTATCCCTCATGTGTCGGTACGTGACACTCCGATCCCCTACTACTATGTGTCGGAACGTGACACTCCGATCCTCTAATTCTACGTGTCGGTTCGTGACACCCGATCCCCTAAATCTACGTGTCGGTTCGTGACACCCGATCCCCTAATCTCATTCTATCAATTCATCAAGCCCTCTCTTATACCAAGGCATCACCATTCTCATTACTTTAGTTCATCAAGCCTTTTCTTATACTAAGGCATCATCAAGCTCATTACTTTAGTTTATCAAGCCTTCTTTATTACCAAGGCATCATCATTAACAAAGAGATTAGGGTTTTTCAAGATTTGGGATTCAATAGCTTCATCATGCTTATTTTATCACAGTTATATAGTCACATTCATGCAAGCATACAATTAAGCATATAGAAGATGAGATAACATTACCAACACATATCATTCGCTATTAAGAGTCTACTACGAATAGCATAGAAACCATAACCTACCTCCACCAAAGATTCGTGATCAAGCAAGCAATTTCCCAAGCTTTGTTTCTCTCTTCTCGTTCGATTCCCTCTCTTTCTCTTTGTTCTTTCTATTTTTCTTATTCAAACCCTCTTTCTTTTACCCTAATTAGTATATAATTAAGTATAAAAGATGGCAATAATAACCCACTAATTAACTCAAGGTTACCTCTTTTAACCCCCAAGTACTTAGATTTATTAACATTAACCCACTATCTTTATAATTAGAGCAAGAATAGTCAAAAACGTCCCTTAAAATGTTTAAAGAAATCCGACCCAGACTGGGATTACGCAGCCTGTGACGGCCCGTCGTGCCTGCGACGGTCCGTCCTGCTGCTCCATCACAGAGTTCAGAGACTCAATTTTCTTCAAGAGTCTGTGACGGTCCGTCGTGCCCAAGACGGTCCGTCCTGCCATTCCATTACGAAGTTCAGAGAGTCAATTTCAGTACCCAATTTCAGAATTTCTAAGTGTTTTGAAACGAGGCCCTGCGACGGTCCGTCGTGCCCATGACGGTCCGTCGTGGGGTCCGTCGTCTCAGCCAGTTTTCCAGAAATAAAATCTGCTGCTCAAAACGACTAAACAGGTCGTTACAATAGATACCAATTTACCCATCGTTCGTCCTCGAACGATCACAAGAAGAAAAACAAGGGCGAGAAGGAGTACCTGAATCTGTAAACAGGTGTGGGTATCTCTCTCGCATATCAGCCTCCTTCTCTCAAGTGGCCTCTTCAACTGGTCGATTCTTCCATTGAACTTTGATGGATGCAATCTCCCTCGACCTCAACTTGCGGACTTCTCTATCTAAAATAGCAACAAATTCTCATCAAGAAGGACTGAATCCCAACGAATGATGTAGTTTCCATCCCCATGGTATCTTTTCAACATAGACACATGAAATACCGGATGCACTCCGGACAGCCCTGGAGGCAATACTAACTCATAAGCCACCTCCCCTACTCGCTTAAGTACTTCAAAGGGGCCAATATATCTCGGGCTTAGTTTACCTCTTTTACCAAACCGCATCACCCCTTTCATGGGCGAAACCTTCAACAAGACTTGTTCACCCTCCATGAACTCTAAGTCTCTAACCTTTCGATCTGCATATTCTTTTTGCCTACTTTGCGCCGCCAAAAGCTTTTCTTGAATAGATTTCACTTTCTCTAAAGAATCCCTCAAAAGGTCCGTACCCCAAGGTCTAACCTCAAATGCATCAAACCAACCAATGGGAGACCTACATCTCCTACCATACAATGCTTCAAATGGGGCCATGTCAATACTTGAGTGATAACTATTATTGTATGAAAACTCCGCTAAGGGTAAGAAGTTATCCCAATGACCACCAAATTCTATCACACATGCACGAAGCATGTCCTCCAACACTTGAATCGTTCGCTCAGACTGACCATCGGTCTGAGGATGGAACGCAGTACTAAGGTCCAACCTAGTACCCAATTCCGCATGCAATGTTTTCCAAAACTTAGAAGTAAACTGCGTACCTGTATCTGATATGATGGAGAGTGGAACCCCATGCAACCGAACAACTTCTGAGATGTAAAGTTTGGCTAACTTCTCTGCATTGTAAGTTACCTTGACCGGAATGAAGTGAGCAGACTTAGTTAACCTATCAACAATCACCCAAATGGAGTCATACTTATCCATTGTCTTGGGAAGACCAACCACGAAGTCCATTGCAATTCTCTCCCATTTCCATTCAGGAATGGGCATTCTCTGAAGCGTTCCTCCGGGCCTCTGGTGTTCATACTTTACTTGTTGACAGTTTGGACATTTGGCAATAAAATCAACAATATCACGCTTCATTCTACTCCACCAAAAGTGTTGCTTTAGGTCACGGTACATCTTGGTTGCACCAGGATGTATAGAATACTTTGAACTATGAGCCTCTGTCAGAATAGTGTTGATCAAATCATCGACGCGGGGTACACATACCCTTCCCTTAATCCTCAAAACACCTTCCTCATCGATTGTTGCTTCTTTAGCCTCTCCTTGCAACACTTTATCTCGGATCCGGATCAACTTCTCATCATTAAACTGCTTTCCCTTAATCTTGTCAAGGAAGGAAGATCTTGCCTCCACACAAGCTCACAATCCTCCCTTCTCATTTACTTCTAACCTCATAAGGTCATTAGCCAGAATCTGAACCTCTCTAGCCAATGGGCGTCTAGAAACTTGCAAGTGAGCTACACTTCCCATGCTTCCCGCCTTTCTACTTAAAGCATCCGCCACAACATTCGCTTTTCCCGGATGATACAAAATAGTGATATCGTATTCCTTCAGTAGTTCCATCCATCTCCTTTGTCTCAAGTTCAAATCCTTCTGAGTAAAGACATACTGTAGGCTACGATGATCCGTATAGACTTCACACTTAACCCCATACAAATAGTGTCTCCATTGCTTTAATGCGAACACTACCGCAGCCAATTCCAAATCATGAGTTGGATAGTTACGTTCATGCACCTTTATTTGCCTTGAAGCATAAGCAATTACATTCTTCTCTTGCATTAGCACTGCGCTCAAACCCGAAAAGGATGCATCACAATAAACAATGAAGTTCTTACCCTCTACGGGCAAGGTAAGAATTGGTGCAGTAGTCAACAAAGTCTTGAGCTTCTGAAAGATTTCCTCACATTCGTCCGACCATACAAATGGAACATTCTGCTTAGTCAAGTTCGTCAATTGGGAAGCAATAGAAGATAATCCCTTGACAAATCGATGGTAATAGCTAGCTAAACCAACGAAGCTCCTAATTTCTGACACATTCGTGGGTCTTACCCAATTCTTCACTGTCTCAATCTTAGAGGGATCTACCATCACTCCATCCTTAGAAACTACATGTCCCAAGAAGGACAATGCATCTAGCCAAAACTCACACTTAGAGAACTTGGCATAAAGCTTTTTCTCCCTCAACATTTTCAATACAATTCTCAAATGCTCCTCATGTTTCTTCTTACTTTTAGAGTATATCAGTATATCATCAATAAATACGATCACGAAGAGATCCAGATATGGCTTAAAAATCCCGTTCATCAAGCTCATGAACGCAGCAGGGGCATTCGTAAGACCAAAAGACATCACTACAAATTCGTAATGCCCATACCTGGTTCTAAAAGCAGTCTTTGGCACATCCGTTGCCCGTATTTTCAATTGATGATAACCGGATCTCAAGTCAATCTTAGAGAAGACACAAGCACCTTCTAACTGATCGAACAAGTCATCAATGCGAGGAAGAGGATACTTGTGCTTAATAGTTACCTTGTTCAACTGCTGGTAGTCTATGCACATGCGAAAACTCCCATCCTTCTTCTTCACAAACAAAACCGGAGCACCCCAAGGAGATGCACTTGGTCTAATGAAGCCTTTGCTCAACAACTCTTGAAGTTGGGCCTTTAACTCTCTTAACTCCGCGGGAGCCATTCTATAAGGGGGTATAGAAATGGGGCGAGTGCCCGGTTCAAGATCGATGCAAAAGTCAATATCCCTATCCGGTGGCATACCAGGAAGATCTGCAGGGAACACATCCAAAAACTCACGGACTACCGAAACCGACTCAATCGAAGGTACTGGGGTAGTTTTATCCTTGATATGTGCCAAGAAAGCTAAACACCCTTTATTAAACATTTTCTTAGCACGAAGAAAGGAGATGATACGCACCGGATTGGAAGTGCAGTCACCCTCCCATACTAACGGATCTGTCCCAGGCTTGGCTAACGTCACAGTTTTAGCATTACAATCCAAGATCGCAAAATTCGGAGAAAGCCAAGTCATACCCAGAATTACATCAAAATCAACCATTTCTAAGATAACCAAGTCTACATAAGTATTGCTCCCCACAAAATTCACCAAACAAGACCTATATACTTTTTCGACTATCACAGACTCACCCACCGGAGTAGAAACACGAATAGGCATGTCAAGTAATTCACAATGTAAATTAAGACCATTAGCAAATGAGGAGGATACGTAAGAAAAGGTGGATCCAGGATCAAACAATACAGAAGCCATGCAATCACAAACCAAAAGATTACCTGTGATGACAGCATCAGATGCCTCCGCTTCAGACCGCCCAGGGAAAGCGTAACAATGGGCCCTATCGTTTGTCTGTCCGTTGCCCCTACCATGTTGTGATGTAGTGGCTCCAGTTTGCCCATCACCCCGGCTGTTTTGGTGACCACCATTACCTCGACCACCACGTCCTCCAGAATAACGGCCTCTACCATGACCACCTCTACCTCTAGCTATTGGGGGTCTATAACTCTGTCTTGGACAATTCCTCCTAATATGTCCAGTCTCCCCACATCCATAACACTCTCTAGAGTCAAGCATAGGTCTCTCAGAGAAGTGTTGACCGGTCTGAGGTGGACCCCCAACTACAGTCTGTAGTGAAGACTGAATTGGTCGAACTGAGTAACCTCCGGAACCCTGTCCTCTGGAGTAAGAACCATTAAACTCACCTCCCTTTCAAAACC
Source organism: Solanum peruvianum (assembly GCA_027705065.1). Taxonomy (NCBI): domain Eukaryota; kingdom Viridiplantae; phylum Streptophyta; class Magnoliopsida; order Solanales; family Solanaceae; genus Solanum; species Solanum peruvianum. The sequence goes on along the minus strand of JAKWJD010001758.1, from coordinate 42,976,386 downwards.
TTTTTGATGTCGATGCCATGGTGAATTCATCTGGCTTCACTCCTTCCACCTCTACCACGAAATCTACTACTTCTTGGAAGGATTTTGCCGTGACCGCTACCTGTAAGGCTGAAATCCGCAACTCTGACCTCAACCCCTTCACAAAATGACGAATCCGCTCTTGTGGACTGAAACAAAGTTGGGTGGCATATCTGGATAGTGCACGAAACTTAGCCTCATATGCAGTAATCGACATCCTACCTTGCTCTAGACTTAAGAATTCATCTCTTTTCCTATCCCTCAAAGTCCGTGGGATATACTTCTCCATAAACAAGCTAGAGAATGATGCCCAAGTCATAGGTGTTGCCTCTGTCGGTTGACACTCAACATGTGATCGCCACCACATTTTGGCGCTCCCTTGAAACTGATAACTCACGAACTCCACACCAAACCGTTCTACTATACCCATCTTGTGTAGTAGCTCATGACAATCAACCAGAAAGTCGTAGGCATCCTCTGATTCAGCACCCTTAAAGACTGGAGGTTTCAATTTCAAGAACTTACTGAAAAGTTCATGCTGATCATTTGTCATTATAGGCCCAGTATTCAGACGTGGAAACGTGCCTATTTCCAATGAGGCATCCATGCGGGGAGCCCCAGCAGCGGCATGTCGTACCTCTGAAATCGGAGGTGTTGGTGCAGAAAACACTGGAGGTGCCTTACCCTGATCAGATAACCCGCTAAGATAAGCAAGAACCTGATTGATCATCTCTGGGGTAGGTTGGGGTGGCAATTCCTCATTCTGCACTTGTTCATTCTCCCCTTCCTCACCCTCTCTTACTACTTCCTCAGTCGGTGGAGGAGTCACCGCCCTAGCATCAGATGGGCTAGGTACTCGTCCTCTTCCTCAAGAGGACGTCCTCCCACGACCTCTACCACGGCCTCTTGCCGCTACTCCTCTTCGAGCTACAGCCCCAGTGGCTGGCTCAGATGCTTCTTGTCTGGCTGGTGTCGGTGTTGGTGTTGGCGCAGTCGTTACTCTAGTTCTATCCATCTGCGAAATAGAGTGAAGATGGTCAGATACCAATTTGTATCACCTAGATACCAATTGGATTCAAGTAGTAGCACGAAAGAAAGAAAGAAAGAAAGAATGGAATTTTCCTAAAGTCTTATAGCCTCTCAAAGAAAAGTAAAGGCGTCCCCCTACCGTTCCTTAAGACTCTACTAGACTCGTTCTTGTGTGATGAGACCAACGAACCTAATGCTCAGATACCAAGTTTGTCACGACCCAAAACCGAGCCGCGACTGGCACCCACATTTACCCTCCTATGTGAGCGAACCAACCAATCTAACCCTTAACATTTCAATATAATATCGACAGAAAGTAATGCGGAAGACTTAAACTCATTAATAAAAACCAATTCATTAACTTCTAAAATTCAACATCTATTATTCCCCAAAATCTGGATGTCATCACCACAAGAACATCTATGGTCAAACTACTAAACTAAGAGTATTCTAAGAAGCTAAAACAAGTAAAATCTAGTCCATGCCGGAACTTCAAGGCATCAAGACATGAAGAAGAAGATCCAGTCCAAGCTAGAAGCATTAGCTCACCCTGAAGATCCGATGTGACGAAGACTGGCTAAAATTGCGGTTGAGTTGAAGACGACGGCACGTTTGCTGCACTCCACAAATAACAAAGAAGAAAACATACAAGTAGGGGTCAGTACAAAACACGGGTACTGAGTAGATATCATCGGCCAACTCAAAATACAAAACAATATATACCAAGTGTTTTATCAAAAAAATTACATTTTCGAAAAGAATTAGTTTTATTTTCGATTTTTAGGAGTCGCCACTTAATTTTTAAGAAAAATCAAGAAAACTTATTTCCAAAACAACTTAAACAGAAAAATTGTTTGAAAATATTTTAAAGGTTCGGGGATTCTTATTAGTGTCTTAGGAAGGTGTTGAAGGCACCTAAGACACTCCGTTAAATACGGTTTTCCGGCGATTAACTGTTTGACTATTTTAAAACTTTGGCAATTTTTGACGGTTGAATTTATTTGGACACATTTACAAGTTTTGAAATACTTAGTTTATCCATTTTTAAGGTTAAAGCACTTTATGTTCAAACAAACTTATAGATTTCGAAATTTAGCAATTTAGACAAAATTACGAGTGGAAATTATTTATCGCTTTAAGCTCCCGTTTTAGTTAAAACCTCTTAAGTTCGATAAAACAAATAGGCGTTTCGAAGGGGGTTTGGAGTTTTCTAACTCTAAAACTAACGATATTCAAACAAACGCACCTAAACAGTAATAAACAGAGAGAGAGAGAGAGAGAGATTTTGGGTCCAAATTCGGATTCTGTTCGCCTTGACCGAATTTTGGACCCACCTGCTCTGGGTATTTGACCCATTTTTGTACCTGTCATAATATAAACATACAAGATGACTATAGGAAATAAAGAAAACGACAAAGGGGGCTTGTGCCCATTACAAAAATAAATAAAATAAACATAAATAATAATTTCTTCCAATTCGCCTTCCTCAAACTCTTCCAATCTTCATGGTATTGATTTTGTGCGTCGGTCTTGATGGCTTGACTCGAATAAAGAGAGTTTCGAGCCTTTATGGCTCTTCCGAATGCATAGAGAAAGATAGAGCCCCAAAACGGACTCGAGAAGGTGTTTCACATGCAACAAACAAACACGAATTAGCCTTTGGAATGATAACATAACTAAGCAAACCTCATGTAACAGAAAACAAGATAGACGTATGCACCCATTTAAACTCAAATTAACTAAAGACACAATAAACAACAACGATAATGCATTCATGGGGATCGTTCTGAAAAAAAAAAATAAAAAAAAATATAAACGTAGATAGCCATGTCTTGATTAAATGAAAAAGAAACTAAACTCAACCTAAAAAAAATATTTTTAAAATCAACCTTACCATTATAAAGACTACTTAAGGGAAAGAGGGAAATTCATTCATGTTTGGCAAACATTTAAGGGATTATTGTATCAATGAAAACTTCCAACTTAAACAAAACAGAAAACTCAACAGAAGCCAAGTTCGAAACAAAACACCAAAGCAAAAATAACTAATATTCAAACGATGGACTTCCAAAAATGGAACGAAATCAAAACCAACACGATAAGGTATACGCCATGACGAACTCGTAGTAGACAGATGAATAGCACAAACGGACAAGTGTGACGAACAGAACTACGACGTATGATATATCATGAACTCGAACTAAACCCAACAAAAGCATTCTGTATTTATAATCCTACAAACCATATATATAATCAACATCAGATTGTCAACAAATTTAAAACCAAAATAAACAAACGACCGGTAATGATCAGCAGCAGCACCCAGAATACGAAACACATAAAAGAACAGTCATTCTTGACGCAAAAAAAAAAAAAACGAAGAAATAAGGTGGGGCAGGGGTGGGATTACCTTCTTCGGAGTAGCGACTGAGACGGAAACGAGCAGCAGCGACAGCAACTTCCGCACCAAACGGAAAACACGAACACAAAGGAGGCAACGCGAGTCAAGAATTCAGACAACCTGCCAGTCCCATTATCTCTACCCAGTTCTCCCGAGATGAACAAAAGAAATCGAAAAATCTAACCAAGTCGTCCTTCTACAACAAAAGAGAAAGAAAACAGAATACTCTCATCGAATTTTATCTCGACCCTTTGTGATGGAACTCAAGAAAATTCCCAGAAAAATCGTTCAACCCAGTTCTTTAACTCCTAAATACTCTAACCCCTGGTTCGGCCTTCTGGATTTTTTTCGACAAAAATCTTCCCCCTATACGGAAGGAAAAAACAAGCTTAAATAGATAGGAACATTGGGGTTTCGAGGGGAAGGCGGGCGAAACGATTTTGAATTTCGAAAAATCCCTTCATGATTGGGTCAAACTCCTTTTCTGCCAGCTCTACCCCATTTCGACCGAAAGAGAAAAGGTAAATTTGTGGCTGTCGGGGATTTTCGCGTGGGGTAGGGAGAGAAAGAGCGTGGGAGAGCGTAGGAGAGAGAGACGCGACGCGGGAGAGGGGTCGCGTGAGAGAGGGGGGTCGCGTGGCTGGCTTCTGTTTTGTTGTACGCGCGGGGGCTGTTTTCTGTTCGTGTTCTGTTTTTGCTGGGAATTAATTTGCTGGCTTTGTCGTGTGGGTGGAGGGGAAGAGAGCGTGGAGATGGCGGAGAGACACGTGGGAAGCGGGAGAAGAGAAGGAGAGAACGAGCGTAGAGGTGAGGGGGGCTGTGAGATGAAGGAGAGAGCGTGAAGGAGACGAGGGAGAGATGCCGAGAGAGAGACAAGAGAGGGTGCGAGAGCGTGGGGATGGAGTACGTTTTTTTTTTCTTTGTTCTGTTCTGTGAACAGATGAGGAGGAGGATGAAGGGAGGACTTGGGGTTGGGTCGGGTTTTTTTAGAAAATGGGGCTGGGTCGGGTAGGTTTAGATTGGGTTGGGAATTAGATGGATTTGGGTCAGATGGGTCGAGATTTTGGGCTGGGTCGGGTAGGAAATTGAAGTGGTTTGGGTTGGATGGTTGTTTAAAATGGAGTGGGCTGTTACAGAAGACATTTGGGCCTGGGCATTAATTCGTGTTGGGTCTAGGTATTGGGCTGCTGGAAATTGAGGGGAAAAGGGGTTGGGTTGAATATACACAGTATATATCGGCTGTATACACAACTATGTAAACATTAAATCGTTATATTTTGCAAAATTATAAAACTAATTAACTTAAGTAATTTGAAAACTCACGAAGCTCGATAATTAATTTATACCAATCGTGGGTCAAAAATTGGGTGTCAACAGCTGTCCCTCATTTTACTTGGGTTGATGCAAGCAACTCGAGGAAAATGAAGTTGACCGAACCAATTTTGACCAACCTCAATCATTTCCTAAAGGAAAGATTTGACAAAGGGTTTAGGGATTATGGCCGAACCCTTGAAACGGGTTTCCTACATATCTCAGGCTATATGAGAATTCAGGCCACTTGTAGTTCGATAAGCTTGATTTACCGCACGATTTGAAAGAATCAAAAGCCACCTCGACACCGAATTATGAAGGTACCGAAATGCTCGAGAATAGAATTCGAGAGCGAATGTTGGAATACAGCCGAGTTTTCGACATTGAATCCGCCTACATATCCTTATATATCTGGAATCAGGCTGCATGTAGTTCAACTCGATCGGTGGGGAAAGGAAATATATTATGCTAGATTACCTTTGGTTTTGGACGAGCGACAAATTAAACGAGTATGAAAAGGATGTTTGTAACCTCTTAGCCATGAATGTGTACATGGACATAACTTCCAAGTTCTTGGCGTATTGTCACTCAGATTGGAAACTTGCTTCCGATAAGTTGCAACCTCCGGATGCGAGACTGAAACTGACAGAACCAAAGAAAGACCGACATGACTCGAGAGGGGTGGTTCGATCGTGGTGGAAGTCGCTCCTCTGCTCGCGTCCTAAGAGTTTGACATTCCTCTTTGGACTATGTCCCAGTTCGCTGCTAAGAAAAAGTTCCACGTTGTGCTGCATCCTTGTTGATGTCGTCCGCACCTGTGGTTTGGTTTGAGAATTCATCCTCTTGGATGCTCTCGACAAAGATTGAGATAAAAACTTGTTAGCTTAAAAAATGCAATTAGGATGGGAGATAGTGTCTTTTTTACCATGTCGACACTTCATTGTTCTCCTCCATATTTGACGTCGACTCGATCGGTCTGACGTACAGCAAATAAAGCTTGTGTCTGGCATTTGCAATATAATCTTCAATCTACTCTTCATTTGATGTTAAAATAAATAAATGACGATATGATGCTGGTATTTCTTTTGACGTTGTCTTAGATACTCTTCATTTGACGGTGAGGCATGAAATCCCCTCGTCGTGCATAAAAATTGACTCGCGATGCATGATTTCCGCTATGCATGATTTCTGCGAGGTACAAAGTCTTCTCGCGATGCATAAATTTTGACGAGGCATGAAAACTTCTCGTCGTGCATAAAAATTGACTCGCGATGCATGATTTCCGCTATGCATGATTTTCCGCGATGCATGATTTCTGCGAGGCACAAAGTCTTCTCGCGATGCATAAATTTTGACGAGGCATGAAATCTTATCGTCGTGCATAAAAAATTGACTCGCGATGCATGATTTCCGCTATGCATGATTTCCGCGATGCATGATTTCTGCGAGGCACAAAGTCTTCTCGTGATGCATAAATTTTGACGAGGCATGAAATCTTCTCGTCGTGCATAAAATTGACTCGCGATGCATGATTTCCGCGATGCATGATTTCTGCGAGGCACAAAGTCTTCTCGCGATGCATAAATTTTGACGAGGCATGAAATCTTCTCGTCGTGCATAAAAAATTGACTCGCGATGCATGATTTCCGCTATGCATGATTTCTGGGAGGTGCAAAGTCTTCTCGCGATGCATAAATTTTGACGAGGCATGAAATCTTCTCGTCGTGCATAAAATTGACTCGCGATGCATGATTTCCGCTATGCATGATTTCCGCGATGCATGATTTCTGCGAGGTACAAAGTCTTCTCACGATGCATAAATTTTGACGAGGCATGAAATCTTCTCGTCGTGCATAAAATTGACTCGCGATGCATGATTTCCGCTATGCATGATTTCCGCGATGCATGATTTCTGCGAGGTACAAAGTCTTCTCGCGATGCATAAATTTTGACGAGGCATGAAATCTTCTCGTCGTGCATAAAAATTGACTCGCGATGCATGATTTCCGCTATGCATGATTTCCGCGATGCATGATTTCTGCGAGGTACAAAGTCTTCTCGCGATGCATAAATTTTGACGAGGCATGAAATCTTCTCGTCGTGCATAAAATTGACTCGCGATGCATGATTTCCGCTATGCATGATTTCCGCGATGCATGATTTCTGCGAGGCACAAAGTCTTCTCGCGATGCATAAATTTTGACGAGGCATGAAATCTTCTCGTCGTGCATAAAAAATTGACTCGCGATGCATGATTTCCGCTATGCATGATTTCTGCGAGGTACAAAGTCTTCTCGCGATGCATAAATTTTGACGAGGCATGAAATCTTCTCGTCGTGCATAAAATTGACTCGCGATGCATGATTTCCGCTATGCATGATTTCCGCGATGCATGATTTCTGCGAGGTACAAAGTCTTCTCGCGATGCATAAATTTTGACGAGGCATGAAATCTTCTCGTCGTGCATAAAATTGACTCGCGATGCATGATTTCCGCTATGCATGATTTCCGCGATGCATGATTTCTGCGAGGTACAAAGTCTTCTCGCGATGCATAAATTTTGACGAGGCATGAAATCTTCTCGTCGTGCATAAAAGTTGACTCGCGATGCATGATTTCCGCTATGCATGATTTCCGCGATGCATGATTTCTGCGAGGTACAAAGTCTTCTCGCGATGCATAAATTTTGACGAGGCATGAAATCTTCTCGTCGTGCATAAAATTGACTCGCGATGCATGATTTCCGCTATGCATGATTTCCGCGATGCATGATTTCTGCGAGGTACAAAGTCTTCTCGCGATGCATAAATTTTGACGAGGCGTGAAATCATCTCGTCTCTGTTGATGATAACGGCAGGACGACCTCCAGGTAATGTATCGTCTTGGTCCATGATAATAATAAAATAACTATCTCCTCTGGGGCAATGCATTGTCCTGATTGACAATGACCATCTTGCTTGATATTGTGACGCGAATAGCGCCCTTTACGAAAATCGTAAACTCTTTCTTAAGATTCTGTTTGATTCGCCTTTGATTTCTTCTTGGAGTTCTCCTTGTTCATTTGTCGGAAGAATTTTGCCAATTTCGAAGCAAAGCTATAAACCTGCATCCACAGAAAAATTGTCAGTTTTAAAGATGTACTAATCTGTGTCGATTTCTTCAGTTGTCTTCTCTTTGTATTGCTATCTCCGGTTGATTTCCCGATCCCCCGACTGAGAGATATGACCGAACCCTTGTGGCGCCTATGTATCCCATTGAGGCAGGAATTCAGGTCGAACGTAGTTCCTCTTAAAGGTTAACAAGAATAAGATTTACCAAGAAACCGACCGAGACCGACAAAGGCCGCCCACGTAGTTCAGACCGTAAAATTTTGGTCTTTTGTTTTGACTCGTTGAAGAAGTCCAACTTTAAATGAATTTTTGAGACCCTCTCAAAAATTCTGTCCCAGTTTCCATTATGAAGAGAAATGGAAATCTTACTGGGCATATGACCGAACCGTTGTGGCGCCTACGTATCCCGTCGGAGCAGGAATCAGGTCGAACGTAGACTTTTTATCTTCTGTTTTGACTCGTTAAAGAAGTCAAACTTCAAATGAATTTTTGAGATCCTCTCAAAATTCTGTCCCAGTTTCCATTAAGAAGAAATATGAAAATCTTATTGGGAATATGACCGAGCCGTTGTGGCGCCTACGTATCCCGTTGGAGCAGGAATCAGGTCAAACGTAGTTCCAACCGTAAAATTTTTTAAAGGGGGTAAATGGGGTGACCGAAGCCGACATAGGCCGCCTACGTATCTCGTTCTTGAGAATTCAGGTCAGACGTAGTTCATGTGCGATACATTTTCAAAGGAAAGGCAACAAAACTTCATACGCAAAATTTGGCCGATGTTGGGCATTCTTCTTCTCGAATGAATATCTCCAAAATGATTCAGTTTAGAAATGTCTTGTACTCACTCTTGAGCATCCAACATGTCATCCATTCGGGAGGTTTCCTCAATATTGATCAAGTTGTTGTTGATCATGTTTTGTATCTTGTGCTTCAGAGTTGAACAATTCTCTGTGTCATGTCCAACGGCTCCTGAATGATAAGCACATTTGTGGTCAGCTCTGTAAAATTTTCCCAAAGGATTGGCTGGTCTTCCTTCTATAGGATAGAGCATACCCATTGCTTTCAACCTTTCATAAAGTTGAGTTTGAGATTCCCTCAATGGTGTAAATACTTTAGGAGCTTTTTTAAATTTTGGGCGAGGAAATTTTTCCAGATTGACATTATGGTTTTGATATTTCCTTTTAGAAGCTGACCTTCTATGAGTAGCCGTGATCGTACTTATCTCCTCCAATTTTCCTTTTGATTTATCCATATCACTGATTATGGCAGATTTTCCATTAGATCGCAATGCGGTGAGTTTGGTGAGCTTTCCAGTCTTAAAACCATCTTCCAAAGCTTCTCCCACTTTGACAATCTCGACAAACTTTTGTCCCATCATACACAACATTCTTTCGTAGTACTCAGGCTCTTGAGTACGAATAAACATTTTAGTGATCTCACGTTCGGGCATTGAAGGTTGAACTTTTGCGGCCTCTTTTCTCCAGCGAAGAGCGTACTCTCGATAATTTTCTGCAGACTTCTGTCTGATCTTCTCCAAGTAGTAGCGATCTGGGGCATCTTCTTTGTTATGTCCAAATCTTTCTTGTGAAATCCTTTGCAAGTGCATTCCAACTTGTCCATTGTTTCAACTCCTGTGATGTAAGCCATTCCAGAGCTTCTCCACTTAGACTTCGACCGAAGAGACGCATTAATAATGCTTCGTTTTTGTCAACTCCCCTGAGTTGATCACAATAAGCTTTCAGATGTGTTAGGGGATTTCTTGTCCCGTTAAAAGTGACCAACTTTGGCACCTTGAACTCTTCTTTTGCCTTGAGTACCTCTTCTTTTGACCTCCACTCTCTCTCCTGTTCCTCACAGTGATCAAGCTCGGAACAATCGGCATGAGGTTCATTTGAAGTTGGGATTTGGAAAGTAGTCTATTGAGGTATGAATGGGATAATGGAGGGATTCTGGGTATTTTGATTGGCTTGATAATTTTGGGGGAAATTTTGAGGATCGTTATTTTGGTTTTGAGGGAGATGAAGGATTTGATTAGTATTGTGAGAATGATGTGGTGCTTGACACGATGTGGTGGCGTGATGGGGATTGAGGGTAGTTAAGTCAATGGTTGGAGGATTTTGAATGGGGTTAGAGAGAAGGTTCTGACCTTGTTCTGTGCTTGAGGGAGGATAGTGGAGTGGAGGTCTTCCATCTCTTGGAGGGTTGAATGATGTCGCTCGATTAGACAAATCTTGCATTCTTTGCATTTCGATCCTCATTTCGGCAATCTGTTGCATAAGCTGCATAATTAACTCATTTTGATCTGTCGCGGTGGGCTGAGCCACTACAAAATCTGTAAGGCTGACTTCCTCATTACTGTCTCCCATGGTTGTATTTGTGTTTGGTCCGGGGCAGGAATCTGTGGGACCTTTTGATCTGGTGAAGTAGGGGTGATCTTTCTCTTTTTATCGACACAGATCAGTTAAAGGTACCTGAAAGGCAAAATAACTCAAAAGCAGATTTGTTAGTGCGCGTTCAGAGTACAAAATACATAATATCACATAGACGGCAGATAAACACACAAGTCGCTTTGTTTGAGGATATTTTAACCCACGAATGAGGAGGGAAATATATATTTGGACAAACAGGAATTTGTTTGTTTAACGCTATCTCGGAAAGGTCGAATCACGTTGAGCTATGGTCTTCTTGCAGCTGTTTTTCGATGTCCGTCGATCTTATCTCCGTATCTTTGTAATACGGAGGAGAATGAAAATTTTCTGTGATAGGGGCCGGGCCAGGAAGGCTGCCTACGTATCTCACAAGGAGAATTCAGGCCCAACGTAGTTCGGACACAAGGGTGAGATCTTTTCATTAACCCTTTTATTGTGATTACAAGGGAATTGAAAAACAACTTTGAAATTCTTAGAAGACTACACTTTGGCGATTTCTCGTCTTGCAGCTGAGTCGCTCTTTTCCTCTCAGACAGTCGGAAACGGAGGCTTGTAGACGATTTCCTCTTCATCGTCCTCCTCAATTACTTCGCGGTCGGGACCACTGTCGTCTGCTCCCTGTTCACTGGCGAGGTATTTTCCGCCCTTTAAGTTGCTGCGGGTTGCTAATTCCTCGTCGAGCGCCGTACTTCTGGCCAACAACATGGTAGTCTCAATATCTACCTTTGCTTCTCTCATCTTTCCTTCGTGTATGAAGCAAGTTCAACCTTTTCTTTAGGCTTTCAGTTTCCATCTCAACCTCCTTCTTTCTTTTTATCTGTGACGCCAGATTTTCGTCCAAGGTCGTGACCGCAGCTTTTTAGATTGTCGTGGTCATGTCTACTTTGAGCCCTTCCTCCTTAACCTTCTGAATCTCTCGAGGGACTCGCTCGATCTATCTTCGCAAATCCTCCTCAGTGAGCTCCGTCTGGATGTTCTTGCTTTTGTCCATAGCGGTGATTTAATTTCCCTGAGATGATAGAGCGGTATTTGGGATTTATGGTATGGATTTTTGTATGAGAAACTTGAGACTCGGGAATTTTGGTCGGACATTTATAATAGTGGCTTCTGTACATTCTTTGGAATTTTGGCTAGGAGTGGGTTTACGATATCACAATCATAGCGACATAACACATAAACATTTAAACATATATATCGTGTCCTAAACATGCATGTGACCCTTTTGTGCCAAGGGTAGGCCTAACGAATTGAAGGATGTATACGTTATCTGAAATAGTTCATTGCCCCAAAACTCAAATTTATACAAATTTTATGAATAAAACTTAATGAGGATACATTATAAGGAAAGGTATACAAAATAATCAGTCCCACGCAGGGGTACAACCCTAAACTATGCCTCCATGAAAGATCCTTCTCCTTTCTTGATTTGTTGTCATCTCCGGGCGCCAACATCTTTGGACGGACCAGTAGCTTTCAAAGCTCTTTCTTTAACTTATATAAGCTATAATCTAATCCTTACCCTATAAGACAATGATTTTCTTAAATAACGTATACGTCCTTCAAATTTAAACACATAAGTATGAACGTCCATTTAGGCCGTAGGCCGTTTTGGACTCAAGGTGGTCTTCTAATGGGCCCAACACGCCTTGGGCATTGGGTCATCTTAGTTCGAATGCTCCTAAATTCGGGATTTGGTTCAGCTCTATCCTAGGCTTACTAGAATAATTTTCAATTTGACGGTTACCCGAGTCGGACAAACATCGGGGTGAAGCTACCAAACAAACGTCGGATGACCGCATTCCAACTAATTGTTTGATACTTCCAAATGAATTCTTGGGGTATATCTGAGAGAAGTCGCGGTAAGCCGCGTAACTTCCGTTTCCTAATGCAATCTATTTGCCATTTGGCGGAAGTCATGCCATGAGAACAATGCAAATTTTCAAAACTAAAGCTTTAAATAATTTAAACAAGTAAACAGTTATTACAAATAATCAAACGAGTTAACCTTAAGGTTAGAATCCTCCAAATAGTCCCCAGCGGAGTCGCCATTTCTGTTTTATCAAAAAAATTACATTTTCGAAAAGAATTAGTTTTATTTTCGATTTTTAGGAGTCGCCACTTAATTTTTAAGAAAAATCAAGAAAACTTATTTCCAAAACAACTTAAACAGAAAAATTGTTTGAAAATATTTTAAAGGTTCGGGGATTCTTATTAGTGTCTTAGGAAGGTGTTGAAGGCACCTAAGACACTCCGTTAAATACGGTTTTCCGGCGATTAACTGTTTGACTATTTTAAAACTTTGGCAATTTTTGACGGTTGAATTTATTTCGACACATTTACAAGTTTTGAAATACTTAGTTTATCCATTTTTAAGGTTAAAGCACTTTATGTTCAAACAAACTTATAGATTTCGAAATTTAGCAATTTAGACAAAATTACGAGTGGAAATTATTTATCGCTTTAAGCTCCCGTTTTAGTTAAAACCTCTTAAGTTCGATAAAACAAATAGGCGTTTCGAAGGGGGTTTGGAGTTTTCTAACTCTAAAACTAACGATATTCAAACAAACGCACCTAAACAGTAATAAACAGAGAGAGAGAGAGAGAGAGAGAGATTTTGGGTCCAAATTCGGATTCTGTTCGCCTTGACCGAATTTTGGACCCACCTGCTCTGGGTATTTGACCCATTTTTGTACCTGTCATAATATAAGCGTACAAGATGACTATAGGAAATAAAGAAAACGACAAAGGGGGCTTGTGCCCATTACAAAAATAAATAAAATAAACATAAATAAAAATTTCTTCCAATTCGCCTTCCTCAAACTCTTCCAATCTTCATGGTATTGATTTTGTGCGTCGGTCTTGATGGCTTGACTCGAATAAAGAGAGTTTCGAGCCTTTATGGCTCTTCCGAATGCATAGAGAAAGATAGAGCCCCAAAACGGACTCGAGAAGGTGTTTCACATGCAACAAACAAACACGAATTAGCCTTTGGAATGATAACATAACTAAGCAAACCTCATGTAACAGAAAACAAGATAGACGTATGCACCCATTTAAACTCAAATTAACTAAAGACACAATAAACAACAACGATAATGCATTCATGGGGATCGTTCTGAAAAAAAAATAATAAAAAAAAAAAATATAAACGTAGAAAGCCATGTCTTGATTAAATGAAAAAGAAACTAAACTCAACCTAAAAAAAATATTTTTAAAATCAACCTTACCATTATAAAGACTACTTAAGGGAAAGAGGGAAATTCATTCATGTTTGGCAAACATTTAAGGGATTATTGTATCAATGAAAACTTCCAACTTAAACAAAACAGAAAACTCAACAGAAGCCAAGTTCGAAACAAAACACCAAAGCAAAAATAACTAATATTCAAACGATTGCCTTCCAAAAATGGAACGAAATCAAAACCAACACGATAAGGTATACGCCATGACGAACTCGTAGTAGACAGATGAATAGCACAAACGGACAAGTGTGACGAACAGAACTACGACGTATGATATATCATGAACTCGAACTAAACCCAACAAAAGCATTCTGTATTTATAATCCTACAAACCATATATATAATCAACATCAGATTGTCAACAAATTTAAAACCAAAATAAACAAACGACCGGTAATGATCAGCAGCAGCACCCAGAATACGAAACACATAAAAGAACAGCCATTCTTGACGCAAAAAAAAAAATAAAAAACGAAGAAATAAGGTGGGGCAGGGGTGGGATTACCTTCTTCGGAGCAGCGACTGAGACGGAAACGAGCAGCAGCGACAGCAACTTCCGCACCAAACGGAAAACACGAACACAAAGGAGGCAACGCGAGTCAAGAATTCAGACAACCTGCCAGTCCCATTATCTCTACCCAGTTCTCCCGAGATGAACAAAAGAAATCGAAAAATCTAACCAAGTCGTCCTTCTACAACAAAAGAGAAAGAAAATAGAATACTCTCATCGAATTTTATCTCGACCCTTTGTGATGGAACTCAAGAAAATTCCCAGAAAAATCGTTCAACCCAGTTCTTTAACTCCTAAATACTCTAACCCCTGGTTTGGCCTTCTGGATTTTTTTCGACAAAAATCTTCCCCCTATACGGAAGGAAAAAACAAGCTTAAATAGATAGGAACATTGGGGTTTCGAGGGGAAGGCGGGCGAAACGATTTTGAATTTCGAAAAATCCCTTCATGATTGGGTCAAACTCCTTTTCTGCCAGCTCGACCCCATTTCGACCGAAAGAGAAAAGGTGAATTTGTGGCTGCGGGGATTTTCGCGTGGGGTAGGGAGAGAAAGAGCGTGGGAGAGCGTAGGAGAGAGAGAGACGCGACGCGGGAGAGGGGTCGCGTGAGAGAGGGGGGGTCGCGTGGCTGGCTTCTGTTTTGTTGTACGCGCGGGGGCTGTTTTCTGTTCGTGTTCTGTTTTTGCTGGGAATTAATTTGCTGGCTTTGTCGTGTGGGTGGAGGGGAAGAGAGCGTGGAGATGGCGGAGAGACACGTGGGAAGCGGGAGAAGAGAAGGAGAGAACGAGCGTGGAGGTGAGGGGGGCTGTGAGATGAAGGAGAGAGCGTGAAGGAGACGAGGGAGAGATGCCGGGAGAGAGACAAGAGAGGGGGCGAGAGCGTGGGGATGGAGTACGTTTTTTTTTTCTTTGTTCTGTTCTGTGAACAGATGAGGAGGAGGAAGAAGGGAGGACTTGGGGTTGGGTCGGGTTTTTTTAGAAAATGGGGTGGGTCGGGTAGGTTTAGATTGGGTTGGGAATTAGATGGATTTGGGTCAGATGGGTCGAGATTTTGGGCTGGGTCGGGTAGGAAATTGAAGTGGTTTGGGTTGGATGGTTGTTTAAAATGGAGTGGGCTGTTACAGAAGACATTTGGGCCTGGGCATTAATTCGTGTTGGGTCTAGGTATTGGGCTGCTGGAAATTGAGTGGAAAAGGGGTTGGGTTGAATATACACAGTATATATCGGCTGTATACACAACTATGTAAACATTAAATCGTTATATTTTGCAAAATTATAAAACTAATTAACTTAAGTAATTTGAAAACTCACGAAGTTCGATAATTAATTTAAACCAATCGTGAGTCAAAAATTGGGTGTCAACACCAAGTAATATCATAAAATCAACTATGATACTCAACATGTAGCACAATAAGTACTTTCATCATTAATAAATACCGCCAAGTTCGCACATGAGGACTCAAGCCTCAAAACCATACTCATTTGGGAATTAGGTTCATTAGATTGAGTATATTAGCATCTTTCAAGATTCATTATCTTTATCCTCTTGTGTCGGTACGTGACACTCCGCTCCCTCATGATCTTTATCCCTCATGTGTCGGTACGTGACACTCCGATCCCCTACTACTATGTGTCGGAACGTGACACTCCGATCCTCTAATTCTACGTGTCGGTTCGTGACACCCGATCCCCTAAATCTACGTGTCGGTTCGTGACACCCGGTCTCCCTAAATCTACGTGTCGGTTCGTGACACCTGATCCCCTAAATCTACGTGTCGGTTCGTGACACCCGATCCCCTAAATCTACGTGTCGGTTCGTGACACCCGATCCCCTAATCTCATTCTATCAATTCATCAAGCCCTCTCTTATACCAAGGCATCACCATTCTCATTATTTTAGTTCATCAAGCCTTTTCTTATACTAAGGCATCATCAAGCTCATTACTTTAGTTTATCAAGCCTTCTTTATTACCAAGGCATCATCATTAACAAAGAGATTAGGGTTTTTCAAGATTTGGGATTCAATAGCTTCATCATGCTTATTTAATCACAGTTATATAGTCACATTCATGCAAGCATACAATTAAGCATATAGAAGATGAGATAACATTACCAACACATTAAGAGTCTACTACGAATAGCATAGAAACCATAACCTACCTCCACCGAAGATTCGTGATCAAGCAAGCAATTTCCCAAGCTTTGTTTCTCTCTTCTCGTTCGATTCCCTCTCTTTCTCTTTGTTCTTTCTATTTTTCTTATTCAAACTCTCTTTCTTTTACCCTAATTAGTATATAATTAAGTATAAAAGATGGCAATAATAACCCACTAATTAACTCAAGGTTACCTCTTTTAACCCCCAAGTACTTAGATTTATTAACATTAACCCACTATCTTTATAATTAGAGCAAGAATAGTCAAAAAACGTCCCTTAAAATGTTTAAAGAAATCCGACCCAGACTGGGATTACGCAGCCTGTGACGGCCCGTCGTGCCTGTGACGGCCCGTCGTGCCTGCGACGGTCCGTCCTGCTGCTCCGTCACAGAGTTCAGAGACTCAATTTTCTTCAAGAGTCTGTTACGGTCCGTCGTGCCCACGGCGGTCCGTCCTGCCATTCCGTTACGAAGTTCAGAGAGTCAATTTCAGTACCCAATTTCAGAATTTCTAAGTGTTTTGAAACGAGGCCCTGCGACGGTCCGTCGTGCCCATGACGGTCCATCGTGGGGTCCGTCGTCTCAGCCATTTTTTCAGAAATAAAATCTGCTGCTCAAAACGACTAAACAGGTCGTTACACCTACTCTTTGCCTTAAATTTTTCAGTGTAGGGCCTCCTCTTCCATGGTCAACGAATGATGTTTGCCTTCCTATTCAATATCTCAAAGTAACAATAACATTAACTTTATAGTATTTACCTTTTATAGATATATATACAATCACAATACGACTCAAGAAAAATGAAAGAGAGCAATACAAAAAAAAATCGCAGATTGACTCAACGTTATCAACACTAACATTTAACTTTTTGTTATACTGATTTCATTATTCCTCTCATTGTTTCTTAAATTCCTATTGGGATTGTGCTTGGCACGGACTTTTCCTCTCTAGTGTGTGTGTATATATATGTATATATATAATTCGCATTTGATAAAATATTAATTTAATAAAAATTAGAATTAAATAAAAACTAAAAATTTAATTAATATACCATTCAACCAATCCTCTTTACAATCATATGAATTTTTCTTCTACTAAAATACATAAATATATTTTTTCTAAAAAAAATAAATAAATAAAAAAGGGCAATGTTTATATAATAAATAGTAACTATTTTAAAGCAAATTACCTAACAATCTAAATCACATAAATAGCATTGTAAGTAAAGTTATTTTTATGGATTAACATCAACAAAAAAAACTCGTGACAATTCTCTGACTTATGAGAGGTTCAATGAATTTTGAAAAAGATATTTATAATCATATATCTGCATCATAAAAGAAAAAGTAAAGAAAAATACATAAATTTAGACAACTTCACATTAGCTTCATATATTGAAATATTACATACTACTATATATATTAAACATAAATATAAAAAAAAAACATTATTATATCACAAAATTATTTTCCCTGAAATACTCAAGATTCTATAATATATATTCTTAGGATAGAATAATTTACTTCATCGAAATAGTGGTACCTCAAATTTCACTGATTTTCAAACTCACTCAACTGTAATAAATCATACAATTTTTTTTGAAGTTTTAAAAGAAGAAGAGTAGAATATTAGAAAATTGTTGTGGTTGAAAATTAGGGAAATCCCTCTATTTACAGCAAACAAAGGGTAGTGTGAACAAGCGTTTATTGTGTCTTATCTGAAAAGTCACGACCCTTTGAAAAAGTGACAATCCTTTGGATAAATCAAAACTTATTAGAAAAGTGACAACTCTTTGAAAAGTCACGACTCATCTGAAAAGTCATAATCCATTGTAAAAGTCAACAAAAAAGTCACAACATTTTGGAAAATCACAAGTCATCAGAAAGGTTAAAACCCTTTGGAAAAGTCATAACTCTTCAAAAAAATCACAACTCATGAGAAAAGTTATAACATTTCAAGAGAACATATGTCATTCAAATAAATATAAATGGGTGTTTTAGGAAGGAATATTATAGTAATTTAACATTGAAATTAGGAAGTTCATGCTTTAAGGTATTATAGAATATAAATTGATAAGTGGGAAGCTCCAAAGTGTAAAGTTGAAATATCATTTTACCCCGATACTAAAACTTTTTTTTAAAAAATCATATATTATTAGTTATTATATATCAAAAATATAATATTATGGGATGCTAAGAGTCTACTCTCCCTTTTAATGAAATAGTAGAATAAAAATATCTGAAAAATCAGTTTATATATTGAATATAAATATTATTGAATGCTAGAAATTTACCTTTTTTTTATGAAATAGTATCGTCTGATGAATTTGAAAAGTCTGTTTTCCATTAATAATAATAATAATAATAATAATAATAATAATAATAATAATAATAATAATAATAATAATAATAATATAATTATTATTATTATTATTATTATTATTATTATTATTATTATTATTATTATTATTATTATTATTATTATTATTATTATTATTAAAAGTGAGAAGAAATTTAGGAAAAAGTTAAATTGTTGTTTTCCCACTATATTAGATTAAAATGTTATAAAATATCAAACTTATTAAATATTCTATCAATAATTAAGAATATCATATTAAGTTCTTACAATAATATAATTAATATGTATTTAAGTATTATAAGAAGGATGGATTAATTTCCTTGGTACTGCCACTTATATAAATACTAGTAAATTTAGCCGCCGCAGTATCTAAAAGTTTTCATTTTTATTTAATTTTAAATTCAAATAGATTATTTAATAAATTTTATCATTTAGCTTTGTAATTTTAACTCAATTCATAAATTAATTTCATCAAAAAATAAATATCTTAAATTAGCAGTACGGTCAAATACGTATTTTTTTTGGTTGAATAGTACCTATTCTTTATGTTAGTTATAATATAGAATTAAGAATTTATAACTTCATTATCCATTTGAATGAGTTCTCAAAATTAAATATGGTTAACTTTGATATTTTCTTACAAATTTAAAGTGAATTTTTTAGTCTTTTAAATTTTTTTAAAAATATCAAAAGAATTAAAATAGTAATAAATTCAAAAACAGACTTAGAAATATGAAAAATTATTCGTAATATATAAGCTATCTATAATTTGAAGACTTAAAAAAGTACTTCAATATTTATATATTAAAATATAAAGTTCTCTATATATATTGATTCTTTGGAAGGAAATGGGTGATACATGATTTAGTTCGGTAAAATAATTTTTAGTGATATAGAATTAACATAAAAATAATATATTATTGTTAAAATGCATAATAAGATAAGTAATCAATGAACAATTATAAATGAATGATAAAAGGTTTTATATAAAGATTAAAAAAAAACTTATCTATTAAAGACTTATAATTAGACTCTTGAAATTTTTCTAAAGAACGTAAACATAAAAAAAATTGTTCACAGATAATATGAATATTTATAATTATTAACGATAAATAATATTTTCTTATAATTTAAGTGTAGGAGAAAAAATTAAGTAAATTTTTAGAATCATTATAATGGAGGATGAATGGTTTAAGTAATAAGTATATTTGAAATGATTATTTGTATTAATTTTTTCCTTGATAAATTCTCTTCTATAATTCTAAGTTTTTTAAAAAAAATTATTTCTAACGCTATTTTTTAGTCTCCCTTTTTTCTTTTCTTTTTATTTTTTTATTTCTTAGTCTTTGCTTATTTAATTCTATTAAGAAAACACGAACAATTAGCATCGTAATTAAGAGAATGAAGTTTGCTCGTCTTTAGTATTTTTACTAATTTATATTTATTTTTAAAACAGTAACAATTAGCATCGTATCTTAACATAATCAAGTTAGCTTGTCTTTAGCTTTTTATTAATTTAAGAAAAATATTTAAATGAATTCTCTTAATTATTTTTTATTAGATTTTTCATGATTCATATTTTATTTAAAACTTAAAAATAACTTCATAATAATTTTGATTATCTCCCCCTGCTAAGTGTATCTACAAATACATTTTAATGTTTTCAATAATTGTTTTTGTCTTACTTTTAGTAATGATCTTGCTCTTATAATTTCATGCAAAAAAACAAAAACAAATCAATTACTCTTTTATATATCTTATTTTGTATCATTCTTATTAGAAGTAAAAATGATTACACAAAGCAGTCTTTGTCGATAGATTTTGCATTACAAGATTAAAGTAGAGGACAAATAAGCTAAACATAAATATATTTGGTTAGAAATATTTTTTTTGATGTGCTTTTAAGAGGTCCAAATTTAAATATTAAGTGATTTATAAAGGTATAAAGTTGGAAGTTATACGTATTACTAATAAGTATTAATTAAGTATAGAGGTTATGAAAGATGAAGAGGTGTGAGTTTATCATAAAAATTAAATTAAAAATAAATATATAAAAATAAGAGGAAAAAGGTTTTAAAAATGTTACATATTTTTTTTTAATAAACAAAAATATGTTTAAGTAAAATCCTCCACCATTTTTATGATTTATTTTATTATATGACATATTTTCTTTTTACCTCATTTTAAAAAATTTAAATTATTATAAGTCTCCAAATATGCTTCTAATAATAAACATTATTTTTAGTAATTACTATTATTTTGAACAATATATACTTTTTCTCTTATTTTATATTATAGGAGAGATATCTATTAAGAGAACAATTAATTAAAAACAAATTTAAAAAGGGATATAGAATTAAAAAGTTAATTAAAAGGAATAGATTTCTTTTTGAAATTATCAACAACAAAAAAAGTAATCGTACAGATGTTTTAGAATAAAATTAAAAAATATTTTATTTTTTGTTGATTAAATTCTCAAAATTGTGAAACATTTGGCCTATAAATAATTTCTATATATAAATAATATAATAAATAATGCAACGTTAAAATTATGTATTTTTACCATATCAATTTTATGTGATTGTGAGATACGAAATTATAAGAGGAATCGATTTATTTGATTCTTAGCTATATAATATTTGTATTTAATATTTAGTATTTTATTTACTTTATATTGAGATGTGATACATTACTTTTTTTTACTTATATTTATTATATATGTGTATAACATTTTTATAGCTAGTGAGGAGGAAGATATTGTTAGACGAAATTAGAAATAAGATATATTGACATTTTTTTAATTAACTAATTAATCTGATAAGGAACCAATCAACTCTTATTGCATCGGAGGTTTAACCGGAGAACTATAAACAATCCTTACAATAATACCAACAAACATACATAAAACTAGTTAACTAATCAAGCAAAAATATTTAAAATATTTACTTATATATGATTTGAAGGGGAAAGAAGGATCATGTTCTCAACATAACATAATTACAATCCTTATAATAATAACAAAAAAAAAGACATAAAATTATAGTTAACTAATCAAGCAAAAATATTTAAATTTTTTAGTTATATATGATTTGAAGAGGAAAGAAGGATCATTTTTTCAACATAACATAATTCGATTCTTCAAATTTAGAAAGTGAATAAAGACAATCAATGTCGGTAGAAACTACAAGAATAAGAGAAAAATCTCAAAAAAAAACTACAAAGAGAAGCAAAAAAGAAAATGAACAAATTATTTTTTCTATAAAAGAATCATGATTTGTATCATCAACAATCCAACCTAATAATATCAAATATATAAGTAATTACAATAGAACAAAAGTGATTATGATAATTAGACATGTCAAATCATTTTACCTCACAAAATCAAAATATGCAAAATATATAACATTTTTCATAATACATCCTCTCCTGCAAAAATTGATCAAAGAAGACGAAAGAAATTAACAAATACAAAGAAACAAAAAATGAAGAATAAGAAAAATAAAATTAAAATGACCATCATGCAATGTCTCAAAGTGGGTTTTTATAGGTGTAATATTTAAGAGTTATAATTTTTATATTAAATATTTTGAAGTTATGAATATGAAAAATTAGGAGTTATATTATTAAATTAAAGGTTAAGTGTTATAAATATTATTAAAAGGTTAGGAGGTGTAATGCTCATTAAATAACTTATTAATAGCAATATATATATACACATAATATTATTGTGTAAAAAAAATAATCTAAAAAGCCCTATTTTTTTTATAAAAAATATATATATATATTCTCATCATTGAGGCATGCCACATACGCGGATTGAAGATCTTCATATATATATATATATATATATATATATATATATATATATATATATATATATATATATATATATATATATATATATATATATATATATATATATTGATATATCGATTCTAGAATGACTTGTCATTTTTACATACCAATTTAATGTTTTAAAGTTCTTTTCAACTTCTAATAAGAAGTTTTCAGAATTTTATAAAAAGTCAAATCAGTGAATATACTAAACTAGATCCATTGATGTTCTACCCCTCCCCTTCTTCTAAATTCATCTTCAATGTTACTGGCAATGATTTCATTGATATTTCTCATACATCGGCTCTCTTAACCATCTATTAAAATACTATTATGCTTTGATTATGATTATTCTTGACTGTGATAATTTTATCACGACATACATAGTTTCTTTCTTTATAAATTGCACATAAAATGTTCGTCCACTAGAATTTCTTGTGAAATTTTTAGTTTATTGGTTCTTCTTTCCTGTTCAGAATAATATTAATATATTGCTTTGTTTAATATTTTTCATTTTCTATGCATATGATGACATGTATATTTTATTTTTAAAAAAAAAAAGTTAATTGGATTGATATTACACACATTTCAATACATAAGTTAAAACTACATAAATTTTATATAATAATAAAAGTCAAACGTGCAAGGCATGTTCTTAGAACTAGTATATATAAATAATGTCTTCAGATCACGCGAGCCTCTATTGTTGAAATCTTGGACAAAACCTTATTAGTAAGTTTATCATCATTACATCCACAACCTTTGAATCTCGAAAGGTTTAATTAAGCATTGTTATTTTGTTTACAATCTCCACAAGTTTGGCGGGGTATTCCTTCACAATATCTCTTGCTTTCATCCTCAACATCTCAAATTCTTGTTTGAGAGCTAAGAGTTTGACAATCTTCAATTGCTTCATTTCTATCAAACTCTTATCTTTGCTTCTTTAGTTGTTTCACAAATCATTATTCTTCCGCAAATTATATCTGAAAGAGCTAAACGGTGACACATGAGAGCTTTTGATTTTGTTGATTTTACATCTTCATAAATCTTCATTTGTGCAACAGTTGAATTTGGTCCATGTGAAGGAGGATTAACTTCACTTTCAATTATTTTTCATTGACTAAGAGCTTTGAGATAACTTATCACTTTATTTTAGATACATTAAGTAACTATATAATGATAAAATTTTATTTCATTACCATATTTGCGGGGAGTCCATTTTTGTCATATATCTCTCATAAAACCAAGTGTGGCTTGTAAGATCACCATATTATTTTGTCAAAACAAATTCCACCTGTTGTTGAGAATTCCTCTTGTATGTATATGTTGGAGGATGAAAGACAAGAGGGCCATATGAAGATTTCCAAATATTGTTACCAACTGTTTCCCCTTAATTACATATATATTGTATATCCTCATTTTGAGGCACAAGACAACATACACAATCACCATCATCTTGACTTTCAAATCTTTCTCAATTGGTTTTATATGAACAAATTGTAGGACCAGTGAGAAAGAAAATCTTATCCTTGTACACCTTTTATCCAAATTTGATTTTCATCATTTCTTATCCGAAGTTATCCTAAGACTCACTAAGGTAAGACATGAAGAAATTGTCCATACAATCTCTTCAATACACACCTAAGTGATCCTTAAAACTACCAAAGATAAACATGCTTCATTTCATTTAACAAGCCAACATTCATTACTAAGGATACTAAAAGAAACATACATGCATTAAGAAATTTCACATAAAAACCATCCTCCAAGACAACCCCCAAGTCACACTTAGTGCAATGTGAAAGTAGCATCCCATACTACTACTCCCACATTAGTGCTCCTTGAAAATTCCCTTAGACTAGGCACATCACATTCATCATATACATAGCTTCCATCATATAAGACATAATATCAACATGCTTCTTTAACAATATACATAAAGTCACATTACTTCATTAACATCATATAATGACTTATTCATACATTTTCATATAAGGACACACCAAGACTCCCTCCAAATGCCTATTTCTTCAATGGATAGATAACGTCTCATTCCACCACTTTCTCTAAGTAGTACATCCATTATAATACTTAGTTCATTGCATTCATTTTTAGGGGCTAGCTTTAACCAACATAGACCATGATAGCTAGACATGGAATCCCGATATTAACCCCTACCGGATGAAAAATCCCCACTTGCCTACGGTAGGGTCGTACTCTTAGCCTTTACATGGATTCTCCAATAGCTGACCCATGTTGGCGCATAATTAAGGGATAAGGAGAGTGCTAACTCATCTCTACTCATGAAGAGCACTCATCTCAAGAGGTACATTGGATACAACATCTCTACTCACGAAGAGTGTCCACCCCTTCTTCGAATCCTCCTGGTGCTAAGCATAACTCCCTTACCGAGTCTTAAACATTCATTGACTATATGTTAAGTGATAAATATTTAGCACCACATCTCAACTGATGAAGATTACTTATCCCTAGAGGTTAATTTTGAATACCCTATCTCAACTCACGAAGAGTATCCAACCTCTAACCTATCGTAGAAAGTCTTGGAAATAGTGAGGTTGCTCTAAACACTTTATCTCAACTCACGAATAGTGTCCACCACAAAATCCCCCTTCTCACTACTAGAGTTCTTTAGGAATAGTAGGGAATGGTCTATACACTTTATCTTTACTCACAAAAAGTGTCTACCCAACAATCTTCCATTTACATTCATAACTTCATTCACACATTCAAAGTGTGTGTATGAGTAAATGTGAGCACACCTTTCACATAATCACCATATTCATAAGATTGACTTCTAAACATGCTTATACCTACATTCATGCTTCACACACTATCATGCTTCACATATACATATACTTCATTTAGACATGACATCTTCAAGACACACATTAACAACTTCATAAAACACCACATGCATATCCATCAAAATCATCACTTTACTTCACATGATATTCCTTCAAGGTCATAATCACAATACACATATTTATACATATATTTTCATATACTTCAAGTAAACACCGCCACCAAAGGTGGACCATACCACTCAAAATCACTTCAATAAGAACTAAACAACATAAATCAACTTACCCTTCATCCTAGCTTTAGCCATCTTTTCTAAATACTTCACAAAATCCTCATAATAAGGCAATAGGTAATCCAAATAAAACATAAGAAACACAACTATAACATTATATATTCAACTACAATAAACCCACTTCATAACCCAAAAGTTGATAATATGCATGAGCATGGGTTCATTGGGGTTTTGACATTAAAATCATCAACTAACATTGAAAATAACATATTTCATTCATTAAAACATTTTCATGCAAAGACCCATGCTTAGAATCCAAAATAGAAGAATTTAGGAAATTTCAAACCTTTTGAAAAAGTCTTTGGAATGACTGCTTTAATGAAAGAAGGTTCAAGGATGAACTATCATACCTTAATGGGATAAAACCCATGAGATTTGGTGAAGAAACTTGAAGAATTTGGTCTTCTTACTTGGATCTTGAAGCTTCTTCAATGGAGGATTTTGGAGAGTTTTTATTTTGAACTTGAGAGTTTTGATTTAATGGGGTAATTTGGGTTTAAAGTGACCTAAAAACCGTCAATAAATAATCCCCAAAATTCCCAAAAGACCCCTAAACTAATTGTACCCTTTTCCAAAGTCTAATTTGACTTTAAAACGACACGATCAAATCTGGGACATAGCTGCGCGTTGCGAGGTCACCTCCCGATCTTGGTTCTGGAATTTATTTTGGGACCAAATGGTTCGTGTTGTCCCCCCATCGCAGGAAATTTTTTTCCTTTTAACAGATGCAGGCGCGACGCGCCCTTGACCCAAGGTCTTGGCTGCTCGGCAGCTTCCTTAGCGAACGTTTGGGTCCTCCTTGGCGACCCTTAGAGTGGTCCCCTGGGAGTCGTACTCAAACATTTTGACCCTTGGTATGTCCCTCTAAGTTCTAGGTACTTCCCACTAGTTTTAGACTCCAAACAGCACCTAAAAACATGCACAAAAAACAAGGACACACTAGCACACACACAAGGCTAGTTTCCGAACGTCTTGGTCGTTCTTTGACGTTTGACTTCCTAACATACAAAACTGACCTCAAACCATAAAATTTCATTATTTCAATAGATTATTAACTCATGAAACATATGCGAAGCTCTAGTTTGGCCTATTTCATTTTGAGGGTTGCTCTATTCTCCCCTATTTAGAAAAAACATTCGTCCTTGACTAACACTAAACAGTCTAAAGGATATCAAGGACTCAACTAGTAGCTCACAACACACATCATCACGAACACAAAATTCATAGTCAATGCACCAAAATTAAAAGGTACATCAACTTCATATCATTAAGCACTTTAAACAACATAAGCAAATTTGGAACTAATTCCACAATTCAAAGTGCACAATTTCTTCATCATTTTCATTTCATTTGTGGAGGAACTACCTTATCCAACATTAGACATGGTCATCATATCATTTCAAATATCAACATATAATAACCTTCAAATCACACATTGGCACATAATCATAACAACCTTGAAGCAATTAAGAAAATATCATTATCTACACATTGACATGAGAAATATAGATTAACTACAAATCTACTCATGAAAGTATGATAACATCAAGATCATGCAAAACATCATATCATCAATAAATCTCATAACATAAGGAGACATGAAAATCATACTAAAATGCAAGACTCCAAAACAAAATCAAACTACTAAGGATTGTGATCTCAAGCTTAAGTAAGAATAGAAGGAAAACATAAGGGTATCAACTATCTTACTACTGAACTCATACAGCCCCACTTAGGGTAAAACCATTTGAAACAAATTAAAACAACCATAAGGAACTATAACTTACCGGGGCTTTCATTCCGGATATGCTCCTTGTTTAGCTTGAAGTGCATATAAACAATTCCTCTTTGGAGCATTAGGATCCGGATCATCATGATGTGCTTGGTTGACCTCTTTCCTTTTTTCCTTGAGGATGATCAATCCCTCATCTTATAACCCCTGTTTCCACATCCAAAACATTCATCTGTACTGGCAAGACACCTACCCAAGTGTTGCTTCCCGCAAGTAGTACATCTAGGCCTCTCAAAAGCATAGTCACCTCCTTGAAAATTTTGGTTGGAGACCTTATCCTTGTTTCCCATGGAAGAATATTAATTATAAACCTCTTCTTAGACTTAGGTTGACTTGGTTTATCCGACCTAGGCCTCTTTCCATCCCTATTCATATTCTTAAGCTTGGACTGCTCAATTTGTTGAGCATACACCATGAGTCTAGAGATATTCATATCATTATGGAGAATTGTCGTGCGACACTCTTCTTCTACCAAGCTAGACACTTCCATAATGAAATTATTCATTCTAGCCCTAGAGTTAGCTACCAAGGTTGGAGCATACTTAGAGAGTTGGGTGAACTTGAGAGACTACTCATTCACACTCATTCCCTCTTTACGAAGGTTCATGAATTCTACAAACTTCCTCTCCCTCAACTCCATGGGGAAAAACCTATCAAGAAAGGTCGTCTTGATCACTTCCCAATCTACCATACATTACCTTATGCGCATCTCATACCTCCATTGATCAAACCACACTTGAGCCACATCTTTTAGTTAATAAGCGGCTAGTTCCACTTTCTCTCTAGGAGACACACCCATAGCATCCACTACCTTGAACACCTCATCTATGAAGCCTTGTGGATCTTCATCCACCTTAGTGTCATGGAAAGTAGGAGAATTCATCCTCATGAAATCTCAAATTCTCGAAGTGGGAGTATTTGAATTAGGTTGAGGTCAACCTCCTAGGTTAGCTTGGGTAATCACATGATTAATGACGGCTTGAGTCGTCATGAGTTAGGTCAAAGCCCGAAGAGCAACTCTTATCTCCATATTAGTCATATCCTTTTTAACATATGGAGACTTGAAGACCTTGGGGCATTTGAGGCACTTGAGGTTCTTAAAAGGGAACTGCCTCATTTACATCCTCTTGGTTAGCTAAAGGGACTTGATCACCCCGAGGAGGAATACTCTCATTATCTACTCCTCCCTCCTCTCTTATAGCAAACCTCAACGTATTCATGTCATATAAACACAAGAGAAGAGGTTGAGAAAAGACACTCATAGAACTCAACTCTATGGCACGACACTAGAGTAATGAAGAAAGTGAAATTTTTATCGCCTTATTGCCTCTCACTCATGGATGTGTCGCGACTCACACCGATGAACAAGACTCTAGTAGACGTGGCTTGTGAGACTTTGGACCCTAAACTATTTCCTAAACCGTATGCTCTAATACCAAATTTGTAACAACCTGGGGCACCCCCTAGAAGTTACACGACATATTTGACCCGTCGGAGGTCTAATACAAGCCTCTTAGCCATCATTCATTTCATAGGTATGAAAAGTAGTGCGGAATTAAAAAATTTCACAACAATATTAATAAGAAACTCCATTTATAAAACTAAGGAACAAGTCTCATCATCACAAGCCAACTTAAACATAGGGTGATGACCTTTTACATTGAAAGAAAATATGCCGTCCTATACAAAGTCTTTAAATCAAGAAGCTAAAAGAAACATAGTCTATGTCCTCGAATATATGAGGACATGCCGATCTTGAGAGAATTCAACTTCCGAAGCTTGACCTTTTACGAAACCACTTTCCCTCAATCTATACTTAAGAATATAAAAGAGCATGGGGTTAGTACAAACATTGAACTGATTATGGCATTATGCAAAAACACGGAAAAGAGGGAATTTTAGTTAAAACAAACCTTTCATGCTATTTTAGTAAAGCTTCATGAAGGAAGTCACAAAATATCACGTAAATCATAAGGTAAAACTTATAACTTCAACATAAGGTCACATTTAAACATAAACCAATATCATATAGACCTTTTCCTATCCAAAGTTATCCTAAGACTCACTAAGGTAAGACATTAAGAAACCGCCCATACAATTTTTTCAATACACACCTAAGTGATCCGTAAGAGTACCAAAGATAAGCATGATTCATTTTATTTAATAAGTCCACATTCATTACTAAGGATACTACAAAAAACATACATGCATTTAGGAACTTCACATAATGATCATCCTCCAAGACAACCCTCAAGTAACACTAAGTGAAATGTGAAAGTAAAATACTATATTACTACTCGCACCTAATTGATCCTTAAGAATTCCTTTAGACTAGGCACATCACATACATCATATACATAGATTCCATCATACAAGACATAATATCAACATGCTTCTTTAACATTATAAATAAAGTCACATTACTTCATTAACATAATATGATGATCCAATCATACATTTTCATATAAGGACACACCAAGACTCCCTCCAAATCCCTACTTGTGAAATTGATAGATAGAGTCTCATTCCACCACCTACATTAAGTAGGACACCCTTTAGAATAATTAGTTCATTGCATTCATTTGTGGGGTATAGCTTTAATCGACATAGACCATGAGATCTAGACATGGAATACCAGTACTAAAGCTTACTGGATGAGGTATCCCCACTTGCCTAAGGTAGTGTCTTAATCTTAGCCTTTACATGAATTCTCCTATAGCTACAACTATGTGGGCGCATAGTTAAGGGATAAGGAGATCGATTCTAAATAACTTATCTCTACTCACGAAGAGCACTCACCTCAAGAGGTACGTTGGATATAACTTCTCTACTCAAGAAGAGTGTCTACCCCTTCTTCAAATCCTCTCGGTGCTAAGCATAACTCCCCCACGGAGGTTTAAACATTCATTTACTATGGGTTAAGGGTTAACTATTTAGCACCACATTTTAACTAATGAAGATTATTTATCCCTAAAGGTTACTTTTGAATACACTATCTCGACTCATGAAGAGTATCCAACCTCCAACCTATCTTACAAAGCGCTTGGTAATAAAGAGGTTGCTACGATACATTTCATCTCAATTCACAGAGAGTGTCCACCCTAAAATCTCCCTTCTCACTACTAGAGTTCTTTAGGAATAGTAGGGAATGGTCTCGACACTTCATCTCTACTCATGAAAAGTGTCTACCATACAATCCCCCATTTACATTCATAACTTCATTCATGCATTCAAAGTGTGTGTGAGTACATGTGAGCACACCTTTCACATAATCACCATATTCATAAGATTGACTTCTAAACATGTTTATACCTACATTCATCATAATTCACACACTAGAATGCTTCACATATACATATACTTCATTTAGACATGACATCTTCAAGACAAACATTAACAACTTCATAAAACACCACATGCATGCCCATCAAAATCATCACTTTACTTCACATGCTATGCCTTCAAGGCCATGATCACACTACACATATTTATACATATATATATTCATATACTTCAAGTAAACACCGCCACCAAAGGTGGACTATACCACTCCAAATCACTTCAATATGAACTAAACAACATAAACCAACTTACCCTTCATCCAAGCCTTAGCCACTTTTTCTCAATACTTCACAAAATCCTCATAATAAGACATAATAATGCAGTAGGTAATCCAAATACAACATAAGAAATACAACTCTAACATTATCTACTCAAATACAATAAACCCACTTCACATGCTATAAGTTTATAATATGCATGAGCATGGTTTAATTTGGGTTTTGACATTAAAATAATCAAATAACATTGAAAATAACATATTTCATCCATTAAAACATTTTCATGCAAAGACCCATGCTTAGAATCCAAAATAGAAGAATTTAGGAAAGTTGAAACCTTTTTGAAAAGTCTTTGGAATGACTCCTTTAATGAAAAATGGTTAAAGGATGAACTACCATACCTCAATACGAGAAAACCCATTTGGTGAAGAAACTTGAAAAATTTTGGTCTTCTTTTTTGGAGCTTGAAGCCTCTTCAATGGAGGATTTTGGAGAAAGAGTTTTGGGGAGTTTTTGTTTTAAACTTTAGGGATTTGATTTGATGGGGGAATCGGGGTTTAAAGAGACTTTAAAAGCATCCATAGACAATCCCCAAAGTTCCCAAAAGACCCCTACACTATTTGGACACTTTTCCAAAGTCTAATTTGACTTAAAAATGATGCGACTAAATCTGGGACATGGATCCCGTCGCGGGATCACCCCAGATCTTGGTTCTGGAATTTATTTTGGGAAAGAATAGTTCATGTTGGCTCCGTGTCGCAAGGCAAAATTTTCCCTTCAAGTGATGCATCTGCAACGCGCCTTTGACCCCAGATCTTGGCTGCCCGACAACTTCCTTCACCAACGTTTGGGTCCTCTTTGGGGACCCATATGGTAGTCAAACATTTTGACCCTTGGTATGTCCCACTAGGTTCTAGGGTCTCCCCACTGCTTAAGACTGCAAACAACACCTAAAAACATGCATAACAAACAAGGACACACTAGCACATACATGGCTAGTTTCTGAATGTCTTTGTCGTTCTTTGACATTTGACTTCAAAACTCACCATACGGACCTCAAACACTAAAATTAATTATTTTAATACATTATTAACACATGAAAAACATGTGAAGATCTAGTTTGGCTGTCACGACCCAATTCGGGGACGCGACTGGCACCCACATTTACCCTCCTATGTGAGCGAACCAACCCATCTAAACCCTAACATTTTAATACAATATCATCAAAAGTAATGCGGAAGACTTAAACTCATTAATAAAAACAACTCAAAACTATTATTAATATATTCCCCAAAATCTGGAAGTCATCATCACAAGAACATCTATGGTCAAATTTCTAAACTACAACTGTCTAAGAACAAAATACTAAAAAGCTAGTCCATGCCGGAAGTTCAAGGCATCAAGACTTGAAGAAGGAGACCCAGTCCAAGCTAGACGCATTAGCTCACCCTGAATTTCCGATGGAGTGAAGACTGGCTTGATCTACTGCTGAGTCGAAGTTGACGGAACGTTTGCTGCATAACACAAATAACAAGAGGAAAACATAAAAGTAGGGGGTCAGTACAACCACACGTACTGAGTAGATATCATCGGTTAACTCAAAATAGGCGATAATACATATCAAGTAATATTATAAATCAACTATAAACTCAACATGTAGCAACAACAAGTATTATAATCGTCAATAAATACCATCAAGTTCATCCATGAGGGCTCAAGCCTCAATACCACACTCATTTGGGAAATAAGTTCATTATGTTGAGTATATTATCATCTTTCAAGATTCATTATCTTTCTTCCTCTTGTGTCGGTACGTGACACTCCGATCCCCTACCACTATGTGTCGGAACGTGACACTCCGATCCCCTATATGTGTCGGAACGTGACACTCCGATCCCCTATATGTGTCGGAACGTGACACTCCGATCCCCTATATCTACGTGTCGGTTCGTGACACCCGTCCCACTAATACTATGTGTCGGAACGTGACACTCCGATCCACTATTACTATGTGTCGGAACGTGACACTCCGATCCACTAAATTCATTCCATCCGTTTCATCAAGCCTTCTCTATACCAAGGCATCATCAATCCCATTACTTTAATTCGTCAAGCCTTCTTTTATACCAAGGCATCATCATTAATATCATAGATTAAAGTTTCTTTCAAGATTTGAGATTCAATGGTTTTCATCATGCTTGTTTTATCAAAATCACATGATCATATTCATACAAACATACAATTAAGCATATAGACAGGTTTAC
Source organism: Solanum peruvianum (assembly GCA_027705065.1). Lineage (NCBI taxonomy): Eukaryota > Viridiplantae > Streptophyta > Magnoliopsida > Solanales > Solanaceae > Solanum > Solanum peruvianum. The sequence continues at coordinate 42,943,264 of JAKWJD010001758.1, read as the reverse complement.
AATATCATCAACACATATTATTCACTACTAAGAGTTCACTACGAATATCGTAATATAAACCATAACCTACCTCCACCGAAGAATTGGAATCCACAAGAAATTTCCCAAGCTTGATATTCTCCTCAACCAATTCGATCGATCAATCTCTCTTTCTGTTCTTTCTCTTTTGTTTTATTCAAACCCCCTTTCCTTTACCCTAATTACAATATAATTAAGTGTGAAAAAGTACAATAAACCCCTCTAATTAACTTAAGGTTACCCCTTTAAACCCCTAAGTAATTAGACTTATTAATGTTAACCCTCAATCTTTATAATTAAGGAAAGAATAGTCAAAAACGACCCTTAAAACGTGTGGAGAAGTCCTAAACTGCCTGGGATTGCGCAGCCTGTGACGGGCCGTCGTGCCTGCGACGGTCCGTCACGATGGCCGTCGCAACCTCCCAAATTCCAGGTGGTCTGCGACGGCCCGTCACCCTTGTGACGGTCCGTCCTGCACCTCCGTCATGACGGTCCGAAACTCGTTTCTTGCACCAATTTCTCAAAAGTTGAAGTGTTTTGCAACGGGAGCTCACGACGGTTCGTCGTGGATGTGACGGAACGTCCTGCAGGTCCGTCACAATTTACAGAGAGTCGATTTTAATATCCAATTTGAAGAATTCTAAGTGTCCTGGAACGACACTTCCTTGACGGGCCGTCGTGACCACGACGGTCCGTCGTGACATACGTCGTTCCAGCCAGTTTTTCCAGAAATGCACTCTGTTGCTCCAAACGACTAAACAGGTCGTTACATTGGCCTATTTCATTTTGAGGGTCACTACAACATCGTTAGTTAAGATGAATTTTGTTCTTGTTAAAAATAGTCGAACTTACTTAATTTTAGTTTTCTTTTGCTTGTTTGTCCCGTCCCGCCAGATTTGCCCACAGTTTTATGATTTAATATATGTTTACATTTATTACAAATAGCTTGTGTTTTATCTTCGTTTTGTGTCATAAATTGCCAAACAACTGATTTTTTAACACGTTCTACCTTAGGCCTAGGATGTACTGGGGGAACTGGGGCAGGACAACGAAAGGGAGCGGGACTAGGAGTAGTAGTAGCCGTAGGTGGCTGAGTTTCATTATCATCATCATCAAAAGTAGGCGTATCAATATAATTATCAATATCATTATCATTATCATTATCACTAGGCAAATCCTCATCAAAATTACCAAAGCGACGTTGTAAATGTTCATGATAAGGATCTAATCCTGAATTACTATCACTATTAAAAATCGTATCATCAACATGTGTATAATCATCCGTATTTATTCTTAATATAGTAGATTTTTTAGTTTTTGATTTAGAAGAACTACCGGTTTTTGCATTATCGGAGGATGTAAAGTTACAAATATTTCTTACACGCTCTAATGCACTTTTTTTCCCCTTTCCTTTTTGAACAATATTTTTGCCGAAATCCATATTAAAAAAATTAAACGTGAGATTAAATATAATACGAAAAATGTTATGCAATTATGCAAATAATAAATCACAAATAAATAAATAATTATTTAAATATAAATGAAACGTAAAATAAAAGTTAGAACGAATGTATTGAACGTCTACTTAAAAAAATAGACGTTTATGACTGCCGAAAGCCGAATGTGGAAAGTTGAAAATTGAATTTTGAAGCTCCAAATCTAATTTCCAAAGACCAAGTAAGGCAATACCGGAATTTAAGATATTATATATTATAGAATTAGAGATTAGAGATAGAGAGTAGAGAGTTGAGAGAGTAGAAGATGAATAGATGATATTGTGATTTAAAAGAATGAAATTTAGGGGTATTTATAAGTAAAAAATGGGTTAAAATGTAATTTTTAAAACTTTAGGGTATTAAAAAAGTTAGGGGTGGGGTAGGGGCCCTATTGGATGAATTTCTCTTCAACTAGCCGTTGGGGGGGCCCACTAGCCGTTACCCAACGGCTAGTAACGGCTTTATTAAAAAAAAATTAACCGGACCGATCGGACCGGACCGGTAATTACCGGAACCGGAAAATTCCGAAATTTACCTAATTCCGTTCCGGTTTATGTTCCAAAACCGGAAATGTCCGGTCCTAACAGGTACTAACCGGTACTGAACCGGACCGGGACGGACCGAATCGGAAACCGGTAGGTACCGGTTCCGCTGCCACACATAGTTAGCATAAAGGTTTGTTGAAAAAATTCAACACAAGTTAAAAACTCATAGCAAATTTTTGTTTAAATTGTAGGGCTCCAAGAACATAAAAAAAGACATCACCTTTTTGAATGGATCAGTTCCAAAATACACGGTCACAATTTTAATAAAAATGTCTTCTTAAGTTTTACCAACATGTAAAAAAATTATTTTTCTATGATAGTAGACTAGGAGAAGAATGTTTAGGAATATGGTAGATTTGAAAAATGTGTTGCTTAAAAGAAGAATGTGGCTCTACTAGATGATATGCTGGTATTTTTTATTCTTTTTAATTCTATGTGTCAAAGTTAATTAAAGCATAAATTTTAAAATTAGATTATTTAAAAAAATTCTGAATTCGTGTAATTATTATTGAGTGTTTTTACTCGATCAATCAGTCATTCAATTTTATGTTTATCACACAACGTTATTTTTATATATTTTGTTACAAAAATAACATTTCACTTAAGTAGTTATCACACAAAATCATTTTCAAAATTTTTTATATCACGTAAAATTCATCTAGCCTTACTAAATCATATTTAATTTTTATATTTTTGTCACATAAAGTCATTTAATTTAGTTCATTACTAATTTTTAGATATGTATTTTTTTCACTAATTTAACTAGGTGTGTTTCCCAATAATGGTTGTACTTGACATTCAATTTCTGAATCACAATATTTTTGTAAATATTAGGGAGCTCATTTTTATTTTTTCTTTCTTTAACTGAAAAGGGAACAAACCAATAATTACACATTGTCTCTTGATAATACAAGAATATCCAATTGTAATGAACTCAATTTATTTCAACTTTCAACAAAATTAATAATTTAAAAGTATTAAAATAATTTAAATAATTCATTAAATAATATTTTTTAAGTTTTTGTGAAACATACAATATGAAAATTGTAATATCAAAATCAAGACATACATATGAAAAATGCAACAAGTAAATATATATGATCAAGCTCGTGGCTTCATTCATTCTACTGGGAGTATAAAGCATGGAGGTTCTTTATCCCAAGCTATATTTATTCTTACAGCTGAAGTTTTATCTAGGGACCTAAATATTTGAAAATGATCAATAGGATATGGCTTATCAAAGTGGACCACTAATATTAATAATCTTGTTTATGAAATATATTCTTACTTTATCTAACAAAGATTTGTTGAAGAAAATGATGGACATCTTACAAAAATATGAAGATCAATCAGGTACCAAGTTTATCATGTCCAGAACCTACACTCTGGATGTGGCTGAAACTCAAAAATCATTGGTGGTCCCAAGCCAACATTTGGTATGGCTGAATACTAAATGAAAGACAGAACATACATACGTTGTGCGTATCGACCCGCGCAGTATTGTAGCTAACGTGTTAAGTATCCCACCTGGGAAGTGCGTTGGCAAAAATAAAACTTAAAGGAATTAGCCTTATAAAATGAAACATTCAAAATCATTTCAAGAAATCTTATGTGAAAATCTGAAATAAATCTAAATAATAATAATAATAATAATAATAATAATAGTAATAATAATAATAATAATAATAATAATAATAATAATAATAATAGTAATAATAATAATAATAAAAAAATAAAATAATAAAAAAAATTAATAATAATAATACTAACAATAACAATGATAATAATTAATAATAATAATAATAATAATAATAATAATATTTAAAACTTCTTAATATTAAATACTGTACTAACTCACTAATTTTATTTATTTATGAAGCCTCTACTCACTGAAGATAGTTGTCGAGATAAGAATTACGATTATCTGACTATTCCACTAACACTGACTAAAAATCAAATTTAGGTGAACTAATGAAATTGGATCCCTCTGGAGGCGAGGAGGTCTCACAAATTGTTTATGGAAAGAATTCTTATTGTGATGCATCACTAAATGGCATCATTACATGAAATGTATTGTATGTAAAAAGATTGAATGAAATAAATAATTGAACTAAATAAATGAACTAAAAAATATCAAAAAACATGATTGAAAATAAAGCAAGAACATGAAGTGAAATCATTAAAGCTTTACGGTGCTATATGCAATAAAGGTGAACACTAAAATAATATACTTTCCTTTTCTTAGGGAGTTTCTCATAACGACAATCATCACTATGAGCCTCGTGATGATATAACGTCTAGTCCTCGTTGCTAGAGTCGTCATATGCGTCTCTAGAGTATAAGAAACAAAACTTATGAATCCATCTTAAAATTCCTTAACGAGACTGGGTAAGGAGTCATCCGAACCAACTACACGATCATACCCATGTTGGTGACGCAATTTATATGGTTTGAGTGATCTTTACTCTTATCTAAATGAGTACTCAATACTACTCAGAATATATGCAATAATGCTAACACTATAAAGATGTCCCACTTTAGGGAAAATCTGAAAATCTAATACTTTGAGTCTAAGATAATCTAATACTTTGAGTTTATGTTCTATAATTGTTCTTTAAAACTTAATTGAACTGAACTTAAATGAACTTGACTATGCTTCGTGTTTTGATCAAAATTTCAAATGGTTATTACCCCAAACATGGATACCTTTTTAAAAATAATAACATTATAAAAAATTGATCAAACAAGATTTTTAGAAACGCATAGTCAAGTTCATTGAAGTTCAATAAAATTCAGTTCTAAAGAAATATTATTGAGTATAGACTCAAAGTATTAGAAAACAACTCAAATCACATTAGTTGTGACACTAGTGTAGAAAAGATTGTGTCACTGTTTGAATGACTCCTTATCCATCCTCGTTGAGGGATGTTTATATGGATCCGTAAGTTAAGTTTTGTTTTCTTTTATTCCGATGAGGTATAGGATGATTCTGAGACTATGGGTTAGATATAGTATCATCACGAGACACATAGTTATGATTTTCGAATGGAGGAACTCTCCAAAAAAAATTAAAACATATTATTTTAGTGTTTTTCTATTATTGCATATAGCACTATAAAGCATTAATAATTTTATTTCAAGTTAATGTTTTACTATTAGTCAGGTTACTTCAGTTATTTTCAGTTAATTTATTCAGTTCAGTTATTTATTTCATTCAGTCTTATTACATATCGTACATTTCATGTACTGACGACGCTACATTATTTATGATGCAGTATCAAGTATTCACAATAGTAGAGTATTAATAGAGGACAATTTCCTTTAACAAATTTAGGATTCCCTATATATATGCCAGAAATGGGAAGGAACACTATGTTGATCTAATTTAAAGAGTAAATCAAAGCTTCAAACTTGGAAAATGAGCATGATTTCTTATGGAGGGAAAGAAATTTTAATTACAAGTGTTATACAGAGTCCCCTTCATGTTTTATCAGCCATTGTTCCCCTAAATTGTGTTATCAAGCAATTTCATAGAAGTTTTTCAAAAAAATTTGGAGTAACAAAGTTAGAGGAAAAAGTAAACACTGAGCTACTTAAAGACAAAGTTTGTTTACCTAAGCAAGAACGAGGATTAAGTTTCACTTCCATGTTTGCGGTGTAACAAGTCAGGTATGCTACACTCTAGTGGAGGTTAGGGACTGAAAATATCATTTGGACTAATTTTATATGGAACAAATACTATAAAAAGTAAATACCTTCTTGAGTTCATTCGAAATGGAATTCGCAACAATGAAAGTATATCCTTGAAATAGGGAGAAAATTGAGTAGTTCTTATTGTGTGAACCTAATGGGTATGCTTCTTCTGTGTGTTTAGATAATTGGACTAAGCTAGTTCAGTATTTAATATGTCATAAGAGATACTTACTTAAGATGCTCTTAGAGAGATAGAAGTTATTTTAACTAACCATGGGTGGGATTATGATTTAATGAGGAGTAGTTTTACTGTTAACATTGTTAAACATGCGCAATCACTTGAACTGTTGTAAGCATAATGATATGGAGATAGACCTTGGTTGACCAAAACAAGCTCAGGAAAATTTATAGGAAAAGTTTGGAGTTGTTGAGAATGAAAGAGGAGAAATCTGATTTTTTAAGAACATTTGGGTGAAAGGGCTTTCTTTCAAAATTATTTTCTTTACTTGAAGGATACTAATAAATTCCCTGTAATTTCATTTCTGCCTCTATCAAATCCTAGAATTTCTTATATTTGTTATTGTTGTGAAGTTCCATATAGGTAGACTATGGAGCATCTCCTTATCAAAGGTAAGTTTGCATCATGTGTTTGGAACACTTTGCTATTGCTATTGGTAGTACCAGTTCATGAAATCAGGTGAGGCAGTTGTAAGGAAATGGTGGGATGCTCAATAAAATAGTAGGTAAAAGGTAATCGTTAATGTTGTTCGTAATATTCTTTTATGATTTCTTTGGAAGAGAAGAAATATTGTTATGCATTAGGGTTCTTACTCTATCATAAAGGTCATTTGGGAATTTAACAACACTCTCAGAAACTTTATGTAATAGAAGTTTTCTTACACAGATATACATTGGAATTTTCCTCACATGGTAGCATTGTTGAAAGTGCACAAACATGTTTTCAAATCTACCATAGTGAAATGGAGTGCACATCCTAATAGTTGGTGAACATTCAACACAAACGAAGTCTTTATGGGCACAAGTGTTAATTATTGCTTTAGGGATCCTATAAGGAGATCTGATTAGTTCTAAGAGGTTGAAGATTTCTAATACTATCGAATCTATAGCTGAGAACAATGTGTCAAATGGCATTAGGGAGCTTGATTCATTGTCTTTGGTTAATATGATCAATAGAGAGTGGGAGATTACATAGACTGTTCGTGGTATGGAGATCAAATTCATTAAAAGATCAAGGGCATTAATGTCAATAAAAGTACAACACTCCTTAACAGAGGGATATGCTCTTGCTGACTTTTTGCGGACCTAGTTTTTCATTTTGGAGGTTCATATGAACTAACACATTTCAAGAAGGGTCCAACTATGGAAAGAAGGATAATCAATTCATATAAACAAAACGTAACTCATTTCAAAATCACTTAAGTAACTACATAACTTGTAATGTTTCAAAGATAAGCAATATGCAATATTTAGCATATGATATTAGATCTAATTCACTATTAGTATCTTTAATGATGGCTAAATTAATTTTGGTTGTTAATATATTATGCACCTGGTGAGATTTTTGATGTGTTTCATATGATATAAAGATAAGACTCGTAAGGTATAGATAACATCAATAATCTATATCTATGTTAAAGTCATAGAACTCTAAAGTTAACTAGGTCTCATTATAATATTGTAGATTTTCATTAAATGAGGTATACCTAATAAGTACATTCATCGGTAATAAACCATGTCTAGATTCTATACATAGAAATATATCAGGTATTATTGCATATAAGGTAAAGTGTTGTGTTACAATTTTTGATTTGTTTTTAGGTGGTGTTAATTAATCTATTAGGATTTCAATCAATCTAAAGTACATTGAAGAGAAGAATGCTAGAATCAAGAAGCGTTAAATTAGTTAACAAATCGATATTCTTGGTGATCTCTTGTATTCGTACAATGGTTCAAAGATTAGGTTTATTACAAATAGAGTTGATTTGAAATATTTTAGAGAAAGATTAGAAATTTATCTCGAGGAGTGACTAACAATATCCAATACCCATAAAATCATGAACTTTGTAAAGGATCAGGAAGGTGGTGATGTCAATCCTACTTGGGATTCAGTCCATTGTCTTATTGACCCAAACAAAGGATGTTGGATTTATTGAAGTCCTGGAAATTCACATGCTAAGCTTGTTAGATTAGCTAGGATATTATTCAGCATCTCATGAAATCAAATCTTGAATTAGGATTACAAGTTACAGGAGGGAACTTACCATGTTCATATAGGACAGTGCACCATTCTCGATAATTAATGAAATGTTAATCAATGGAGCAAGTCGGAAAGGTTTAGAAAAAAATTGAATAATCTAGACAGTCTAGCAAAACGCCCTAATTTGGATTTATTTTAGTTTTCTTTTTTACCTTCTTAATTATTTTGTTGATTTAGATTTGGGACTCAACAATATGGGTTGGGTTTGTACTAGTACATTCTAAAAACATAAATGATCCACCCAGTTTTTTAATAAAAGAAGAAAAAATATATAGAAAAAATAGAACACAAAAATAAATCGAAATAAAGGTCTCACATTTTTGGTAATTTAATAGTATCCGTAAAAGTGAAAGAAATTGGGGAAATAGAGATTTTGTAATATTTATGGAATGGTAGGGAATGATACAAAATAGGGTTAAAAGCGTATGACCCGGATGTTCATTTAACAAAAATATCATAAATTTATCATTTTGTCCCTTCTGATATTAACCCCGAATTGCTTATAAGTTGTGAATTTTGTAAGATTTGAGTTTGAAAGGCAAAAGCGCTAAAAAGTGGTTTTCTATGTTTCTTAGACTTTTGACTGTCAGAATATAATTTTCATCAATTTAATCAGTCCCAAAACATGGAATATTTTCTACGAGAGTTGTCGGTTTCAAATTCAAATTCTTTTTGAGGATTTGAGATTGTATGTTCGAAAATTATGGAAATACCACCTTTGGGTTGACTTTGGTCAACATTCAGGGTCTGGATGCTCGGATAGGAATTCTGAGAAATTCGTCGGATTTGGAGGATGATTTCAGGCCTAGATAAGGCTTGGTTGATTTTTCAGAGGTCGTAAGCTTATTTCAGCTTTTTAGGTGTTGTATCAGCTTCTTATGGTTTTCACAGATGTCGGGTCAAGGAGACCTCGAATTTATGCCCCGCCGAATCCATTAAGTATGGAACATTGAGTATTATTTATTTGTTTGTATGGTTTATATGTAGGGCTTGCGAATGAATCCCCAGTGTTTTCAATGATTTGAGAGTTACTTGAACTTTTTGATGCCTAAGTTTTGTGATCTCCGTTGTTGCGATACGCCTTTCCGCTTTAGCAACCTTCACGTAAGCAAAAGGAAGATCGTTAAACCAAAGGTCAATCTTTCAAGGGGTCTTCTTAAGCATATCAGAGCTCTCTTTACCGATGATCGCTTAAGGAGAGGTGTGTTCGCAAAAGAGAGACCCCCTATTTTTACCGGGTTCGCTTAAGCGATATCAGAGGGGGGTATTGACCTGCAAATTTTGGCGTTTTAGCCCTATTTTCCATTTTTAAGCGTGATGAACCCTTAGAGGTGATTTTTGAAGTGATTACTTGTGCTAAATCATTTAGGTTAGCTTTTATGACTCTATAACTTCAATCCCTTTGATTATTTATATAATTTTACATCAAAATTTTGGATTTTTATTGGCAAATGACGAGTTTTTTCAAGGACTCAAGTTATAAACTAAAATGGACATCGTAAATTTATTTAATTCCTTCTTTTGAATCATTTTCACCCATAAGTTCCAAATTTCTTACGTAATGATTTTCAAGTAGTGAATAAGGATTCAAACCTCATTTTATGAGTTGGATTTTGTTGATTGATCAATGTTTCAAGTAAATGAGTTGGGTATTGTTCTTTTCAGAAGTTTATTATGAAAACTTGATTGATAGAGATTGTGTAGCTTTGGACAATGACGGGAAGACTCAAGTCTCGGAGTGACTAGTTGGTTAAATTAAGGCAAGTGATCTCCAAGAAGACTCAAGTCTTGGAGTGACTAGTTGGTTGATTAAGGCAAACGATATCCTAAACTCTGTAGTCAAGTAGAATTCATGTAGCCCTTCATTGTGTGTGTTGGGTGTAATCGGAATGAGGTGAAGGTTTAATTATTACACTTGTAATCTTAATGAATAAAGGGAGGGTGAAATAAAAATTCTATGTGTTGATCATATTACGTCGTGAATAACCTTGATGTGTCCCCTATATGATTGATTGATCAAACTTATTGATAGCATAATCATGGAGATGAATTAGTTAAATTGTTGTCTCAACCTTATGGTGGAACTTTCTTGTGTGCATTGTTTATTGTATAATGTGATGAGACATGTGATATATATGGATGGGAGATTATTTAAGCTAGTGATATAAACCCTAGAGAAAATGATTTTGTCTAGTGACATGACATATAGCCAATGGAAAATGTTTCAAGCTAGTGATATAAGAACCATGGGAAGTGGTTCAAGGTAGTGATTTGATAATAATCCAATGGGAAATGGTTCTGGCTAGTGATATTGTGCAAGGGTGAAATAGTTCCGGTAAGAGATTGATAATTGTGATTTGATGTATCTTGATTGTTATTTGACTTACTTGTTAGCGGTTATTAATGCACATGTTAAGTGTGATTGATCTACTCAACATTGATATTGGCTACGTGATACATGTTGGTTGTTGAATTGTGACTATTGGACTGCGATTATGGAGCATTCTGAGTTTTGTATTGTAAGAATGTTAGGTTGGATTGTCATCTGTGCATGTTGTGATTTGAGGAGGTTTTGTTAGGAAAAAAGGAGTATTCATTTTCTAACAGGGTTATTTTATTAATTAGATTACTTGATGGGTACTGTGTAGTTGGTACTCACTCCTTTCTTATTTAATTATGTAGGTTCCAAGCAAAGTATCAATTAATTTCTCTTTCTGTCACATATCTGACGCTTGTAAAGGAACTGTTCAGAGGTAGTTGCTTGTTATCCTGGCGGGCCCTCTAGTTCTTCATTTTTTGTTTTATTCTATATGAGAAATAAAGACTTAAGACTTGTGCTTATCTCTTAATTCCTCTCTTTATGTATTAGTGGTTTGTACACATGACAATCAGGATTTGGGGTATTAATAGACTGAATAAGTTTTGCACTTTTATCTTATTCTTAGTTTATGTTTCCACATTTCATTCTTTAAATTTGGGTTGGGGCTAAGTTGTCTTAGTGGGAATAGACAATTGTCATCATGTCTATTTTAGGTTGTTTAAAATGGTATCAAAACCCAAGTTCATAGGTCTCACATGTGTACAAGCCAAGTCTAAGAAGCATATGAAGGAGCAATATGAAGACGTTTATCCTTATATTTTAGAGTCTATAGGAAATGCTAGGAAACTTCTTTTTATTCACTTTTTTTCTTATTGTGTGTGGTTAGATTCACAAGTCGTTACATGTTGTTTTGATAGATGTGGAGGACTAGAGCTTATGTTTCTAATGGTAGAGTGGAGGCAGTCCTTGATCCTATTGTTGAGTGTAACACCTCAAAATTTGGAAAGGTAAAGAAGGACTAAAAATGGCTACTATTTCAAGTCCACGAGACCATTCTATGATTCGTTGAAATTTCTGTGGATCGTAGACTAGTCCCATGAAAAGTGAAAAGAATATTCTTAAAATCAAGCCCCAATAACTAAGATTGACTCGGATGGTACATCGAATGGACTATGGAGCGTAGGGAGTTCAGGTAGAAGGGTCCATTCTTAGTAACACTTTGATTTGAAAGTTGAGGTATAGATCGTAGAAATTTTGACGGCCCATAGAAGTGAAATGTAAGGTTTGCCAGATATTTCAAGCCCCAGTCACTTGACCTATGATTGGCAAGTATTTGGGTCTATGGTCCATAGGTCATAACTCTAGGGTCTACCAACAGTTATTTTTAAACAGTATTTCCACCTTTTCCTATGTGCTTAAAAGCACAAGTTATGTCTTTTTGGCTCTACTGGTAAGCACTATATAAGGTTTTTCATTCCAAAAACTACTCATTCTAAATTCATTTCCCTAATTCCCAAATTCTAACCAAATTCTTCCTCCCATAATTTCTCTCAAACTCAAGGTAAAAGAAGAGGAATTCTACGGTTTTTCAAGTTCAATTCTCCCTTCTTCATCATTGATTAGGACTTCAAGACTAAGTTATGTATGGAGTTTATCAAACGGGTTTATTTCACCTATTAAAGTCGGAAAGACTTTTTCAATTCAAAATTGGTTAGGTTTTCATTCAATTCTTCATGGGTTCTATTTGTGTGGATTTAAATTATTTTAATTTTAATCATATTATGCTTATATAGATTCAATTACATGAGAGCTCCAACCAATTTCATATGAATTTATGCATTCAACATGATTTTGAATATGAACCCTAATTTACATGAATATAGAAAGAAGTTATGAAGTCCTAAATGTTTTCATGAACTTATGCATGTTTTATTAAAGGAATGTCTAATTATATAGGTTGCTTTAATATTGACATCAGTTCACTTGTGAAAGTTTTTCATATTAAGGGATCATGGTTTGGTGAAAAGTTTTCTCACTCATGCATGATTCAAAATTTAAGGAGCTATTCTATGATGCTTTTAGCTCAGATGGTAATTTAGTGGTGTTTTTGAATGGATAATGATAAGTTTATGATTATGACTAATTTTGTTAGGATTTTACTTAGAACTGAGAGGATATTGAGATGGAGGCTCTCATGTTAGTAGATTTTGGGTCTCTAGTAGAATTCTCCTTATCCCTAACTATGTGCACCCGTTGATTGTCTTAAGTGTCATAACTAGTGGATCAACCTAACATAGAAGTTAAGGTCCTTCCCTTGGCAAGTAAGAACATCATTTTTTGGTGTGGGAGTAAGACACCAGATTTCATGCTATAGATAACATGGTCTATGTAAGTTAATACTAAATATCCCACAAATAAACTAAGTTAATCAAGCATTTTATGTTCTCCTTATGTTTTAAGATGAATTAACCATGTTCATGGTTTATGATTTTTCATTGAGGGTATTTTACTATTTTTAACTTGGTCATGCCTTTCATCATTTTTATTATGTCCTTTATAATCACGACTTATGTTTTTATGTGTACTAATGCATATTTGTATCAACATTATTTCACGAATATAGGTCTTTCGAACTCATCTCCCTTCGTTCATGGTTACTTGATCACTCTAGAAATTTAAAGACTTGGTGAGTCATCATACTCCTAGGATTGTGTTGCCTTCATCACTTTCTTATATATTTCTTTTGGATGTTGTGTATGGTGTGCGGGTTACAAACTGAAACTCATTTATATGTAATAGATGGTTCGTCAAGACTATTCTAGACTTACACTTTGATATGTCAAACTCTTCTATAGATATAAAATATTTACTTTTTACTATTTATCTTTTGCATACTGATATGCCCCATTACTATAAAATACTCCATCTTTAAAGTAACTTTTTGGAAATTCACTAATCTAACTAGCATGTTTTGGTTAAGGTGTGTGATGATTGCATACTAATATAAATGATTATTGACTTTTGCATCTTACTAAGGAAAGAGATTGATTAAATGAAGGAAAAGAATTTAAAGATGAGCCATTGACACCAGGAGCAAGATCCAGGTGCGGCGCCCCAACACCATCCTTCCAAACACGAATCTAGCGCGGTGCCCTAGTCTTGTGAAGAGCTTAGGGAAAAATTTGATTTAAAAAGAACTCCTAGTTGAAGTAGGACTCGACTATAGTGTTCCTAACTATTATAAATAGACCTTTAGGGATTCATTGTTAAGGTTCGACTTTTTAATTGGTGTGTAAGCACAAGAATTCAAGTTTGTAATAGGTTTTGATCTTCAAACTCTTCTATTTTTTTGAAAATCGCATGAACAATTGTATTTTGTGGTTTTCTAATAGTATAAGTGGCTAAACGTCATAGTTTTAGGGTTGTATCTACAAATCGTTTGTTGAATATTATTTTTTTATGAATTAATTTTTGGTTTTCAACCCAAGTTACTTATATAGTCTTGTTTTACTACTTTATGCTTGATCACCATAAGATAGACATAGTTGCTAATCTTAAAATCAAGAGAGACAAGATTATATAGACTAGAGAATATAGAGAGATTATCAATCCATAAAGTTGAGGTGATTTTTATTTAAGAGTGAAGCCCAAACAAACAACTCGCTTGGTACAAAATAGGATGAAATATAAATGCTTGTCAATTAGTCTATTTATCCTCGCTCAACGATGTAGTTAGGTAGCTAATCGGTGTAGGGGACGAAAGTTGTGTAGTCAAACTCATATAATTAACCCTATAAATCAGTAACTTGACTAATGAAATTAGTTCTAAGCTAATAATACGATACATGTGATTCAATACATGCTGCAACCCTGGAATTATTTTTTACGTACTTGAAACATCATCTTCAAGTCTTCCACATTTAGTTACATTTATTTAGTTCATAATTAGTCATAGTTAACAATGAATTATCAACTCTTAAAATAGTTACTTTTCCTTCTATTTGTAGAATTAAGTGTTAAATATAAATTGATCATAATTCCCTTGGGAACGATAACTCGTTTATTAAAGAATCTATATTACTTGCGCGACCACGTATACTTGCGTGCATATTTGGGAGGAACAAGTTTTTGGCTCCGCTGCCGGGACTTCGTAATTGATTTATACAATATTCTTAAGTCTACAATTAGAACATTCAGGTATTAATTACTTGATCGTAGCTTGTTTATTGCGGGCACTTGATTTTTAGGTCTTGCTCGGAAAGGAGATCTTGTCGAACCTTACAACAAACTTGAAAGAGTATTACGCCAATGCAGGAAAATGTCCAACCAAGGACGACATGGAGAATTAGGGCTACTTCTTCCCAAAAACATTGATGGGGATAATCAAGATAACTTGAATAACCTGAAAAGTGTGAATAACCAAAGGAACCTGAATGATAAAGGGAACTTAAATGACCAAGGAGCACTCCCTGTCGTTCCTGTTATCCTAGAAAGCCTTCTGCGTGATATGGTAGTCCTACTCATAGTCAATTTGGCATCTAGTATTAGGAAACCTCTACCAAGGGTAGACTTGATCTAATGCAAAACATGGTACAAATCATCTACTCTAATGGGTAATTCATTGGTCTCCACCATAAGGATACTCAAATACATCTTAGGACCTTCATAGATATTACTGATACATAAATCCTAATTGGAGTCTCATCGGACTATGTGAGGCTAACGTTTTTCCCATACTCAGTGTTAGGACCTGTAAGGCGTTGCTTAGATTCGGAACCACCAAGATCCATCACTACTTGGAATGATCTATCAAAGAAAATCCTGAGTCAATTTTTTCCATCCAAGAAAATCGTTAAGCTGAGGGGTGAGATCATAAACTTTATTAAAATCAAGGAGAGGACATGTACCAAGCATGGGAGCATTTCGAACAAATGTTATATGCTTGACCACACCACATGCAAATTAATGACGTACTTGCTTACTCTTTCTTTGAGGGTTTAGACTATAATGTTCATGCTCTTCTTAGTGGTGCACCAGGTGGCCAGGCCCTATCCAGAACAAGTGAAGAGTTCTTAAATTTACTCGATAAACTTTCTAAAGGGAACCAAGGGTATAAGGAGGAAATTATAAAACCACAACCCAAAAGGCTACAGGAATTTTAGATGTAGACCAAGCTACTACCATAAATTTCATATTAGATGCAATGAAACATAACATGGCCTACATTTTAAACATATGGCTCTAAATGAGGCATCGGTATTTATTGTACAACAGACAGACAATTGGTGTGAGGTATGTGGTAGTGGAACTCATGAAACTGAGCAATATGAGGCAAAATCGGATTCCGTAAATTATGTGGGAAATGCGCAAAGGGGTGGGTTCAACAAAATTATGGCAATACGTACAACTCTTGTTGGAGGAACCATCCTAACTTCCCATGGGGTGGGAGTCAAAACCAAAATCATGTGCAAGGGGCTAACCAATATCGTTCTCAAGCGGTTGGATAAAAATACTACAATCCTAACCAAGGCTCAAATCCTAGTGCACCAAACGGGTGATGACCAATGAAGAGCTATCCAAAAGCTCATGAACAAAATAGGGACCAAAATAAATGTTTCGAATAGATAAGAAAGATGATAACATCAAAACATCCAGATGTCCCAAATGACTTTAGAGGAACAAGTGGCGCAAGTGGATAGTTCTTTGAACTTGCGTCCCAAAGGTGGGTTGCTCGGTGATACTGAGCCAACCCAAAGCAATTGCATACAGTAAGTACTAGAAATGGGTTACAATTAGAGGAACTAGCTATTGAGGTAAGTAACAAAGATGAAGGTGGTAGAGGTAGCACAAAGTTCCAATGTTGAGGTACATGTTCCTCAATAGAACTTACCAGCTCCAATTCCATAAAGACTCAAAAAGCAGAATGAAGATGAATGCTTTGGTAAGTTTCTCTCTCTTTTTAAGCAGGTTCACATTAATCTACTTTTGGTTGACATTTTGCAGGGTATCCCAAAGTATGCTAAATACGTGAAGGACACAATGGCTAGCAAAAGGAGGCTCAAAGAGTATGAAATTGTATCACTTACTGAGGAGAGTAGCTCTAGGATCTAAAATAGACTACCCAAAAAATTAAAGATACGGATAGTTTTAATATACAGATTTCAATAAGAAAAAGTGGTCATGCCCGAGGGTTGTCTGATTTTGGGGCAAGTATAAATTTTGATGTCCTTACCTTTGTACCTTAATCTTGGGTTTGGGTAGTCTAAAAAGAACCACTGCATTATCCAACTCACTAATAGATTCATTGTTAGTCCTGAGGGGTGGTAGAAGATATATTAGTTCAAGTAGGTTCACTGATTTTCCATGTTGACTTTATGGTCTTATATTATGAATCTCATGCCAAATTTCCATTCATTTTGGCACGCCCTTTCTTGGACACGAGTAGTGCATTGATTGATGTAGCATCTGGTCAACTAACTATGTGGGCTCATGATAAGGTTGAGGTACTCGATGTTTACCGTGCTTTAAAATTGCCTTCTATCTACGAAGAGTTGTTTGCTATTACTATAATTGACCAAATAGTAGAATCACAAATAGTTTTGCCTGAAGATCCCTTAGAGAGAGTGTTAGTAGGTTATGAGGTAGATGGATATATTGAGGCCCAAGAGATAGAGACATGTTTAAAGCTCGCTTATAGAGACTCAGAAGTGGGGAGTCGAGTCATTAGATTGCAAATTAGATTCTCCACCAAAGCCTTCAATTGAAGATACTCCCAAGATGGAGTTAAAACCTCTATCTTCTCACCTAAGGTATGTATTTTTGGGTACTAATGAAACTTTGCATGTTATACTTTCTGCAGAATTGTCTGAAATAGAGGTCCATGCGGCATTGAGCATATTAAAGAGGAGAAACAAGGTGATTGGATGGCATATAGATGATATTCATGGGATTAGTCAGGCGTTGTGTATGCACAAAATCTACAAAAAACATGATCACAAAACAAGTGCAAAACATCAACGTTGGTTAAATCCTTTGATGAAGGAAGTGCTAAAGGAAAGAGGTCATAAAGTGACTAGATGTTGGAATTCTGTACCAATCTCTGATAGTAAGTTGGTAAGTCTAGTGCAATGTGTTCCTAATGATAGAGTAATGACAATGGTAAGGAACAAAAAGAATGAGTTGATTCCTACGAAAACAGTGAATGGTTTGAGAATTTGTATGGATTACTAGAAACTAAATGATGCCACCCGAAAATATCACTACCCCGTTCCCTTCATTGATCATATGCTTGATCAACTAGCATGGAAAGAGTATAACTGTTTCTTATATGGGTATTTCGATTACAACCAGATTTTAATTTTCCCTGAGGATTAGGAGAAGACCACGTTCACTTGTCCTTATGATACCTATCAAATGCATGACATTCTGACTTTGCAATGCACCGGCGGCATTTCAAATATGTGTGATGTATATTTTTCATAATATGGTGGAAGACTTTGTAGAGGTATTCATGGATCATTTCTCAGTCTTTGGGAATTCTTTTGAGGTATGTCTCCAGAATCTTGAAAAAAGTACTTACAAGATGTGAAGACACTTAGTTCTAACTGGAAAAAAGTGTCATTTCTTTTGTTGAGATGGGATGGTGTTGGGATACAAGTTGTCTAAGGCTGGTCTTGAGGTTGACAAGGCCAAGTTAGAAGTTATTGAGAAATTTCCCCTCTCATTTCTATAAAAGGGGTTCGTAGCTTTCTTGGTCATGCAGGTTTTTCCCGGCGATTCATGAAGGATTTTTTCAAGATTGCAAGAGCTATGTGTAGTCTTTTAGAGAAGGAGGTGAAATTTGAATTTGATGAGATGTTCTTGAAAGATTTTGAGATGTTGAAGAGGAACTTAATTTAGGCTCCCATCTTAATTGCTCCTTATTGGGGACAGCCATTTAAACTCATGTGTGATGCAAGCAACGTAGCAGTGAGTGCAGTGTTGGGACAAAGGAAGAATAAAGTGTTACACTTGATATACAATGCAAATAAGACCCTAGATTCTACACAAACTAATTACATCGTGACTGAGAAGGAGATGCTAACTCTAGTATTCTCCTTCGACAAGTTCAGATCGTATTTGGTAGGTACTAAAGTGATTGTTTTTACTATCCATGCAGCTATTAGGTACTTATTCAACAAGAAAGATGATAAACCAAGATTGATTTGATGGATGCTGATTCTCCAAGAATTTGATCTTGAGATCAAATATAGAAAAGGTACTGAAAATCAGATTGTTGATCACCTATTTAGGTTGGAGGACTTCTCATAGGTGAATGAAAGTGAGAAAATCAGGGAACAATTTATGGATTAACAACGGATGGTGTTAGATATATCTTAAGTGTCATGGTAATGCAGACATTATGAATTTGATAGTAAGTGGAAATTATCCTCTGGGTGCAACCACCCAACAAAAAAAAGGCTCAATAATGATACTAAGTTCTATATTTTCGATGAACTATTCTTGTTCAAGCAAGGGATAGACCAGGTAGTGAGAAGATACATTTCGGAGTATGAGGTTCACAAAGTGATTGAATGTTGTCATGCCAGTCCATTTGGAGATCACCACGGAAGAGATCTCCTTCTCATAAGGTACTACAATCTAGCTTCTTTTGGCCCTCACTATTTAAATATTCTATTACTTTTGTGAAGGGTTGTGATAAATTCCAAAGATTGGGTACTATGTCAAGAAGACATGAGATGCCACTAAGCAATATTTTGGAGGGGAAAATCTTTGATGTGTGGGGTATTGACTTCATGGGTACCTTTTCACCATCAAGTGGAAACCAATACATTCCTATGGTTTTGGATTATGTGATCAAATGGGTTGAGGTTGTCGCTCTTCCTTCGAATGATACAAGGGTGGTGAAGTACATCAAGAAGCATGTCTTCACTCACTTTGTCACTCCAAAGGCACTCATAAGTGATGGAGGTAAGCATTTCATAAACCATATAGTTAAAAATCTTCTTGGTAAATATGGAGTTTGGCATAAAGTTGTGACCGCTTACCATCCTCAAATGAGTGGCCAAGTGGAGGTGTCGAATAGAGAAGTGAAGAAGATTTTGAAGAAAATGGTAAATGAGCAGAGGACAAATTGGTATAAGAAGTTGGATGATTCGTTGTCGGCATATAAGACTGTGTATAAGACACCTATAGGGACTTCTCCCTGTCGCTATTTCGGAAAGCATGTCATCTTCCAGCTAAATCAGAACAACAAGCTTAATGGGTGATTAAAAAGTTGAACTTGGATCCCCAGCTAGCCGTTGAAAAGAGAGTGAATCAGTTGCACGGACTTGGGAAATTTAGGCTCCACGCTTATGAGAATGCCAAGCTTCTAAAACTACACGAAGAGGTGGCATGACATTAGAAATTACAAAAGAAAAATACAAAAAGATAAATCGTGTCACGACTAAAACTAAGACGCTGAGTGGGAGACAACCCACCATTATAATATCACATAGTATGGTTGATGCGCAGTTCATGGGAGGAGAAACCACTCAAAAAAATTGAAGAAATACGCTGAAAAATGAAGTTTGGTCGTAGATCAAGCGCACCACGCCAGAGGCTAAGTACTGAGGCCCATTTTGGGTGCATTGACAGTGCATCGTGCCAGGCCTCAGTCACAATGATGATGGCTAGCACATATTTGGTGCATTGTGCCAGAAACACTGGCGCAGGACCAACGCCCTACACCTAACAAAATGTATTGGACCCAAATCGTGAGCATTATTAGCGTGTTGCACCAAGTTGGTATGCGCGATTAGGGCACGCCACCCCGTAGCCGGGCATTGAAATTTTTAAAATTAATTTTGAATTCTAGGGGGGACACACTTAAAATCCAACCTTTTAAAACTCACCTACCCAAAATCCACCCACTTTGCGAAATCCTCTCTCTCTCTCTCTCCAAACTGAGCCTTCCTCCCAATTTTCTCAAAACCCAAAAGTTTTTCTTCATCTTCTCCACTTCTTCTCTTCCCTAAAATCCTCTATTAAACCTTAAATAAACCTTTTTCCCTTCCCTTTCCGTCAACTCTAACATCTGTCAACCCATCGTAACCCACAAATTTTCAAAACCCAACCACCCCACTACCCACCTAACCCCCACCTCCCTTTTCCCTAAAATATTTCTTTTCTATTCTCAAATTCTTCCATAGTTGGGTGTAAAAATGGCTACTAAGGGTAAGAGTGTTACTAGTAGCTCAAGAACTAAGTGGAGTCGAAAGGGAATGGTTGTCGAAAGTTCTAGCTGGGAACCCATAAATTTTTCATCCCAAAAATTCAGTGACTAAGCGGTAATGCACTATGGTAAGGATTGGTACGCCCACCAACAAGAATCCAAGTACATAGGCGATGAGTATGTTAATTAGGAGCGATTGCGCCGCAAATTTCCCTACAATGAGGCCAATATAAATTCTTTGGGACTTCGATATTTCTTCATAGATCTTGTGAGTGCAATTTAAGTTTAGTTTGTGAATTTTACGCCAATTGGAATACTCATGATGTTAAAAAAAACGAAGGATTTATTAGAGATAGTTGGGTGCAATTTTCTATTGAAACATTGAACGATTTTTTGGGTACTCCTAATTGTGATAATGTTGATTTTCTGGCTATAGTTGAAAGACCCTTTATCATGATATTAGTCAAACTTTGTGTGGGGTGATTTTTTCGCAAGGTGGGGACAGGTTTAGAGACACAGAACCCCACTTAACCTCCATTATGGGCACTTCAATTTAGAGGCTTGCATTTGGTTAAAAATTGTGTGTATAACCTTACTACCGTGTAAGCACACAACTGATGTTACTTGGGGAAAGTCGTGTAGATATATTGTTTAATGAAGGGCTTGCGATGAATGTGGGGGCTATTTTAAAGGAAAATATAATTAATTTTAGGAACAATAATAGATGGCAGTTCTATATGGGATAATCATCACTAGGTACCTATGGGCCTTAATGATTAAGGAGGAGGTTTGTGATTTGTGTCCCCCCCCCCCGTCTAGTGTGAGATATGGTTGATGTCACGCGCAATAAAGCGCATGATCCTTCCCATGTGGCTGTGTTGACTATTATTGATAGGCAAGCTCGTGATGATAGTTGGATGCGGTGTATGTTTGGAATGGTTGAGTTGCAATTGTGGTTAGGTGGTCATCCGGTGGCTGAGGATGAAATGGCGACACTAAATGGGTGTTACCCATTGACGGATAGTGATGTACATGTGTTGTATGGGGATGGTTTGCAAGAACCAATTGATGATGATTATGGCATTGTTCATGAGGAGGATGGCTCGGAAAAGGACGTATCAGAGGCTATGGGCACTAGAGATGATGATATTGACGCAGCCTAGAGGCTGATAGGGAGTCATATTTTAACTTTGCACTTTTTTTATTTTGCACACTGTCGACAGTGTTAGGTTTAAGTGAGGGGTGGAAGTTGAACTTCATTGTACATAGTTTACGTTTAAGTGGGGTGGAAATTGAACTTCATTGTGCATAGTTTACTACTTAATCGAGTCTTTTTGTTTTTTTAGAAGGGTGTTTTCGGTTTTGTTTACTGCTTTATCGAGTCTTTTTGTTTTTTAGAAGGGTGTTTCGGTTCTTTTCCTGAGTATAGTCCCATTGAACCGATTAGGTGTAGGTTTATTACTTTATTGAGTCTTAGAGTCTTCTAGGAGTGATGTTTCTCGGTGATGGATGAATGACGGTCGTCTTAAGGGAAAATTAGTCGTTAGGAGTAGAAGAGTGAAAGTCATCTCTTTGCCACTTGGAAATCTTTTCTTGATAGTTGGCTACACTTCATAGGTGGTAAAACTTTGTTTGAAATAGTAAGATGGTAACCTAGAAAACAAACATAATTTCATTGTGACTCTAAATGGAAAATAAAGAATTTGGGCTTAATTGTGTGGAAACACGTTAATACATTTCATGTGAGCATGCTACAAGTATTGGAAGATATTTGTTTAGTTTATGAATTGAATAACATCTTGAACTTGCCCCAAGTGTGCTTAAGCAATAACTTGTGTGAATTATGGAATATGATTGAGGTGTTTCTTTGAATAGCTTAGTTTGAATTTTCCTTGTATGTTGATATATCGTGGTTTCACGGTATTATTAATACTTTTTCCTTAAGTTTAGTGTGTCCAAAAGCCTTTTTATGCTAATTTTTATATAAGTTTCTCCTTATTTGCAGGAAATCTGTCCAATGATGAATGCGGAGGTTTTTGAGCGAAGAAATGCAGAAGAGACCACGTACGGATCTTGTGACGGTCCGTCATGCTTGTGACGGTCTGTAGGTGGCAGCGTAGTGCAGCTGCTGAAGGAAGATGGGGAAGTCTGACCAAGTGTGGGATTACGGAAAACTTGACGGACCATCGTAGCTATGACGTTCTATCCTGCAAGTTCGTCATGAAGATCAGAGAAGTAACCCCAGTACCCATATTCCAAGAGTTCAAGTGTTTTGGAACGGAGGCCCTCGACGGACCGTTACGCTCGTAACGATCTGTCATACCTGCCGTCGAGGGTAATGTAGAGAGCAGCAGAAGAAATTTCATCAAGTATGGGACGACGGAGTCCATGACTGTTAGTCGTGACCACGAGGATCCGTCGCGATGTCCGTCGATCCAGCCGCGTTTTTGACAGATTTCCAGCAAATAGAGTCCTTGTTTAATTAGGTTTCTTATTTTTTATAAATAGTTCAGAAAACCTCGTTTTTGAGGTTAGACTCTGGATCATTGTTAGACCTTTGAATATTGGGAGACTCTTGATTATTTTGTAGACACTTTGAGAGATTATTGATTATCTTGAGACTTTTATCATTGATTGTTGGTGACTTTTGCTGATTAATCAAGTGAACTTTTGGATTTTACTCTTTCTCATCGAAGTAAGTGCATGAATTCTTATATCACATATTTGAATGTTGTAATTATGACTATGGGTAATTAAACTCCATAAATAGGGTTGTGGGAACCATAGGCTAATAATGAGGTAAAACCTAACTAAAATAACAATTCTAGAATAGTGTCTTGCATGTATTGATAATTCTTTCGTTTAGAAGTCTTTTTAACGGATGGCCAACGTTAGAACTTGCCTTAGTGCTACTTGCCGGACCAAGGAGGTAGATAATAGGAAAAGAATTATCAACATAGATTTAGTGTATACTATCTAATAGGCTAGTATTTATTGGTACGAGGTAATAACTTAGTCAAATATCGAATACGTTTCTTAATATGAGGTAAAGATAAGGGTTAGGATAGCAACACACATAGCCGGACCAAGGTGCGGAGTGAAATTTTCTAGATGTCGGACCCAAGGATTTAGAAATACATAACTTATCACTTTGCATGCAAGATACTAGGAAACAATTGTTATAGTTAGACTTATCAAGTTATGAACCTGTGGGGAACACGTAAACCCTAGTTACTTTGATTAATTGATTAAACTCCAACATTCGAAGCTGTTAGTTGTCTCATTTTATTTTGCTAGTTATTTTCATTTATTTAGGAATAGAAACCCCCCTTTTTTATCATTTTTGCTTTCCAAGGAAGTAATTGACTGAACAATAGTAGTAATAAATTGAAGTTAAGTCTAAACTACTTTCCTCGTGGGAACGATCCCAACCTCACTAGTTGGGTTATTTACTTGACACGACCGCTTTACTTCTTATTTGAGAAGTAAGTTTGAGCTTATCAAATTTTGGCGTCGTTTCCGGGGACAGTAGCTTTTAGATTAACTTAAACTTATTACTATAGTTTAGTTGATATTTTCTTGATTTTACTTTGTTTTATTGTTTTTGATTCGTGCAGAACCACCCTCTTTGTATGCCAAATACACGGAGAGGAAGAGAACCCATGTTTCCCTACGATCACGAATTAGAGCGTACACTACGCAACATGAATAGAATCTTGGGAATTAATGATGTTGATCCAAACCAGAACATCCCAGCTCCGGTTGATGTTCATGGTCAGTTGTTACCCGATGCTCCGGGTGAACACCAACAGAGGGGACAAAATCCCGCTCCATGGCCCCAAGCATACTACAGAGGCTATGACAACATAGCAGACTCCGATAGGCCACTTGTCTTGCCTCCTCTACCACCAGGCCACACCTTCGTGGTAACTAGTAGCATGATGCAAATGCTCACTGCCAGAGGTTTGTTTTCTGGGCAACCTTCTGAGGATCCACATTCCCATATAGCTAAGGTAAGGGCAGTATGTAAAAGCTGTGTAGGGAGGCCTGACTTGGACTTGGATGTAATAGGGCTTAGACTGTTTCCTCTCTCACTGACGGGAGAGGCTGCTATATGGTTCGCTGAGCTCCCTTACAACTCAATTTTCACTTGGAACCAACTAAGGGATGTTTTCTTAGCACGCTACTATCCGATCTCCAAGAAACTAAACCACAAAGACAGAGTGAACAACTTTGTGGCACTACCAAGAGAGTCAGTTAGTAGTTCTTGGGATAGATTCACCTCGTTCTTGAAAAATATCCCAAATCACTGTATAGATGATGAGTCACTGAAGGAATATTTCTATCGAGGACAGGATGATAATATTAAAGCGGTGTTGGACACTATAGCAGGTGGATCTTATGAGGAGTGCCCTTATGCTGAGATTGCTGAAAAATTAGAGAAATGCTTCCAGAATAATAAAGCTTGGAGTACTAGGAAGTCAGATACTGGGAGAAATACTTTCACAGTACAGTCCACTCACAGCCCAGCCACAGATGAGATTCGTGAAGAAATGGCTCAGATGAGAACTGAGCTTGGATTGGTACTAAAACATGTCACTGGGGTACAGAAAAGATAAATTCAGTCAACTACTTGTCGAAACCACCGCCACAAAATGATGAGTGTTATTATGAGGAGGATTCCTATGCGGTAAATGAGCAGACGGGGGGTTTTCGACCAAGTGACTAAGGCTCTAATCAGGAGAATTGGCGCCAAGGTCAAGGGAACCAAGGTCGGAACTATGGTAACTACAACCGTGAGGGTCATTATGTCCGCGATGGAAACTATAACCGCGACAACAACTTCTACAGGGGTAACTATGGTAATAGAAATGACAGGAATGGGCCCTATGTTCCTCCTCAAAATCGTGAAGTTACTTCTAGGGATGGTGGAGATAGTATGGCGCGAGTTGAGGATATGTTACACAAAATGTTGAGGACGTTCGATGCTAGTGATGAGCACATTAAAGAGTTAAGGTGTGATTTAGCAGGTATTGGGCAAAAAGTTGATACACATGCAATATCAATTAAGCAAATCGAGTTGCAAATGTCCCAACTATCTGTGACTGTGAACACACGGCAACCGGGCACTCTTCCTAGCAACACTGTCCAAAATCTGTAAAATGATGTTACACTATATGGCAATCACTACTCGTGGTGGTAAGCAAACCATTGACCCATTTATGCCGTCTAATGAGGAAAAGGTGAGAAGGAATGATGATAAGGTGGTAAAGGGTAGTGATGAAGCAGAAGAGAGCATTGGGAAAGATACTGAAGTCCCTATGAAGGTAATTCCCATGCCTAGACCACCACCACCCTTCCCTCAGAGATTAGTGAAAAAGACATAAGATGGTAAATATCGGCGTTTTATAACAATGCTGAAGCAGTTTTCTATCAATGTCCCTTTGGTAGAAGCTCTTAAACAAATGCCCATTTATGCCAAGTTTATAAAAGATCTGGTTACAAAGAAAAGATCGGTCACTTTCGAGGATGATGATAGACTGCAGCATTTTAGTGCTATTGCTACAAGATCTCTCGTACAAAAGAAAGAAGATTCAGGTGCATTCACTATTCCTTGTATAGTCGGGTCATTACATTTTGCGAAAGCATATGTGATCTGGGGGCAAGCATAAATCTCATGTCCCTCTCGATTTACAAGAAGTCGGGTTTGGGTGACCCAAAACCCACTGCGATGCGGCTATTGATGGCTGATCGAACAGTGAAAAGGCCTATAGGGATACTCCATGATGTGCTAGTAAAAGTGGAGTGATTCATATTACCGGCAGATTTTGTTATTCTTGATTGTGAATTCGATTTTAAAGTGCCTATTATTCTTGCGAGGCCATTCCTTGCTACAGGTAGAGCCTTAGTTGATATGGAAAAGGGGCAGATGAAATTTCGGTTGAACAATAAGGAAGTGACCTTTAACATTTGTAGGTCCATGAGGCAGAGTGGTGAGCTCCAAGCGGTATCTGCTATATACCACAACATTGGTGAAACATCTGAAACACAAATAGAAAAACGTCTAGGTGTAGAAGCATTAGCGGCAGTGATAATGAATTTTGATAGCGATTGCATTAAAGAGTATGAGTCATTAGTCGCGGCTCTTGATAGAGGTGATGTTCGGTTTAAACCGAAGAAATATGAGTTAGATATGAAGAATCGCGAGTCCCCACCCGCGAAACCATATATAGAGGAGGCTCCAAAGTTAGAACTAAAAGCTATCCCACCTCATCTTAGGTGTGAATTCTTAGGAAATGGTGACACTTTGCCGGTAATCATTGCATCAGACCTGAATGAACAACAAGTTAAGAGTTTGGTGAAAGTGCTAAAAAGGTTCAAAAGAACTATTGGGTGGACTATTGCGGACATTATTCGGATCCCTCCTGGTATTTGCTCTCATAAAATCCAACTCATGCCTGATCATAAGCCAAGTATTGAGAACCTGAGACGCTTAAATCCTCCTATGCAAGAGGTCATGAAGAAGGAAATCATTAAGTGGTTGGATGCCGGAGTAATCTATCCGATCGCCGATAGTAGTTTGGTATGCCCTGTTTAGTGTGTACCTAAGAAAGGGGGAATGACTGTGGTCCCCAATGAAAGAAATGAACTTGTTCCAATGATACTGGTTACTTGATGGAGGGTGTATATGGATTACCGCAAATTAAATTCATGGACTGAAAAAAACCACTTTCCTATGCCCTTCATGGATCAGATGTTGGATAGACTTGCCGGAAAAGGGTGGTACTATTTTCTTGATGGATATTCGGGGTATAATCAGATTTCTATTGCACCAGAAGATCAAGAGAAAACCACTTTTACTTGTCCATATGGGACCTTTGTGTTCAAAAGAATGTCGATTGGGTTGTGTAATGCACCCGCCACATTTCAGAGATGTATGATGTCGATATTTTCCGACATGGTGGAAGATACTATAGAAGTTTTTATGGATGATTATTTTGTGGTTGGTGATTCATTCGAGCGGTGTTTGAACAATTTATATGAGGTCCTTAAGTGATGTGAAGACTGCAATTTAGTACTGAATTGGGAAAAATGTCATTTCATGGTGAAAGAAGGTATTGTTTTGGGTCATCGCATTTCAGAAAAGGGCATAGAGGTTGATCGAGCTAGAGTCTAGGTAATAGAGAGACTTCCCCCACCGATCTCTCTGAAAGGTGTGAGAAGCTTTCTTGGGCATGCAGGTTTTTACCGGATATTCATCAAAGACTTTTCAAAGATTGCACATCCATTGTGCAAACTGCTGGAGAAAGATTGTAAATTTTATTTTGATGAATCCTGTCTTAAAGCATTCGGTGAGCTAAAAGAAAAATTGATGTCTGCACCTATCATTATTTCTCCGGATTGGAACAGTCCATTTGAGGTGATGTGCGACGCTAGTGGGGTTGCTCTTGGTGTAGTATTGGGACAAAGAAAGAACAAAATCCTTCACCCCATTTACTATGCTAGTAAAACCCTAAATGAAGCTCAAAAGAACTACACAGTGACTGAGCAAGAACTCCTTGCAGTAGTCTTTGCTTTTGAGAAATTCTGCTTCTATTTGCTAGGTACTAGAGTTATAGTGCATACTAACCACTCAGCATTGATATATTTGATGGCAAATAAGGATGCAAAACCTAGATTTATTCGTTGGGTATTACTGCTACAAGAATTTGACTTTGAAGTGATGGATAGAAAAGGAACTGAAAATCAAGTTGCTGATCATTTGTCCCGTCTAGAGGATGAAGCTATGAGAGAGTTGGGGGATAAGACTGACATTGATGATACTTTCCCCAATGAGCATGTATTGGCTGCTTCACAAGACTTGATTCCATGGTTCGCAGATTTTGCAAACTATCTGGCTAGTTATATTGTTCCATCGGACCCATAGTTATATAGGAGTTGTGCCGACGGGCTTATTCGGCGTTGTGTGCCAGAATGTGAGATGTTGAGTGTGTTGGAAGCATGCCATTCCTCACCCGTTGGTGGACATCACAGTGGTATCCGAACCGCTCATAAGATATTACAATGTGGTTACTATTGGCCAACTCTTCATCAAGATGCTCATGAGTTTGCTAAAGCATGTGATCGATGCCAACGAGATGGTGGCATTTCAAGAAAGCAAGAGCTCCCTCTAAACCCTATTCTTGTGATTGAGTTATTTGATGTTTGGGGTATTGACTTTATGGGCCCTTTTGTGAGTTCTCATGGAATGAAGTACATTATAGTAGCGGTTGATTATGTATCTAAATGGGTCGAAGTCATCGCCCTCGCAAACAATGAAGGGAAGAGTGTCACTGCATTCTTAAAAAAAATATATTCTCTCGTTTTGGCACCCCAAGAGAAATTATTAGTGATGGGGGCTCCCACTTCTGCAACATATTTTTCAAGGGGTTATTGGAGAAATATGAGGTTCGCCATAATGTGGCCACTCCTTACCACCCTCAAACTAGTGGGCAAGTTGAAGTGTCGAATCGGGAGATCAAACAGATATTGTCAAAAAAAAGTGAACGCTAGTAGAACGGATTGGTCAAGGAGGCTTGATGATGCCCTTTGGGCCTACCGGACAACGTATAAGACTCCCATAGGTATGTCTCCATACCAACTTGTATATGGGAAAGCTTGTCATCTTCCGGTTGAGTTAGAGCATAAAGTCATGTGGGCTATGAAGAAGTTGAAAATGGATTGGAGCGAAGCTGCAGAACAACGGTTAACTGGGTTGAATGAACTCGATGAATTTCGCCTTAAATCTTATGAAAGCTCATCCCTATACAAAGAAAAGATGAAGAAGTACCATGACAAAAAAATTGAAAAAAGAGAGTTTATGGTCGGGGATTTGGTTCTTTTATTCAATTATAGGTTGCGCTTGTTTCCGGGCAAGCTCAAGTCTAAATGAACTGGTCCTTACTTGGTTACCCAACTATTCCTCATGGAGCAGTTGAGTTGGAAACTAAGGAGGGTGTGGGGTTCAAGGTAAAGGGACAACGCATAAAAATCTATCTCGGGCATGCTGAATCGGCAAATGAAGTGATTGAGGCATAACATATTGATGAAGTCTGAGTAATCAAGTGTCCTCAGTCGTGCCGCGACATTAAATCAGGCGCTTTTTGGGAGGCAACCCAATACTTGTAGTTTTTCTTTCTAGTAATGGTAGCATTTTCTACTAATGGGTTTTTAATTTGCAGGCACATCACCAGGAAATTCTGCAGAAAATTACTCTGCAGCAGTCACTGACGGATACAGAGACGGACCGTCGTATGAATTCGTCGTGCCAGGTACGTCTTTCTGTTACTTTCAAACTAGGGCACACGCGACGGAACCAACGACGGATCGTCACATATGAGACGGACCGTCGTCATGGAATCGTCGCGTCCTTAATGAGGCATACCCGACCCGACCCGGCTGGGGGTTTTAAAAACAAATTCAACATTTAAAACACCGACGACGATGCTTAATATGAGGTAAAGATAAGGGTTAGGATAGCAACACACATAGCCGGACCAAGGTGCGGAGTGAAATTTTCTAGATGCCAGACCAAGGATTTAGAAATACATAACTTATCACTTTGCATGCAAGATGCTAGGAAACAGTTGTTATAGTTAGACTTATCAAGTTATGAACCTGTGGGGAACACGTAAACCCTAGTTACTTTGATTAATTAATTAAACTCCAACATTCGAAGTTGTTAGTTGTCTCCTTTTATTTCGCTAGTTATTTTCATTTATTTAAGAATAGAAACCCCCCTTTTATCATTTTTGCTTTCCAAGGAAGTAATTGACTGAACAATAGTAGTAATAAATTTAAGTTAAGTCTAAACTACTTTCCTTGTGGGAACGATCCCAACCTCACTAGTTGGGTTATTTACTTGATACGACTGCTTTACTTCATATTTGAGAAGTAAGTTTGAGCGTATCATATGTCTCCAAATAAAATATCTCTAGTTTATCCCCATTGAGACTTGTAACCTTGATTTTGTTCTAATCCACTTAATTAAGTCTAATCTATTTTGTTGATATCATTAGTTTGATCCCAAATTAATCCCTAATGCACTATGTTGAGTTGAAGAAAATGATAACTTTGGTTAAAATGGATAGGGTGGAATTTCTTGGTTTTGTGGATAAGAAAGAGAAGTGGTACAAAAATGATACCCCATAAGTTCTAAAATTTTGTGATTGTCCCTGGTCCCTTGGGACATTGTGAACTTCGACAAGCCTAAAAAGCCTAAGTGAAAGGTGGCTAGTCCGAAAAAAATGATAATATAAATAAGGAGAAGAGGAAAAGGGGTGTGCACAAAAATAAGAGCTCAAGTGAAAGTGAAGGAAAGATATTGAATTCAATTGGAAAACATATAATAGGGAAAGAAAAAGGTGTGAATGTTAGCAAGGAAAACAAAACATGTGCATTAGAGAGGATGAGTCACTAAATTTTACCCAAATGTATCTTCCCTTACCTAAAGCTGACATTACAACCAAATGAAAGTCCTCTTGATTCTATGAGAACACTTTGTGGAAATTAAAGTACACCAAGGGCAAGATTATGACATGTTAGGATATGTGAAAACTTCATTAGTGAGTGTGAGAGTGCATGTTATGAAAAATGGCCTTATGATTGTAATGTTTTGTTATTGGTGTGAAAGAAAGGCTATACTTATATTGGTGAGGTCATTCACAAAACATGTTTGGTGCTTAGTATTGTTTAATTTGTCTCTATAATATTGCATTAGCTCAAAATTATTTAAGAAGAGTCATTATCGAGGTTGTGAATTGTTGATTGGTAGACTATCACGAAGAGTTGAAATTATTGTATTTCGTGTGTACCACAAGTTCATGATTAATTATGTATGGAAAATTGTAAAACAAGGTAAAGAATCTAAAGGTTTAAGAGTGTGATTTGATGAGATAGAGTTTGTTCAAGAACTAACAAATGTTTGAGTGTGGGGTAGTGATCCTGGGCATATTTATATGCCAAATTACACAAAAATACCCATCTTTAACATAAGTTTTAGTACATTCACTAATCTAACTAGCATGTTTTAGCTAAGGTTTGTGATGATTGCATACTAATATAAATGATTAGTGATTTTTGCAGGTTACTAAGGAAAGAGATTCGATTCAAGGAAGGAAAAGGAGTTAAAGTTGAACCACAATGCAAGGACAGAGATCCAAGTGCGGCGCCCCAGCACCACTAGCGCAATAACTTGATTGAGGCAACTTTTGGACACACTAGAAGCGCAACGCGCCAGCCTGCCAGGCGCGGCGCGCTAGTTTTGTGCAGAGCTTTAGCGAAAGTTGATTAAAAAGAACTCCTAGTTAAAGTAGAATTCGACTATAGTGTTCCCAACTATTATAATTATATCCTTAGGGCTTCATTTTTAGGGTTCAACTTTTTAATTGGTGTGCAAGAGCAAGAATCCATGTTTGTAATAGGTTTTGATCTTCTAACTCTTTTATTTTTCGTGAACTGTTTGTTGAATATTATTGGTTTATCAATTGATTTTTGGTTGTCAAACAAGTTACTTCTATAGTCTTGGTTTACTACTTTATGCTTGAGCGGCATAAGATAAATATAGTG
This sequence comes from Solanum peruvianum, assembly GCA_027705065.1. NCBI lineage: Eukaryota > Viridiplantae > Streptophyta > Magnoliopsida > Solanales > Solanaceae > Solanum > Solanum peruvianum. The sequence continues at coordinate 42,911,091 of JAKWJD010001758.1, read as the reverse complement.
TCTGATATTAAAATCAAGACAAACGAGATAATATAGACCAGAGAATATAAAGATATTGATCGACTTATTAAGTTGAGTTGATTTGTGTTCAGGAGTGACGCCCGGACAAACAACTCGCTTGGTTACAAATATGATGAAATATAAATGCTCACTAATCATTCTATTTATTTTTGCTCAACGATGTAGTCAGGTAGTTAATTGGTGTAGGCCAAGAGAGATGTGTAGCGAAACTCATATAATTAACCCTATAAACTAGTAACTTGACAAATGAACTTAGTTTTAAGCCAATAATACGTTAAATGAGATTTAATACATGATGCAACCCTGAAATTGTGTTTTACTTGCTTGAAACGTCATCTTAAAGTCATTCACATTTACTTATGTTTATTTAGTTCATTATTAGTCATAGTTAACAATCAATCATCAACTCTTGAAATAGTTAAATTTACTTTTGTTGCACAATAAAGTGCTAAATATAAATTCATCACAAGTCCCTTGGGAACGATAACTAATTTCTTAAAGAATCTATATTATTTGCGCGACCACATACATTTGCATGTATATTTGGGAGCAACATTTATTACTACGTGTATATGTATATCAAGTGTCTTGTATAGACCCTGTTAGTGTCTTATACTCCATCTCACATCTAGGGTGTACCTTTGGTCATGATATTGAGACCCCAACTAGGGATAGAGGTAGGGACAAAGTTAGAGGCCAAGATCGTGGAGTAACACTGGCTAGAGTTCGTGCATGTGGACCAGTACCTGCCAAAGGTCGAGCTAGAGAGGTCTCTCTTGAGACACATGTTGATATTGTTGAGACTAGGTTCCTCCCTAGTTTGGATCTCATTTATTTTTAGGAGACTTTGTCAAAGAATACTTTGTGTGCTAGAGAACTTATTTTAGGGTAGTGTAACAGGTACACCACAGGGTTCTCAAATGAGGGCTTTGGTTATTGTTGATCAGGTGGGTCAGCCACCAATGGTTCCTACACCGCTGGTGGTACACAAATTGCTCCTGAGATTATTTTGATTGCGGTTGATCAACAGTATTATAAGAGTTTTTTGAATATGAAACCAAACCAATTTCAAGGTGGTAAGAGTTAGGATGCTTATGAGTTCTTGACGTTGTGCAATGAAATGCTTGAGGAAGTGGGTAAAGTGGATTATCGTGGTGTAGGATTGTTGCACTTCACCTTTGTAGATGAGATAAAGGGTGGTGGAGGACTTTTATAAGGTATAAACCAGTAGAATCTCCCTTACGGAGTGAGACGTGTTCTCAGTGCTTTACAAAACTACTTTACTCCTTAAAGCATTAGATAGGAAAGTCAATTGAGGTTTGAGAGCTTGAATGAGGGAAGTTTGTCTGCGATTGACTATAAGGACCATTTCTACGAGTTTCTAGGCATGTTATGACTATTGCTTTGGATGAAGTGGAGAGAGCCTGCAGGTTTGTAAGAGGGTTAATTTTCTCCACTAGATCGTGTGTGTTTAGAACACAAAAGAGAGATGGCTTCCTTCCATTTTGTTGTGAGAATCACTAAAAAGGCAGATTTTATGGTTTTAGAGGATTTTAGGAAGCCTCAAAGGGCTTGATCGCCTGGTCAATTTTTTGGTGCCTTATTTGTAGGAAGAGGTTCGAATAGAGATAGTAGTATCTCTTTTGAGTTACGCGGGTTTTCAACCTGAGGATCTAATGTTTTGGCCGAGGTGGCCATAGTAGTCCGTCTAGTTTGCAGCAACAATTATTTTTGCCAAGGTCTTGATGAGTGTTCTTGAAGTTTTGTTTTTGTTCTTGAATGAGGATGTGTTTGATAAATTCTTGAGAAAAAAAATTTATATTTGAGGGTTGTTTTTTAGTAAATTCATGCGTATTTATGTTGGGTATTCTAATTTAAGTGAGATGGAAAGAAACGACTCGATTCTAGGCGAATTAGAGCAAAAAATTGATTAAAAAACTCCATCGGAGAGTTCTGGGGAGGGGTTGGGGCAGCGCACCCTAGATGCGCTAGGGTGGATGGGGCGGAGCCCCAGAAGTGTGCCAATATCATGCCTCTGAATTTTAGGGGATGGCGCCTCGTGCCAGCAGTGCGTCAGGGTTGCCTGTCCCCACTTCTTTTTCGTCGGGTTGTCCCGTTCGAGTACCTTTAAAGTGTATCTTCACTCCCTTATAATTTTAAATACTCTAAAATACTTCTAAACACATAGAAATCATTCATAACATTAATCATAACCTTGAATTCATAATTCAAATTCAAGGTAGTCTTGAGATTTTTTAGAACATTTTGAGAAAGTCCTTTGATTTTTTTTTTAGGAGTCTTCTACAATTTATAATAAAATGATTCAAGACTTGAGTAGGTGAATATGAGAATGAGGAGAATGTATTCATGAGTCTACATTATCCTTGAGATCCTTCATATCATTAACCATAACTCTTGAATGCATAATTCAAATTCAAGAAAGAGTTAATCGTAGAGTTTAAGAAAGTCTTTGAGTCAAATTATGAATCCTTTGAGATAAACTATTGATTTGATATAAGTTATGAGGAAGTAAGTATGAGAGTGAGAATATTTGTACACATGAGTTTCTTATTGTGTTTTACACCCTTGAGTCGAGTCGTTCATGCCCATAAATTCCACATCAACTCTATAAGTTGAGTATCTTAGAGAGGAGTAGTATCTTCAAGTTTTAAGTCTTGAGTATTGAGTTCCCAACCCCTTTAAGATTATATTTTTAATCATGGGACTATTATATGTTACCCATAAAGATCCTTGAGTTGAGTTGTTCATACCCATAATTTCGTATGAACCCTATAAGTTGAGCATTTTTTAGATGAGTAGTATCATGGATTCCCTGATTTGAGTTGTTTATGCCCATAATTTTGCATGAAACCTCTGAGTTGAACATTCTTTCATTGAGTAGTATTATTGAAGTTCTTGAGTTCTAAGTTGTTGAGTTCTGAGTATTGAGTTCTATGTATGGCTATTGAAAACCTTGAATTGAGTCATTAACGTCCATAATTCAACATGAACCATATTTTGAGAAGTCTTTTACAATTTTTTCTATACTTTTTTTAAGGCTTGAGCACTTGAGTTGACAAAGAGAAGAGTTCATTTTCTTTAAAATGATATATGGGAACTATGTATTCCCCAACGTATATGTTTTCACATTAAAGATGAATGGAAATACCAATTTACTAAAGAGTTTTGAGCAGTTTTGAGTACCATCTCAATTAAGACGAATATTTTTTAGTAATAACTCAAACCACATAAATATTTATGCTTTAAAACTTATGATCTAGTTATATTTTTGGAGTAGTATTGAACACTGATATGGGAGAGAACTCAGATAACTCACAGCACCCATAAACCATGTAACCGACATGGGTAGATAGGGTCATACTTTTTAGATGATTTATTATTTCTACTTAACATAGACAAATGGATCCACTTAGTTAGTAGATCTTATACCCCGGCAAAGTATAAGATAGTTCTAGCAGCATTCGCATAGCTCATAGTGATTGTTGTCGATTTGAGAATCTCCCATAGAGTTATATTGTAATTTTATATGCAAGATGAGTTATTGTTGTATTCTTCGATACATTGAGTTGCTATCTATTGTTTTAAAATCTTTTCATATATTGCATCTCTTATTATTGTTTTCTCTTGAGTTAAGTATCCAGAGTTGAGTAACCAGAGTTGAGTATCCAATATTAAGAATCCAGAGTTGAATATCTAAAGTTGAGTATCCAAAGTTGAGTATTATATTATTAAGTAGAATTATGTTTCACTGAGTTGAACATCTTATTATTGTTGAGCCCTATTTCTCTGAGTTGAGTTGAACTATGTTTCATTGAGTAAAGTTGAGTTGAGTTGTTGAGAAGAGGTAAGTATGTTTATTTTCCATCAGTTCAAGCTTATGTTTATGCTTTTGAATTCTTCTTATATGCTTGTACATTTCATGTACTGACCTCATTTGGCATGCATCTTTATTGATGCAGATACACGTAATCGGGGTCATCAACTGAAGCTTCATTGATACCACTTGCAGTTTGAGTTATCTATGGCGAACCTCCTTGCTTTCAGAGGATTCCATTTACTTTCAGTTTAGTCAGGATGTCATGTGTCTTGTTCCAACTTCCATCTTCGTCATATAGAGGCTTCATAGATAGACGCTAGAGTTTGAGAAGTCTATTTCATATTTCTTGTTAAATGTTTTTAAGACATGAGTTACCTATTTTTGGCTAGTTCAATGTTCTATTAAATTTATAGTTAATCATTTGAGTTAAGCTTTGTATTTGAGTTCAATGAATTCTATTCAATTTGAAGATTTTGTATGCTTGAGTTAGTCTTTCGTTTCTAGTCTACCAAGATTCTCTTGGGGATCAGCAATGGTTCTCGATCATGTCCAGGATTTAGACTCAGATCGTTACAAACTCCTATACAATGCGAATCCAAATTAATTGAGATTTAATTTGATATTGCACACTGAGTGGAAAACCAAAAATAGATGCACGAGGGTAGATTATATGAATTTTGTGTTAAAAAAGTTTTAAAAAAATTGCAAGGAAGATGTATAAGATACTTGTCTATGCATGTGGGGTAGGATAGAATGAAAACAAAAAAAATATCTATAAAAGACTAGTTAGAGTCTGCATGTATGTTTGCCCCCAACCACACCACTAGAGATGACAAATGGAGTGGTGAGGGAGTTGCGGGTAAACTCGTATAAACCTTTAAAGACTTCAATCTACACGGCCTTGTAAAAAAATTTGTTTTGAATATACCTCAAATGAACATGCCACATAATTTACTACTTTTTAATTTAAAGAACTATAAATAATATCCATGTTATATAAATTCTTTCCAACATAGTTGTTACTCTACTTTCCTTTTGACAATAATGTTCACCATGTAGATTAAAAATTTCACAACGTATGCTAAACTAGACTCAAATTCAAAAATAATCTAAGTTTTTTTACAAATAATATGACGAAGTACTCTCTATATACTTTTCATTTGTTTGTTTTTTCTTTTCTAGATGCAACTAGTCATAATTATTAATAAATGTAAAAAGGTTGAAGTCCATATTTTTATGAGCTTAAATACAACTATGTATGTTAAACTCGTATATTTCATGTGGATTTTCATGTTTTCCATTTTGTCCATATTTATATGAGGTTAAATAGGTTGAAGCCCATATTTACCTATGAAAAAATTACTTGGATGAATGTCTTTTAATAAATAATCATTGGTTTTAGAGATATTTTTATTTATAACTATTTATAGTTATATTATGGTAAATCTACAATATGTATTTAAAGTGAATTAAGTATGCAATATATATGTATATAACTATTTTTAAAAATATATTACGGTTAGTTGACACATTATATTATAAGTGTATTAAAATGTTTGATAAATGTATTATCCATCAATAAAATTTGTATTATATGTGAATAATAAATTGCTTTTTGTAATATGAATTAAAAGTGTATTATAAATGTATTAAAAGTGATAAAGTGAAAAAAAAATGTTATTGCTATAAGTGGTAAATATTTTTTATTTGTAGTATATTTATGTAGGTTTCCTTACCTATTTAAGAAAAGATATGAGCGATCTACTATCATGAAAAAAAAGGATCCATTTCATTTATATGAGCTGAAATTGTCACCCCTACGCAATATAGCATTTTTCATTCTGTGTACAAGTAGGTTTATACTTCTTTTGAAAAAGTTAAATTCTCAAAGATGAAGGATCGATCAATTTAATTTGGAAAAATCAATAAAAATAACACACGTCAATGTTTCCCTTATTTACAATATCCCCTTCAATTTCTAAAAACCACTAAAATTCCTTTTTTTAATATATCCGAGCTACATATCATGTATCCTATTTACTTTATAATGAATCTGAGCTAGTTTTTAATCTATCTGAGCTACATATTATGCATCCGATCTAGTTCTTAATGTATCCGAGCTACATATTATGTATCAGATTGATGTTATAATGTATCTGAGATACTATTTAATGTATCAGAGCCACATTTATGTATCCTATTTGTGTTACTTTTTAAGAGATTAATGTAATTACAAACTAAAGAAGAATAGATTGTAGTTTCATGTTAAAACTGTGGAATTTATGTAAGTTTTACTCTTCGGCAAAAAGTTAATTTCTCAAAGAAAAAATGATCGGTCAATTTAATGTTACTTTTTGGGCAAAAAATTAATTTCATCTATTTGGTACAGGAACACATTACATGAAGAAGGCTTAAGTCATATGCAGCCCCATGAAGTTGTTCGCATATTTCATTTGAACACCTCAACTTATCTTTGTTCCTATTGAATACTTTAATTGTTCAAAAGTCATTTCTATTAGACACAAAATGCTGATATGTCAAAAAATGTATACCACACTCTCTTTGGGCGCGTAAAACTATTGAAAATAATATTTTTTTTTTCTTTTTTTATTAACTTATATACAAAAACTACTAAAAAAGTAAAAAAATTATTTCTTTTGAAAATGAAGTCTTCTTCCCCGCTTCCTCTGCCATTTTCATCTACCATTTTCATAATTTTTTTACACATACAAAGCACACCCCACCCTCTTCACCTATCTGTTTCTTTTACCGTCTCCAATTCTTCTTCTGCTTTTTCCTTTTTTTTTATTTTTTAATGTAGATCTGCATATTTAATATTTCGACAAAACTTCATTTATTCCGGCGAAATAAATATGGATTAATAAAAATTTGTTATTATCTATGATAATTGCAATAAATAATTACAAATGAAAAAAAGATAAATGCAATGAATTGAAGGTTTTGATGATATTAAAATGAAAAAGAATAGGTATTTAGCTTGGGTGGATGGTGTATTACCGACTTTGATGAAACGAGTAAGATTTGATGAAGGAAAAAAAGATGTGAGTTGATCAATGGAGAAGAAGGAAGAGGTGGGATGATGGTTTACTAGGTTGTCGGGGCCGGCGTCGGCGTTGATCGATGGAAGAGCGGATATGGTTTTTGAAGAAGAAGAAGACGCAGGGTAGGGGGTTATTCAAAAGAAAAAAATTATTTTCTTAAAAAAACATTTTGGATTATTTAAATAATATTTTTAAAAAGTTGAATTTTAATGCCACGTGTCATCATTTCATTGGTATATTTATCGTGTGCCAGCGTTTGAAATACACGCATCTTAATGTTTTAACTGATTGTCATTTTATGTTAAATAGGTATATAATTCTTAAGGTTCAAGTTCAATAGTTACAAGTCTAACTTAAGGTGTCCAATTAAAATATGCGAACAACTTTAAGGGGCAGCATATGACTTAAGCCTATAAAAAATATGTTTCAATTTTCTTATGTTTGGTTGGTCAAAATGTTTGAAAATGTAAAAAAAACAAATATATATTAAAAAGGGATAATTTGAAAGATGTATAATTCAGTAATTACTTTACGTTATTTTTATTTACACTAAAAATAGGCAAAAGTTAAGTCATTAAGCTTGTCAAAAATTATAGAAAATATACATTAAAATATACAATATATCATATCTATGCATGAGGTATACCTAGACTATACATTATGATATCACTCTACATGAAGCAAACACTAACTATACTAAAGTACAAATTGACTTTACAATCTCGATCAACTCAAAATAACCTCTAATTAGTCAAAAACTTTAGATTATGAAATTCTCTCAATGTTTTGAGTCTTTTAATATATAATTTGCTCAAAACGATTCATGTTTGTGGTACGTCATATTTTAAAGAAAAGAAACAATGGAAAAAGGAAAAAGAAGACTATACGGGAAAAAAAAACTAAGATAAGAAAAGGAGGATCAAGGAAAATGAAATAGAGGTCATTTGAAGCCATTAATGGCGAACTGGGAAGGAAGATGAAGCAGTTTTCACTAATTTTAGCAATTTTAAATTTTGGTAATGGAAATAGCCGAATGGCCATTTCTTTTAATAAGGAATGCCTTTTTTTTTAAGTAAAAGAAAAATAAATTGCATATATATCATTCCAAATTATCATTGTTGTTTCTTTTCCACTTACTTGGAAATATTAAAATAAATTGAAGTAAACATTGGATCGAGTCATGGAGGCCCAAATTTACTTTAGGCAGACTGAGTTAAACTAAAAATTGAGCTGTTCATGATCTGTCCAATTTTACCCACTCCAAATCATTAAATTTAACATATTGTTATTTAAATTTTATAAGCCAAATTAAATTTCAATTCAAAAAAAAATAAAATGAAACGATAAATCCTAAAAAAATATATAATAGATAATAATTTATACTTCAAAACTTCTATTTTGCCCATTGCTACTATAACCTCTACGAAAATTCTATTACAAGTAAAACGAACAGATCCTCGCTTAATTGAAAAATGGGTGCATTCCTGTTGTACTTCGTAGTTTCGTACAACAGTGTTTTTAATTTATTTTTAAAAAAGAGAGAGAGCAAGAAATCAAAATTATGACTTCATATGGCAGGCCAAACGGGCCCCAAGAATTCACACTTGGAAAACGTCAAATTGTCAAAACAAAAATGAACAAGAAGTCAATTTTTAAAAAAAAATTACAGGAGAAAGTTGACCAAATATGCAATTTCCTAGGCACCAAGCTCAAATGATGTATACTTCCCCTAGTGTAAAGTGATAAATGCATTTACAAGTGTCGTATAGCATATAAATAGATAGATATATTGTTTGAGGATTTCCTATTTACAACAAACTCCACGCCATAATTAGAGTACGATGCCATATATCAAGTTTCTATTATACCTACAGAGTGATTGATGACTTATGGGCAATGTCATAAACCGAGATGAGGATCTCTGCACCAATCAGTATAATAATAAGCCATTCGAGGAAATCTGACTTCCTATTTTGAAGAATTTCTTGAAGGAATCGTATATTGTGCTGCACACAAATATCAAATTGTTAACTACTGCATTTACTCAATAGTTGAGCTGCAAACATGGAACATGTCAGGGCAAGGAAAAAAAATTGACTTAAGGTAAATCAGTAAAAAGAATAATTTAGAACCGAATAGGGCGAATTGACTATAGAGAATTCATGTAACTCAACCAATCTATCTTTGGAATTTGAAGCTTCAGTGATTTTGATTTAAGAATGGAATACCATACCTCAACAAATTTCAGCTTAAAGTCTAGGCTTGCAAATCTTTGAGTCAACTCAAATTCATCTCTGAGATATTCCCAAATTTGAGCATATTTCGCATCCTTCCATGCAATATCCGATCTGAAAACAAAAGAAACTTCCATATGATACCAAATACAGAGCAAACAAAGTGTTGCCTACCAAGAAAACTACTGTACATGTAAAAACCAGGTGTTGCCTTACAATGAATTCACGCAATGTCAAACAGAAATTATCAATAATTCCAAGAAAGACATGTTTAAAAATAATAATAATAATAATGGTACGAGGGCCACCTTGCGCATACCTCATTTATGTAATATGTATCTGTAACATACCACTAAGACATCAAATACCGGATAACTCTATCTACCAAAATATCAAATACCAGACATCTACCAAGACTTCAAATACCAACTGGCTTCACTCAATCCACCAAGGCTTAGGCATACATGAAGAAATCACCTAATTTTTTGCCACTGCTTGGACTTACACCCCTAGTCTAGTTTGCACCCCCTTTATAGTCCAGTAATACGCCATGCCCTTGGCTGCTAAGGGTATTCTAAAATGAATTACTAAGACTAGACATGCTTATTTACCTATGTATATATATGTGTATTTATATACTAGTTTTTAAAATGTTTCTACTTGATACTATGATCTTTCTTCTCTGCAGCAATCAAACTGGATCAACTAAAATTGGGAAAGTTAATAGTTGGAAGAAAGGTCAATTCTTCACTTAAAATCAATATCTTGAAAAGTCGCTCTGAAATTCATGATATAACCATATTCAAAAGGATTCAACTATAAAATCAAATTGGGAAACTATTCGAGAAGAGAGGCCTCTCACAGATGATGAATTGTTGCAAAAAGCCAATTTGACCATAGATTTTGAAGAGGTAGCAAAAAAGGAAGAAATTGACTGGAAGCAGAGGTCTAAAGTCCAATGGTCAAAGCATGCGGATATGAACACAGTTTTTCCACAAAACTGCAACTTCTCACAAGAGATTCAACTGCATGGAGCAATTAGAAGTGGATGGCACTACAATCCAGTATCTAGATAGTATCAAGGAGGTTGTGCAAAACTACTACAAAGGTCTTTTTTTTTTAGAAAGAGAACTACTACAAAGATCTGTCTGAAAATTGGAGACCTAATTTTAGACTCTATGAGTCTTCAAGAGTTCAAGAAGTACTGATGAGGAACAGATCTGGCTGCAGAGAGCCTTTGAGGAGGAAGAGATACTAGAGTGTTTGAATATATGTGCTATGGAGAAATCACCTGGATCAGACAGCTTCCCAATGGTGTTTTTTCTAGAATTTCTGGAATCTACTGAAGGAAGATACTACCAAGACCATCATCCAACACTTTCATTTATATCAGGTCTTTGAGAAAAGCTTCAATGCAACATTCATTGCTCTGACCCCAAAGGAGCCTGGAGCCTCGGAGATAAAAAACTTCAAACCTATTAGCCTAGTTGGGGGTGTAACAGAAGATGATTGGCACAGAGGCTAAAGAAAGTATAGATAGATCGGCCAACAAACACCAGATGGCATTCATTAAATATAGACAAATAATGGATGCAGCATCATAGCCAGTGAACGCATAGACTCAAGATTGAAGAGTGGGGTCCCAGGCATAATGTATAAATTGGATATTCAAAAGCTTATGACCATGTGAATTGGGGCTTTCTTACTGAATATTCTCAGGAAAATGGGGTCTGGAGACAGATGGGTGAAGTGGGTAGAATACTGCATTAAAATAGTCAGGTTCTCTGTGCTTGTGAATGAAGAACTTATTGGTTTTTTTAGCACCAAAAGGGGTTTGTTTGAGACAGGGTGATCCTATCTCTCCTTTCCTCTTCATTCTGTCGATGGCAGTCTTGATAGCATGATGAGAATAGCAGCTCAAAAAAACATGGATCAGAGGGTCCAAAGTTGGGGACAGTGTAGGGAGAGAGATGGAAGTTGGTTATCAGTTGTATGTAGATGACACCATCATTTTTTGTAAACCAGTGGCTGAATTGATAAGCTATATTAGAGTGATCCTTGTCTTGTTTGAAGCTGTAGCAGGGTCGAAAGTTAAATGTTAACTGGGGGCTGAATTTAATAAGCTGTACTAGAGTGATCCTTGTCTTGTTTGAAGCTGTAGCAGGGTTGAAAGTTAACTGTTAACTGGGGGAAGAGCAGTTTAATCTCAGTGAATGAGGCTCACCAGACTCAAGATATGGCCAGCATCCTGGGATGCAAAAGAGAGCATTTACCCACAACTTATTTGGGTTGACCCTGGGAAGCAAACATATGCCTTAAGAGATTTGGGAGAGCGTCTTGGAAAGAACAGAACAGAAATTCTCCAAACGGAAGGCTCAGTACTTGTCCTTGGGTGGTAGACTGATCCAAATCAATTGGCTCAGTACTTGTCCTTAAGTGGTAGACTGATCCTAATCAATTCTGTCCTAGATGAATTACCCACTTATGTGATGTCCCTATTCCCAATTCCATCAAGTTGTGAAGAAACTTAATAGTTTAGAAGAGATTTTCTTTGGCATGGAAACAAGAAGGGAAGGGTTACTGCCTGGTTAACTGGAAAACAGTAATGCTGAATAAAGGAAGAGGAGGATTGGGGGTCAGAAATCTCAGATTGCAGAATGAGGGCATCTGATCCTTATGGTATGGGAGTTTGGAGAACAATCAGAGGCCACTGATGGAGAAGCCAATCTTAGCTTTAAGATAGGCAATAGAAACAAGACAAAATTTTGACACGATGGATGGATTGATCAATCACCACTCAAAGAGAAATGTCCAGATGTTTTTCAGATATGTGGTAACACTGAGGCCAGAGTGAGTGAGTGCTGGTCAGTACAGGATTACAACATCTAGTTCAGACGAACACTAAATGATTGGGAGATTGACGGAGTGGCCTCATTACTTGGAAATCTAGGAGGAAGCAACATTGTCACAATAGAGGCAGACTGGGGTGGGGGGTGGGGGCGTGGGGGTTTGTACTCTCTACCATTGGAACTATTTCTGGAAAAGTACCATCCCCACCAAGGTAAAGTGCTTTACTTGACCAGTGATTAAGAGGGCATGACTAACTCAAGAAGTTCTGTAGAAGAAAGGGAGACAGTTCCTAGGTGCTTTGTGTGTAACACTATAGGAGAGACAAACAAGCATCTCTTCCTACGTTGCGGCTTCAGTTACTCAGTTGTGGAATCTCTTCCTCAACATAACAAGTTACATCTGGACCATGCCAGAGCACATATCAGATCTATCAAGTAGTTGGATTAGGAGGGGAGGTAGTAAGAGTCGGAAGAAATGGTGGAGATTAGTCCCATCATGCATATGGTGGTCAGTATGGCTGTAAAGAAGTGGTATAGATAGGCCCAATTTCATTCATAAAGTGAAAGGGAATTGCATTGAATCCTTACTTTTTTGGTGTAAACAATTGTGTACAGTTGATATAGATCAGATAGTAGACCAAATAGGAAACTTGTAATTGATAATATTCCATTTTGGAGGTGCCCAGCATGCCCTTAATACTTAATACTGAAGAATACAACCTTACCTGTTTCAAAATATGAACTCAACTATAAAAGAAGAAAGATTGAAAGAGCAGACACGAAAAAGTTACAAACTTTTTCCAGAACATGAATGACTAATTGGGGTCAACAATTAACCTCTGTTTCTCAAAAAAACGGCCCCCAGTTCTTGGATTGAAATAATAATAAGTATTAGAAAAAAACAAAGCACATTTCTAGGCCGCTTCCACTTTACAAAAGTTCCCTAGTTCCCAGATAGAAAAAAGTTAATTTCTATACCATACTCTTCCAAATCACAATATTGATATAATAGGGATACAGAAAAAGGAAGAAGAAATAAAGAAATTCATGACATAGCTAAATAGATGCAAATATACCTCTCAAAAAGTCCAAGCTTAAGAATCACATCAGCAAGATTAGAATTTGCCTTGCCAACCAGTTGGAAAAGCTTTTTTCTCTCCATTGTGAAAGTTCCAGTCTTTTCCATTCCACGATTGATGTCCGTAAACTCCGCAACCATTCCATCAACCTGGAATGGCAGAGGATAACAGTCAGAAAGTTACTACAACTAAGAACCTTCTCAGGCTGATCACATATAAGTTGGAAGACACCTACTTGGCGAACATAATAATCAAGAGCAATACTTTGACCAAGAACACTGCCAATGGTTCGGATACCATCTATATTCATATATTGCAACATTATGTAGTCCAATCCACCTTGCATCCATGTGCTCAAAGTTGGCTTCTCTCTTACCTCATACTCTAAAGTTCCACAAAATAGACATCAGTGAGTGTCCAGAAAACTTTTGTTCTTAAAAGAGATGAGAGAATTGAATCTCACTCAAAGTTGGTAAAGAAACACATGAGATGACTTAAATAATAGATTCCAAAAAAGACTAAGAACACAAATCTACACAAATAAGGGAATGATCAGTTACATTTTTTTTATGACAAGGGAAATCCGTAGCCTCTACCCTTTGGATGCGCCATAGGGTAAAAACCTAAGTTGCTCGGACTCGGGTGCGGGTATCCGAGACGGATGCGAATCCGAGAGTCGGATTCGGCGAAATCCAAATTTTAAGATTCATGGGTGCGAATCCGAGTATGGATACGGGTGCGGGGATACTCTTGTCACATGATTTATATCCTCAACTTTCCTTAAAATAAAATAAAGTTGTATTGATTTTATTAACTTTAGAATGGAGTGAATAAAATAAAAGCTGTATTGATTTTATATGTGGCTCTTCCACACTCCAAATAACAAGTCAATATTAAAAAAAAATTAATATTTAAACTTTTTCCAACTTCCAAGAAAAAAGCTGCTTCCTAGAAAAAAGGCTTTTGAAACTTCCAACAAAGGTACATCTCTCTTCTCAACTCTTCTTCTTCCCAACTCTTCTTCTTCCTCTTCTCAACTGTCAACTCTTCTCCTCTTTCGCCGGCGACATCGCCGGCGATGTCGCCGGAACTTGACGGCGTTGTCACCATAAAAATAATTTTCTTTCTCTCTTCTCTAACGATTTTTCAAGCTTTGTACTCTTTACGTCGTCGGAAATTGATTTTTTCTTTCCCAATCTTTTCTCGGCTGCGGTCAAAGCGTCCGGATTAGATTGACCGAATCCGACACGCACCCCGCACCCGCACCTGCACCCGAGTCGTGTCGAGACGGGTTCGCCCGCAAAAATGAAGAGTCCGCGCAACTTAGGTAAAAACCCCTCTCCTATGCAATAGCTCACAAACCACCCAGGAGAGTTAATCCGGGGAATGATCATTTAGATACACAATTGTCCAATGTACTTAATAACGAAAAATTATTTCAAGTAGCCAAAATTTGCTAGATCAAGAACTAACATGCAACCTCAGTATGACACACACTTCAGTTGATTAGTATAAAGGAAAATAATTAAAATGCACTCCAAGTCCTAACACGAGTGTCATTCAGTTTGTGACACTTCCCAGAGAGGTCATCAATTAATGGGAAACTGAGTTTTAGGAAGTGAAGAGATTCTTTTATGAAATTCCATAATTTTTGTCTGTTCTATTTATAACAGGCCTGAATCAGCATGTTAGAAGAAGAAGAAAAAAATGGAGGTCTGAAATTGAAAATAAAGTCACTATTGATGCCAAAAAAAAAAAACTTTAGCATATGAATGAAAAATGTCATTTGGATCTCTCCCAAAAAAAAAAAAAAAAAAAAGGGGGGGGGGGGGTGGGGGGGGGGGCTGATTTGACTGTTAAATTCCTAATCACATCCACCCCTCCCCGGGAAAGTAAAAATGTCTTTCTCTTTTCTTTTTTCCCAGAAAGTTCTACTCTGTCAATCCTTTGAGGAGAAAGCAAAAGTTGGAATTGGCAGCAGAACTGAAGATCCAGGTCACTTCTGTTTCTTGTTTTTAAACAAAACCAACTCAAATCAAAAATTCCTAATATCAACATGCAACCTTATCATAAAACACTTACTACCTCAAACATATGTAGTTCCATTAGTGATGGTATCAGAAGTAAAAGAAAGAATAAGAATAATAAACATTTGTCCAAAAGAATAAGAAAAATGAACAAACTATATAACAAATTTAAAACGCATCATAAAGCATTTTGTAGCTTGAATCATTCTCACATAAACTCACCATCCTTTCTCATCTCCGGCAATAACCCTGAAGCATGTCTCTCGACAATCTTCAGGTATCCATCAACCTCGTGATCGGAAACATTAAACAAGACAATCGAGCCATATTGAAAAACTACCATGTAACAGCAGTCACTGCCACTTAAGTTGGCACCTAATGCCTGAAAGCATAACACATAAGAATTATATTAGGAAAAAATACAATAACACTAACAAGTAATATTGGAATTTATTATATGCTTATTTAGCAAGGGAAAAAAAAACAGAAATCTTCAAAAACAAGACCACCTCAATCCAAAAACTTCTGCACTAAAAGAAACACAGAAATCTTCAAAAACAAACCTGCACAGGAGCAAGCTTGGGGGAAAAAGTATAACATGGAAAAGGAAAGGAAAATGTCAGGCAAAAAAACTTTTAGCCCAATGCCTTCAAACAGAACAAACAACAATCAATCAACCACACCTTGATTGCAAACTGGCTGGGGTGGTTATGTATATCTACTATATCCATTCTATTGTAATAAGATCTATTTCATCGCAATACTAACAAATTAGTCTCTTAATGCAAATCAGGAGTTATCTAAAACTACTAAAATCCATCATTCACTTCCTATATTGACATGCAACTCTTTCAACCATATTGTTAAAAACTCCTAGATATAACAAAAATTTCCAATGAGGCAGATTTGGTCAATCAAAGTAAACTCATGTTCACAGTGATTCACTACGTTGAATAGTAGATGGTCTAGTTTCTACCTGTTGCAAACAGATAGAGAAGGTCTATTGTCTGCAGACATCATGAAAAATCCCTATTTGTGGTAAATTAGATCATGAATCTGGAAAGGTAATTGACGAACGATCACCAGAACTTAACAACAGCCAGAAATTAGATCATGAATCTGGTTAGATTGCAAGAAGGCAAATACAAAATGATCTCAACTAGAAACCAAAGAAGAACATTCACATCATACGCACAATGGCAAATAAAGCCATAGTTTGCACTGTGGCAGTTAGACATATAAGTGTTCCTCTGTCAAATATGCAATCTTCAACATTTATACTTCAAGAACATATCACCAGTCCAGTCCATGCCTCTTTTGGGGGAGCATGAATTTGAAGCTGAGAACATTGAAGATGCTCCAATCACTATTGTCAAGTAGATAAAGAGGACATCATACTCCCACTTAAAATGGCAAACCAGTCTAGCACAAGAAGAACAGAGAAGGGTAATTTATATATTTCATCTTGCTGACGCTTTATATTTTGAGTGCTTATCATGCTACATGTAACAGATCCATACATGTTATGGTCCATAAAAATCTATAGCTTCATGCATTACAAAATCACAATTCAAGTGCCTACAACTTTAAAGATAAAAAGTGAAAGAATGCCACAATCTATCAGCAACTTTGTAGGCAATTGCAGCAAACACCTCTGTACTGGTTACCCTCTTCTTCTTTTTTGTAAAAAATAAAATACTAATGATCTTTGCTTAAAAAATTGGTAAGTGTTTATTGTTTCCAAATTTTCAGGACGAAAATTTCAACCACATCTGAAAAACCCCACTTTATCCTGGAAGATACCAGAGTGTTTGATGAGTCAAACTACCTCCCCATGACTCAACTTGATATTATCTTCCCGTGAGTATCAGAAGCTACTTCTAGATTCTCGTGATGCTCATCAAGATGTAGTTATAGTAACTTTTGATATATATATCTGCTCCAGCAAAAGGATAACGCTACAATGGCTGAGGAGAGAAGAGTGTTGGGTACATTAATGTAGAATGAGCAGGACCACACTGTGATAAGGATCTATTCCTGGATACTCTATATCTTAGTTGGAGATAATTTAGTGTCATGGAAAAGGAGGAAACATATGTGATTGCATATTATAGTGCAGTGCAAACTCAGAAAATCAAAAATAATGGTGGAAAATGTATAAAGAGCAAGCAACTACTCAACGAAAAATTGGATAAGTAAGATATTACTTGAGGTTGACTGTAATATTTATCAATCACTTCATATTGTATCAAATCCAATGCTTTATAAGAGAATCAAACACATAATAGACTGTTACTTTGCAAGGGAAAAGATAGCTTAGGAGACATAGTCTAGAAGATTGCAGTTTCAAATGGTCAGCCTGTAGAATTATTCACAAAATCCCTCTATCGGCACCCGAACTAGCCATATATATAACAAACTCGGTCCCTATAATTTTTATTCACCAACCTGAAGAGGAGTGACAGGTAGAGGGTGAAAACAAATTGGACTTGGATAGAAAAGTGAGTAGACACATAGCGAACGAAGAAATGCAAATACAAACACCACAGATTGTAAGTATAAAGAGTAACAAACATTCTCTCAACCTTTTCTTCCATTACTCTTCTAACAGAATACATTTCCATAAAATCAACCAAACAAGGTCCAAAACATCAAAGTAACCTTCATAATCATGTATGTCCAAACTACTTGTGCAAATACACTGGATGTAACCGTAAGCAAAATTATACAAATAAAAGCGCAGAAGATAGACAAAAGACACACTCACACTGGCAGCCTTCTTAGTATCCCCAAATCTTAAAACAACATAATTCGTCATTCGAGAGGAAGGTGGAATAAAATTCTGCTTGTTCTGTTCCACTAAGCTCCTCAAATCCACACTGCAAAAACTTCCAATCAATATTTTCCTATTTTGAACAAAAACGAAATGAAAGAAACAGATAAAGACAAACCTAGTAGAGAAAAAGAATGCCCTAACAGGAATATACGGCTTAACAGCTGTAGCACTAGCATCATCATCATCATCTTCCCTTTCCAAACACAATTCCTCAGCTTCTGCGATCTCCGAGCACGAAACGGCGTCGTTCCAATCGACCGTGTGCGGTGAAGACGATATTGAAGAGAGACATTTAGCCACAGCGTAACTAGGCTTCTTACTAGAGGAAATGAAACCGTGGTTCAAAGAATGCGATTGTCGTCGGAGAATGAGGGAAAAAGTTAGAGTAATCGGACGATGAGAATTTTGTAGGTTTCGAGAGAGAGTGTGGAGAAGAGAAGGGTTTGTTGTGGAGTGAGAGAAGAGAGTTTGAAAAGCTTTGTTGAGAGAAGGAATGGCAGTAACAGACTTCATAGGAGCAGCTTGGAGAAGAAAGAGAAGCAATGAAGTGGTTTATGGGTCTCCACTCTCCACACTGTCCTCAAGGTTTTCAGCCGCATTTTCTAAATGAATGGGCAGGTTGGGTGTTATAGTAGTTTTCTTCTTTTTTCCCCACAAATGGCTTTTTCTTCAAGTTAAGTTGTCAACTTTCCTTTTTAGATTTGTGGTGTGTTTGGTAAGATAGGAAAATATTTTTTAATTTTTTCATGTTTAGTTGTAGGCGTGTGTATCGGTCGGTTTGGTTTGATTTTATGTATTATTCGTTTAATTTATTGGTTTTTGATTTTTAAATAAGCTAATCCGATAACAAACTAATAAGATATTATTTATCGGTTTTGATAGTTATCGGTTCGGTTTTCGATTTATTCAATAAGAAAATATCCGTAAAATATTATATGACTTCTTACGTAGCTAAATATAGTACGAAGGTTATAATTACATGTCATCGCCAAAATATAGTACGGACCTTTACAAACTTGCAAATGCTACAACCTACAATTACAAACTAAAACTAAAATCAACTAGTCCAACAAGACTAAAACTAAAACTAAAATCAAAAGCCATAATTGTGAAACCTTACATTAGTTTTTTTTTTTTTTTTTTTTTTTTGTAAACAATAAAAACTAGTAAAACGGCCTAGTTTGAAGTAGATAGAGTATTAATAATTTGATATAGTTATAGTGTCTAGTAATATATTAAATTATTAGGGAGGTCAAAATAGTAAATTATTACTATCTTATTGGGTTATTGGTTTACCCAATAACCCAATAGTAAAACCCAATATCGAACCAATAACCCAATAACTTTTTTTATAAACCCATTAAAAATCCAATAACCAGTTACCCAATAACAACAACCCTATAATATTTTTTCAATTTGGTTTTTGCACACCCCTATTTAGTTGGATTATTGTTTTCCAAATTAATTTATTCTCTAAGATTTAAGAAAAATGACATTCCTTCAAAAATTAAGAAAAAAATTTCGAAACTTTTTTTATTAAAAAAAAAGGCCTATTGACCGAAAATTTTTATGAGTAACATTCACATATAGCAAACATAAAAATCATATTTGTATGTTATTTTGCACAATTACGCTCCATAATAAACATAAATATGTATATTTCACTATAAATATACAAAAAAAAATAGTTATATAATTTTGGAAAGGGATAAAAAAAAGAAACAAATCTAGTCAAGTCCAAAAAAAAATTAAAAGTGTAAAAAAGAAAACAATTGAAATTGTTTCTGGAAATGTTGTTGGTTTAAACTGTAGATTTAGAAAAGTGAAAACTCTTTCATTACTCCCAATCGCCTATGTTCTATTTGAATGAAATTCGCCGGATATGTCTAATGTGGTTCTCTCCTAAGGTAATCTTCTAAATTCTTCCTTCATTCTTTAGTATTTTGTCGCACATAAGTCTCGAAGTTGTTGTGTTGTACTCTATGTGTGTTAGATATGTTTTCTTCTTTACTTCGTCTCACTCGGAGTCCTTGTAGCTTTATTAGATTTGCGAAAAATTGATTGAACTGTTGTAATTTATGTGATTGAGTCTCGTAATAAGTTGTGATTTCAGTTTTAAACTTGATATGAATTAGCATATAAGGTCTGTGAGTTTCTTATTTAGATTGTCGTTCCTTCGTCCCTCTCACAATCATGCTTAAATTCACGATTCCTATTACTTAAATTTTAAAAATTTCTTTCTTGCCTGAATAGATTAACAAAGGAATTAAATTCTGACCTTCTTAATTTGTCTAGTGCATAATTAGCTATACAATCTGCTAGATTATTTCCTTTTCAGTAAACACGTTGCATTTGAACTTTGCAACGTTATGATGAGTATCATGTATCTTTATCTATGATTACTATATTCCAAGGTACTTTTCTTACTTTAATAAGAACTTTTGTTAACACTAGAGAGTCAGTTTCCAAGCAAATATGTGGTATCGCCTCTGTAACACAGTGAGCCAATGCTTCATTTATAGTTATGGCTTCAACCTCGATATTTGTTCCTTTATGTATCTCCTTTCCTTGAGCACAAATTAGATCCCCATCTCGATTTCTTAGACAAAAATCATAGGAGCACCTTCCAAGATTTTCTTGAGATGCTCTTCATTATCGTTCCATTAGGTGGCTTCCACTTGACTGGAATGTAATAGATAGGACGTCTACAGTTTTCTAAGAATTCCACTATTTTACCCCATCAAACCACATTGTAGACTAATTGTTCTAAGAGCATTGTCGACCATGTTTCAAGTTATTTCTTTTTTTTTTTCAAATTTTGTATGATGATGGATGATACAACTCTCATAATTTTCAATTTTTGTGTTAAAGCTTGTGGTCCATTATTTAGAGATGACTTGTAAGAGTTGTATGTCTTCTCCCATTTGAATTTTTGCAAAATTAACAAATGGTGTCAATAACATTGCAGCTACAAAGGATGTTAGAAAAAGATGAGACATTATCTCTGATTTAGATTATGCACAACACCAGCACCTTGAAGCCATATTGATACATATATGCTTCAAACATCATCCACGACCACCCTGAACTTTCAAGTTCGCCATAAGAAAACTGACATTTTGAAATGCACCATCTGGCCCCACATGAATTCAAAAACATTATCTTTTTCTTCTCTGCCTTATGTAATCCCAAGGGCTTTTCACAATGAAATTATCATTCTGTTACAACATTCAAGATTTTTTATCAAGACATTTTCTAGGGTTAGGAGGAGGAACATTCCTAAAAATGTATTGAACATACTCTTCAGACAATTTATTTTTTAGGTGTTGTTGAATCCAACCTTTAGAGTTAGCAAATTGACTTATTTCTATTTCCTCTTCCTATGTTTCCGATAGTAAGTGATATAGTACATTCATATTGTCCAATTGTCACACCAAAAATTATAGTTTACTCTTTTAATTTGCCATCCTATCTGATGTTCAATGAGTTCTCTCACCTTGATTAATTTCTTCCATATTAGTGAGGGCCCCTTACTTTGGTCAATAATAGGGTGTAACTTTTTACGGTATTCATTTATCATGAAAGTTCCCCAAGTTAAGGGTCTACTTCTTATATTCCATCACAACTTACAAAACAAGGCATTAGAAACATCAAGATAGATCTAAAATCTACTCATCATTCTTCTTTGAGTAAGCATAAATTGTCTTAATTCACCCAATGTCTACTCTTCTTTTATGTATTGTTATTCCAGAAGAACTTAGCAAATATGTTATGTATCTTCTTAATAACACTAATAGGAGGACAAATACATGACAACAAGTGTATAGGAATACTTTGAAGGACATGACTAATAAGCACCGTCTTACCTCGGAAAGATGAGATTTTTCCTTGTTGTCCCAGTGTCACATCTGGGAATAGCCCCTAGACGTAACCGGCGTCGTCGTCTTTTTTGAGGAGTAAGACTAGCCTCTTTGCTTACATCATTATATTCATAGGTCAAATTTAGCAGAAAATTTAAAACTTTTCATTACTTCTACTCGGAGGTTTACATAGACCTCTACATACATATAGTATATATGTATATATCGAGTATACATAGACCCTTCGTATAGGAAGATTACTTAGTCTTCTACTTTTATTGCACATAAGTATATAAAATATAACATAGTCATAATGGTTGTCTTATCTCATAGCCATCTAATAAGAGTGTAATAAGTTGGGCATAACTCAAACATCAAAGTAAGAATGTCTCACGCGGGCTATACAATGTTTTATACTAAATGGAAAAGAAAGAAACATAAAAGTCTTAAACTCAAAACAACTTTATTAGCTAGATAGTGGCATCGCCCTCGGAAAGTGAGGACCTACCCTACTTGGATGATCAAGAGATCCAAGCCTTCTTCAAGTCGTCTTCAAAATCACTAACGAGCGGAACCTAAAATATTGGGGAAAAGGAAGAAATGGGGTTTAGTACACCACTTGTACTAAGTATGAGACCATATGCAGACATACTTTAAAATCATGCTAAGAAAAGGGACATTTCATAAAGGTATGCAATTTACTTTGAAAATACATATGCATATTCAACAAGACCATACCAAATCACTTAGGCATATTCATTAAATGTACATCACAAGACCAACAACATCAAGTCTATTCAAGTCAACATTCACATCATATAGTTTAATACATAGCCAAATAACTCTATCATCAAGTCATAATAGTAATAAGCATGAACAAGAGTACATTTCAGTATAACTAAAGCAAGACAATTACCTATGAACCCCTACTCAAGTCAACAAGTGCAATGACCAATCAAAGTCCCATAATATTACTCAATCAAGTAAACCTAACAAGAATCATGACTAACATCCTACTTCACATATCGTAACATTTAAGAGTACATAGCATCATGCATTAACAATACAAACCAACACATATTCATAAGTGAAACGAATCAACGTATAGTATCAACAATATGTAAGTTCATCATATACATGTCATATAGAATTATAAGCATATTCATACATAAGAACATTCTCCTAAGACTTCATTCAAGGCTAACTAGTGCAATGTTTAGGTAAAGTCTCATACCCCTATCTAGACTAAGCTAAACCCCTCAGGTCATCTTAGTTAGAGTTCAATCTTTTAGCTCATTTTACCTTTTGGGAACATCTTTCCCTAATCGACATAGACCACATGAGATAATGTGGAATCCGGTGTCATGGAACCCTACACCGAAAGAAGGCAGACTACTTGCCAAGGTAGTACTAAAACATGAACACATGAACTACGTGGATCCACTAGATAGTATTCCTATGGGGGCAACATAGTTTAAGAACTAGGAGATATAGTTGGGACACTCTTTATGCTATATGCATTATAGTCTTCAATATCAAGAGTACATTAGTGATCCTACCTTCCCTATGTGGGAAGGGACACTCCTCACTCTAGTTCACTCGGTGCTAAGCTAGAGTCCCTTTTTTAAATGTCTTTAATGTCTTTATTAATCATCATGGCTTATTGTAGGTCATAGGGTCTAACCCTTGTATAAACATCATCATAATCATAGATCAATAAGAATTTCATGAGTATTGTCCTTTCATTACAATTCATTATAGGTGAGCTTAACACATTAACATTCTCATATCATGATAAGGCACATTGGTAAATCATTCACCATCCTTATAACATTTACATCTTAAGCCAACACCTCCAAAAATCATAGTCAAGACGTTTCAATTCAATATCATACCACCCTATCAATCCTAATACAAGGCACACTCCAATACCACATCATGACTTAATCACAATTAACCACAATTTAAAGTAAATGATAGAGATCACAAGACTTACCAAGTCTCCTTCATAATTTATCATCAAGGTCTTACCATCAACCCGTAATTCAGCCTAATTAGGGTATAATCATCATCATATAAATGACCAAGATGATAACAAGGCTAGAAGAATCACTACATCAAAATTCAATACTAGATCATAGCTTAAGACAAGATACTTAGGTTAATTCACACCATACTTCATAACCTAGATCAACTTCTTAAGAACTAGCATGATAGGACTACAATTAACCCTAATTAATTCATGATTAGTATGACAACATCATCTAGTAGTAATTCAACCAATAACCAAGTCAATTGAACTATTACAATATCATTCATATCAAGATCATAACCTAGGGTTAAGGGTTAAGGGTTAAGGGTCATCTTCTACAAACTAGACCAATCTATCAAGAAATAACATTATTGAGTTAGAATACATTTTAATCTATTCATAATATCCAAAATAAATCATAAACAAATCAATTCATAACATCAATTTCGAGATTGAATGAAACCCACTTGAAAACTTAATTTTGGAAATCAATTTGATGGAACCCTTTGAGGAAAGAGGTCTCAAAGATGAATTAGATATCGTAACTTACTAATTGATGAAGATCGATGGTGAAACTTGAATCTTTGCATCTCTTAAACCCTCCCCTATCTTGATATTCAATGGTGTTCTTCACTAGAGAGAGAGAGAAGAGAGAAGGAAGAGACTTTGGGTTTTGGGAATTATATGGGTTATGAGGGATTAATGAAGTTGGGGTCTTTACATGGGATGTTAATTAACTTAATTAGACTTCCCTTAACCCTCAACTAATGACTTAACCCCTTAATTAATTAATTAATTAATTGTAACCAACCAAAAATGCATAGCAAAGACAGGCCCTCACATACAAGACCTCGACCAACGGTCTGTCTGTGAGTCGACGAGCCATATCTCCTTCCGTGCTACACTTCGTCGATTAGTTCAGAGACTGGTCCATATGAACCATTAGCCAAAATGGATAAGTTTTGTTTGAAGTATGTCATTGACGCCCTATCGATCCACACACGCCTCTCGACTGCCTTCGTGGATGCACATTGCCCAGGCAGTCTTTGACCCCAAAAATGAAAGGGTCCTCTTGAAGGGACCTGGTCCTTGGGGAGTCGTACCCGGACGTTCCGACCATGGATCAACTTAAACACATGTTAGACACCTTTCCACCAATTTTCATCATTTTCCAACTTTAAAAAGCTAGTCAAATAGGCTAAGGCACGCTAATACCTCATTAAACTAGTTCTGGACGTTCTTGAACGTTTTGGTTTCTAGACTTCCTAACTTAATTATAATCATTAAAATGGACCTTAAAATAGTTTTTAAACCTTAGGACACTTATGTTAGGCTCTAGAACACGTCTTGGATTCTCAAAGTGTTACACCTAAGATCCTATTTCCTAAATTTTTACTAAAGAATCATACCGGAAGATATTGTTCCTTCCATAAAAAATAGTACAATCAAGGTATATGAATATAAAAACACCTTGTCTAAATTGAGTTATGTTTTTTATTCTTGCTACTATAACACGAGGCACATACTCATGCATATATATAGAAAACGTTTTTGTTTAGATTAATTAGTTGTCCAAAAACTTCTTCGTACTTTTTCAACATTGATATCATCAACTTCATAACCCTCTTGTCTACTGACACAAATAAAGTAATCATCTGCATAATCTAGGTGATCTATTTGTTCACTCCACTTTGAAAATCTAAATTCTTTGAAGTTAGTCCTTCTATTTAAGGCATTGAGTTCCCCTAATAAAGATTCATCTGCTAAAATAAAAACTGTTGGAGATAATGAGTCTCCCTGCTTGATCCCTCTAGTAAATTTTAAAAAATCATGAGGCTGATCATTCATAGGAATAGAGTATCAATTATTGGTCAAAAGTCTATACACCATATCTATTAACACTTCATTAAAATTAAATTTTCTTATTACCTTGATAATATACAGTCAAGACAACTTGTCATAGACCTTTGTCATATCCAATTAAATCACAACATTTGCAGTTTTAGTCCTCATTCTCATATCTCAATTAATTTCTTGAGTTAGCGGAATACTCTCCATAATACTCTTTCTTTTTACAAAATTGATATGATTACTAATACTTATTTTTATGAAGTAGGCTCACCAGTCTTTCATGTAAGATTCTAAAGAACTTTATTAATAAACTTACTAAGATTGATTGGTCTAACATATGAGAAAATGTTGATTTGATCGTTTTTTGGAAGTAGAAATAGATTTGTATGAGTAATAAGTCTAGGTAAATTGTATCCTCCAAAAAAAGCTTGAACAACTGCAGTGATGTCCTTCTTTATAATGTCCAATTAGCTAAACATAAAAAAACTCCTGTAAAATCATTTGGTCCAGCAAATACTGATGCTTTGATCTTTTCTTCATCATGCAAGTCAAGAAAGTGATGTGATCAACAATTATCTTCTCGCGGAAATGGTTCAGAATTCTAAAGTCGTCTAGGTAACAGTCTTCTGTAAATTGGTGCTGAAAAAATCTAACTGTCTCTTCTATCATGTCCAATTAATTGTTTATCCATTCTCCTTGAGAATTTTGAATCATGTGCAAATATAACATTTTTCTTCAAGGAACTTAGTGTTCTTATCCTCATCCTCAAACCATTTCATATCTGTTTTTTATTTTTAGTATTCTTCCTCGACATGTAAATATCTCATAAGATCTGCGTGAGATTTATGTAAGTGTTTCATGTTTTGTTGTGTGGGGGTTGTCTCAAACCTGGTTTGTGTATCAGAATTACTTTTTCAAGGGTATTAATTATCTGGAAAAAAATTTCATAGACCTCCTTACTCCATTTATTTAAGGCTCTTTTGAGCTTTCTGTTTTTAAATTGAAATATCGTAAAGGGGTTTACTTCAAAATCAACGACCTAATTTTCTTTACTTTGGTATGATATTTCTCATGATTAACCCAAAAATTTAAGAATTTAAAAGGTTTTAATTATTACTTGTGTACTATGATAGCAATGCATTTCTATAGGAGAATGATTAGAACATTTTTTTCATAAAGCGCTTCACTTGAATAGAAAGAAATTTATTCAAAAATTGTTGATTGCTTGAAATTGTCTCATATCTTAAAAATGCAGTTTCAACTGTTCTTCCATTCCACCAAGTTTAGATGCTTTCACTATATACTAGAATTAAATAGGCCCTATTCATTAGCAAAGTCTCTTGTTTCTTAAAAGAAAACTGATAACCACCACACTTTTCTTCTTAAGATAAAATGGCATTAAAGTCACCACCAATTAACTATGCTCGATAATATTGATTTGCAATGTGTGATGATGAAGTTCATATTTCCACTACGTGCCAACATAAATCAAAGTAAACAAAATATCTTCTCTCCAATTTTTATATTGTACTCTAACAATCATTTGTTGTCTAGTATCATCCAAAATGTCGACATGAATCTCATCTTTTGTAAATAATCAAATTTTTTCCAAGTTTTTGGTTATACTAGTATGATGCCCAAGGTCCCTTGTATAGAAATCTATGTTTGATGAATCTTGAAAAGGTTCCATCAAACAAATAATCCAATACTTATTCCTTCCATTTGGATTAGTCAATCTCTCAAATGTTTGTTGAGTATTAAGTGACCTGATATTTCAAAATAATATTTTGTTCATCATCAATATTGTTCTTTTTTATAATCATCTTTCATAAAGGTCTAACGGGAGTATCAATCTCATTTTATCCTTTTTAGTCTCGTGCTTGTTGTTGTTATCCCTGATCTTGTCTACTTGACACTTTCTTGATATTATTAGTTAAGTCCTCCCTATGTTATCTAGATCCTTTCTTTCATTTTGTTTTATTCCAAATTTTAACGTGCTAACATTAACTTGAGGACGTGAGTTTCTGTGATCTATGTTGGTATATTATTTCGTGAGGTATGTTTTGCTTGGAATTGATGTTATCATGTGATTCATCCACCTCCACTAAGTTTCTTTTTTCTTTTTCTACTCTTGGTGTAGATTCTGAACTATTTTACACTTCCATTATATCTATTGTTGCCTAATTTATGTTAAACTTATATTATACAGAGATGTTGTCATTGTTTTGTGCTCTCCCAAATGTTCATATTTATTTATCGTAGTTTCTTTTTCAATATTGATGTTAAGGTCTGTATATTCTCTATACTCTCCTCTAGTGTTGTGAGTTCACCATTAAACTGTTGATTATTTACTTCTATCACTAGAATTGTTTGCTCACTAGCTTGTGTTTTTGTGTGCCTTATGTAGGATTCTGATATTTCCTGCTCTATTACTGGAAAGTTAGTTTCCTTAGTCACCTCTTGATTTTTTGATTGGTTTTCTTCACTTTGATCGTGACCTTCATTTGTATCTGTCTCTAATGTATTTGTATTTATTCTTGATGGTTCATGGACCTTTTTCAAACAGTTTGCCTCATCAATCACATTATGATTTTCTGAGTAACCTCCTATTCTTTGTTGATCTTCAATTTTTTATTTTTGTGTATTTGTGATCTCAACAAATAAAGCTTCAAACAAGCTTTACAAGACTAAATCTGAACTGGGTTTTGATCCTTGACGTCGTGCTCTTTCTTTATGCTAGCTAGTGCAACAAATGAATTTGTAATTTTCAATGTTGAAACTGTGTCATTGAGATTTTCTTGTGGAGGTCTCGCTCCCTTGTTAGGAATAAAGACTCAATTATCCTAATGGCATTCTATCTCTTCATTGTTTGATTTAATTGTTTGATTTGTATGTTGACAACCTCTTCCTCTTAAAGGTGCTTCATTTTTCTTTAATCCTGCATTTGGTACCTCCTCCAGAATCTGATTTGATGGACCTATAGTCTTTCCACTAGTTGATGTCCTAGATCCATCTTCCTGGTGTTGATGTTATTCATCATTCTCCACTTTCTCGTTTTGTGCTCTAAATATTGGACGAAGCACAAAACGTTCTGATTCATCATGCCCTTCCAAGTTTTGTGATAATTTGACATGTAATCATAACAAATTTTTATCCATATTGAGATGGTTTTCCCGTATGGGCCTTTTCAATTCCAACATTAATGGGAAATTCTCTCAAAATTAAAGATCTGCTTCTACTTTCACCTTAGCACAACTAGGTCTAAATTTATTTTTGATAGTCATATCAACATGTAATGACTTTCCAACCGCTTTTGCCATCATAAATAAGGATTTTTTTAAAAAAAAAGGGGGGGGGGGGGAGAACAAAATCCAAGCTAAAGTAGTTGATATTTCTTATTTCGAATTAAAATAAGGCTCCGATTTGAAAGGTCTCGTCTAATAGAATAGTCTTTGACCCGAAGAGGATAAGTAGACTTTGACATGATATAAACGTAATTTTATATGGTGGAAAGACAAATTAGTATATGTCTATCTCTCCAAAAACAGATCTTGCATTCCTTCTTTATTATACACTGTAATGGCATAATTTTTCGAATCTTCTCCAGTTCAGGCCATACATAAAAGAATTTGCTAATAATTGCAAATTTCAAATCTTTATAATTATACTTCTTCTTCCTCCCAAACTATGGTAGGTTCTTCGTCAACATATGTGTTCTTCCGTTTGGATGGGCTTGACAAATTAGTTGACTAGTGGTGTTAAAAGTATTAGGTATGTTATTTTCTGGGGTATTGGTGATTCCACACCACCTGGAAGAGGTACCATCCATCTCTAGCAATGGTCATAGCGCCTCTAGAAAGTAGAATTAACTTTAAGGTTTTTAGAGTTCCTTCAATATTTTTTCTCTTACCTTACCACTAAGGACACACTGCCACCCCCACCCAAGCCACCTGGTAAAAAAAAGAACAATATTTTTGTTATAAAGTATTTGTATTATAGTGAATGTCAATAATGTGGAATGCTTTTAAGATATGGTTAAGAGTCCTACTTGGGGACCAAGTTAGATTTCTCCTATAAATAGAGGGCTCCTCTTTATTGTAAATTAATTTATCAAGAGAAATAATAAGTCTTCTCTTCTCTTCTCTCCAGTTTCTTCTTCTTATTCTATAGTTTCATAACACATTATCAGCACGAAACTCTAATTTCTCAAAAATGAAGGCTAGATTTGAATTAATAAAGTTTTTTTTTTTAATTTTAATGGTCAATCTTACAAAACTAAATTCATTGCCCTTCAAAGTTCGGGCGGGAACTACCTCTCATGGGTGTTGGATGCTAAAATCCACCTTGATGCAATGAGTCTTGGAGACACCATAAAAGAAGAAAATAAGGCATCAAATAAAAACTGTGCACGAGCAATGATATTCTTGCGTCATCATCTTGACGAGATTCTGAAAATCAAATATCTGACAGTTAATAATCCACTTGTTTTGTGGAAAAAACTAAAAGAAAGATTTGACCACTTGAAGATGGCCATACATCCAAAGGCACAATATGATTGGATGCATCTAAGGCTACAAGAATTTAAGAATATACATGAGTATAATTCTGTCATGTTCAGAATCACTTCTCAGTTGAAATTATGTGAAGAAACGGTTCGTGAGATTGATATGATGAAAAAGATGTTCTCCAATTTCCATGCCTCGATTGTGCTCTTGCGGCAACAATATCGAGAGAAAGGTTTCAAAAATTATTCTGAACTAATTTCTTATCTTCTTATGGCTGACCAAAATAATGATTTATTGTTGAAAAATCATGAGAATCGGCCTACTGGATCTGAACCACTTCCTGAAGTGAATGAGGCGTACGCCTACCATGCTAGGCATGAAAAAGGTCGTGACCCTCATCGTGGTCGTGGACGTCGACGCGATCAAGGTCCTGATTATGGTCAAGAACGTAATTCTTTTTCTGGTGTTAATCATTCATCAAATAAAAAGGAAAAAAGAAAGGATGAGAAACGTGAATCAACTAAGGAAGGTTGTTTTCGATGTGGTGGAAGAGGTCATTATGCACGTGATTGTCGTACTCCAAAACACTTGGTTGAGCTTTATCAAGAATTACTAAAGAAGAAAGAGAAAATCCTGAGGCAAATTTTATCTCTAAAAATCAAGTTGACATCATGCACTTGGATGTAGCAGATTTCTTCGCACATCCTGAAGGAAAGATAGATCACTTAATTGGTGATGGTTCTATGAACATGGAAAAGTGATTCTTTTAATAGTATTCATTAATAAATTTCATGTAATGATAGTTGTTTGCATGAGTATTAGTAATTTAAATTAGTTTAGTCATACTTTTATAGTTCATTAGTGTCACGACCCAAATCGGGGACGCGACTGGCACCCACATTTACCCTCCTATGTGAGCGAACCAACCAATCTAACCCTTAACATTTTAATACAATATCAACAAAAGAAATGCGGAAGACTTAAACTCATTAATAAAACAACTCAAAACTATTATTAATATTCCCAAAATCTGGAAGTCATCATCACAAGAACATCTATCTCAAATTGCTAAACTAAAACTGTCTAAGAAGCTAAAACAATAAAAGCTAGTCCATGCCGGAAGTTCAAGGCATCAAGACTTGAAGAAGAAGACCCAGTCCAAGCTAGACGCGTTAGCTCACCCTGAATTTCCGAAGGTAGTGAAGACTGGCTAGATCTACTGTTGAGTTGAAGTTGACGGAACGTTTGCTGCATTACACAAATAACAAAGAAGAAAACATAAAAGTAGGGGGTCAGTACAACCACACGTACTGAGTAGATATCATCGGCCAACTCAAAATAGGGAACAGTATATATCAATAATAAAGTAAATCAACTACAATACTCAACATGTAGCCACAACAATATTAACTCATCAATAAATACAACCGAGTTCACACATGAGGACTCAAGCCTCAATACCATACTCATTTGGGAATTAAGTTCATTAGATTGAGTATATTCATTATCTTTCAAGATTCATTATCTTTCTTCCTCTTGTGTCGGTACGTGACACTCCGCTCCTCTATTTCTATCCTGGTGCCGGAACGTGGCACTCCGATCCTCATATACTATCCTGGTACCGGAACGTGGCACCCGATCCATATACTATCCTGGTGTCGGAACGTGACACTCCGATCCTCATATTCTATCCTGGTGTCGGAACGTGACACTCCGATCCTCATATTCTATCCTGGTACCGGAACGTGGCACCCGATCCATGTTCTATCCTGGTGTCGGAACGTGACACTCCGATCCTCATATTCATTCTATCCTGGTACCGGAACGTGGCACCCGATCCCCTAATTCATCAAGCCTTCTTTTACACTAAGGCATCATCATTCTCATTATATAATATATCAAGCCTTCTTTTATACTAAGGCATCATCAATCTCATTATATAATATATCAAGCCTTCTTTTATACTAAGGCATCATCATTAACAAGTGAATTAGGGTTTCCTTTCAAGATTTAGGATTCAATAACTTCATCATGCTTATTTATTCACAATTTCATATTCATATTCATGCAAGCATACAATTAAGCATATAGAAGGGTTTACAATGCTATCAATACATATCATTCACTATTAAGAGTTCACTATGAATATCGTAAGATAAACCATAACCTACCTCCACCGAAGAATTGATCAAACAAGCTAACCCTCAAGCTGCGTTTTCTCCTCCCTCTCGATCGATCCCTCTCTTTCTCTTTGTTCTTTCTGTTTGTTTTATTCAAACCCTCTTTCCTTTACCCTAATTATCATATAATTAAGACTAAAAGAGGACAATAGAACCCACTAATTAACTTAAGGTTACCTCTTTTAACCCCCAAGTAATTAGACTTATTAATATTAACCCTCAATCTTTATAATTAAGGAAAGAATAGTCCAAAACGACCCTTAAAACGTGTAGGGGAATCCTATTCTGACTGGGATTAGCGTAACCTGTGACGGGCCGTCGTGCCTGCGACGGTCCGTCACGATGGTCGTCGCAACCTCCCCAAATTCCAGGTGGACTGTGACGGCCCGTCACCCCTGTGACGGTTCGTCCCGCACCTCCGTCATGACGGTCAGAAACTCGTTTCTTGTACCAAATTCTCAAAAGTTGAAGTGTTTTGCAACGGGAACTCACGACGGTTCGTCGTGGATGTGACGGCACGTCCTGCAGGTCCGTCACAATTTACAGAGAGTCGATTTTAATATCCAAATTGAAAAATTCTAAGTGTCATGGAACGAAACCTCCTCGACGGGCCGTCGTGACCACGACGGTCCGTCGTGACATCCGTCGTCCCAGCCAGTTTTTCCAGAATTAAAATCTGCTGCTCAAAACGACTAAACAGGTCGTTACAATAGATACCAATTTACCCATCGTTCGTCCCTGAACGATCAAAAGAAGAAAAACAATGGCGAAAAGGAGTACCTGAATCTGTAAACAGATTTGGGTATTTTTCTTGCATATCTGCCTCCTTCTCCCAAGTAGCCTCTTCAACCGGTCGATTCTTCCATTGAACTTTGATGGATGCAATCTCTCTCGACCTCAACTTGCGAACTTCTCTATCTAATATAGCAATCGGTTCCTCTTCATAAGTCAAGTTCTCATCCAACAAAACTGAATCCCAACGGATAATGTAGTTTCCATCTCCGTGGTATCTTTTCAACATGGACACATGAAACACCAGATGCACTCCGGACAGCCCTGGGGGCAAGGCTAATTCATAAGCCACCTCCCCGATTCGCTTTAGTACCTCGAATGGTCCAATATACCTTGGACTTAGTTTACCCCTTTTTCCAAACCGCATCACCCCTTTCATGGGTGAAACCTTTAACAAGACTTGTTCACCCTCCATGAACTCCAAGTCTCTAACCTTTCGGTCTGCATACTCCTTTTGTCTACTTTGCGCCGCTAGAAGCTTTTCTTGAATGCCCTTCACCTTATCTAACGAATCCCTCAAGAGGTCAGTACCCCAAGGTCTAACCTCAAATGCATCAAACCACCCAATGGGAGATCTACACCTCCTCCCATACAACGCTTCAAATGGGGCCATATCAATACTGGAGTGATAGCTATTATTGTATGAAAACTCTGCCAAAGGTAAGAAGCTATCCCAATGGCCACCAAACTCTATCACACACGCACGAAGCATATCTTCCAACACTTGAATCGTTCGCTCAGACTGACCATCAGTCTGAGGGTGAAACGCAGTACTAAGGTCCAACCTAGTACCTAATTCAGCATGTAATGTC
This sequence comes from Solanum peruvianum, assembly GCA_027705065.1. Lineage (NCBI taxonomy): Eukaryota > Viridiplantae > Streptophyta > Magnoliopsida > Solanales > Solanaceae > Solanum > Solanum peruvianum. The sequence continues at coordinate 42,877,113 of JAKWJD010001758.1, read as the reverse complement.
CTCCAAAACTTAGAAGTAAACTGCGTACCTCTATCTGATATGATGGAGAGTGGAACTCCATGCAACCGAACGATTTCTGAGATGTAGATTTTGGCTAACTTCTCTGCATTGTAGGTCACCTTGACCGGAATAAAATGAGCAGACTTAGTTAACCTATCAACAATCACCCAAATGGAGTCATACTTACCCAAGGTCTTTGGAAGACCAACCACAAAGTCCATTGCGATTCTCTCCCACTTCCATTCAGGAATGGGCATTCTCTGAAGTGTTCCTCCGGGCCTCTGGTGTTCATACTTTACTTGTTGACAATTTGGACATTTGGCAACAAACTCAACAATATCTCGCTTCATTCTACTCCACCAGAAGTGTTGCTTTAGGTCGCGATACATCTTGGTTGCACCAGGATGTATACAATATCCGGAACTATGAGCCTCTGTAAGAATAGTGGTGATCAAATCATCGATGCGGGGTACACATACCCTTCTCTTAATCCTCAAAACACCTTCCTCATCAATTATTGCTTCCTTAGCCTCTCCTCGCAACACTTTATCTCGAATTCGACCTAGTTTCTCATCATCAAACTGTTTTCCCTTGATCTTGTCAAGAAAAGAAGATCTTGCCTCTACACAAGCTAACAATCCTCCCTTCTCATTTATATCTAACCTCATAAGGTCATTAGCCAGAATCTGCACCTCTCTAGCCAATGGGCGTCTAGAAACTTGCAAATGAGCTAGACTTCCCATGCTTCCGGCCTTTCTACTTAAAGCATCCGCCACAACATTCGCTTTTCCCAGATGATACAAGATAGTGATGTCGTAGTCCTTCAGTAGTTCCATCCATCTCCTCTGTCTCAAGTTCAAATCTTTTTGAGTAAAGACATACTGTAAACTACGATGATCCGTATAGATTTTACACTTAACCCCATATAAATAATGCCTCCATTGCTTCAATGCAAACACTACCGCGGCCAATTCCAAGTCATGAGTTGGATAGTTACGTTCATGCACCTTTAATTGTCTTGAAGCATAAGCGATCACGTTCTTCTCTTGCATTAGCACTGCACCCAAACCCGTATAGGATGCATCACAATAGACAATGAAATTTTTACCTTCCATTGGCAAGGTAAGGATAGGCGCGGTAGTCAACAAAGTCTTGAGTTTCTGAAAGCTTTCCTCACACTCATCCGACCATACGAATGGAACATTCTGCTTAGTCAAGTTCGTCAATTGGGAAGCAATAAAAGAGAATCCCTTGATGAATCGGCGGTAGTAGCTAGCTAACCCAACAAAACTCCATATTTCTGACACATTAGTGGGTCTTACCCAATTCTTCACTGTTTCAATCTTAGAAGGATCTACCATCACTCCATCCTTAGAAACCACATGCCCCAAGAAGGACACTGCATCTAGCCAAAACTCACACTTAGAGAACTTGGCATAAAGCTTCTTCTCCCTCAACATTTCCAATACAATTCTCAAATGCTCCTCATGTTCCTTCTTACTTTTAGAATATACCAGTATATCATCTATAAATACAATCACAAAGAGATCCAAATACGTCTTAAATATCCCATTCATCAAGCTCATGAAAGCAGCGGGGGCATTTGTAAGACCAAAGGACATAACTACAAATTCATAATGCCCATACCTAGTCCGAAAAGCAGTCTTTGGCACATCCATTGCCCGTATTTTCAATTGGTGATAACCGGATCTCAAGTCGATCTTAGAGAAGACACAAGCACCTTGTAACTGATCGAACAAGTCATCAATGCGAGGAAGAGGATACTTGTTCTTAATAGTTACCTTATTCAGTTGTCTATAGTCTATGCACATCCGAAAACTCTCATCCTTCTTCTTCACAAACAAAACCGGAGCACCCCAAGGAGATGCACTTGGTCTAATGAAGCCTTTGCTCAACAACTCTTGAAGTTGAGCCTTTAACTCTCTTAACTCGGCGGGAGCCATTCTATAAGGGGGTATAGAAATGGGGCGAGTACCTGGTTCCAAATCAATGCAGAAGTCTATATCCCTATCTGGTGGCATACCAGGAAGATCTGCAGGGAACACATCCAAAAACTCACGGACTACCGAAACTGACTCAATCGAAGGTACTTGAGCAGTGTCATCCTTGAGATGTGCCAAGAAAGCTAAACACCCTTTACTCACCATTTTCTTAGCACGAAGAAAGGAGATGATACGCACCGGATTGGAAGTGTAGTCGCCCTCCCACACTAACGGGTCTGTCCCTGGCTTGGCTAACGTCACCGTTTTAGCATTACAATCCAAAATCACAAAATTCGGAGAAAGCCAAGTCATACCTAGAATTACATCAAAGTCACCCATTTCTAAAATAACCAAATCTACATAAGTGTTGCTCCCCACAAAATTCACCAACAAGACCTATATACTTTTTCGACTATCATAGACTCACCCACCGGAGTAGAAACACAAATAGGCATGTCAAGTAATTCACAATGTAAATTTAGACCATTAGCAAATGAGGAAGATATATATGAAAACGTGGAACCAGGGTCAAATAATACAGATGCCATGCAATCACAAACCAAAAGATTACCTATGATAACAGCATCAGATGCCTCCGCTTCAGACCTCCCAGGGAAAGCGTAACAATGGGCCCCATTATTTGTCTGTCTGTTGCCCCTACCATGTTGCGTAGTAGTGGCTCCAGTTTGCCCTTCTCCTCGGCCATTTTGGTGACCACCATTACCTCGACCACCACGCCCTCCAGAATAACGGCCTCTACCATGACCACCTCTACCTCTAGCTAGTGGGGTTCTGTAACTCTGTTTTGGACAATACCTCTTAATGTGTCCAATCTCCCCACATCCATAACACTCTCTGTGTTCACGCATAGGTCTCTCGGAGTAGTGTTGACCGTTCTGAGGTGGACCCCCAACTACAGTCTGTAGTGAAGACTGAATTGGTCGAACTGAGTGACCTCCGGAGCTCTGTCCTCTAGAGTAAGAACCATTAAACTCACCTCCCCTTCGAAACCTTTTTGATGTCGATGTCGTGGTGAAGTCATCTGGCTTCACTCCTTCCACCTCTATCACAAAGTCTACCACCTCTTGGAAGGATGTTGCCGTTGCCGCTATCTGTAAGGCTGAAATCCGCAATTCTGACCTCAACCCCTTCACAAAACGGCGAATCCGTTCTTGTGGACTGAAAAAAAGTTGGGTGGCATACCTGGATAATGCACGGAATTTGGCCTCATATGCGTTAACCGTCATCCTACCTTGCTCTAGACTCAAGAACTCATCCCTTTTTCTATCTCTCAAAGTCCTTGGGATATACTTTTCCATAAACAAGCTAGAGAATGATTCCCAAGTCATAGGTGGTGCCTCTGTTGGTTGACACTCAACATGTGACCGCCACCACATTTTGGCGTTCCCTTGAAACTGATAGCTTACGAACTCAACGCCAAACCGTTCTACTATACCAATCTTGTGTAGTAGCTCATGACAATCAACCAGAAAATCGTAGGCATCCTCTGATTCTGCGCCCTTAAAGACTGGAGGTTTCAATTTAAAGAACTTACTGAAAAGTTCATGCTGATCATTTGTCATAATAGGCCCAGTAGTCAGTCGTGGAAATGTGCCTATTCCCAATGATGCATCCATGCGAGGAGCCCCAGCAGCAGCATGTCGTATCTCTGAAACCGGAGGTGTTGGTGCAGAAACCACTGGAGGTGCCTGACCCTGATCGGATAACCCGCTAAGATAGGCAAGTACCTGGTTGATCATCTCTGGGGTAGGTTGGGGTAGCAATTCCTCATTTTGCCCTTGTTCATTCTCCCCTTCCTCACCCTCTCTTATCACCTCCTCAGCCGGTGGAGGAGTCACCGCCCTAGTATCAGATGGGCTAGGTGCTTGTCCTCTCCCTCTAGAGGACGTCCTCCCACGACCTCTTCCACGGCCTCTTTCCACTGTTCCTCCTCGAGCCACAGCCCCAGTGGCTGGCTCAGTCGTTTCTTGTCTTTCCGTTGTGGCTGCTGGTGCGGTCGTTGCTCTAGTTCTAACCATCTGCGAAATAGAATGAAGATGGTCAGATACCAATTTGTATCACCTAGATACCAATTGGACTCAAGTAGTAGCACGAAAGAAGAATGAAAGAATGGAATTTTCCTAAAGTCTTATAGCCTCTCAAAGAAAAGTAAAGGCGTCCCCCTACCGTTCCTTAAGACTCTACTAGACTCGTTCTTGTGTGATGAGACCAATGAACCTAATGCTCTGATACCAAGTTTGTCACGACCCAAATCGGGGACGCGACTGGCACCCACATTTACCCTCCTATGTGAGCGAACCAACCAATCTAACCCTTAACATTTTAATACAATATCAACAAAAGAAATGCGGAAGACTTAAACTCATTAATAAAACAACTCAAAACTATTATTAATATTCCCAAAATCTGGAAGTCATCATCACAAGAACATCTATCTCAAATTGCTAAACTAAAACTGTCTAAGAAGCTAAAACAATAAAAGCTAGTCCATGCCGGAAGTTCAAGGCATCAAGACTTGAAGAAGAAGACCCAGTCCAAGCTAGACGCGTTAGCTCACCCTGAATTTCCGAAGGTAGTGAAGACTGGCTAGATCTACTGTTGAGTTGAAGTTGACGGAACGTTTGCTGCATTACACAAATAACAAAGAAGAAAACATAAAAGTAGGGGGTCAGTACAACCACACGTACTGAGTAGATATCATCGGCCAACTCAAAATAGGGAACAGTATATATCAATAATAAAGTAAATCAACTACAATACTCAACATGTAGCCACAACAATATTAACTCATCAATAAATACAACCGAGTTCACACATGAGGACTCAAGCCTCAATACCATACTCATTTGGGAATTAAGTTCATTAGATTGAGTATATTCATTATCTTTCAAGATTCATTATCTTTCTTCCTCTTGTGTCGGTACGTGACACTCCGCTCCTCTATTTCTATCCTTGTGCCGGAACGTGGCACTCCGATCCTCATATACTATCCTGGTACCGGAACGTGGCACCCGATCCATATACTATCCTGGTGTCGGAACGTGATACTCCGATCCTCATATTCTATCCTGGTGTCGGAACGTGACACTCCGATCCTCATATTCTATCCTGGTACCGGAACGTGGCACCCGATCAATGTTCTATCCTGGTGTCGGAACGTGACACTCCGATCCTCATATTCATTCTATCCTGGTACCGGAACGTGGCACCCGATCCCCTAATTCATCAAGCCTTCTTTTACACTAAGGCATCATCATTCTCATTATATAATATATCAAGCCTTCTTTTATACTAAGGCATCATCAATCTCATTATATAATATATCAAGCCTTCTTTTATACTAAGGCATCAATCATTAACAAGTGAATTAGGGTTTCCTTTCAAGATTTAGGATTCAATAACTTCATCATGCTTATTTATTCACAATTTCATATTCATATTCATGCAAGCATACAATTAAGCATATAGAAGGGTTTACAATGCTATCAATACATATCATTCACTATTAAGAGTTCACTATGAATATCGTAAGATAAACCATAACCTACCTCCACCGAAGAATTGATCAAACAAGCTAACCCTCAAGCTGCGTTTTCTCCTCCCTCTCGATCGATCCCTCTCTTTCTCTTTGTTCTTTCTGTTTGTTTTATTCAAACCCTCTTTCCTTTACCCTAATTATCATATAATTAAGACTAAAAGAGGACAATAGAACCCACTAATTAACTTAAGGTTACCTCTTTTAACCCCCAAGTAATTAGACTTATTAATATTAACCCTCAATCTTTATAATTAAGGAAAGAATAGTCCAAAACGACCCTTAAAACGTGTAGGGGAATCCTATTCTGACTGGGATTAGCGCAACCTGTGACGGGCCGTCGTGCCTGCGACGGTCCGTCACGATGGTCGTCGCAACCTCCCCAAATTCCAGGTGGACTGTGACGGCCCGTCACCCCTGTGACGGTTCGTCCCGCACCTCCGTCATGACGGTCAGAAACTCGTTTCTTGTACCAAATTCTCAAAAGTTGAAGTGTTTTGCAACGGGAACTCACGACGGTTCGTCGTGGATGTGACGGCACGTCCTGCAGGTCCGTCACAATTTACAGAGAGTCGATTTTAATATCCAAATTGAAAAATTCTAAGTGTCATGGAACGAAACCTCCTCGACGGGCCGTCGTGACCACGACGGTCCGTCGTGACATCCGTCGTCCCAGCCAGTTTTTCCAGAATTAAAATCTGCTGCTCAAAACGACTAAACAGGTCGTTACAATAGATACCAATTTACCCATCGTTCATCCCCGAACGATCAAAAGAAGAAAAACAATGGCGAAAAGGAGTACCTGAATCTGTAAACAGATTTGGGTATTTTTCTTGCATATCTGCCTCCTTCTCCCAAGTAGCCTCTTCAACCGGTCGATTCTTCCATTGAACTTTGATGGATGCAATCTCTCTCGACCTCAACTTGCGAACTTCTCTATCTAATATAGCAACCGGTTCCTCTTCATAAGTCAAGTTCTCATCCAACAAAACTGAATCCCAACGGATAATGTAGTTTCCATCTCCGTGGTATCTTTTCAACATGGACACATGAAACACCGGATGCACTCCGGACAGCCCTGGGGGCAAGGCTACTTCATAAGCCACATCCCCAATTCGCTTTAGTACCTCGAATGGTCCAATATACCTTGGACTTAGTTTACCCCTTTTTCCAAACCGCATCACCCCTTTCATGGGTGAAACCTTTAACAAGACTTGTTCACCCTCCATGAACTCCAAGTCTCTAACCTTTCGGTCTGCATACTCCTTTTGTCTACTTTGCGCCGCTAGAAGCTTTTCTTGAATGCCCTTCACCTTATCTAACGAATCCCTCAAGAGGTCAGTACCCCAAGGTCTAACCTCAAATGCATCAAACCACCCAATGGGAGATCTACACCTCCTCCCATACAACGCTTCAAATGGGGCCATATCAATACTGGAGTGATAGCTATTATTGTATGAAAACTCTGCCAAAGGTAAGAAGCTATCCCAATGGCCACCAAACTCTATCACACACGCACGAAGCATATCTTCCAACACTTGAATCGTTCGCTCAGACTGACCATCAGTCTGAGGGTGAAACGCAGTACTAAGGTCCAACCTAGTACCTAATTCAGCATGTAATGTCCTCCAAAACTTAGAAGTAAACTGCGTACCTCTATCTGATATGATGGAGAGTGGAACTCATGCAACCGAACGATTTCTGAGATGTAGATTTTGGCTAACTTCTCTGCATTGTAGGTCACCTTGACCGGGATAAAATGAGCAGACTTAGTTAATCTATCAACAATCACCCAAATGGAGTCATACTTACCCAAGGTCTTTGGGATACCAACCACAAAGTCCATTGCGATTCTCTCCCACTTCCATTCAGGAATGGGCATTCTCTGAAGTGTTCCTCCGGGCCTCTGGTGTTCATACTTTACTTGTTGACAATTTGGACATTTGGCAACAAACTCAACAATATCTCGCTTCATTCTACTCCACCAGAAGTGTTGCTTTAGGTCGCGATACATCTTGGTTGCACCAGGATGTATAGAATATCCGGAACTATGAGCCTCTGTAAGAATAGTGGTGATCAAATCATCGATGCGGGGTACACATACCCTTCTCTTAATCCTCAAAACACCTTCCTCATCAATTATTGCTTCCTTAGCCTCTCCTCGCAACACTTTATCTCGAATTCGAAGAGCCATTGTAATTTTGCCCAAGGAAACTAAACTCATCATTAATAATGCTATATTTTCTCCAAAATCTAAGGGAAACTTGTTGAGTTTTAAAGATATCCGTGAAAATGGTTATCATATCCAATCAATGGATGAAATAAATCTTGAATATCTTGGTATCACCAAGAATATCTCTGGGCAGACATGTGTAATAAAAAAGTTTTTTTGTTTTATCTTCTGGCTTGTATTGGACAAAAATTAGTGCAATTGAGGCATATTTTATAGTAAATAAGAAGTTTACAGATTCCAATACATTTGTACTTTGGCATGATTTTCTGGGACATCCTGGGTCAATAATGATGAGACGAATTATAGAAAATTTGAATGGACATGACATCCATTAAAGGACCTAAAAGTTCTTTTAAATGGTGAATTTTCTTGTATTGCTTATTATCAAGGCAAGTTAATTGTGAGACCATCACCAACGAAAGTTGAGATTAAATCCCCTGCGTTCTTGGAACGTATACATGGGGATATCTGTGGACCTATTCACCCACCTAGTGGGTTATTTAGATACTTTATGGTTCTAATAGATGTTTCTTATAGATCGTCTCATGTGTGCCTATTGTCATCTCGTAACTTGGCATTTGCAAAATTATTGGCACAAATAATAAGGTTAAGGGCACACTTTCCTGATAATCAGATTAAGTCCATTCGTCTTGATAATGCTGCAAGTTTTCATTCCAATCATTTGATGATTATTGTTTAGCAATTGGCATAAGAGTTGAACACTTCGTTGTGTTCATACTCAGAATGGTCTCGCTGAGTCATTAATTAAAAGTCTGCAACTAATAGCAAGATCATTGCTTATGAAAACTAGGTTGACCACTTCTGTGTGGGGACATGCAATTTTGCATGCTGCAACACTTATTTGTCTCAGATCGACAAGTTATCATAAGGTTTCTCCGTTGCAATTGGTTATGGATCAAGAACCTAATATATCTCATCTACGAATTTTTGGATATGTTGTACATGTGCCTGTGACACCACCAAATCGCACTAAAATCGGCCCTCAGAGAAGGTAGGAATATATCTTGGGTATGAGTCACCCTCCATTATTCGCTATCTTGAACCATTAATCGGAGACATGTTTACTGCTCGATTTACAGATTGTTAGTTTGATGAGACAGTTTTCCCAAAATTAGGGGGAGAGAATAGTGAAATAAAATGAGAAATTTTGCGGGAAAATTTATCATTGTCTCATCTTGATCCATATTATTCATGTGAATTAAAAGTACAAAATATTATTCATCTGCAGAAAATTGCAAATCAAATGCCAGACCGTATTTACACATTTGAAAAGAATTACTAAATCACATATTCCTACAGAGAATGTCCCAATTTGGATTGATGTCCCTATAGGACCATCCACTAGTGTCATAGCTAATGAGTCAAAAACACACCTAATGTGTGGTAGACCATTGGGTTCTAAGGATCAAAATCCTAGAAAACGAAAGATAAAATGTCAAAATGACACTATGAATCATATAGAAGTTCAAAATTTGTATAAGTCTGATATTCATGAAAGAATCAATGAACTTGAAACTCAAAGAAATAATGAACTATCCATAGATTTAAGAGATGTTGAAACTAATATTAATTGATTAGAAATAATTGTTGATTATGTCTTTGCATATAATGTTGCAACAAATATCATGCAAGATAATGTGGATCATGAATCTCAATCTGTTATAGAATGTTGACAAAGAAATGATTGGCCAAAATGGCAAGAAGCAATTCAATCAGAGTTAAATTCACTTGCCTAGCGTGAAGTTTTTGGACCTATAGTTCAAACACCTAATGGTATTAAACTGTTGGTTGCAAATGAATTTTTGTGCCAAAAATTAAATACAAAGGTATAAAGCACGCCTTGTGGCACAAGGATTTTCTCAAAGGCCTGACGTCGATTATGAAGAGACATGCTCATCCGTTATGGATGCAATAACATTGTGTTATCTCCTTAGTTTCACATTCCATGAGAAACTTGAAATGCATTTGATGGATGTGATTACAGCCTACCTTTATGGATCACTTGTTAATGAGATATACATCAAAATTCTTGAAGGATTTGCGATGCCTAAATCATGTAACTCAAAATCTCGAGAAATGTATCCAATAAAATTACAAAGATCATTATATGGTTTGAAACAATTTGGACGCATATGGTATAACTGTCTTAGTGAGTTATTAATTAATAAAGGTTATATAAATGATGCAATTTGTCCATGTGTCTTTATAAAGAAAACAATATCAGAATTTGTTGTACTTGCTGTTTATATTGATGACATAAATCTTATTATAACTCCAATAGAGCTTCAAAAGACAGTTGATTATTTAAAGAACGAATTTGAGATGAAAGATCTGAAAAGGACAAAATTATGTCTTGGTTTGCAAATTTAGCATTTGAAAAATGGTATTTTTGTTCATCAATCTACCTTCACAGAGAAAGTGTTGAAAAGATTTTTTATGGATGAAGTGCATCCATTAAGTACTCTGATGGTTGTTCATTCACTTGATGTGAATAAGGATCCATTCCGACCTCAAGAAAAGGATGAGAAAATTCTTAGTTCTGAAGTATCATATCTTAGTGCAATTGGTGCATTAATGTATCTTGCTAATACTACAAGGCCTGATATAGCTTTTGTTGTAAATTTGTTAGCAAGGTACAGTTCTGCTCCTACTAGGAGACATTGGAATGGGATCAAGCACATTTTGCGATATCTTAAAGGAACAACTGATATGGGCTTATTTTTTTCTAATAATTGTAGCCCCAATATTGTTGGTTATGCTGATGCAAGATATTTATCTAATCCACACAAAGCTCGATCCCAAACAGGCTATGTGTTTATATGTGGGGGGACTGCCATATCTTGGAGATCTACAAAGCAATCCATCGTAGTCACTTCATCTAATCATGTTGAAATAATAGTTATTCATGAAACAAGTAGAGAATGTGTGTGGTTAAGGTTTATGATACATCTCATTCGAGAGAAATGTGATTTGGAGTGTGATAAAGTACCCACCACTTTATATGAAGATAACGCAGCATGCATAACACAACCTAAGGGAGGATTCATAAAAGGAGATAGAACAAATCACATTTCTCCAAAGCTTTTATATACACATGAACTTCAAAAGAATGGTGATATAAATGTGCAACAGATTCGTTCAAGTGACAGCGTGGCTGATCTATTAACTAAATCTCTACCAACTGCAACTTTCAAGAAGATGGTGCACAAGCTTGGAATGCGAAGATTCTCTCAGGATTGATGTTCTCATTATGAGGAGTTAATACGCGCTGTACTCTTTTTTCCTTACGAGGTTTTATCCCACCGGGTTTTTCTTGTAAGGTTTTTAATGATGCAGCCTAGATGCGTATTAATAGATATGTGTACCCTTTTCCTTTACTAAAGTTTTTTCTTTTCTTAAAGTTTTTTTTATGTAAGGTTTTTGACAAGGCACATCATCTATGAATTAGACATTCAGGTTAGTGTTATAAAGTATTTGTATTATAGTGAATGTTTATCATGTGGAGTCCTTTTAGGATATGGTTAAGAGTCCTACTTGGGGGCCAAGTTAGATTTCTCCTATAAATAGAGAGTTCATCTTCATTGTAAATTCATTCATTAAGAGAAATAATAAGTCTTCTCTTCTCTTCTCTCTAGTTTCTTCTTATTCTACAATTTCATAACAATTTTGAAAATGTTTCAAATTTTGAATTTTTTTTTTATAATCCCATACCCTCCTCCTACCCCCCTTCTGCCACCCCTTCTAGTTAAAAACTAATAAAAGAAGTTGTTTCTGATAAATATTTCAAATTTTAATTTTTTTATGCAACCTCCACCCCTTACCCCTAAACCTAGGCCACTCCTTCAATTTTTTTTAATAAAATTATTTTTGAAAAGTATTTCATTTTTTTTCATTTTTTATTTCACCCTTTCCCCATCCCTCAACCTCCTCCTGCCTCCCCCTCACTCCATCAAAAAGAATTTGTTTTTGAAAAATATTTTTCTTGGTAAGTCCTGGGTCAAAAGTCCGATTCAGATCGGGCAAATTGTGGAATGGTCATCGGGGTCTTATTCTAGTTTGGGTGTTAAGGTCAGGTCCTAGATCAATTATAGGGCTTGATTTTCATATCATAAATTATTTTTATAAAGAGTATTTATTAGTCTCAAGACAAAAATAAAAGATGTTTTCTAGAAAATATTTGTCATTCACCAACAAAACATTAAAAAGTACTTTTCTAGAAAATATTTTCTACTCACCAACCAATATGAGAAAATAATTTAAAAATTCACTTGTTTTTCAAGAAAACATTTTCTAGAAAAAAATTTCCATGAAAAACATTTTCCTTCCTACCAAACACATACTTAATTTCAAATAATTTTCTATTTTTTAAAAATGCCCCAAGACAACTGCTATATATATTATCACATTCGGGGAGCATCCCCTACAACTAACCGGTGTCGTCGTCCACAAAGAGGACTAAGACTAACCTCTTAGCATTCGCCATTATATATCATAGGTTAAATTGCGGAAAATTAAAAAAAATTCATCTACTTCTATATTGAGGTTTACATAGACCTCTCGCTTACACATAATATATATACAAAGTCATCAAAGAAAGAAAATGAACTAAATTGTCTTTAAGACTAAACAATATCCAATAGTAAGATAGTGGCATCATCCTCAAAAGTGAGGACCTATCGAACTTGGAGAATAGGATTCCAAGCCTTCTTCAATGACCATCTAAAAGCCAACGACCGGAATCTACATTTTGTAGTAAACATAGAAACATGGGTTAGTACATCACTTGTACTAAGTATAGGCATATGCACATAAAAACATTTGAAACAGGCATGAAAATGGGACATTTACTTTAGAAGACATGCCTAGTCATTTGAAAGCCTTCAATGCACATTCGGTAATCAATCTAAGCTAATAATTACATATTCATTAAGGCAAGATTATATATATCAAGAGATCAACATCATCAAGTATAATCAAGTCAGCATATGTAGTAGCATATTAGAACCATAGCCAAAGCAACTCTAACATCATGTTATAATAACCAAACATGTGTAAGAGTTCATAACATTGCAGCATATACAAGACTCTTACTCATAACCCCACATCAAGTCTACAAGTGCAATGACCAAGTAAATCTCCATAACTTCACTCAACCAAGTAAACCAAATAACAGATCATAAGCAATGCCTAACATCACATAATATAGCATCAAGAGTAGTCATCATCATGTTTGGCAATATAGACCAATAGCATGTTCATATATGAAACCAACATCATATAGTAACATCAACATGTAAAGTCAACATATGCATAGCATTCACTTTATAAGAGCATAAGAACATCCTTCTAAGACTTCCGTCAAGGCTAACTAGTGTAATGTATAGGTACAGTCCCATACGCCTACCTAAACTAAGTTAAACCCTTAAAGTCATATTAGTTAGAGTTCACTTTATTACTTCATTTTACTTTTGGGAACATCTTGCCTTAACCGACATAGACCACATGAACTAATGTGCTACACTGAAAGAAGGCAGACTACTTGCCAAGGTAGTACCAAGACATGAACATAGCATCTAGGTGGATCCTCTAGCTAGTATTCTTATGGGGGCAACGTAGTTCAAGAACTAGGAGATATTACTTGGGAACCTCTTTATGCCTTTGGCATTATAGTCTCCAATCTCATGAGTACAATAGTGAACCTACCTTCTTACTTGGGAAAGGACACACCTCACTACTGGTTCACTCGGTGCTAAGATACAGTCCCTTTTGAAATGTCTTTCTTTAACAATTATAACTTAGTTTAGGTCATAGGAGAATAGCTCCTTGTATAGTCATAGTCATTAGCTCAATAAGAATTGCATAAGAACATCCTTTCAATACAACCCTCATATGTGATATTAGCACATTAACATCATCATATCATAGTAAGGTACATAGGTACTTCATAACCAACCTTATATCATTGCATCTTAAGCATAATCTCACATCACATATTCAAGACATCTAAATTGCATCATCATACTACACCTACTTAATCCAATTATGAAACATACTTCAATTGATCTTCATCACCAAGTACAAGTCTAACAATCAATACATTCATCAATTCCCATCAATTTATAAGCAAAATCTAAGATTTGGGAAAATTGGGAAAAGGGACATGATCCAGACGAATTTTCCACAATTATCATCAAATAATCAATATTCTACACTTATTTATCCATGGATTATTACAATTAGTCATAATCAAACATCAATTTCATGTTTAGAAGAAAACCCATTAGAAGAGGAAAACTCATTGGAACTGCGTGATTTAAAAATCAACTTTGAAAGGACCTCTTGGGGAAAGGAATCTCAAGAGTGAAGAACCTATACCTTCATGAAAATTAATCCATGAAATCCAAGTGAAATCATGGAGGAATTGGTCTTCTTCCTCAAGCTTTCTTGCTTCTTCAATGAAGAATTTTGGGAGAGAGAAAGTAGAGAGAGAGATGAGAGCTTTTGGGTTTTGTTTTGGGGATTTGATTTAGATGAGTGAAAAATGACTTAAAATGACCCTTAGTCAATATATAGTCACCCCCTAAATTACCCAAATGACCCCTCACTTAATTGGATCTTTTTGTGTAATGACCCTTCTTGTCATTTATAGTGTTTTATCTTCTGTGCATCGTTTAGAGTGTTCCTATAGTGATTCCAAGTCATTTATGACTTGCTGGGACTGACAGATCACTCACCTGGTCATTCGTGTGGTTATTATGTGAGCTTTAGTGGAGATTATGAACCTTGAATGATCATTTTCGATCAGAAGTTCAAGAAAATGACATCAGAATCCAATTCTGACGATTCCATCTGTTCCGGAAGGGTCATTTTAGGCTAGTAGCATTGTCGACATGACTCTCAAAGTTTTCAGTGTGAGTTGGTGTGATTAGGCGTTTTAACTTTAAGTTAAAGGCTAAGTTTGAATTTAGTCAACATTCTGAGTAAAGGCACTCGGATGAGAATTCCATCAGCGCGGTTAGCTCTAGAATGTCGAGTTTGTTCTAGTTTGACCCTTCTTTCGGGTTTGAGGTTTTTAATATTTTTCCGAGCCCTTTTGTGGTTTTTAACTTAAAATGGCCAACGGAAGTGGGACCCACATTTTATCGAGATGACCTCTGATGGAAATTTCGACTGCGCCATTGAGTCCGGAATGTCAACTTTGGTAGGGTAGCATATCTATTTTATTTTTATCAGGTTCCGAACGAATTTCGAGCACCTGTCGAAGACTTTAAAGAAATTAGACAAAGCTAAAATCTGGTGCAGCCCTTTAACGACCAGAAATTGAGGTCTTAACGACCAGATTTTTGGGTTTATTAGCGACCAGTTTCGTCCTTATAAAAACCCAATTTTCAGCCTTAGTGTTTTACTTTAAAAATTCGATATTTTGAGCTATAGAACTCCAAATTGGGCGATTGAAAAGGCTAAGTTGTGAGAGTTTTCGAGGGCAACGCATTGGTGAGCTTGGAATTTGATTTGGGAACTCGATTTGAGGTAAATTTTGTGTTTTAACTGCTGTTAGCTCATTTTCGAGCTTAACTTTTGGGAAACTTTTAGAAGGTGATTTCTTGGCCATTTTAGATCCGAATCTAGTGATTCAAGAGCCTATATTGTGGGGTTTTTCGTGAGAATCGTCGTGGTGTGATTCGTTTTGGTTGTTGGACTTTCATTTTTGGTAAATTTTTGTAAGTAGCTGCTGCCGTTGTTGCTGATTTTTAGCTTAAAATTTGATTTTTTTGTTGCATGTTCATGTTGGGACTGTCTTGAGTCCTGATTTGTGTTCCATTCTGGTACACAAGTTTCGAGAGTTGTTTAGGACTTTTATTTGGGGTTAATTCTAGATTTCTCAATGCGGATCCTACTTTTTCTATTTTGATCGCGAAATTGACCCGTCTCCGTTTCTTGCGATTTTAGTGTTTAAATGACCGTAATAACATTGTGAATCTATTTTTGATAGTGTATCAACATTTCGAGGCCTTTCAGAAAGTAAAAGATCTGGGGAAGTGAATTTTAGAGCGCGCGTGATCTGCGTTTAGGTAGGCTACGGTTTCTCTTTTTAGATTGAACTCGGACATGTGAATGCATGTTGATTAGTTGGGATTTAGGTTGGGTAGTTATTGGATCATGCATAGGTGTCAAAAATCATATATTCGGCCTTTTTTTTAGAATTATCGGATAACTGTTAGCATGTTTATTGTTATTAATTGATCTTCTTTGCTATATGGATTACTTGTATGTTTGAATACTAGTTATCAGAAGTATGTTGGGCCTTAGTTTAGGTTTGACTAGGGTTTTCCTTAGAAATGCATGATTCAAAGTCAGTAGGGCTTAGTTTAGCCCCGACGTCGCTCGACCGGCTTAAATCCTTGTAGACTGATGTAGCAGACTTAGTCTGATAGTTTTGTATTTATCTACACAATGAGATTGCTCTAGCGATAGTTACTCTTATTTCTTCGATGTTACAGCTTCTCGAGTTACGTTAGTGACAATGAACGTGATTCAAAGTTGAGTTTCGATTCGGCTTTAAGGACTTACATTGATTAGCTAGGTCTGGATGGTGTCCACGGGTATATATGATTATGGATAGATAAAGACTCTTTCAGCAGCTATATCGACATCTTTGTCGGGTATCTGGATTTAAGGTCCGGCCTCGACCATCCACATACTTATGTAGAGCATCCGGTTAGAGGTCCGGTCTCAAGTATGTAGAGCATCCAGTTAGAGGTCCGGCCTCAGTTACTTATATTTTGCAATTGGCTACTTGTGTAATTCTGGTGAGCGTCCGCTTCAAGGCCCGACCTCCGTACCGTCAGATTCTACTTTTTGGTTCGGTGTTCTTTGACCTCAAGTTCTATTCTCCTTAAGTTATAGTTATTTTGTGTACTCGTCGAGATTATGGGGGTCCGTCCGGGTTTTTATTCAAACTTGCGCACGAGTGTACCTTATGGGCTTATGGTGGGTCCAGTTAGGTGTAGTTAGCTTATTTATATTAAGTTAGTTAGATCTTTATATACTCGTGTGCATTATTGTGTTACTTAGCCTTCCGTTCTTGACCTCTAATTTTGTGATTCCGTCTTTTCATATTGCTTTACTTTTCTAGTTCAGTCGGCCTATGATGCCTATTGGGTACCTGTTATTTGGTATTCATGCTATGCTCTGCATCTATTTCCGTGATGTAGGTCCGAGCACCAGTAATCAGCGTTGATCGAGCTTGGAGCATTTCTGGTATGGAGATAGGGGTGAGCACACGGAGTTTTGTACTATTTCAGTCTCCATCTGTTTGTATAAAGACTTGTCTTTTACTTTTCAAGACAGTCTAGTCTCGGTGGTCCACTGTTGGGACTTGCACTCATTTTGTTGGTAGATCTGTATTAGTGACTTCCAGGCTCTAGGAGGGATCCTTAATTGTATTTATGTTTTGGTTTTCTTATGTTGTTATAGTAATTTTTCTTAGTCTTGTTTAGTTTCTACCCTCACACCTATTACGTGTTGTTATGGGTTACGATTTGGCTTACCTACAGTGGGTTATAGCAGGTGCCTTCATGGCTCGAGAAATTGGGTCGTGACAAGTTGGAATCAGAGCCCCAGGTTCAATGGTCTCACTATTAGAGAGCTAACGTCTAGTAGAGTCCTGCGGATCATTGTGGAGACGTATGTAACTTATCTTCAGGAGGCTATAGGATGTGTTTAGGAAGATATCCATTTTGTTTCAAATTCGTGCCGCGTGTGTCTTGTTTGTTTTTTTAAATCTCAGTTTTTTCACTCTATTACATGATGGCTCGCACGCGAGGCGGTGCGTTCGGGGGAGATGCACCCGGGGCCAGCCCAACCACCACCCGCACCAGTTGCAGCACCTGATCTTCATTCCCTCTTGACTTAGATATTAGCAGCTATTTGGGATATGCGACAGGCACCAGCACCAGTAGTACCAGCACCAGTGCTGCAAGTTCAGCCGCCACCAGTTCATGTGGCCGCCCCACTAGACTTAGAGGTTAGAGAGATGCCACTGCGGGATCAGAAGATGCTTGGGGTATTTCAGAGGTTGGCACCGCCTATATTCTCAGGGGCGATTGGAGAGGACGCTCACGAGTTCCAGCTCACTTGCCAGGAGCAGTTACAATCATTAGGACTTTTAGAGTCGAGAGGAGCTGACTTTACCGCTCATCAGTTCCGTGGGCCAGCCAGGCAGTGGTGGCGCACGTATCGAGAGTCTAGGCCAGTTAGATTTCCTCCTATATCTTAGAGTGAGTTCTCATAGGCTTTCTTGGCCTGTTTCATGCCACGGAGCGTCTGACATAGGCTTCGTGATCAGTTTTCTAGATTGGAGCAGGGATCTATGACCGTTTCAGAGTATGAGGCGAGGTTCCATGAGTTGTCTCTCCATGCTTTTATGATCCTGCCAACAGAGGGAGAGAGAGTTTGTTGTTTTGTATGTGGGTTGCGATACCGTTTGAGGGTTGACACAGACCATATGGTTTCAGCTGGCCGTTCTTTTCTTGATGTGGTCGATCATGCCCGATCCATGGAGCATATTCATCGTGAGGCCCAAGGGGGCAGCAATAAGAGGGCTCGCTACCAGGGCAGCTATAGCGAGTCACAGACTAGGGGGAAAGACTCATATGATAGGGCCCGTCAGAGGTTCCAGCAGGGTCAGACAGTCGTCCTGTTCAGGCGGCATTACCTGTTTCTGAGGGAGGGCAATATCAGCAGATTGGTCCTAGTATATGCCAGAATTCGAGGGGATCAGATTCCTTTCCTTCATGCCGCGGTTGGGTTACTACAGGGCGTTCAACTTCGGGGTGTTATGATTGTGGTTTTCTTGACCATTGGTCTAGAGAATCTCCCTGGCGAGGTCAGTGGGCGATTGTACCAGCTCCACCTACATCTAGACCAGTTTCAGCCGTGTCTTCTTCGACTAGAGGAGGTGGTCAGGTTCAGGACCGTCAAGAGAGTCAACAGGGTACTAGGGGTGGAGCTCGGGGAGGAAGGTAAGGTGGTAGATCGGGTGCACGAGGTTGAGGTGCTCGGGGCCATTTCTACGCAGCCCCGGTAAGGGCGGCAAATGAGGCATCTGACGATGTCATCTCAGGTACGCTCTTCTAATGCCATCAACCTGCTACAGTATTATTTGATCCAGGGTCCACATTCTCGTATGTATCTATTTATTTTGCTCCCCGATTAGGTATGAGGTATGAGTCTTTGGCAGAGCCGGTTCATGTTTCAACCCCGATAAGTGAGTTCTTAGTAGTGGATCAAGTATTGCGATCTTGCTTAGTGACTATCCAGGGTTATGATACTAGAGCTGATCTTATTATGCTAGATATGATTGAGTTTGATGTGATTTTGGGCATGGACTGGTTATCCCCATATCATGTGGTCTTGGATTGCTATGCCAAGACTGTTACCTTATCCATGCCTGATGTTCCCCCGGTATTGTGGCAGGCTGCTTGTAGTCACACACCGATGGGGATAATCTCTTTTATTTGAGCTAGGCGGTTGGTTGCTTCTGGGTGTTTAGTTTATTTGGCCCACATCAGAGATGTGAGTAGGGAGGGACCTTCAGTTGACTCAGTTACTGTGGTTAGAGAGTATGCAGATGTGTTCCCTACAGATCTACCTGGCCTACCCCAGAGCGTGATATTGATTTTGCTATAGATTTGGAGCCTGCACCCGTCCTATTTCTATTTTGCCTTATCGGATAGCTCCTGCAGAGCTCAGAGAGCTTAGTGCTCAGTTAAAAGACCTCTTAGGAAAGGGGTTCATTCGTCCGAGTGTGTCTCCTTACGGTGCTCCTGTTCTGTTTGTGAAAAAAAAGGATGGGACTTTGAGGATGTGCATTGACTACAGGCAGTTGAACAAGGTGACGGTGAAGAACCGTTACCTTATGCCTCGTATAGATGATTTGTTTGATCAGCTTCAGGGTGCCGCCATATTTTCTAAGATCGATTTGAGGTCCGGGTACCATCAGCTGAGGATTAGAGCAGCAAACATCCCTAAGATCGCATTTAGGACTCGTTACGGACATTATAAGTTCCTTGTGATGTCTTTTGGGTTAACTAATGCCCCAGTGCCTTTATGGACTTGATGACACGTGTGTTCAGGCCATACCTTTATTTAGTTGTTATCATCTTCATTGACGACATATTGGTATACACGCGGAGCCGGAGTGAGCATGAGCAGCATGTGAGGATAGTGCTCCAGACTTTGAGAGATCGGCAGCTTTATGCCAAGTTCTCAAAGTGCGAGTTTTGGCTTGCGTCTGTAGCATTCTTGGGGAACGTGGTGTCCAAGAAGTTTATTAGGGTAGATCCGACGAAGATTGAAGCTATTCGTGATTGGAACAGACCCACTTCTATTACTGAGGTTTGTAGCTTTGTCGGGTTAGCGAGTTACTACAGGCGTTTTGTTGAGGGCTTTTATACTATTGCAACTCCTTTGACTCGGTTGACTTGCCAGGATATTCCCTTTATGTGGTCGGAGGAGTGTGAGATGAGCTTTCTGAAGCTCAAGGAGTTGCTTACTAGCGCTCCTATATTGACTCTTCAGATTGAGGGTGAGGGTTTCACGATTTATTGTGACGCGTCTGGTGTTGGTGTGGGTTGTGTATTGATGCAACAGGGTCGGGTTATTGCGTATGCGTCGAGGAAGCTTAAGGTCCATGAGCGCAACTACCCCACCCATGACTTGGAGTTGGCAGCGGTAGTTTTCGCGCTTAAGATTTGGAGGCACTACTTGTATAGAGTTCGATGTGAGATCTATACTGACCACAAGAGTCTTCAGTACATCATGACCCAGAGGGACCTTAATTCGAGGCAGCGTCGTTGGATTGAGCTCCTGAATGATTATGATCTCTCCACTCTCTATCATCCGGGCAAGGCAAACGTGGTAGCAGACGCCTTGAGTCGGAAGGCGGTGAGTATGGGTAGTCTAGCCTTCTGATCTGCGGGTGAAAGACCCTTGGCTTTGGACATTCAGTTTTTAGGCAATAGCATGGTTCGATTAGATATCTCGGATTCTAGACGTGTCTTGGCTTATATGGGAGTTCAATCTTCTTTGTATGATAGAATTCGTGGTTGTCAGTTTGAGGATAAGGCCCTGGGGTCTCTTATAGATCGAGTGTTAGTGGGTAATGGTGATCAGGCTACCTTAGATCCTGATGGAGTGTTGAGATTCGTCGGTCGCATTTGTGTCCCGAGAGTTGGAGATTTGATACAGTTAATACTTTCTGAGGCTCATGAGTCTAGATATTCTATCCATCCGGGTACAACAAAGATATATCGTGATTTGAGACAACATTACTGGTGGAGTGGCATGAGACGAGATATTGCTGACTTTGTTTCTCGTTGCTTGTGCTGCCAACAGGTAAAGGCTGAGCATTTAAGGCATGGTTGTGAATTTCAGGGATTACCCATTCCGGAGTGGAAGTGGGACGGCATTACTATGGATTTTGTGGCTGGTCTACCGAGGAATTCTAGAGGAGTTGATATTATTTGGGTCATCGTTGATCGATTGACCAAGTCAACACATTTCCTTCCCGTTCAGTCTTCATTTAGTGCCGAGAGGTTGGCTCGTATCTACATTCGGGAGGTGGTACGACTTCATGGGGTGCCAGTTTCTATTATATCAGAACGGGGTTCTCAGTTCACGTCTAACTTTTAGAGGACCTTTTAGGATGAGTTGGGCACCCGGGTTGACCTGAGCACAGCTTTCCACCCGCAGACTGATGGCCAGTCAGAGCGCACTATTCAGGTCCTTGAGGACATGCTACGGGCTTGTGTTTTGGAGTTTGGTGGTCAATGGGACCAGTTCTTTCCTTTGGCGAATTTGCATATAATAACAGCTGCCATTCTAGCATTCAGATGGCCCCGTTTGAGGCATTGTATGGTAGGCGTTGTCGCTCTCCAGTGGGCTGGTTCGAGTCTACATAGCCTAGGCCGCGAGGTACAGATTTGATTCAGGAGGCTTTGGAGCAGGTGAGAGTGATTCAGGATAGACTTAGGACAGCTCAGAGTAGGCACCAGATTTATGCGAATCGAAGGCGTCGACCTTTGAGATTATCTGTTGGTGATCGGGTATTTCTCCGTGTGTCGCCCATGAAGGGTGTGATGAGATTTGGGAGGCGGGGTAAGCTTAGCCCTAAGTACATTGGGCATTTTGAGATACTTCGGACAGTTGGGGAGGATGCTTATGAGTTGGCCCTACCTCCAGCATTTTCAGCCATCGATCCAGTTTCCCATGTCTCAATGCTACGCCGATATATTCCTGATGAGTCCCATGTGCTCCAGTATGATGCAATTGAGTTGGATGATCATTTGACATTTGTAGAAGAGCCAGTTGCCATCCTAGCCAGAGATGTGAGGAAATTGCGCTCGAGAGCCATTCCTATTGTTAAGGTCCGTAGGAGGCATCAATCAGTCGAGGAGGCTACCTGGGAGACCGAGCAGGAGATGCGAGAGCAGTTTCCCGGCTTGTTTGAGCCTTTAGGTACTTCTTGACCCTTACTTTCGCGAACGAAAGTTCTTTTTAGTAGTGGATATTGTAATGACCCTTCTTGTCATTTATAGTGTTTTATCTTCTGTGCATCGTTAAGAGCGTTCCTATAGCAATTTCAAGTCATTTATGACTTGCTGAGACTGACAGATTAGTCACCTGGTCATTCGTTTGGTTATTGTGTGAGCTTTAGTATTTTTGGAGCTTATGAACCTTGAATGATCATTTTCGATCAAAAGTTCAAGAAAATGACATCAGAATCCAATTCTGACGATTCCATCAGTTCCGGAAGGGTCATTTTAGGCTAGTAGCATTGTCGACATGACTCCCAAAGTTTTCAGTGTGAGTTGGTGTGATTAGGATTTTTAACTTTAAGTTAAAGGCTAAGTTTGACTTTAGTCAACATTCTGAGTAAACGTGCTCGGATGAGAATTCCATCAGCGCGGTTAGCTCCGGAATGTCGAGTTTGGTCTAGTTTGACCCTTCTTTCGGGTGAGGTTTTTGATATTTTTCCGAGCCCTTTTGTGGGTTTTGACTTGAAATGGCCACTGGAAGTGGGATCCACATTTTATCGAGATGACCTCTGATGGAAATTTCGACTACGGCATTGAGTCCGGAATGTCGACTTTTGTAGGGTAGCATATCTGTTTTATTTTTATCAGGTTCCGAACGGATTCCGAGCACCCGTTGGAGACTTTAAAGAAATTAGACAAAGCTGAAATCTGGTGCAACCCTTTAACGACCAGATTGGGATTTTAACGACCAGATTTTTGGGTTTATTAGCGACCAGTTTCGTCCTTATAAAAACTCAATTTTCAGCCTTTGTGTTTTACTTTAAAAGTTCGATATTTTGAGCTATAGAACTCCAAATTAGGCGATTCAAAAAGCTAAATTGTGAGATTTTTCGAGGTCAACGCATTGGTGAGATTGGAATATGATTTGAGTACCCGATTTGAGGTAAATTTTGTGTTTTAACTGCTGTTAGCTCATTTTCGAGCTCAACTTTTGGGAAACATTTAGAAGGTGATTTCTTGGCAATTTTAGGTCTGAATCTAGTGATTCAAGAGCCTATATTGTGGGGGTTTTCGTGAGAATCGTCGTGGTGTGATTCGTTTTGGCTGTTGGACCTTCATTTTTGGTAAATTCTTGTAAGTAGCTGCTGCCATTGTTGCTGATTTTTAGCGTAAAATTTAGGTTTTTTGTTGCTTGTTCATGTTGGGACTGCCTTAAGTCCTAATTTGTGTTCCATTATGTTACAAAAGTTCCGAGAGTTGTTAAGGACTTTTATTTGGGGTCAATTCTGGATTTCTCAACGCGGATCCTACTTTTTCCATTTTGACTGCGAAATTGACCCATCTCCGTTTTTTGCGATTTTAGTGTTTAAATGACCGTAATAACGTTGTGAATCTATTTTTGATAGTGTATCAACGTTTCGAGGCCTTTTAGAAAGTAAAAGATCCGGGAAAGTGAATTTTGGAGCGCGCGTGATCTGCGTTCAGGTAGGCTACGGTTTCTCTTCTTAGATTGAACTCGGACATGTGAATGCATGTTGATTAGTTGGTATTTAGGTTGGGTAGTTATTGGATCATGCATAGGTGTTAAAAATCATATTTTCGGCCTTTTTTTTAGAATTATCGGATAACTGTGAGCATGTTTATTGTTATTAATTGACCTTCTTTGCTATATGGATTACTTGTATGTTTGAATACTAGTTATCAGAAGTATGTTGGGCCTTAGTTTAGGTTTGACTAGGGTTTTCCTTATAAATGCATGATTCAAAGTCAGTAGGGCTTAGTTTAGCCCCGACGTCGCTCGGCCGGCTTAAATCCTTGTAGACTGATGTAGCAAACTTGAGTCTGATAGTTTGGTATTTAGCTAGACGATGAGATTGCTCTAGCGATAGTTACTCTTATTTCTTCGATGTTACGGCTTCTGAAGTTACGTCAGTGACAATGAATGTGATTCAAAGTTGAGTTTCAATTCGGCTTTAAGGACTTACATTGATTAGCTAGGTCTGGATGGTGTTCCACGGGTATATATGATTATGGATAGATAAAGACTCTTTCAGCAGCTATATCGACATCTTTGTCGGGTATCCGGATTTAAGGTCCGGCCTCGACCATCCTCATACTTATGTAGAGCATCCGGTTAGAGGTCCGGTCTCAAGTATGTAGAGCATCCGGTTAGAGGTCCGACCTCAGTTACTTATATTTTGCAATTGGCTACTTGTGTGATTCTGGTGAGCGTCCGCTTCAAGGCCCGACCTCCGTACCGTCAGATTCTACTTTTTGGTTTGGTGTTCTTTGACCTCAAATTCTATTCTCCTTAAGTTATAGTTATTTTGTGTACTCGTCGGGATTATGAGGGTCCGTCCGGGTTTTTATTTGAACTTGCGCACGAGTATACCTTCTGGGCTTATGGTGGGTCCAGTTAGGTGTAGTTAGCTTATTTATATTAATTTAGTTAGATCTTTATATACTCGTGTGCATTATTGTGTTACTTAGCCTTCCGTTCTTGAACTCTAGTTTTGTGATTCCGTCTTTTCATATTGCTTTACTTTTCTAGTTCAGTCGGCCTATGATGCCTATTGGGTACCTGTTATTTGGTACTCATGCTACGCTCTGCATCTATTTCCGTGATGCAGGTCCGAGCACCAGTAGTCAGCGTTGATCGAGTTTGGAGCATTTCTGGTATGGAGATAGGGGTGAGCACACGTCGTTTTGTACTATTTCAGTCTCCATCTGTTTATATAAAGACTTGTCTTTTACTTTTCGAGACAGTCTAGTTTCGGTGGTCCACTGTTGGGACTTGCACTCGTTTTGTTGGTAGCTCTGTATTAGTGACTTCCAGGCTCTGGGAGGGATCCTTAATTGTATTTATCTTTTGGTTTGCTTATGTTGTTATAGTAATTTTGCTTAGTCTTGTTTAATTTCTACCCTCACACCCATTACGTGTTGTTATGGGTTACGGTTTGGCTTACCTACTGGTGGATTATAGTAGGTGCCTTCATGGTTTGAGAAATTGGGTCGTGACATTTTGTGAAGTCAAAATGCTTGAAATACGACATTAATGAATCTGGGAAGTGGCTGCGCGTCGCGGGGTCAATTTCACATTTTATTTTTGAAATCCGGGTTGAGGCAGTAAGCCTCGTATAGACCCTGAATAGCGAGGTAACTTTTATGCCTCCCCGTGTTGGCTGCAAAACGCGCAACAGCCTGCTTGCCCATGTTCCGGTCCTCCTCAAGGACCCTTTGAGGGTTCCTTGGGGAGTCGTTACTGGACGTTTAGACCCTATATACTATATTTTACCTATTTAAAGTCTATTTACCAATTTTAGACTTCATATTCCATTCTCAAACCTTCACACATCATAGGGACGTCTACTAGTTCAATTTCGCTAGTTTCCGGATGTTATGGACGTTTCTTGAAGCCTTGACTCAGAAACTTCCTAAATGGTTTATAAACATTATTTTAGGCTTAGAAACAAGATAAAGTTTAGTTAATCATGTGAGGCTCTAGCTTAGGTCATGGACTTTCGAAATGTTACATATATATTGAGAGAGAATCGTAGGTCCACCTATGTGGCATCCTTAGAATTCAAAGAGTTTACTTTTATGTTTTTCTTTATATTTTAAAGTTTTTTCTACCCTAACTTATGTTTACCTATATACCTATTCGTAATTCTAGTGTCTTTTTTAACATTGTATCCCTTCGATTGCAGGTCTTCATGAACTATCTAAAAAAGCTAGGTAAATCATACTTGTTTTGTATCTTCTTCATTGTGACAAATTTCATTTCTACTTTTTGTAAAACTTCGTCGATTCCTCGGAAGTCTACTTTGGATCTTCACCAAAAAAAAAAAAACTAATCCTCCATAAAAGACACAATCTTATAATGTGCAAGTGTGTATATATATATACTAGATATAAGATGGCCCGTTAACGGGCCCAATATTTCATCTTAAATTTATTATTTCGTGATTAAATATTAAAATGCATATCTCTGTCGCGGACTTACTCTCATATAGTGTTTTCTTGACCGTTCATCATGATTAATTATCTAAAACTCATTTAATCATAACGATATCTTTCCTACCACAAATAATAACCTTTAATTCATAATTCAAATTCAAGGTAGAGCTAAGAGTTAAGTCTTGAGAGTTCTTTCGAATCTTTTTTAGAAAGTCCCTTTGAGTCTTTTGAGGAGTCTTCTTTAATTTCTAATAACTTGTTTCAAGACTTGACTAAGTGATTATGAGAATGATGAAAATGTATTCATGAGTCTACATTGTCATCGAGATCCTTCATATCGTGAATCATAACTCTTTATTTCATAATTCATAATTCATAATTCAAATCCAAGAAAGAGCTAAGAATAGAGTTCAAAAAAGTCTTTGAGTCCAATTAGAAATCCTTCTAGATCAACTATTGATTTGGGCTAAGTTTTGATAAAGTAAGTATGAAGATCATAAAAATCATGTACATGAATTCCATATTGTTATTAGACCCTCAAGTCGAGCCGTTCATGCCCATAAATTTGGCATGAACTTCATAAGTTGAGTATCTTTAAGAGGATTAGTATCTTCAAGGTATAAATCTTGAGTATTGAGTTCTTAATCATTAGGGATTATATTCCTAATCATGGGGCTACTACATGTTACCACGAAGGTCCTTGAATTGAGAAATTCATGTCTACACACTACAAAAATTTGATTATCAGGAACAAATAATTTCGTCATTTATAAATCATATTTCGTCACCAAAAATCTTGTGCGACGAAAAATAATTCGTCACTAAAAGTATACAAAGACGATTTAGTGCTTCGTCGCTGGAAATATTATATTAACTACAAAAAGAAAACTCGTCTCCAAATCCTTAAACAGTTGTGACAAATTTATTTGTCGTAAAAACTACGTATATTTTTTTGTAGTTAATAGTATGTTTTGTCACTAAAAAGGTTATTACTACCGATAAAATTATATTCTCGCTAGTTATTTTACTTCAACCAGTGACAAATCCATTGTCTCTATGCTTAAATGTACTTCATAGTTGAAGAAAATCTTATTTCGCCACCAATGACTATACTTTAATTTCATTTAGTTTATCTATCTATCTATTTTATTATTTTAATTCTTCCTAATTAAAATATTTTTACCGTCATTTTATACATTTTAAATCATATTTTTTTAGTGCAAAAAGAAAAGGTGTTAATGAAACATAATAAAATAATAAGTACTCTTCTAAAAAAATGGGTCCCACAATTTTAGATAGACACGTGGTCATTATAATTACAATTTTATATTACCCTCGAAAATGAGATTATTTACAATTTTGACATTGGTCGTCCATCACTTCACTCTTCTATATATACTAGATAATTGAAGGGCCCTTCACGGGCCCAATATAATCAATTATTTATACAATTTTAATTTAAAAAGTTTACCTAAATTCACATCTTATTTCATTATAGTTTCTAAAGTTTCTTATAACTTTTTTAAAAAATATAAAAATTCCCTCTCAGCTATATTCCTATCCTCTGTATACATCACTATCTCCTCTCGGATACATCTCTGTCTTCTCTCGAATGCATCTTTATCCCCTCTTTAATACATCTCTATCCTCTCTTGGATACATCTCTCTCCTTTCAGCTACACCTATATTCCCTCTCGGATTCATACACGAGATATGTGTCTGCAAGTTTTTTGAGTAGTATCGCGACCGATCTTTCCGTATTTCTGCTGATGAATCTATGAACTTTTTGTAATTAAAAAAATAATAGGGGTATAATGTAATTAACTTTTAACACTATGAAAATTTATGTGGCATATTTTTCTTTTGTAGTCAATTTCAAGAGAATGATGTATCATATATTTAATAACATTTTGACTTCAAAAATATTCATTTTATTCTTAGTAAGATGATTTATAATCATATGAACATCTATGGTTTGTTTTAAACCACGAGTTCTAAAAGTATTTTTTTTTAATATTTCATGTTAAGTCAAATAAACATTAAATAAATCAAAATGGAGTGAGTAGAAACTTTAGATCAATTTTATATTTATGAAATTTAAGTTTTTGTAACTATTGCCTTTTAACAAAATTTAAAATGAAAATACTAAAGTTTTTTCACAATTATTTGTATAGCATTTTTTAATCAATATTCTGTCAATAATGTCAAAATTGTAATAAAAATAAGGTAATAAAGTAATTTAATTTTGAAATTCAACTATTGATTCAAATGAGAAAACACTTATTTTGAAGTTGTAAAGCATTCATAATCTAATATTTAATATGCTCTTTACTCTCGACGGATGACACTAATTTATCATAATTTAAACTTATAAGAAGTATAAAACAAAATAGAAAAAGTATAACTCACTATTATATGAAGGTCATTATGAGTTAATTGTCACTCGTTAGTGATATGTCATATGTTAATTGTCATAATGAAACAACATGAAAATTATAAGAGATAATTTATTTATAGTTAAAAATTATTTATGAAAAATGGAGTACAAATTATATATTATACATTTTAGTGCAAAGAAAATTCACACAAAAAATTTATTTACTTATTTTAATATGTAATTTATTTTATTATGAAAATTTACAAATATGATATTTTATAAAAAATTGGTATGGAGATTTTTATATGTTCTCATAGTAAGTAGTTCTTTACTTTATAACATAGTGAAATATTACTTAAAATAAGTTATCACGTCAATTAACTATATTAGTTGTAATATATTAATATAATATTTTTAGAAAAATACCACGTAAATCACTTTTCTAGGTCTTAACAAATCATTAATTTTTAATTACCTTTAGACCTATAAAAATCATTAGTATGTTGTAAAAAAAAAATTTATTCTACATTTGCTTAATAGATATTTTTGGTTTAATGAAATTTTATACTATATAGAAAATGAATCTGAAGAAGTGTAAGATCTCATTAAAATAGACTAATTATTAGTCTATATTCAAAAAATTTAAGAAAAAAGCGTGATTGAAAATTTGGGTCCATATTAAATGTCACATCATTAGAGTTAACATGACATTTAGAAAAATATATTTGGTTGTTTGGTCATTACAAATCTATTACCACTTTCTTGATATCATAATATAGAAACATATATTCTAGAATCTTTATGAATTGACAAATTTACCCCCGGTTGTCCTCAACTTGGCTCTTCTACATAATATATATATATATAATTAATATATATATATATATATATATATATATATATATATATATATATTAATTATATAGTGTTCTAAGAAGAAGAAGAAGAAGAATAAACATAGAAAATTCGTAGTTTAAAAATGTGAAGAAACCTCTGTTTATAGCCAACAAAGGTAGTTTGAACATGTGCTTATTATGCCTTATCAGAAAAGGCACAACAGTTCAGAAAATGTCACAACTCTTTAGAAAACTCACAATTATTTGGATGTCACGCCCTGAGCTTACATCCTGAACGTCCTACACTTGAAAATTATTGTTGGTCCCCAATCGAATCATTGAGCTAACTGGCTACTTAGTGGAAGAATGACTAAAGTGGGAAATCTGTTTATTTTTGTAAAGCACATATTTGACACATCATACTAAAAATAACGTATCTAGTGAAATTCTACTAAGTGGGGTATGGATAAAATGAAGTGTACGCTACTTATCACTACTTCAAAAAAAGCTCAAGTGCATCAAACTTAGTAAAACATCCTTATCTGTGAGAGATTATCTTAACCCGTTTAACCATAAGATATGAAATTATGAGATGAAGTTGAAATTTTGTTTGAACATACAATTGCGATTTTTTATGTTGTATGTTTTCTGATAAACATTAAAACCCTATAAGTTGTAAAACTATTAAAATTGTCCAAATCTTTATACAATTTAACCAAATAAACAAAAATATGTAAATTCACATACTATACTTTCACAAAACTATTCTTTTTTTTTTAAATACAACATTTATTGATAAAGCTTAATTCAATAAAAAAATAAAAATTGAACATTAATTGGTAAATACATTTGATCAATATAAATGGTTAAGTAAGAATTGGTTTGAATTTTAAAGTAATAATAATTTTTTGTTGGTGAGAATGATTATTATATGAGATATAAACAATTTAAAAACAATGATACGGATTAAAAGTTTTATTTACATTATAAAGTGAGTTTTTTTTAAAAATTCCAAATCATCATTTGAAATCCCTTAATAAAATGTCCATTTCAATTTTCAATAAAAAAGAAAAGTAATTGGACACTATTTATTAGTGTGTGTCGGTTTGCTAGATTAGTTAGTGGGAGAAAATTCTTAGAATTATTATTTTTAGATTTCTGGAAAAAATAGAAAATGAAAAATATATAAAAAGGAACATCAAAATCCATCCATAAAACCTGTGGCTTTCAATCCTCTGTTGGTTTTTCGCGTCCCTTTTTTCATTTCACATAAAGAATAAATAAATAATCATTTGTACGTTCCATTTTTTGGTTCTAAAAATATTTCTATCACTACCCCAAAAACATTTTATCTAAAAACCCTAATCTCCATTCAAATTTTTTCATTTCATTTTTCTTCAAACTACCTGCATTTGCTTTGCATTTGACGCCAAAAATGTATGTTGATGCACTATTTTGTTATCTTTTCCTTTGTGTTCATGGAAAATATTGTATTTTTCTTCATCTGCATGTTCGGAATTTGGAAATTCTATGAATTTGGATATCAGAATTAATCTGCAATTAAAATGCCTATTTTTTTGACTCGTTGTATGTTATTTGCTGGTTAGGGTTTGTAAGAGTTGGAATTTGGTTTGTTGGAGAATTTTAGGTGTGTGCTATTGAGCTTTTTGTTTATGTGTAGCAATGACTGAATTTTATTGCATGACAGGACAATGATGAGCAATGAAGAAGAGAAAAGGTGTCCTCTTTGTGCTGAAGAAATGGACTGGACCGACCAGCAATTTAAGCCTTGCAAATGCGGTTATCAGGTTTTATTTCTTTTTTTTTCTTCTGAAATATTCCTTTTATAAGTTCCTGCCATTTTTCAGTCGAATTGAAAATGATAGAATAAAGAGTTGTGCTGGGGTCTTTTTATTTTAATATGTGTTTCAAGTTTTGGTAGATAGTGGATAGAACACAACTTCAAATTAACCTAGAGATCAGCTGAATTTCAATTTTGGGCCTTTTCAAGTTATAACCCTGGTGTCTAGGCCTTGGACTAATTCTATGGGGTGTCTTGTACCTTCCACCAGCACAGTTACATGTTAATTCTGTCCACAAAGCTTGAACAAATGAGAAGAAATCACCAATTTTTAAATTTTAGTTCTGGTCTTATTTTTCCTTTCTTTAATTCAAACTCTTATGTATTATGACAGTCTGCAATGTTTTGGTTTATGAAAAATTTTGCGAACATGTTTTGACTGCTTTGGAAATTTGATGTTTGTTGTTAGTAGAACTGTATCATTTTTTTTTCTTCAATGATCAATGAATAGAATGGTATCTTAAACAATTATTGATCAAGGTTGGTTCTTGTCACATGTTACCAGTTTCAAAAAAAGGTTGGTTCTTGTCACAGTAACTTTTTAGTTGTAGTTACTTTTTTTAGATTGTAGAAGATAAAAATAAATGTTTTATGAGCTTGTTTTGATTAAATGATAACTAATAGATGGGATGGGGATGCAGATAAATGTCAAGGAAAGTAGAAATTTTCATCTTTTTCTAGCAAATACTGCACCCAACTGTCGTCCTTTCTTTGAAATTTTAAGCATTATAAATGTCATCCGACAACGGCCATGTACTGCCCTGTTAAAAACAAAGCCATGCACTTCCCATCCACAAAACAACATCTTGATGATTCCAGCAAAATAGCTTTCTGTTTAGTTCTTGTGCTTCTAATAAAACTTATCCGAGTGGGTGAATATTCAGATTAGTGTTTTAAAAGCAAAAATGCCAAAAAATAAAAAGGGTCCATGAGCTTAAAATGAAAATGAGACGTGCACAGAAATTTAGAACTTAAGTACCAAATACATATGAATTTCGTTGTGCTACTACTACAATAATTAAATTACAATTAATACACCTAATTGAGCATCTAATTTATAGTATGCTAACATTAGTCGAAATCCTCAAAGTTGAGATTCAAAGGACCGGCTGCTTCTCATTTGGACAAGTGTGCGCCTGATGTTTGAAGCCACAGCTTCACCCCTAGCTTTGTATTGCTTCCTCTCTTTAAGCGACGAAAAATGTCTTTATCAAATTCAAACTATTGCTTTAAATACTTTCATAATGGGCTACTTACGAATCAATATGGATGGGTCAATGGACATTTATCAGAGTGGCTTTTGTGCCAGTTTGTAAAATGTCATTCTCCATGTACTCATGTTATCCTGGTCCACATAAGGATGGTCCTACTTACTCTGTGAGTCTCCTTATTGTCATAAACTATAATCCTGAACTCACTAAATTGCCAGTTTTGGAAGATCTCTATTAGTGGGTAAATCAATGGTAGGTCTACTCTATAAATGAGTAGTGGATTGGAAGTTGAATTATGTGAGATCTATCTTAGTCGCCACTAGTGTGGTGGGGTATCTTTTTGGGCATAGAGTCCTCTCAAATGTTGATCGAGTAAAGACTTATATTTTGAAGGAGACATTTGAGCGTATAATTATGATTGGAATGGAGATATTCTGTGCTGGGGAGTGCAGATGATGCTTTCATACTTCAATTTTGATCTAGTCCAAAAGTTTTAGCTATGTATGTGAAATTTCATTTTGATTATATGCTAACTAGCATAGTTCATTTGTGAATAGGCTGTACTAGTTTGTGTGTTCTTCAAGCCTCTTAGTTGATTGCCATTTTCCCAAATAGCTCTGGAGATGTCATACTCGTTATTCAGAGAAATTTAGGAACTTAATGAGACAACCTCTTCAACTTATTCTTGATACGGTTATTGTTTTACTGCTTTCAGTAAAGGAACATCAAATTTGATGTATCAAGATTGTCAAAATAATTCTGCTTTTGTGGGTTTCTAACTTTTGTTCGCTATAGGTGTGTGTTTGGTGTTGGCATCACATAATGGACATAGCAGAGAAAGATGTGTCAGAGGGACGATGTCCTGCATGTCGAACTAAATATGAAAAGGATAAAGTTGTGGCAATGCAAGCAAATTTTGAAAGGTAATTTCTATGATTGACTAATTTACTTCTGAAGGTGTTGGAGACAGAATGGAATTGACAATTAGTTAAAACAGGGCAGGGAACACAAATGTGAACCGGAAAAGTAAACCACCAAAGGCAAAGACAAAAGCTAATGAAGTCAGGAAGGATCTTACAAATGTTCGGGTCATTCAACGTAAAATGGCATATGTGACTGGGCTGCCTCTTGGTATTGCGGATGAAGATGTATGGAGCTTTTATCTTGTTATCCGTTTGCTACTTTTAAATGTCACTTCATTGAATTCTTCTTTACCATTAGCTTGAAGAAGGGTTCTATATCTTAAATTTTTCATGTATTAAGTAAAAGTCTTATATTTCTTGGGCAGCTGTTACAACGGAAAGAATATTTTGGGCAATATGGGAAAATTTCTAAAGTTTCTCTATCTAGGACTGCCGGTGGTTCAATCCAGCTGTTTACCAATGATACTTTTAGTGTGTAAGTTTGACATACATCTATCATCTTGGTTTTGTGTTGTTATAACTGATGGGTTTTCTTGGGTTTGTTTATTCCTTTTGGATGATGCAACTTTTCCAGCTGTCTCAAGTGATGAAATTTCATTTGCTTGCTGTCATCTGTCTTCATATTTTTCATTTTTCATTTCTCATTTTGCTTTGTTTCTTTCCTGGTGCAAATCTTATTGCTGCAATCAGGATTTTAAAGGTTAACCTTACTTGACAGAAAACTGGCTCTAGTTTCTAGGTCCTTTTGAGAATTTTTCTTTCTTGTGTTAGTTTGATGTAGTTACATTATTCTTTTAAAATCTGGATTCCAAGTTCCAACACAGTTCTAGAGTGTGAAACCTTGCAATTGTAAGGGACTTGTATACTTCTTTGCATTTTATCTCTGGCTTTAATGGTAGATTGCAATGTGGAAATTTCAAAACAGCTATGATATAGGTTGAATATATTGACTTTTTGGCATACAAATTTCTTTTAAGGAAACCTGTTTCTTAAATTGAAAACCATTTTATTATAATTTCAGTGGTTATGACACATCACAACAGTGATGTTCTGGTTGATTTCCACTGGAAACCCTGACTATTTAGGCTGTATTGTGCAGATCTCTAGTTTTTACCTATGAAGGCATCTAAATGAGTGGCTTTGCTCTATTACCTTAGATGAAAAAAGTAATTTTGCAGAATCATGCAGTTTGAATTTTGTTGTAGTAGGGAGTCTAAAATGTTTTACATGATAGAATGTGAGAGCTGTCAATACTTATAAAAAAATTTGATTGTTAGAGTTGTCAATAAAATATATTGTGGTCAATGGAAGGTTTGATTAGAGGTATACTTGTAGTTTCTCCAGTATTTATGGAAGTCAAAAGGGTTGAGCTGTAGGTTTTATTAGATGATAATCACATGATAAAATCCATGTTGTCTGGACTTGTCTATTTCTAGGGTGTGCGTGACATCGCAACCTGTGTTAAAATTATTGTTGGTTGTTTTTTTCCCCCTTTCTGATAGTTGTTTTTCTTCTTCTGTTCTTTTCTTAATCGCAGATATATTACATATTCTAAAGAGGAAGAGGCCATACAGTGTATTCAATCTGTACATGGTTTTGTTCTGGAAGGAATGTATTTGAGGTAAGGACTTACCCGTCATAATTTTTCGTCAAATTTATTCTTTAGTGACAAAGCGAGAGTTGCAATTTAGAGAACCTCTAATTTGTCTTATCAAAGGTAGTTATTTATTATTGAAAAAAGCTCAAATAGAGCGGAGTAGATACATAGGATTCATATCACTCTAGCAGGTTTCGGGTTAAGGCTAGTTGATTGATTGATTTTAATTTATTGACTATGTGAAATGGCCCTTGCAGAGCATCGTTTGGGACTGCAAAATATTGTCATGCTTGGTTGAGAAACACGGTACAGTACATGGTGCTTCTTAACCTCATTTCTTTCTGTTATGCCCTTTGCTGAGGAATATGAAAGCGACCAACACAATAGAAATGTTGACATGGTGCTTCTTTTTTCCAGCCTTGCAATAATCTTTCCTGTCTATATTTGCATAGCCTTGGTGCCGATGAAGATAGTTTTGGTAAAGATGAGGTAGCTGCAATTCATACAAGGTATTGGTCATGCAAACATTTGCTGCCCTCCAAATTTAGACATGCTTTCTTGGTTGTATTTCTGTTTCTGATTGAAGTGTTTCTGTGATCCTCAAATTAAAGTTGATTGAGAGCGGTATATTACTGGATCCTGTGGTAACAACACAACACAAGAGAACACATAAAAGAAACATTGAATCTCAGATTGTCTGAGTGAAATTGATCTGTCCAAATCCAATCCTGCAAAATTTACATTATTATGTTTTCTAGCTGCTGACTTCGACAAGATAGATACTTCTGATTTATCCAAATAGATATTATATCGTACAACTACATGTAAAAGATTATTTAAAGTAGGCATTTGGACATAAATTGAGTGATATTTGAAAAAAAAGTAGTTTTTGAAGTTAGTTGAAAAAGGGTATTTGATAGTTGAAGTTGTGTTTGGACATGTATTTCTCTTAAAAAATTGTGATAAGCTGTGTTTTTTTTGGTACTTGAAAAATTGGTTCATTGAAAATTTCCTTTCTTTAAAGTTTGGAGTTAAAAAATGACATATTGTATAAACAAACAGCTTTGATTTTTTTTCTTTTCAAAAAAAGCAATACAAAGTTTGACTAAATGGGCCATCCCTGAGGTGTGAGCATCCATTTCATCCGCCCTGCATCATTATAGTGAGTGACATCCTCATCTATCTTCCCATTTCCGACCCAATATACTCAAAAGTTCCTCTCTTTTGGATGGCTTGTGTATCAAGCCTCACTTCCACATCAGCATCATGCGTTAAGTCACCGAACTTGCACTCCAAGTATCTATCTTCGTCCTGCTCAACCTGAACCCCTTGGACTCTAGGGTGTCTTCAAACATCTAACTTAGCATTAACTCCACCACGAGACTTGTCGAACAGAAATACCATCCACAAATAACATACACCATGGGAATTTTACCTTGGATTTGCCTCATCAATTCATCCACCAAGGCTCTAAAACTGACTCCCCTTTGCATTTTTGGGTTCATCCATGGAAGGATTTTACTCTTTGGAACAATAGTGAGGTCACACTATGTATTGATCTCATTTTTCAGAATATATTGCTGTCTCGTCTTAGAAAGTTACAAACTACTTTGGAACAATAATGAGGTCACAGTATGCTTTGATCTCATTTTTCAGAATATATTGCTGTCTTCTCTTAGAAAGTTACTAAGTCTCTTGCTAAATGGATGTTGTGGTAATTGGAGATCTGATCTTGCATAAATCTCTGATTGAATGTTTTTACATCATTCTTAATTGGACCCTCAGTGGTTCTGGAAGTTGAATCTTATTGTTTTTTTTGGGCTTTTACTTGCATAGATGAAGGATTGATTGTATACCATCTTAATTGGGTGATTAATTTCCCCATGGGTGTAGCTAACTGGTGGTTTTTCACTTTGGTGGTTATACAGGAGCAGAGTTCAACAAATTGTTGGTGCGTCTAGTAGTGCAATGAAGCGCTCAGGAAATATCTTGCCACCTCCAATTAATGAATTATCCTGTACTAGCTTTACTTCTACTGAGAGTTCTACCATTCAAAGTGCAGTAAGTGTAAGAATTTTGGAATTTAATTATGCTTGTTGGTTGTAAATTGCTTTATCAAAGCATCTAAGGCGACCAGTTGCTCTAGTTTTCGGTGAAGTATGCTATATTTTTTCTCTATTACAACAGCAACAAGAAGAACAGCAATACCCAGTGTGGTCCCACATATTTTTTCTCTATTAAGTTCTGATATTATGGAAGCTACTATTTCTTGATATCTGGTTGCTTGACCTGCAAACAATCTCACTGGATGTTTTTTTTTGTGCGATTTTAGGGTGCAGCCAGTGATATAGTGAATCACAATAGCTATATGGCTCGTGTCATCCCTTGTAGTGATAAGGATGAAGATGCTGGTGACCCCAACAGAATGTCAGCTTTTGTAGATGTTGGACTGTGTAATAGTTCTGGTGCAGAGAAAGTTAGAAATTGCAGTGGGGACAGTAGAACTTTGGATTTGTGTTCTAATTTATCTCCTGAAACAATTAACAAAGATAATCTTGCTCAAGAGCCATATTCTGATACATTGCTTTTTGAAGTTCCATCTTCTAACCACCTTGTCAATCATTTGCCAAGGGATCAAAATTCAATAGAAATTTCAGATGAACCATTCAGGGAAGACTCTATATTTATTGACAGTCAACGATTGAAGGATTTAAATAGTATTAACCAAAGTGCGTTCCTTATGTCCTCTCATTCTGCTAAAAGCACAGGGGATTCTGGTGGCCATTCGCTAATGCACAGGAGGACATGTAGTCTGAGTAATAATGGCACAGAGCATAGATCCTTACATAATGAAGTGGAAGAAGCTTCTCCTCCACTTTCATGTGTAAATTCGACAATGATTGATGGATTACATGATTTGAAATTTCAAAGTTCTGTCAAATCTGATACAATTTATAGAGGTTCTAACTCATTCTCCAATGAAGAAATAGTAGAGCACCTGCGAAGGACTAGAAATGATTGTTTGAATAATTATGATGAAAGTTCCGCATTCAGTCCTGCAAAGAACAGTATGACTTCAAACATTTTAGCTATGAACCTTGGTTCACGTGACGATTCCTTGACCTTGCGTCACAGTTTAACTGGCTTGTGTAATGAACCTAATGGGCAGCATGATTCCTGGAAATTCTTACACAGTGGTCAAGGATTCTCATTTATGAAGCAAGATGGATCTTCAGGTCAAAGGGCTGATTTGAATTCTTCGTCTAGTAATATCAGTCTGATATCTAAACAGGCATCCATCCTTCATGACTTCAGAGAAAAGAAAGAGCAGCATATGCTTGATTCTCAGTATCAGAGTAAGAGTTAACATAAATTTCCTTATGACTAAAGTAGTTGATCTTTGCTGCCTCAGTTTTTCATTCATGGACCTGTCTTCCTTTTGGTTTCAAGTGGCTATGTCCTACACTGTTTACTATTTTATGATATATTCTTTTGTACCAATTAGACAAGATTTCTACGGGGATGGGAATGGGGCTGCAATAGCTTGGACTTGCCAGCAGGGATGGGGAGTGACTTGAAGGGCTGGTCCAGGTTGAATAACTTCTTTTCCTGCAGTTGTAGAGAGGGGTGGAGAACAGGTTTGGGTATACAAAATTGTAAGGCTCTGAAGGAAATATTTGGATGTAAAAATTGAACCAGGACTCAGTTATTACGACTATTCTCAGGCCGTGCCTTCTCAAGTTCTTCCTCATTTGCCACTGTTGCTTGCTAAAACTCCATCTACCCCTGTTTCAAGCATACTATACACTACTCTAGACCATAAAGTTCTGTTCTTCCTGCCATGTCTTGATTTGAGCCAAAAGGATCCAAGCTCAACTCAGGGAAACAGAGTTTTAAGTATTCAATACAATTAGCAAGAGGCAAAGGGGCGGGGACCCAGGAGGTGGCAGTTTGGGGAGGGGGTGGGGGTGGGATTGGTAGAAGCAAATGCATTGGCCTATCCCAATTGCCATGCATACGTTTTTCTAAACCAGGGTTAAACTAGTTTTTTCTAACCTTACTGCTGCATATGTGTTATTCTTTTGGCACTCAAAATTTAATTTGCTTTGGTATGTTTCTGACAAGCATTTTACCCAATTTTTGATTGTCACTTTTCTTCATTTAACAAGTTAAAACTCTTGACAGCACTACAAGGAATGTAAAAAAATAATACATCGTTTTTCTGGTTCTTCTTGGTAATAGATCTCAAGGTAGGGGTCAGTACAGCAAATTGTACTCCAATTAGGAACTACATATTACTTAATTGTGCATGTGCATTTCATGACTTCTGTGATGGAACTTACCAACATGTACCATGGTATCATTGAGCATTGATAAGTTTTACACGCAACTAATTTTTTCAAATTGAATTTGCTGAACTGCCTTAACAGTCTCAAGACCAAATAGTATGGCACCACCTGGTTTCTCAATATCCTCTAGGGAGCTGCCTCCTGGTTTTCCGTTGTCTGATGAAATTGGTGGATTCCCCCGTACACTCTCTGGTAACTCACCTGTCCTGGCATTGTGTATTTTAATTCCAAGCTTTCTTCTGTTTTAAATATAATTGAAAGTAGTTTATTTCTGTTGCTTCTATCTATGCAGGAAGTCAATTAGTAAATAGTTCATCAAGTTTGATTCACTACCCCTCATCAATGAGAAGCTTTAGCAGTGCAGGTGACACTGATTTTATTGACCCTGCCATATTAAGCTCTGGTAAAGGCAAAACAACAAATGGTTTATGTATCTCAGGTCTGGAAATTGGGTCACAGGGTAGAGCTTTGGAGGCTGAGGCAAGACTCTGGCTTCTGATGCAACGAAAACATGCTGATCAAGATGGGAAATTGTCTCATGTTCATGCTTCACAAACTCCATCTGCATATCAGGACCAGAGGTTTAATGGTGAAGATGAGCATACTGGCACGAAGAAGTTTGGACCAAGGCTGGTGGATCAAGGCCAAAACTTTGACCAATCTTTGTACACACATTTTCCCCTGCAGAAGTTTGGTAATGGTCCCATTTCCAATGGCTTTCAGCATGACCTGTTGGGAAATTTCCAATGTAGAAATGAGGTGGATGGTATGGCAGAACTCCAGAGAAATGAGAGGTTAGGTTTCAACAAATACTATAATGGGTATGGAAATCAAACAGTCCAGGGGTCCGGGTCAGCCGATGTATTTGCCAGGGTTTTTGGGATGTAAATTATCTCCTCTGAAAAATGAAATTGTCCTAGTTACTCTATCTATTGCTATGTAGTGTGGGGAAATTATAAATATGTTAATACTTAACATTGTTGTTGGCTGTTATTGGGTTCTATTTGGGGATGGGTGGGTGGGTGGGTATAGTGGTAGAGGTCTTATATATCTTCTGGGTTTAAGGGCTACTTACCCCCTCCCCTTCAAACTCTGGGTCAACTTTAGGTTAAGTTCATAAATCCGCTCCCTGGTGCTTTTTCTCCATAATTTAGAAAAGTAATTTTCATTCATTTAATGAATTTTTTGGACAAAATTGCCTTCTAAGTCTAACAAATTAAAGGGGATTTAATATTAGGTAGAATGATCTGAGTTCGTTATACTTGGATTGGATTGTCACCTACTCTTCTATTCATAATTTTGTCAACTGGATAATTAAATCCAACGAAACTCGATCTTTTAAATCATTTTTTTCATCCGATAAATGTGCATGTGATACAAACGAATTCACATAGAATTACATGTCATTTGAAATTTTCCATTTTCCTTTTCTATTTTCTCTACTCCATTCAAAAGAGTATTAACCATAACTTATGAAGTAAACAAAGAGATTTTAAAAATATTTCAAACTAATAATAGCAGAAAAATAACTTGAAAATATCTCTGATCAAAAAGCCAATTAAAAAATGGTGTTCTTTGTTTTCTTTTATTTGTTTTTGTTTTTTGGCGGTGTTCTTTGATCTTTATGACATTCTTCGTTTATAGGTAGGGTTGATTTTTTCTTATATATTTCTTCTCTTACTTTCACTTCAATTTGGCTTTTGGGTATTCTCAATTTGATATCAATATAATTGATTAATAAATGTTGAGATTTCTGTCAAAAATAATTTGTAATAATGTGTAAAATGATGAAAGAGAAATGTAATTGTTGTTTTTATGGTTTCTTCTTTGTTCAAATAATTGCTATTCATAGAAGCTTTTGATTGGTTTTCCCCTTCTTTTTCTATATTTTAGAAGCGTCTATTTTACCTTCTTTTCCTTGGTTTTCTTTTTTATCGTCGTTTTCCTTTTATTTTCTATTTTTCTTTTCCTTTTTTCTCTTTAGAATATTTCTTTTACCCTTTTTGTTATCTTTATTTTTTCTTTCTTGATATATATATATACCTTGTTTTAGAGGCAATATTCAGTCCAAGGACTTTTAAAAAAAAGTTATGTCCCATGTGTAAGAGTTGATACTACCTTTTTGTGTTTTGATTTATGTGATGTTCCATATCTCTTGCTTTAGCCGTAAGACTTAGATCAAGAACTTCAAAATAACAAGTTATGCTCCACGAAAAAAATGACACTATCTTATTGTTTGATTTATAAAATATTTTATGACTCTTGTCTTACTGTTGCGATCTGAGCCTACACCCTTGACGTGGCTAACACTCGAAGACTATTGCTGGTCCCAAAGCGAACCCTCATTCTGATTGACTACAAATGAAAAACTAATTCAAGTAATAATAGGCTTAAATCTGAATTAAATCCATTAAACTCCAATACTCAACTAATAACATTTGGAAAATACTCAATAACAATGTTTATATTTTGTAAAACAACTCAAGAGCATGTAACTACGGAAAGACTCCTCAACTATCTATGCAACTTCTATAGTTCAAGATGGATGCTGGACAAGACCTACAACACCCTAAAAGATTAAACTGAAAGGGGAAGAAAGGAAATCCTTTGGAATGCAAAGAGGCTGACAAAAGCTAATTGGAATGTAAAATGATCTCAACGAAGCGCATGTTGATGATCCTGAAGTTTCGTATCTGCATCGTCATAAGATGCAGGTGGGATGACATCAGTACATTGAATGTACGAGCATTCAAGGAGAACTGAAAGCATGGATAACTGAACTGACAGACTAGAAGAGTACTCGCCTCAACTTAATACAAAAGTAATAACAAAAAATAAAATGTTTAAAGCTTCATGATAAATAAATACTAACTCAAGGATGTAAATAAAATAAAGCAAAAGGGCCTAAAATACCCTCAAAGTATTGAAAATGGTACAAAACTATCATCCATCCACCTATTGGCTTCAAAATGCCCTTCTCATCCACCTATTGGCTCCAAAATACTCTTCTCATCCACCTTTAGGTTCAAAATTGACCACTTATTTAATGATTTTAAATTTAAACTAATTAGATATTTTTTTAAATACTTGGCGTTCAACTGTTGGTTATAATTTAATTTTTTAATATCATGGGAAAATGCACAAGTACCCCCTCAACCTATGCCCGAGATTCTAGAGACACACTTATACTAAGGTCCTATTACCCCCTGAACTTATTTTATAAGTAATTTCAACCCTTTTTTGGTCTACGTGACACTAGCTTGAAAAAAAAGTCAATCAACATTGGGCCCACAAGATAGTGCCACGTAGGTCAAAAAGGGTAGAAAATTATTAATAAAATAAGTTCAGGGGGTAATAGGACCTTAGTATAGTATAAGTGTGTCTCTGAAATTTTGGGCATAGGTTGAGGGGGTACTTGTGCATTATCCCTAATATCATTCATAAACAAACTCACTACCCATTCATTACTAATTAAACCCACCCAATTAATAAACCAATTCTCATATCAAAATCGTCCTAAATGCTACTAACACACGACGAAATCACATATTCTTAAAAATAACATCTAAAATTATTCGAGTCCGAATTGATGTCCTAATGAAATTTAGGTTTAGCCTCTTATTTAGGAGGATACTTTCAATAGGATTCTCTATCAAGCTTGAATTCAAAATTTATGATCAAAGGTAAAGAAGTAATACACTCCGAATTAAATCGTGCACTTTTTAAATATAGTTTTATGAATATGTATGATTTATTTTAAATATTAAAACTATAATATATTATTTTTTTAAAAAGTTATCTATAAGTAATATCACATAATGGAGATGAAATAATAATTAAGATGAACGTAGTCAGACTTTTAAATTTATCAGTAATTATTATTTAGACACTTGAATTAAAATATGTTTTGATTGAGAACTTGAATGTATGATAATGTACTTCGATAGACATTTTCGCCTCAAAATTTTATAAATACTCATTGACAGTAGATTTACTATTGTTGCATTGGCAACATGCCGAGTTTATTAATTGGGGCGGATTTAGTTAGTAATGAGTGGATAATGAATTGTTTTATAAATTATATTAATAAGTTAAGTTAAAAAAATAGTTGAGGATCACGTATTAAAAAAAACATTTAAATAGTTTAATTTTGAAACCGTTAAAAAAGTGGTCAATTTTGAACCCAAAGGTGGATGGCAAGGGTATTTTGGAGCCAATAGGTTGGTGAGAAGGGCATTTTGGAGCTAATAGGTGAATGGAGGATAATTTTATACAATT
This sequence comes from Solanum peruvianum, assembly GCA_027705065.1. Taxonomy (NCBI): domain Eukaryota; kingdom Viridiplantae; phylum Streptophyta; class Magnoliopsida; order Solanales; family Solanaceae; genus Solanum; species Solanum peruvianum. The sequence continues at coordinate 42,833,371 of JAKWJD010001758.1, read as the reverse complement.
TCTAATACTTCAAGGGTATTTTAGACCCTTTTCCTTAAAAATAATAATGTACTCCTTACTCTTATTTGAGAGATTCTCTAACCGAAGACCATCACTATGAGCTATGTGATGATACAACGTCTCGCTTACGCTGCCATAACTGTCCTATACTAGATCCACTAAGCTCTGCCCAAGGCACTAAGGATTCATCTAAAAAGTATGCTCATTTACTCATGTTGGTGTACATGGTTTATGAGGATTATAAGTTATCTAAACTCATGCTCATATCGGTACTCAATATTACTCTCAATAATATATATATATATATATATATATATATATATATATATAACATACTCATGCTCAAATATTACTCATGCTCAAATACATAAAACATACTCTTTCTCTATTTTGAGATAATTGCTCAAACTATCCTATTAAAAGAGGTAACTGCTCTGTAGTATCTTTGAGCTCATCAACTCATTTAGAAACCAAAGTTTCTATATTCTCAAAATAATACTCTTTCTTCATGTAAAAATAAAACATTTGAGAAATACTTAGTTCCCTTACACTCTTTCTCAAACTCCTCTTCACTTCTTCAATAATTCAGTTTTAAACTCAAATATTGATTTGGAGGATTCTCAGATTTATAACTCAAAATAAAGTTCATGCTGAAATAGATATAAACAGATCAAATCAAGAATCTCAATTACAATATAGAAAACTCAATACTCTGAACTCAAGAACTCAAAACTCAACGATACTACTCATCTCAACTCAATTTGTAAGGTTCATTTTGAAATATAGCATGAACAGATCAACTCAAGAACCTCAATTCATAACATATAACAATTCATAAATTAGGAATAGAGTTTAAAAAATGATAGGAACTCTAGAACTGAAAATCAACTCAATAAAAACTCTTGTACTTTTCTCTTAAACTCACTTTACTTTGGAATGTGAATTAAGACATCTGCTTAATAAATGTAGGATCTCTCAAGAATTAATGAAGCCTTTAGGATCTAATACATAGAGGATAACATAGTCACGATTAAGATAAACATGTTCGAAAAGAAGTACAGTAGAAAAAGGATTAGGCGAACCCGACGTACTAAGTGGCATGCGGCCCTAGGGTCTGAACTTCAGAGGTCAGGCCTTGCCGCACTGCTGGTACTGAAGCTCAACCTTGGTTCTATGAATGGTGCGCCACCCCATCCCTCTACCTAGAAAACGACAAATTTTTTCTTCTAAATATAGGGTCTTAACTTGTTTAAAATTGAGTAAATCTTCCTATATCCTTCCTGATTCTCAACCCCAAAACGAATTCATAAAAATTTCATACGATCCCTTTTAAGAATCAGAACTCATACTTAATATCCTCAACCCTAGAAACTGAAAATCTCTACTGTTAAAGAATGAAACTAAAATCAAGAACTATTCAAGAATCTTTTAATATAACAGTTTCATGGAAAACTTCTAGGATGAATTAGATGCATGGCGTGAGGATGAACAAGTCCATCACTATGAGAAAGTATACATACCTGGACAGAACAATGTTCTTGACAAAAATCAATGAGATCTTGATGAATGCTCAATACCTAGCTCTTTCTCCTCTTGAACGGTTCTCTTATTTTTTTGAAGTTTTTAGGAATGACAAAGAATGGTTACCCTTAAATGAGGTGAGGAAAAACTTGCTAAGCCTAGTGGAAAAAGAAAAAGACCAAAAATATCTTTTCCGAAAATGGATAAAATGTCTTAAATAGAGAGATTTCACTCATACGAGCCTAACTTTTTACTCCGAGCTTGAAATTTAGCAAACATTGCCGGCGTTGAAAAGAGGACTTAGAGACCTTCAATTTTACAGATCATGCTCTACCTTATTATATGTACTAAAACATATGATCAATTGAAGTTCACAAAAACTAGAAACTGATGGTAACTCATACTAACTTCTCTTTAGTTCTTTCGAAATTCGAGGTGTTACACTTAGATGCAATACTTAGCCCAAAGGCTTTCAAATAATAGGTTACGACCTATGGGAAAGAATTGATACTATCTTACTGTATCTTGATTCATTGATTGTTATATAGATATTGTGTTAGAGGAAAGATAAGATCAAAAACTTCAAACAATAAGTTACTCCCCATGGGCAATAGTTGACACTATATTCCATAAGGATTGACGAAGAGATTATGTCACGATTCAAAGTACACCCTAGACGTGACATGACGTATAAGATTATGAGAGGCCCTACTCAAGTCACTTAGCACACTTAAGTAAGATATTGGAAAATCAGGAGATTTTAAATTCAATTCATATCATAAAAGATTTTAACAAAATGAAGTGCAAGTCTAACATAGTCTCAAAGACATCTAGTACATCAAGAGTGATCGGGAAAAAACCCGTACATTGCATACAATCTCTAAATATATAAAGACAATAAGATTTAAAGCTTATTTCATCGAAACATGAGGACTTACCAATCTTCAATATCTACTAAGTGATCCCTAGCCACGAAGATGCGAAATAGGAGCGCCGAACCCTACATTAGTGAAACTATGTGCAAGAGTATATGTTATTACATATATGTACCAAGTATGATAGTAATGCATAAAAGTTATGAAATCATGCTAAAATGATATTTTCGTGATATTCAAATACCAAGTCAAAACATAAGATAAAGAGAGTTCGAAAACATAAATTGTAATCATGATCAATGTAAATAAAATCATCTTTGAACACATGTGAGATACTTCTTGAAGTAACCTTACTTAATTATTATTGTGGAAAGTATCTGTAACTGACAAAGAGAGCATGTGAGTTATAGCATGAAATTCGGTGTATTTCTTTCACACCGAAAAGAGAGTGTCCTATTTGTCAAGGTAGAACCACGAAATTCTAGCTTACATGGATCCACTAGTTAATGTCTATCTTAAGACCACATCCTATAGGAGCACATAGGTATGAGATAAAGAGATTGCTACTAGAAACGTGACTTCAAGCTATGGGAGAGATTCCTCAATATCCTTTCGGTGCTAAGCACAAATCCCACAAAATAGTTATTAATCTTAACTTGTCTTATCTTTAAAAGACACAAGTATTCACCTCTTGTCTTATTATAGGATAACTCCTTAGACCATGCATGAGAAATCCTTTCACCATCCATGATCTTTTCATAATAGATTTAAGGCTCATAGTCATTCACTCCATACTAAAGATGCCCTAATACTAATGGAAATAGTTTTGATAGCGTGATCTATGATCATTGACGGTACATCTAGATACCATATTAATCAAGACCTAATTTAGAAAAATATCCCGAAAAACATTGAGGGCAAATTTAGATGTCATTCATGTCATGTGGCCAAGCTTCAAAGAACACATAGATATCTTCATCCATAAGCTTACTTGAGTCATAGTCATACTTCATCTATTCTTGTTTGACTTGGGATGCCATGTCATTTGCCATATGGCACCAAAATGATCCTCTAGGACGAGATGAAATCAGACTTAGCGAATTGGGCTTATCTATTTTAGCCCTAAATAATTTTAAACTTTAATTAAATTCATATTTATTGGAATTAAATAATTAACCCAATTATGTTAGTTCATAATTTATTTAGGCTAATATATTAATGAAATTAATATAATTTGAATCATTTTATAAATTTATATATAGTAAACTTTAAATAATTACAACTATTTTCGGCAAGCTTAATTTGAAGAATATGAAACAAAACCTATTCTTAATAAAATTAATAACTTAAGCTACAAAAATCTGGCTATTAACATGGATTGTTGTTCAACCTATCCCAAGCCATTCTTGAGCATTTGATTTAGAATGTGGTGTTTTCTTACCTAGCGCTCTTCCATGGCTATTGTAAATACGAAAATTTTAGCATCATGTGTAAGATGATCTTTTAGTTGATATGCTGGTTAATATTTTTGTAAAGAATAAATGACATGACATGATAACCTATAAATTTAGGGGAAAAAAGTATGAAATAGCAAATTGTTAATTTAAATTAAATGTTATAATCATAGTTTATTTTATTTGTAATTCCCAGCAAACATCCCATACCATCATATTCGGTATATAATTAGCCATTTTTGGTATACAATTAAATGTTTTACACATTTCAATATAAAATGTATAAAATGTATAAAATGCATTTATGTTTGTATAAAATGAGAGAAAAGTGTATATACAAATATAAATACATATATTTTCATCTTATACACATATAATTATACAAATACAAATCTTATCATACAAATTACAATGTATAAATGAATTAATACAAAACTGAATAATTTGTATAAAACTAGATTTATCTAGTAATTTATACAAATCAAAAGCCCCATAACAAACATAAAATTTTCTATGGAGCGCAATTATGCAAATTATAACTCTTACATACAAATATGATTATTATGTTTGGTATATGTGAAAGTTACTCTAAATTTAACTGGCAATAAATAACCCATTTTTAATTTATTGGCATATTATTCTTTAAAAAATATTTATTTGGCATTCAATAGGTACATTTCTTTTCTAGAAAAGTGATTATTATTATTATTATTATTTTTGATTTTCTCTCTCTATTTCCTAGACACATCCTTTTATTTCTTAAAAAGAAAAAAATAACTTTATCGTTCCTTCTTTCTCTACATCTTCAATCGTATCTTTCTTTTTTTTTTCTTTCTAAAATCGCTTCTTCCATTAGATACCAGTTACACCATAATTCTCTCTTATATGGGAAACCGAATCTGATAATTCTTCAATTATATCTTCTTCTTCTTTTTTTTCTAAAAAAATTTGTATCATTTGATATCCATTATACAATGATTTTCTCTTTTTGAGGAAATTGAATCTCATGAATAAATTGAATATTCGTTCGACGTGTTTTCCTCCAAAACATCTAAAGTTTGGGGATTATATATCTTTCAGTTAGGAGTATCTTATTTTCATTTATGCCTTTTTGTTCTAAATTTAATGAATAAGAGAGATTATTCTAAGAATATTCTCAACAATTGAAATACTGATTCTGATTTTGAAGATTTTACTACCAACAATTTAAAAAAAAATTATAAATACAAAATTTGTTGTCATTACAGTAGAGGTTCTCTAAAGTGAGGATACACAATGTTATGAGTATATAAATTAATAGAGGAGAACACATTTTGAATATGACACTATCACCATGAAATATGAATTCGTATAAATTGTTACGTCTTCAAATTGAATGTATTGCAAATATGATATTATGTTTGTAACTGACAATATATGTACCAATCTAATTGTATGTATCAAAATATCTTGGCGAAATTAATATATCTATTAGAGGTAGATATCAACACTTGTCCAATATATTTATGTGTTTTATTAATGTATACAAATAAAATATATGTAATGTATACATATTGCATTTGCAATGTCATAAACCAATGTATAAAATAAATCTTAAATAAAATATTTATACATCAACTAAATGAATATGTAAATAAATGTACAAAAAAATAAGTTGCAATTTAGTTAATGTATACGTAAAAGAAACTATATTACTACATGTAGGGCTATTCACGATTCGGATAAAAATCGATCCAAACCGAAAAATTGAACCAAATCGATATATAAAATTAATTTTATTTGAGTTTGGTTTGGTTTTAGATTTTTAAAAATCAATAGTATTTGATTTGGTTATGGTTTTATTTGAAAAAGTCGAAGAAATAACCGAACCTAACCGATGAATTATATACATATAGTTTATTAATTACATACTTAACATATTATTTTCATAAACAATTTTAAAGATCTTATATATGTTTTTTTTTTAAAATTCTTAATTTACTTATTGAAAGCAAAAATTCCTAAGTTGAAAATATTTATCTTATTGATTTGATATATATGAGTGTCTATGACAATTCTTTGTGGGACTGAAAATGTTATTGTTTCTTCCTTCTAGGTCAATGTAGTGAATCTTAAAGCTTTATTGGTAGTAAATTCAGTGATTGAAAGTTTAGTAATTTAAGTCATTCCAACTATTTTTTGTTTTGAATTAATTGTTTTCACTTTTTTTCTTTTCACATTTTGAATGAATTATTTGTTTTATTTTTGTGTATGATTAATAACTAAATAACCGAACAAAACAAAACCAAATCAAACCAAAACCAGTAACCACCAAACCAATAAATGTATATTATATTTGGTTTGGTTAGATTTTGAAAATTTTAAAACTGATTTTGGTTGATTGGTTTTGATTTGACCAATAACCGATCCAAACGACCCATGAACATCCCTAGCTACATGTATCCGGAAAATGACATTCCTAATTTATAAGAACATAACTATTCTTATGAATACAAGCTATGTTGGTTATAAAGCTAAATATTAAGTATTTTTTGCTTATTTTAAGGAGGAAAATAATTTAAAATAATGTTTCGTTAGTTTTAAGTAGAAATGGTTGGTATAAGATTTGTATGTGATTATAAAAGCGTAAAGTATTATTAATACAATGTGTGATATTTATACATGAACAAGTATAAAAAATAAAAAAGTCTGGTGAACGTAAGAAAGCTAAAGAGAAGAGAAACTAACTACGTATACGATTCAAACATGCTAATGTACATTTGCTAGTTGTGGTCCAGTTGAAATGTGATGAACAAAATTTTTTTCCACTTTCCACTTGTTCACGAACAAAATGAAAGTCAGCTGCGACATGTTTGATTCGACTGTGAAAGACTGGATTACGGCACATGTAAGTGACACCAATGTTATAACAAAAAACCTTAGGGGGACAAGACATCTTGAACCGAAGTTCTTGCAGTAGGTTGGCTAGCCAATTTAGCTCAGCTATATCAATTGATACAACCCTGTATTCCGCTTAAGCTGAAGATCTGGCAACAATGCGTTGCTTGTAGGAACACAAACTAATTGGATTCTTTTCGAGAAAAATAATATAGGCTGAAGTGGAGCTTCTAGTATCGGGAATACTACTCCCAATATGCATTTGAGCTTGTTTACTGCAAAATATATATCAGGATATGTAAAGGTGAGGTATTGTAATGAGCCAATGATCTGCTTATAATGTGTAGCGTCATCTGACGGAGAACATTTATCCAAGGTTAAAACTTCACTTGTGGACGGAGGAGTGCTCACACTGTTTGCATCCAACATATTAAATTTGGTGACTATGTCTGCAATAAAGCTAGTTTATGTGAGAGTCAATCCATGATCATGCTGGATAACTTCAACACCTAGAAAAAAATGTAAAGGACCAAGATCTTTAATTGGAAATCTATCACCCAACAACTTAATTGTTGCATAGACTTGCGAGTTTAGAACATGTAGCAACAATATCATCAACATTTATCACAAAAATTATGAGAAAATTAGGAGACCATGTGATGAATAAAGAATCATCATATTTGGAACGAGCAAAACCACATGATAAGAGAAACTTCTTTATTTCAGTATACCATACTCGTGGGGCCTGACAATGTTCATAGATAGATTTTTGGTGTACTAGGAAATCGGGTATCTACAAATCTAGGTGATGGTTTCATAAAAACGACATCGTTTAGAGTACCCTGTAGAAAGGTATTGTTTATAGTAAGTTGACATAACGTCCAATTAAGAGACAAATCTAGAGACAAGATGAGGTGAATAGTTGTGGTTTTGATTACTTCATTGAAGGGGGAATGAAGTCAATTATAGAACGTTGATGAAATCCTTTTGCCACTGATCTGGCTTTGTAACTCTCTATGGATCCATCATACTTGTTTATGACACGATACACGATACACAAATTGAAATAATTAGGAAGAAGCTAATAATTGGAAATAGTCATTTTTGGATAGAATGAAAATCTGAAAATTTTTGTTAAGTCAGAATAAGTTGAGTTTTGGTCAACTTTAAACAACCATAACTTCTAGCTCAAGATGATTTGGGAGTACTTACAAATATGATTGGAAAGCTCTTGGAATTATCTTTCCATTGCCGCTGAGTTTGCGCAATTCCGAGTTTGTACGAGTGAGTTATGCCCTTTGGAAGTTGGACTGTTCAAATAAGAAAATGTCCAATCCAGTTTTTTGGGCCATTATGGTCTTTTCCTTATCCAATTATTTTATTTAATTTTTGGGTAATTAATTGAGGTCTAACTGATCTTATCCAGTTTATGCTTTTGAAAAAAAGAGTTAGGGTTTTGAAAAAAGAGAAAAGAAGAGGAAAAAAGAGAAGTAAAACAAGATTCATCACGATCGTCGAGTTTAACTTCTGGATTTCGTCAAGGGGTGATCCCTATGAGATATGTGAACCACATAACGAAGGGTATCATGATTAATTTCAACGAACTTAACTTCTTGAAAGTTTAGAAATTGAATTCTTCTTTTGTTGAAATTGTTGAGGAATTGTTTGATTCGAATTCATTTTTTTTGTAGTGTTCGAGGAGAATCTGATGTGTATTGATGATTTTAAGTGTTTGGGGAAATAACCAATTGAGTTTGAGGGTCTAGAGATGTGGAGAAGAAAAGTCATCAAATGCCCGGGGATAGGGGTGGGGCGTCGCGCTAGCCACCGCACCCCAAAAGTGTGTCTGATCTTTCACCCTTGGGACACCGCGCCAGCCAGCGTGCCCCATGATTGTCTTTGAACTTTGTGGGCTGGCGCTCCGCGCCTCTAAGAGCGACATAGAGTAGGGATGCTATTTCGTTTCCTACCTTTTAGTAGTTGTTCCGTAACAATGTACCTATGTTTTCTAGTTGATTACAAAAACATCATGAAATCATCTATAAACATGAGATCATGAACCTTGAATACATAATCCTGTTCAATGAAAGTCAAGATCAAAGTCAAGAGAAGTAAAATTCAAGCCTAGAAGTTAAGAAATAATTCAAGAGGAGTATTTAAAGTTTTCCAAAGTCTCTCACAAACATCTTAACTTTGTTCTAAAGACTTCAAGTCCAAGTTAAGTAAAAAGTAAAGTTGAAGTTCATTTCTTCAAAGAAGTATAAGGGGACTATGCATTCCAAAGAATTTAAAATGTTTTCACATTTGAATAAGAATTGAAACAGATATTTTCAAAGAGTCTTTGAGCTAGTTTTCAGAAAAGAGTAATCGCTTTCTAAATGAAGCAAGAGTGGAAACCTTGATTTTCAAGATAGCCTTTGAGCTAAAGTTTCTGAGCAATTATCTCAAATCACAGAAAAAGTATATTTTTAAACATAAGAGCTAGTATCATATTCTAGGAGTAGTATTGAGAATCGATATGGGGGAGAGTTCATACAACTCACAGCCCCCATAAACCATGTAGCCACCATGGGTAGAAAAGAATCATATTTTTAGATGATTCCTTTAGTGGTTTTTAACATAGATAAGTGCATCCACTTAATATTTGAAGTTCTATACTCATGGAAAGGTATGGGACGACCCTGACAACGTGAAACAGAACACCTTATCATCACGATAACTATTAAGTGATGCTTGTCGGTTAAAGAAACTCCCACAAAAGTAATTGTATTTTTATATACACAGTTTATTGTATTTTTACATACATTTAGAGTTATATGTATCTTTCTACACACACAGAGTTGACTTTGTGTTTTAAAATAACTTTCCTTTATATTAACTTGCTTTAAATTACTTTATATTGAAATGATTTAAGTTATGTTGAGTTGAGCTGAGCTAGGCAAGTTCTTCAGATTCTTTTCAAGCCTATGTTGTATTTAGCATTCCAACTCGCATGCTCGTGCATTCAATGTACTAACTCCAGTTGACATGCATCATTTTATGATGCAGACACAGGTAACTAGGATCAATAACCCCTGCATTGTTGATTCAATGAGCACTCCAGAGTCTGTTGGTGAGCCTTCTTGAATTTCAGACGACTCTTTTTATTACTTTAAGTTATTTTATTAGTTCATTAGGATAACGTGGAGTTTGTTCCGACATCCATCTTAGTTGTTTTAGAGGCTTCATAGACAATTATATGTTAGTTCTTTAGTCTTTTCATTGTCATTATCTTTTGTTGAGACTTGGGTTTGCCTTAATGGACAAGTTGAGTGTTAGTTTATAACATTCCAATTTATTTCATAGCTTCATATTTATTGATTTAAGTCTTCTTCTAAGTATGTAAGCCAGGTCAAGGGTTCTCTTGGGCCATTAATAGTTCTCGAGTGCCAGCCACATGTGGGGTGTAGGCTCGGGGCGTGACAGTTAAGCTATATGTTCATCTGTCATAGCAACATACATTTAGAATATTTGGATGCTTGACTAAAGGTATTTGGGATAAGAGAAAGTTTTTTTACGATGGAGGTTGCAAGGTAATAAAAAATAACTTTGGGTTTGAAAATATTATTTTGAGATCTAGTGACCATTCGATTTGACAGTGTTTTAGGAGTTGGTTGTGGAGATGCATATGGACTGGTATTATGAGAAGGAAAAAGAGTCAAAGAGTGTGCAAGAGGACTTACAAAAGAGTCGGTTGACATGTCATTCTGATGGCCTTGAGTGTGCGATCCATGATTAGACATGTAGTTGACCGAGTCAGTAGTAGTAGGAATTGAAATTGGGTTGCAATAATAGGAGGTGAAGGAGATTGTAAGGAAGAGGAAGAGTTGGAGGGGTCATCTGGACACAACTATTTGTGCGAGACTCGTGGGCGAGAGAACTGAGGATAGTTGGTTGTGAATGGAAATATATGTTCAACGAACACGACTTGCTTAGAGATATAGATTTTGAAAGTGGCAATGTCTAGGAAAGAATAACTATTGGTGGCAGTGGAATATCCCATGAAAACACAAGGATTGGACGTGCGATTAAGTTTTATTGACGTGTACGACTTTAACCATGGATAACAAAGACAACCAGAAACACTTAGTTTAAAATTTTTTGGGGTATTGTCAAAGATATAATGAAATGGAGATTTAAGACCAAGAAGTGGTGTTGGAAGCTTGTTAATGAGGTAGACTGGAGATAGGAAAGCGAGAGACACAAAATTTGAGAATAACTAAAGCATGGTGAAGAAGAGTTAAAATAGTGTTCACAACGTAACAATGTTTTCTTTCGATAGTGCCAACTCGTTGGGAGTGTATGGAGGACTTATAAGATGTTGGATCCAAAAATTCAAGAGGGTTGACTTAAAGCCAACGTATTCAAGAGGGTTGAACATAATTAATAAAAATATCCTTAACATCTGATTTGGATTTGAGAGGAAACAACCAAGTATATTTCGTGAAATGGTCAAGAAAAATAATATAAAATATGAAATTATCAAAAGTAATAGTTGGAGAGGGAACCAAACATTTGAGTAAATAACACCAAAAGGCATAAAAATGTAATTGAATTGTTACCAAATGGTAGAATATGACTCTTATTGCACAAACATGAATTACAAAATGTAAAAGAGTCAACATGGTTCACTGGTAGGTTGAAAGAAGAGACACAAACTTTGGTAATATGATGTTGAGGATGGCCAAGACGAGCATGCCATAAATGCAATGATGGATTTTTTGATGCAACAAAATGTGCTTGAGGACGAGGCGTGACTGATTTAGTCATGTCCGTAGGTCATTCATAGAGATCACCATTACTCTTGCCTTGAAGAAGACATGCCCCCATACTCAAATTCTTCACAACAAAAAATATGGAAAAAATTTAATGGAAGTTAGATTTTGCCTACAAAGTTGAGCAATAAAAATTAAATTTTTTTAATAGATGGAGAACAAAGAACATTTTGTAACTAAAGTTGAGAACAAGATTATGATAATATAAAGTAGTGTGACCAATATGAGTGATAGTAGTTCTTTTACCATAACCAATAATAATCGCATCCGTTCAAGAGAACTCAGTTGAAGTCTTAAGAGAGTGAGAATTGTTTATAATATGATGCAATTATCCGAAATCCAAAACCCAAGGACTTGGAGAATTTGAAGCATAAGAGTGACGATTGAAAAAAATTAGCATATGCTACAGTAGCACTGTGTGATTTGAACCTATATACCTTTGCAATGTGATCAAATTTATCACAAAGTTGACATTGGAACCGCTGGTTGTTGCTTTTGGTTGTGTTCTGCTGGGTGAATAAATTGTGAATTGAGGCAGAAAATTAATTACCAAAGTTGTAGGAACCTGTTGGAGTAGTGTTCTCTGGTTGGAAGAGTTAGGCTTTCTTAGGACCATTATTAGTGGAATGTTGATGAAGTTGAGCAGTGATCATGGATGTGTAGACCTTAGATTTTGAGTGTTTGATGAACATCTCTTTTTCAAAGAGTTTATCAAAGAGTTTTTCAAATGTGATAGGCTTAACGCGAGCTCCTATTGCTGCAGATAACTCCTTGTACTTGGGACCTAGACCACTCAGGACCTTAATAATAAGTTCTTCGCTGTTAACAGGTGAACCACTGCTTGTCAAATTATCTGCAATGGACTTGATTTCTCTCATATAATAACTATTTAAACATACGTCTCATTTTACATTCGCTAGAGTATCGCACAAACTGAAAATCCTTGAGTGCAATTTGCTTACATAAGTTGTTTGGAGAATATCCTAAGCTTCTTTGGTAGTGGAAACATTGGATATGAGAGGATTGTAGCATCAATTGATGCCATAATGGCATTGTTAACAAGACTGTCTTGTCGCTGCCACAATATCAAGTTAGGGTAAGGGATTTAGATATTGTCTTTGTCTAGAATGTGTGCAGTTGGGATGGGAAGCGAACCATTAACGAAGTTAAGAAGATTATAGCCAAACAATAGATTGTTATCTTGGGAATTCCTAGTTGGATAATTCGCACTTCCTGTTAGCTTGAAGGATAACTGAGACGCAGGATTAAAAAATATCAATTAAGAGGACTTAATGACATCCCCTTGATTGAGAGTGATTGCTGGAGATTTAAGAGAGGAGGAAGTAGCAGGCATTCTGGGAAAAAGGAGTTGGAATTCTGGAAAAAAGGGAAGACGATCGGATATACTCGTCAGAGTGCTTAGGAGGCTCTTAGTACCATATAAGAGGTGTATGTGATTATCAATGCGTAAAGTATTATTGATACATTGTGTTTTAAATATACATGAAGAAATATGAAGATAAAGGAGTCTGTTGAACGTAAGAAACCTAAAGAGAGGAGAAACTAACTTCGTAAATGACTCAACAATACTAGTGTACTAGTACTCTGTATCCTTACCAGTTAGAAATTAGAAGAGAGATAATTTTAAATATCTTTTATGATCTAAAAAATTATAATTTAAAAGGAGAGAGATAATTCTAAATAATCTTTTGCTAGAGATGTTGTTGGAAATCACAAGAAAAATGATATTATTTTTTCTTACTTTAAAAAATATTTTTATAAATGCCAGATATTTTGGGAAAAAGGAGTTAGAATTCTGAAAAAAAGAAGACGATCGGATATACTCGTCAGAGTGTTTAGGAGGCTCTTGATACCATATAAGAGTTGTATGTGATTATAAAAATGTAAAGTATTATTGAAACAATGTGTGATATTTATACATTAACAAATATAGAAGAGAAAGAGCACTACTAAAAAACAACGAAAAAACGACGGACGACGTCGCTCCAAAAAGCGACGCCATTTGTCACGCTGTCCATCGCTTTTTAATAAAAATAATTATTTATAAAATTACTTTAAAAAAAGCAATGGAAAACATCTCTTAGTCCATCGCTTTTTTCCCACAATTTTGCGCCAAATATCTTTAATTGATAATCAATTCAGTTTTGTTAAAAATAATTAAATATAAATAAAAAAGTTAACCACACTTTCGTCGCTTTTAATGTATTTTATTTTATTAGTTATTTTTTACTATAGCGACAAACAACATCTTTATGTCCATCGCTTATTGGTCAAAAATATACGGTCAACACTTTAAATAAGTGATAGATAGTGTCGTTTAGTCTGTCACTTTTTGGTCAAAATGTAAGTCAAACATTTTTAAAAAAGCGACGGACAAATAGACGATGTTCGTCGCTTTTCATTTAATTATGTTGTAGCAGTGACATGTTTTTCCCAAATTTCCCATTCTCTTTCTCTCTTTTCTCTGTTCTTCCTTTCTTGCCTAGTCGCCGGACCACCAAATTGTTGCCACCACCACCGTCCGTTGCTTCCGCCATCATTGTCGCTCCGTTGCTGGCAAACCCGAGCTATCACCCTGTCACCGGCAAACCCAACTACCCCTCCTTCATTGTTATAAGGTTAGAGTTAAGTTTTTTTTTTTTTGAATTCTAGTAATTATATGTTATTTCTTAGTTTTTATATTGTTTTAGTTTGTGAAACTGTGTTATTGAATTGTTAATTGTATATTTATTATTGCTAGTTAGAGAGATAATTGGGGATTTTAAATTTTAGATTAGTGTTATTTTAAATTGGAAATTTTGAAATATGATTATAAAAAGTATTAGATGTTAGAACTAAGACATAATTAGAAGTTAGAAGTTAGATTAATTTAACATTGATAGTTGAAATTTGAGTTCATTGAGTTATATTCTTGAACTTAATTAGAAATTCTTGAACTTATTAGAAATCCTAAAAATTAGATATGAACTATATGTATATATATATACACACACTAATTTTTGAATTAGAAGTGCATATATGACTAATTTTATAGGTTAGAAATATGAAATTGAATTAATTAGAATTAACTTAAAGTTGAACTTGGAACTAATTAGCTTAAATATATAGCTAATTAAGTTTAGAAATTAGATATGAACTTCAATTGAAAACTTGAACTTATATATACATATATATATATATATATATATATATATATATATATATATATATATATATATATAAACTATTATTCTTGGATTTGAAGTTTATATTTAACTAATTTTAGAACTTCTCAAGCTAGACAACTAAGGAAACTTAATATCTAAAAAAATTGATACAAGACTATATTGCTTCATTCATCAAAGTAGGAGATAAGTTTAGTGCTTCTAAATTTCTAAAGTTCAATTACATTGTTCTCAATCATGTATTTATGTCCATCTAGTATTGATACTTAACTTTAATTTTGTGATAATTTTTTTGTGTCGATCGAGTGTTTGTTTAGTATAAGTACTAACACTAGTTGACCCTCTTGATGACAAAATTGATTTTTTTGCAAGATTTATTTTTGTCCATCTAGTCTTGATATGAAGCTTTAATTTAGGAATAATGTGATTGTTTAGCATAAGTACCAATACTAGTTGATCCTATTGATGACAAAAATGATTTTCTTGAAAGATTGATTTGTGTCCATCTAGTGTTGCTATTAAGCTTAAATTAAAGTTTAATGTGTTTGTTTAGAACAAGTACCAACACTAGTTGATCCCGTTGATAACAAAATTGATTTTTTTGGAAATCGATATGTGTCCATCTAGTGTTGACAATTAGCTTTAATTTAGTAATAATATACTTGTTAAGCATAAGTACCAACACTAGTTGATCCTATTGATGAAAAAATTGATTTTCTTGCAAGATCGATTTGTCCATCTAGTGCTGACACTTAGCTTTGATTTTGGAATATTGTGTTTGTTTAGCATAAGTAACATCACTAGTTAGTCGTATTGCTGAAAAAAATAATTTTCTTGCAAGATCGATTTGTGTCTACCAGTATTGATATTAAACTTTAATCTATGAATAATGTGTTTGTTTAGCGTAAGTACCACACTAGTTGATTCTACTGATGACAAATTTGATTTTCTTGCAAAATCGATTTATTGTCCATCTAGTGTTGACAGTTAGCTTTAAAATTAAACTATAATAAATAATATGATTTAGTTGGTAAATTTAATTGTTGGAATTAAGTCAATACTAAACTATTTAAAGTTAAAAAATTGTTAAGTTGTATAAATAAGTTGGAAAAAATAATGTGATTTAGTTGGTGGATTTATGTAAGGAACCTCAAAATGAACTAGGTTAATGTAGAGCCTCACATGTGTCTTAAGAGTTAATAACATGTTAATAAAGTATGTCACAACTTGTAATAGTCGTTTTAAAGAGTTTGGAAGTCAAATGTCAAGGAACAACCAAGACGTTTCGATATTACTTGTGTGTGTTAGTGTGCCTTTGCATGTTTTACGTGTTGTTTGGCATCTAAAATGATAGCAGAGGACACTAACTTCTAGATGGTCGTATTTAGGGTTGAAATTTGCGGGGACTAACCTATGGGTCATTGAGGAGGACCTAAAGGTTGGCAAAAATCTACCAAGGCACTGTTAGATCATGCCCATGATCGAGGATCGGTGGTTTGATTGAAGACCCGTCAAATGGGTGCGTGGATCCACACTTAGTCGTGGGAACTTAGACCCCAAATTAGAGAGTTTCAGTCACAAATGACGGTATGTAGGATGACTCGTAAACCAGAAAACGCCCCGTCGTTGGCATCCGTCAAATGGACTTGCAGCTTACTATCTAGACACGACCAAGTGAGGGGTGTTCACCACACGTTCCAATTTAAGTATGGACAGATATTTTACCTATTAGGTATTATAAGTTCGTTAAAAACATGAAAAACCTATTTATATTTTATTTTTTCAAATCAAACCTTTCCCTCTCAAAATAAACTCTCTCTAGAACCTCCATTGAAGACCAAACTGAAGATCAAGCTAGGGGAAGATTTCAAGTACTTTATTCTCCAAAATTTCTTGGAATTTTATTATATTAAGGTATGATAACCCTTTATCCTTAGTTAACGTTTCATCTAAGGAGTTCTATCAAAGATTTTCCAATGTAATTCTATGATCAAAATTTCTAACTTTCAATCTAGCCATGTGTTCATTGTCAAATTGTTTTCAAAGCCATTATAATGGTGAATTGATGTTTAAACAATGATTTTAGGATGATTTCAAACATAATTCCACGAAGAACCCACTATCTCCTAAATCTCTCAATTTAGCTTATAATGTGGGTCTTGTGATCTTGTCTAGATGTTAATGAAATTGTGATTAGATTGTGATGTATTTCTTATTGATATTGATATCTATATAAATTTATAGGATTGATATGTGATGATCATGGCTTGGGGAGTTGGTAAATTGACCTAATTCCTAGTCTATAGTGTTTGGATTGACATTGTATGGTTTGGTCTACTTATAGTGACAATATTGTTATTCTTGTCTATCTATATACATTGTGATCATGGACTTGAGGGCAATAGTTGAAATGTGAATTGTGGTTGTGATGATCTTGAGTATGAAGCTCTTGTGTAGTCTTCAATAAGAGTATCATGATTAGGCTATGTTGATAATATGATATATGATGGGAATAATGATTGTTGGGTAAGGTATGTATACATGTTTGATGGTGAGGAATACCATTGTAGAATGAGCCTTACCTATATAACCCTATATGAATATGTGATATTATTCATGTTAGGAGTCTTCTATTCAAATGTTTAAGGTGTTCTAATTTCCTATGATGTAATGTGAGTATGTGTGGTCAATAGTCCCTACTACTCTATAAGTTAGTTGTTCATGACTTGAGGGAAATTGTACATGTGTGGTGAACTTTGGAGGGTGATTTCCTCAATATCATGTTTTTACCATTATGTGATCATGTTGACCAATATATACATACACATATTATACATGACTATGAGTGTGATATGTTTGAGGTGTCAGGTGAATGGATAATCCTCATTTGCACCTTTATGTCTTATTATGCATGTAAAGTATTTAATTAATGAAGTAAAAATATGTGTTGTCTAAATGTGTTTGTATGAAATTCTTTCTCATATATGTACACATATACACACATGAATGTATGAATGAAGCATGTTAATAATAATCTAGTAAATGAGAGTCTCTTGAATGATGTTGGTTTTGATGAAAGGACATTCTCATCTTTAACCTATGATCTATTTATATGTATAGAAGGAGTTGATATTCTATCCTATATTATGAAGTAATGTTTAACAAAGACTTAAATACTTTTCAAAAAAGGGAAATTTAGCTTCGCTCCGTGTGAACATGACAATGAGAGGTTTCCCTTTCAAAACGGAAGTTAGGTTCACCCTATGCTCTCATGAGGTGTAAACTACAATGCAAATTAGTATAAAAATGGTTTCTAGTAATAACCTCCTTGTTCCTTAACTACGTGCCCTCATAAGTTCTAGCTAGTGGATCCACATAAATAACTATTACGTATGGTTCTACCTTGGTAAGTAGAGCACCTTATTTCGGTGTAGGGTTTTATTAAACCGGATTCCATGTTTATCTCACATGGTCTAATGTCGGTTAAGTCAAAGTTTTCTGTAAGTAAAATGAGTGATGAAAGTAAGAATATGAACACTAACTAGAACTACCTAAGGGATGTTGCTTAGTGTAGGTGAGAAAATAAGACTTTACCTATACATTGCAAAAGTAGCTCTTGAAGGGAATTCTAAGGTGAGTTCCATATGTATATGTATATATGTATCTTATGCATGACATTATGGTGTTATTTTACTTGTTATGATGATATGCATGTTGTTGGCTATACTTTTCATGAGAATGTATGAAGCAAGTGTTAATGCTTGTGATCTTCTTGAATGGTTTACTTAGTACATGTGAGGTTATGGAGGCTTCACATGTACATTGACTAGTAGTTTTAGATTGGGATAATGAGTTAGGTCTTATGATGTATTTATGAAATTAAATCTAAATATGCAATGTTGAATATTGTGTCATTATGATGACAATTGAAGTATTGACTTGCATGTTGTCTTGAGATGTGCCTAAAGACCAAATGGGTTATGACTATAATGTGATAATTGGATGAGTTCTTATATGAGGTCTATGAAGTATGTTGGTCTTCTGTCTGAGGTTAAATGCATGTGTCATATGTTATTGAATGTGATGTGCCTAGTCTAGGGTGAATTCATAAGAATAGTTGGTGTGAAGATTATTATGGGATGCTCCTTAGTCATTGCACTAGTGGGACTTGGAGTTGTCCTAAGTGATGGTTCTTAAGTGATAGTTGCGTTTATGATATATTATTTCCTCATGAATATATATGTTTGAATTGGTGAAGGTTGTATGAATGTTCACTTTGGTGACCTTAAGGTAATACTTTGGTATGAATGGTGGAATGAGACACTATTCATGCATTGCACTAAGTATCACTTAAGGGTTGCTTTGGGGTGGAGAAGCTGAGGTAAAAAGGAAAATTAATACTATGAAGATGTTGAATGTGCCTCAAATGTGATATATGGCTTGATGTATTATTGTGAATAGTATTTTCACATCTGAGTTTACCCCCTAAACGTAACCAGCATCGTCATCCTTTTCAAGGACTAAGACTAGCCTATTAGTCTCATGTCTTTACATTCATAGGTTGAAAAATATGGAAAAATTTAAAATTTCATTATCATTACTAGGAGATTTACATAGATCTATATATACACATAATATATATTCATATCTAGTATACATAAACCCTTTGTATAGGAAGGTTACATAGCCTTGTACTTTTATTGCACATCCATATACATAAAATATATAAATAGTCTCAACAATTGTCTCATATCATACCATCTAAACGATTATCACAATATGGGCATAACCTTACATCAATTCAACAAGACCATGTATAGGTCATACGAAAGTACAATATTGAATTAAAAACGAAAGGAATGATAGAGTCAATAAACTCATAACAAAATCCGTAAGTTAGAGTATGGCATTTCCCTCAAAAGTTGAGGACCTACCCTACTTGGTTGAAAGGAAGAATCCAAGCCTTCAACAATGTCGCCTTCCAAACACTTCAACGACCGGAACCTAAAATGTTTGGGAAAAGGAAAGAAAATGGGGTTAGTACTCCATATGTACTACATATGGGATCTTATGCACAAGCACAATCAAGACATGCTAAAAAGGACTTTTTATCAAAACATGCCAAATTTACCCCTTTTTGGGACTTAATGCAAAGTCAAGTAAATCATATCAACCAACCAAACATGCCTACTATCTCAACAAGTAATACTTATCCCAACATACTTGAAACCATGATTTACTTCAACCCTAACATCAAGGAATGATATAACAAGAATGAATAAGAGTCAAACATATCATATTAAGAAAGACAACTACTCACAAGTCCTTATCAAGTAAACAAGTGCAATGACCAAGCAAAGCCCCATAACCTTACTCAATCGAGTATCCTCAACAAGAAAACATGATCAATGTCCAACTTTATATATCATGGCATTTAGGTTTACATTTCATCATATATTAACATAAAAACCCAAGACATATTCATAAATGAACTAAATCAACATATAGTATACACAATGTGCCATGATCAACATGTATACATCATATATTATCATAACATAAATATATATAAGTACCTCCTCCTAAGACTCCCCTCAAGGCTAACTAGTGCAATGTTTAGGTAGAGTCCCATACCCCTACCTAGACTAAGCTAGACCCCTTAGGTTATCCAAGTTAGATTTCAAGTCCTTTAATTCGTTTTAACTTTTGAGAACATCTTTCCCTAGCTGATATAGACCACATGAGCTATTGTGGAATCCGGTGTCATAAATCCTTACATCGAAAGAAGGCAGACTACTTGCCAAGGTAGTACCAAAACATGAAACATAACAACTACGTTGATCCACTAGCTAGTATTCCTATAGGGGCAACATAGTTCAAGAACTAGGAGATTTAGTTAGGATCCTCTTTATGCACCATGCATTATAGTCTCCAATCTCAAGAGTAATGTAGTGTTCCTACCTTCTCTATGTGGGAAGGCAAACTCCTCTATCTTGTTCACTCAGTGCTAACCTAGAGTCCCTTTTTGAAACATCTTTAAGCCTTTAATTATCAATCATAGCTTAATTTATGCCATAGGGTCTACCCCTTGTACAATCATCATCATCATCATCATCAATATCTCAATAAGAATAGTATGAGTATAAGTCCTTTCATCACAATTCATATAATGGGGTTAACATAGTAGCATTTCATAGTATATTAAGACACATTGATAGTTTTCACCATCCTTATATCACGTACAACTAATCAACCTCACAACATAGTCAAGACATTTCAATTCAACATAATACCACCCTATAATCCTAGTGTAAGTCATACATGTAATATCATGACTTAACAACAATTAATCACAATTGGAAGTAAAGATAGAGATTGTAAGACTTACCAAGTCTTTCTCATTGTCTATCATCAAGGTCTTACCATCAACCCATAACTCACCCAACTTGAGAGTAACATCATCACACAATGATAACCAATAAGATAACAAGGCCAATTGAATCTCTATAACACTATTCAACTTCAGATCACAACTTGAGACAAGTTACATAGGCTAATTTCACATTATAATTCATAACCTAAATCACATCTCAAGAAACAACATGATAGGCCTAAAAATCATCTTAATTTAATCATAATAAAACCATAAGATATTAATTTAATCAACAATCAACTCAATTGAGTGATCACAATACAATATAGATCAAGATCACTACATACCGTTAGGGATAAAAGATCATATTCTTCAATTTAGACGAAACCATCAACAATTACCATAAACAAGTTGAATTACATGTTAATATACTCAATATAACCTAGATAAATCATCATTAACTCAATTCATAACTTCGATTTCTTAATTGAATGAAACGCATAAGAAAACTCAACTTTTTGAAATCTATTTTGAAGGAACCCTTTAAGGAAAGAGTCTCAAGGTGAATAGAACCCATACCTTAACGTTTAGTCAAAAGTTTGATGGTGAATTATTCACTTTCCATCCCCCAAACCCTTGTCCTTGCTAGTCTTCGATGGTGAGTTCATGTAGAGAGAGAAATAAGAGAGAAGGAAGAGAATTTATTAGAGAGTTGTCTTTAGGCTAATATGGGTCGGGAGTATTCATAAACGGTCTTAATAAGCTTAATTAACTCCCTTAAACCCTAATTAAACCGCCTAAACACCTACCTAATTAAATGAAATCATTTAAAATTTTGAATTGAAACTTGACCTCGCAGACGAGACCCTGAACGACGGACCGTCTGTGAGTCGACGGGCACTACCCCTCTTGTCTTGCACTCTGTCATCTCTGTCAGAGACTTGTGAAGTCGAGGGCTTCCTCCTATTGACTAAGTGTGGGATGACGGTGGCATCGACGCCTCGTCAATCTACCCACGCCCCATCCCTTTGGTCGTCGACTGCACACTACTAAGCAGTGTTGTCTCTAACACTAGAGTCGTCCTTAAGGTCCCTTGGTTGGTCCTTTGGGAGTCGTATTCGTAAGTTTCAACCATGAACCATATCTAATATGCTTTATACCTACTTTTACCATATTTCGTTAAATTCCGACTCTTAAAGCTAAAGCAAATAGCTAAGACACACTAGCACTCTTATGAACCAACTTTCCGGACGTCATGGACGTTCTTGAATGCCTTGGTTCTTAAAAACTTTGAATGACCTAAATTCATTTAAATTGACTTAGAAACAGTGCTTAGATCTTGTTACACAAATTTTAATCTTCACTACACGTCTAGAATTTCCAGCGTGTTACTTTATCTTCACCTTAGGAATATTCGCCCCCGAATGACACAAAAATTCTTTTCATTAGGAGGGATATACTCAAGACTAGCAGTCCAACAAAACAACCATATCCTAGCACATAAGTCATGTTATTTGAACTAGGCAAATATCAAAACTTATATTACCATAAATAAGGCTCAAAACACTTCATCATCACGCATTTCCTTCTCATAACACTTATGAGCTTAACATACATTACATGAGTCAATTAGCACAAGGTTCAACTTAACAACATGCTACCTATCATTTCATAAAGACTAACCATATCAAAATGCACAACATAACTCAAAACAAGCAAAAAGCAAAATTTGAAGTTTTAACGAGATATATTACAGTAACTTCACTGTAAGTTTTTCAAAAATGCCCGATGTTCAAAACTTCACCCAAAAATCAAGAAACTTCAATTCATAGTCATATTTATATTATTAAAAAAATGGCTAACCTTAATTTTCAAAAAGATGAGGGTAACGGGACTTCATATCGGCCTCGGCCTCCCATGTTGCACCTTCACTAGATGATTTTTCCATAACACCTTTACGGAAACCACCTATTTATTCTTCAACTTCTTGACTTGCCTATCAAGAATTTGAATCGAACTTCCTCATAGGAGAGGTTACCTTTGACACCAAGACCCTCAATACGAAGAATGGACTCGGGATCACCGATACACTTTTTCAACATAGAAACATGGATAATCGGATGAACCGAAGCCAATTTGCTAGGAAGTTTCAATTCATAGGCAACCTTACCAACCCTTTGCGAAATTTCATAGGGACCCACATAACGAGGACTCAATTTCCCCTTCTTGCCAAATCTAACCACCCCTTTCATTGGTGAAATTTTCAAATACACCTTATCACCTTCTTCAAACTACAAATCCCTTATCCTATGATCGGCATAAGACTTTTGCCGACTATAGGCAGTTTGCAACCGGTTCCTTATGATATGAATGTTTTCCAATGTCTTAAAAATCAACTCGGGACCAAGAACCGATGGCTCACCCACTTCAAACAATCCAATAGGAGACCTACACCTACTACCATAAAGGCTTCGTAGGGAGCCATGGAAATAGATGAATGAAAACTATTAGTGTATTTTAACTCCACCAAAGGTAAATGTCTATCCCAACCCCTTTAAAATCAACGATGCATGCCCTAAGCATATCTTCAAGGGTTTGTATCGTACGCTCCGCTTGACCATCCATTTGGGGATGAAAAATGGTGCTCAACTTCTCCGTAGTACCTACCCTTTTTGGAACGACCTAAAAAATCTAGACGTTAATTGTGAGGCCCAATATGATATGATGGATAACACAATTCCATGGTGGCACACAATCTCATCTAGGAAGATTCTTGCATAATACTCCACCGAATATGAATACTTGACGAGAATGAAGCAAGTGGACTTAGTCAATCGATCCACAACCACCCATATGGAATCATAGGACTTTTGGGTCTGAGGTAAACCTACTACAAAGTCCATATTGATGTCCTCCCACTTCCAAGTAGTTATTTGGATTTCTTGTAGTAAGCCACTCGGCTTTAGGTGTTCAGCCATTACTTGCTGGCAGTTCGGATACTTAGCGACAAACTCCGCTATGTCCCTTTTTAGACCTTCCCACCAATATATATCCCTGAGGTCATGGTACATTTTTGTCAACCCCAGATGAATTGAGTAGCGGGACCCATGTGCTTCTTCTAGGATCCGATACCTCAACAAATCTACATCAGGAACACATAATCTCCCTTGGTATATTAACACACCCTCCCCCCTAAGGAATATGATTCATTCAACTTGCCGAGAACCGATTCTTTCAACTCTATTAAGGCTCAATCAAGGTGTTGTTTGGACTTCACCTCAACCACTAGAGATGACTTGTAATTATGATGAACTATAGAACCTCCATCAAGAGAACTCTCCAACCTCACCCCTAACCTATCCAACCGATGTATTTCCTTAGCTAGGTCCTTCTTGGCTTCATCAAGATGGGATACACTACCCATAGTCATACGACTTAGGGCAACCCCAACTACATTAGCCTTGCTAGGGTGATAAAGGACATTCATATCATAATATTTTAACAACTCTAGCCACCTTATTTTTGGAGATTCAACTCCTTTTGAGTAAACACATATTGGAGACTCTTATGATCGGTAAAAACATCAACATGAACCCCATACAAGTAATGCCTCCAAATTTTCAAAGCAAACACCACGGCCGCTAATTCAAGGTCATGAGTGGGGAAATTTCTCTTATGTACCTTTAGCTGCCTTGAGGCATAAGCTATCACCTTCCCGTGTTTCATAAGCACACACCCCAAACCCACTCGGGATGCGTCACAATACACCACAAAAACCTTTGTACCCTCTGGTAAGGTCAACACCAGAGCGGAAGTAAGCCTATCTTTCAACAATTGGAAGCTCTTCTCACATGCCTTCGACCACTCAAACTTCTTACTCTTTTGAGTCAAAGTAGTCAAAGGAGACGCAATGGATGCGAAACCATCCACGAACCTCCGATAGTAACCCTCTAAACCCAAGAAACTCCTAATTTCAGTAGGAGTCAATGGTCTAGACCAGTTTTTCACCGCTTTCGTTTTCCTTGTGTCTACCTTAAGTCCCTCACTAGAGATTATGTGCCCAAGAAAAATCACCAACCTCAACCAAAACTCACACTTACTAAATGTGGCATACAATTGATGTTCTTTAAGGGTTTGCAATACTACCCTCAAATGACCCATATGATCATCCTCATTCTTTGAATATACCAAGATATTGTCAATGAAGACAATGACAAATGAATCTAGGTAATTTTGAAATACTCGATTCATTAGGTCCATAAATGCCGCCTGAGCATTAGTGAGATCGAAAGACATGACCAAGAATTCATAATGACCATACCAGTCTGAAAGGCTGTCTTTGGTATATCATCCATGTCACCCTAAGTTGATGATACCCGACCTCAAGTCTATCTTTGAAAAGTAACTCGCCCCTTGCAGTTGGTCAAATAAGTCATCAATTTGAGGGAGAGGGTATTTATTATTAATTGTAACCTTGTTGAGTTGGCGGTAATCAATACGCATTCTCAAGGACCCCTTTTTCTTCTTCAAAACAAAATGGGAGCACCCCACGGAGAAATACTAAGCCTTATAAAACCCTTATCTAGTAAATCCTTGAGTTGAGCCTTCAGCTCCTTCAACTCTGCTGGAGCCATCTGATAAGGAGGAATTGATATGGAATTTGTATCCGGTAGCAAATCAATGCAAAGTCAATTTCCAATTTGGGAGGAATATTGGGAAGGTCATTAGGGAAGACCTCCAAAAATTCACTCACTAAAGGTACCGACTCGATGGGAGGAACTTCGAAGACTAGATCTTGGACTCTTACTATATGATATATACAACCTTGTGAGATAATTTTGCAAGCTTTTAGACAAGAAATAATACGACCTCGAGGAATAGAATTTCCCCCTTCCACTCAACAACGGGTTCATTTGGGAAGTTAAACCTCACCACTCTTGTTCTACAATCAATGGACATAAAACATGCATGCAATCAATCCGTACCCAATATAATATCGAAATCAAGCATATTGAGTTCTACTAGATCAACATAAGAAGCTTTATTGGGCAACATTATTGGACAATTTCTATACACCCTTTTTGCAACAACCGACTCACCCACTGGAGTAGACACTATAAAAGGTTCATGCAAAATATCGGGTAAAATATCAAAATTTTTAGCTACTAGAGGCATAAAAAATGATAAAGTAGTACCGACATCAAGTAAGGCATATACATCAAGAAAGAAAACTTTCAGCATACCGGTCACCACATCGGGAGAAATCTCTTGCTCACCCCTAGAGCGGAGAGCATAGAAGCGGTTCTTCTTTGGAGCATCACTAGAACCACTTGACTGAGCTTGAATCTTCAAGTTTGGGCAATATCTCATCTTGTGACCACTCTTGCCACAACTAAAAAATTTATCCTTTCCCTTAAGTCAATCACCATAGTGCTTTTCTCCACACTTTCCACAAGTTGGCTTCTCATTTGGTGAATTAGTACCTTTTCTCTTCTTGAATTTAGGTTTAGACACCCTATAAACACTAGCTCTTGGGAATTTGGAAGGGACTTGACTAGAAACCCGCTTCTTAAATCTAGGCTTGTCTTATATCAGGCCTATTCTTTGAATAACCTCCATCACATGACCTTGCTCTCTTAGCATCTCTAATTTTTCGCTTAACCTTTGCCTCCTCAGCCCTTCGTGCATACACCATAATATGGGAAGTGTTCATATTTTCATGTAGCATGGCCGATTAACACTCCTTTTGTAAGTCCTCCGACACCCCCGTCACAAAACAGCTCATTTGGTCTCTAGGATCATAGACCAAAGAAGGAGTATATTTGGACAAATTAATGAATTCCAAAGAGTACTCATGGACACTCTTTCCTCCTTGGAAAAGATTGATGAACTCCGTCACTTTCTCCTCCATCATCTCCATAGGGAAGAAACAATCTAGAAAAGCCGCATTAAAGATCTCCCAAGTCATCTGACCACCCTTCAACGACCTATTATCCCTCCATTGCACATACAAAATTTGAGCCACATCCTTGAGTTGGTATGTGGACAACTCGGCCTTCTCACTTCAAGACATCCCCATAGCATATAGTATCTTGTAGACCTCATCGATGAATTCTTGGGGGTCTTCATCAACCTTAGACCCATAGAAAGTAGGATGGTTCATTCTAGAGAAGTCCCTTAGATGGGAAGCCATAGTAGTGACTTGTTGATGAGGACGAAGAGCAATATCCAGATTAGCTTGGGCCGTCACAACTTGGGCTTGAACCGTCGCGGCTTGTGCTTGAGTAGTCATGGATTGGGCCATTTGAGCAAGAATAGCCCTCATCTCAGCCTCCCTCATAGGTGAAGGGTTAACCGGGGCTTGCTCCACATTAGCATCTTCTTTAAGTGGAGGAAGATGCTCATCGTGGGGAGGAGCTCCCGCATTAGCAACTTTCTCTTCAAGTGTTGGAGCCGAATTCCTTCGAGTATTCATGCTTCTTATAAGCATAATAATAGATTAGATGCAAAAGCTTACCATAAGTATACTCTATTGACACAATATAAGATTTCCAACAAAGAGACTGATTCCTAAGCATCATATAGGTTCTTATTCATAAGTGTGGTGTACTTCAATTATGAATACAAACCTACATAGACCTGGTAGAGAGAGGGACATAACTCAACAATATGCAACCTCATGCTCTGATACCAAGTTTTTCACATCCGGATAACCCCCTGTACGTAATCGGCGTCGTCCTCCTTTTCAAGGACGAAGACCAGCCTCTTAGTCTCATGTCATTACATTCATAGGTTGAAAATGCGCAAAATTTTATAACTTTCATCATCACTACTTGGAGATTTACATAGACCTCTGCATACATATAAAATATATTCGTATGGAGTATACATAGAACCTTCGTATAGGAAGGTTACATAGCCTTCTACTTTTATTGTACATACATATACATAAAATATAGAAATAGTCTCAATGATTGTCTCATCTCATGCCATGTTAACGATTATCACAATATGGGCATAGACCTTACATAAATTCAACAAGACCATGTATAGGTCATACGAAAGTACAATATTCAATTAAAAAGGAAAAGAATGATAGAGTCAATAAACTCATAACAAAATCCGTAAGATAGAGTATGGCATTGACCTTGTAAGTTGAGGACCTACCCTACTTGGATAAAAGGATGAATCCAAGACTTCAACAATGTCGCCTTTCAAACTCTTCAACGACCGGAACCTAAAATGTTTGGGGAAAAGGAAGAAAATGGGGTTAGTACTCCACATGTACTAAGTATGGAATCTTATGCACATACACAAGCAAGACATGCTAAAAAGGACTTTTTATCAAGACATGCCAAATTTACCCCTTTTTGGGACTTTATGCAAAGTTAAGTAAGTCATATCAATCAACCAAACATGCCTACTAAAGTAATACTTATCCCAACATGCTTGAAACCGTGATTTACTTCGACCCTAAAATCAAGGAATGATATCACAAGAATGAATAATAGTCAAATATATCATAATAAGCAAGACAACTTCTCACAAGTCCTTATCAAGTCAACAAGTGCAATGACCAAGCAAAGCCCCATAACCTTACTCAATCAAGTATCTTCAACAATAAAACATGACCAATGCCCAATTTACATATCATGTCATTTAGGTTAACATTTCATCATATATTAACATTACAACCCAATACATATTCATAAATGAACTAATCAATAGATAGTATCAATAATGTGTCATGATTATCATATATACATCATATATTATCATGATATCAATATATATAAGAACCTTCTCCTAAGACTCCCCTCAAGGCTAACTAGTGCAATGTTTAGGTAGAGTCCCATACCCCTACCTAGACTAAGCTAGTCCCCTTAGGTTATCCAAGTTAGAGTTTAAGTCTTTAATTCGTTTTAACTTTTGGGAATATCTTGCCCTAGGAGACATAGACCACATGAGCTATTGTGGAACCGGTGTCATAAAACCTTACATTGAAAGAAGGCTGACTACTTGCCAAGGTAGTACCAAAACATGAAACATAGCAACTACGTGGATCCACTAGCTAGTATTCTTATGGGGGCAACATAGTTCAAGAACTTGGAGATTTAGTTGGGACCCTCTTTATGCACCATGCATTATAGTCTCCAATCTCAAGAGTGAAGTGGTGTTCCTACCTTCCCTATGTGGGAAGGCAAACACCTCTATCTAGTTCACTCGGTGCTAAGCTAGAGTCCCTTTTTGAAATGTCCTTAAGCCTTTAATTATCAATCATAGTTTTATTTAGGCCGTAGGGTCTACCCTTTGTATAATCATAATCATCAATAGTCCAATAAGAATTGTATGAGTATAAATCCTTTCATCACAATTCATATAAGTGAGGTTAACACATTAGCATTTATAGCATATTAAGGCACATTGAAAGTTTCCACCATCCTCATATCACGTACACCTTAATCAACGTCACAATATAGTCAAGACATTTCAATTTAACATCATACCACCTTTTAATCCTAGTATAAGGCATACTCCAATGTAATATCATGACATAACAACAATTAATTACAATAGGAAGTAAAGATAGAGATTTTAAGACTTACTAAGTCTTCCTTAAAGTCTATCATCAAGGTCTTACCATCAACCCATAAATCAGCCCAACTTGGGGAGTAACATCATCACACAATGATAACCAATAAGATAACAAGTGCAATTGAATCTCTATAACACTATTCAACTTCAGATCACAACTTGAGACAAGATACATAGACTAATTTCACATTATAATTCATAACCTAAATCACATCTCAAGAAATAGCATGATAGTCCTATAATTCATCTTAATTTAATCATAATAACACCATAGGATATTAATTTAATCAACAATCAACTCAATTGAATGATCACAATACAATATAGATCAAGATCACTACATAGGGTTAGGGATAAATGATCATATTTTTCAATTTAGACAAAACCATCAACAATTACCATAAACAAGTTGAATTACATCTTAATCTACTCAATATAACCTAGGGAAATCATCAACAACTCAATTCATAACTTTAATTTCGTAATTGAATGAAACCCATAAGAAAACTCAATTTTTTGAAATCTATTTTGAAGGTACCCTTTGAGGAAAGAGTCTCAAAGGTGAATAGAACCCATACCTTTAACATTTTTTTCAACAATTTGATGTTTAATTCGTCCCTTTACAGCCCCCAAACCCTAGTCCTTGCTAGTCTTCATTGGTGAGTTCATTGTAGAGAGAGAAATAAGATAGAAGGAAGAGAGTTTATTTCTAGTTGTCTTTAGGCTAATGTGGGTTTAGGGTATTGATAAAGGGTCGTAATCAACTTAATTAACTCCCTTAACCCCTAATTAAACCTACTAACCCCCTAAATAATTAAATGAAATCATTTAAAATTTGGTAGTGAAACTCGACCCTTAGACGAGACCCCGAACGACGGGCCGTCTGTGAGTCGACGGGCACTACCCCTCTCGTCCTGCACTCTGTTGTCTCGGTCAGAGACTTTTGCAGACGAGGGCTTCATCCAATAGCCTAAGTGTGTGACAACAGTGGCATCGACGCCTCGTCGATCCACACACGCCCCGTCCCTTTGGTCGTTGACTGCACACTACCAGGCAGTGTTGACTCTAACACTAGGGTCCTTGTCAAGGGCCCTTGGTTTGTCCTTGGGGAGTCATAACCGGACGTTTCTACCATGAACCATCCCTAACACGTTTTACGCATACTTTTTACCATATTTCGTTAAATTCTGACTCTTAAAACTTAGGCAAATAGCTAAGACACACTAGCACTCTTATGAACCAACTTTCTGGACGTCATGGATGTTGTTGAATGCCTTGGTTCTTAAACACCTTGAATGAACTAAATTCATTTAAATTTACTTAGAATGAGTGCTTAGACCTTTTTACACAAATGTTATATTTCATGACACGTCTAGAATTTCTGAAGTGTTACAAATATCCATGTCTATATAATGAATGTGAACTATATTGTGCTTATTGTATCAAATGTTCATGAAGTTTTACTAAAGGATATGATGCATGGTTTCCAACTAAATTTAATTTTTAAATAATATTTTTTCATGGTTATCATACATAGTGCATTCATATACTAATATCATTCTTTCTTCATCTTTTTACCCAAAGTGTAGTGGTGATGGCTAGAGGATCTTTCCTAGAATGAAGAGCTTGGATAGTTATTTCCAAGGTCAAGTGTGTCCTTATGATTCAAGGACCTTCATGTCAAGATTTTATTTAAGTTCATGTAATATTAAAGAAGTAATTCATTTGTGTTGTTAAGGATCGTGTCCCTATTCTATTCTATTATATTGATTTTGAGTCTATGATGGCAAGACGAGACTTAGTGTCTTAACTATGTATATATGATTTTATAAATGAAATGATGTTTAAGAATTATGTTATGCTATGAAAAGTTTTATATTTTCCGCTAAATTTCTATGACAATGGGATGATGATTGATAAGAGGCTTGTTCAAGACCTCTGAGAGGTCGACGACGCCAGTTACTTCTAGGGGGTGCTCCCAGCCGTGAAAATTTATTTGTTGGAATTAAGTTAATATTAAACTATCTAAAGTTAATAAAATTGTTAAATTATTTAAATAAGTTAGAAAAATAATGTGGTTTATTTGGTGGATTTAGTTGTTGTATTAAGTCAAAACTAAACTAGTTAAAGTTGTTTAAATAAGTTAGAGAAAATAATGTGATTTAGTTATTGGATTTATTTGTCGAAATTAAGACAATACTAAAATAGCTAAAGTTAAAAACATTGTTAAATTATTTAAATAACTTAGAAAAATAATGTGGTTTAGTTGGTGAATTTAGTTGTTGTACTAAGTCAAAACTAAACTAGTTAAAGTTGTTTAAATAAGTTTGAGAAAATAATGTGATTTAGTTAGTGAATTTTTTTGTTGAAATTAAGTCAATACTAAACCAGTTAAAGTTAAAAAAGTTGTTAAGTTTTTTAAATAAGTTAACAAAAATGTGGTTTAATCGGTGAATTTAGTTGTTGTATTAAGTCAAAACTAAACTAGTTAAAGTTGTTTAATAAGTTTGAGAAAATAATGTGATTTAGTTGGTGGATTTATTTGTTGAAATTAAGTCAATACTAAACTAGTTAAAGTTAAAAAAATTTGTTAAGTTGTTTAAATAAGTTAAAAAAAATGTGGTTTAATCGGTAAATTTAGTTGTTGTATTAAGTTAAAACTAAACTAGTTAAAGTTATTTAAATAAGTTTAAAAAA